>OY776121.1:60404264-61022597 GCA_963675135.1 Galeopsis tetrahit | reverse complement strand
CATGAGACTTCAGCAGCAAGAACACCTCAACAAAATGGTGTTGCTGAAAGAAGAAACAGAACCTTGAAAGAAGCAGCAAGAACACTAATTGCTGAAACCAAATTGCCTAAAAGGTTCTGGGCTGAAGCCATCAACACTGTATGCCACACTCAAAACAGGTCCTTAATCACTAAAGGACAAGGTAAAACTCCATATGAAAAATGGAAAGGTAGATTGCCCACTGTTGCCTATTTTCATATATTTGGTTGCAAGTGTTTCATTCATAATAATGGGAAAGAACAATTGAAAGCTTTTGACAGCAAAGCTGATGAGGGAATATTTGTTGGATATTCACAAGTCAGCAAAGCTTATAGAGTCTACAATTGTAAAACTCTTGTTGTGGAAGAAACACCTCATGTTGTGTTTGATGAATCTATTAATGAGTTCAGGGATAGAAACCTGAATATTGATGAGATAACACAAAGAACAACTAGATTGAGGCTTCAAAGCAAGGAAACAGTGTTTGTAGATGTTGCCCAGCCTGAACTCCATGAAAATCAGAAACTGGACAACCTACCTGATGGCAATCAACCTGAGGACAACCAACCTGAAGGAGAAATTGAACTGACTGACTCCATCCCAGTTCAAAATCAGGTAACAACTACCAATGAAGAAGCAGGCAATGCTGAGGTAGTAAATGGATCCAATATTCAAGGGGGAACCAATGAAAATGTCAACTTGTCTGACAATGAGGACAATACCCCTGAATATGATCCTGAACTTGATCCTTCAATAAACTTTCCTGAATTTAATGAATCTAGTGATCCAACCTCAGAAGAGGACAATCCTTCTGAAGGGATCAGGTCTAGAAGGACCTGGTTGCAAGACCACCCAACTAGCCTGATACTTGGTAATCCAAGTGATGGGATCAAAACTAGAAGATTTCATGGAGAAAGTGCTTTGTTTTGTTGTTTTCTTTCAGAACAGGAACCAAAGAACATTGAGGAAGCACTAAAAGACACCAACTGGATTATTGCCATGCAAGAAGAGCTGAACCAGTTCACCAGAAATGAGGTGTGGGAACTGGTGGAAAGGCCAACTCATCAAGATGTCATTGGAACCAAATGGGTATTCAAAAATAAGAAGAATGAAAATGACATCATTGTGAGAAACAAAGCAAGACTGGTGGCCAAAGGATACTGTCAATCTGAAGGGATTGATTATGATGAAACATTTGCACCAGTGGCTAGACTTGAGGCAATCAGACTCTTCTTAGCATATGCAGCTCACATGAGATTCAAAGTGTATCAGATGGATGTGAAGAGTGCATTTCTCAATGGGATACTGAAAGAAGAAGTATATGTTGAACAACCCCCAGGCTTTGAGGAAGGAGATAAGGTGTATAGATTGAAGAAAGCCCTCTATGGCTTAAAGCAAGCTCCAAGAGCTTGGTATGACACTTTATCACCGTTTCTTCTAGATCATGGTTTTGTCAAAGGCACTGTTGACATAACCTTGTTCAGAATCTGTGAAGGAGATGATATTTTGTTAGTCCAAATCTATGTGGATGACATTATATTTGGATCTCCAAATGAGAAAATGTGTGAGAAATTCTCCAAACTCATGCAAAGCAAATTTGAAATGTCCATGATGGGATTGATGAATTTCTTTCTAGGACTTCAAGTCTCTCAATCAAAGAATGGAATATTCATCAATCAGGCCAAGTATACAAGGGACATGATCAAGAAATTTGGATGTGCTTCAAGCAAACCTGTTAGAATTCCCATGAATACAAACGAGAACAACTTGGATGGAAACAAATTATGCAACTATCATAATTCCATTGGCCATCACACCAACGGGTGCCGAGATCTGATGAAAAATCTGTACAAGCTATACGTGGATGGCAAGCTCGCCGAGTTTATCAAGCCCAGAGGTAGGAACGACGACCACCGCGATGACGACGACGGCGACCAGGATCTGCGCCAAGAGATCAATCGCCAAAAGCTACTCCCCCCAATTCCGAACGGTCCTCCAGGCGACATCGATTTTGTGGGCGGAGAGTTTTATGTGATAGAAGGTCCCCTTGGGGGCACCCATTCTGGAAATGCTCTGTCTGTTCGTCGACAGCAGAGTGAGATGCGAGCACTCAATAATGTTCATCAAGTGTGTGTTGCCCCGGCTGCCTAGAAACCTTTATCCCACCAAGTCCTTTTCACGGACGACGACCTCAACGACGTGGTGCAACCAAACAACGATGCTTTGGTTGTTAACGGGAAAATCATGGGAATGAACGTCCATCGCCTGATGGTCGACACCGGGGCATACACCAATGTCCTGTTCAAGCATACTTTGGATGCCCTCGGTGGATATGCTGAATATAACGAGTCGTGTGACGATATAATAGTGGGTTTCGGTGACACCCGCTCCCTTCCGCTGGGAAGGATTAGGCTATCACTAGAACTGGCGTCGACGAAAGAGCCAGTGATGCACTACACGAGGCAACTCGACTTCATGATCGTCGACATGCCGTCGTCATACAATGCTTTTCTCGACCGACCTTTCTTCGACGAGTTCAAGGCGGCCTCCTCTACTTACTACTATTGTATTAAGTTTCCGAGCCCGGCGGGAGTTATAACCGTCAAGGGTGATCAGGTGCGGGCGAGGGAGTGTCTCGTCCGTTTTGCTAAGCGCTATTCTAAAGAAGCTCCGATGGTTGGAAAGTACATCATGGGTCCTAACAAAGAAACAAAATTGAACTACTTTGAGGGATTTCCCAACAAGTATTGAAAAATAGAAATTGGGGAGTCAAGTCAGATCCGTGACGACCACCATATGGTGGTGGACGAGCACACCCCAGTGGAGGTGGACGAGCACACCCCAGTGGAGGTGGACGAGCACGATCAATTTGACGACCAGACACCTCCTGAGGTGGTCGACGACCAGGTTCCAGATTTGGAACCTAGGTTAGGTTTTGAGCCAGAATACGGAATTGAGGATCCTCGTTGGAAAGAACCCAAAGAACGGGCAACTCCAGCGGAGGACCTTGAAACCATTCACCTAAATGATGCTCGTCCAGAACTTGAAGTATTCGTAGGGTCAAATTTTCCAGAACAATTGAGGGTAGAAATGATCGCTTTTTTGAAAGAAAACGTCGGGGCATTCGCATGGTCGCACGAAGACATGGTAGGCATCGACATGGATCATGCCTGCCATAGATTAAACATTGATCCGACAAAAAGACCCATCACCCAAAAACGAAGAAAGTTTGGGCCTGATAAGTATGCGGCTATGGCGGTCGAAGTAAAAAAGTTGATCGACAACAAGTTAATTGAGAAAGCTGGAACTGATCCCGAATGGTTGGCAAATCTAGTGCTCGTTCGAAAGACGACCGAGTTGTGGCGACTTTGTATAGACTTCACAGATCTAAACGATGCTTGTCCCAAAGATCATTTTCCGATGCCACACATCGATCATCTGGTAGATAATACAGCGGGGCACGAAATGCTTACATTTATGGATGCTTTCGCGGGATACCACCAGATTGCGATGCATCCCGACGACCAGAGACATACAGCTTTCATGACGGCGACCGACATGTACAACTGGAAGAGAATGCCCTTCGGTTTGAAAAACGTGGGAGCAACGTACCAAAGACTGGTAAACAAAATGTTCGAGAAACACATCGGTGAGATGGTGGAGGTCTATATCGACGACATCGTCGTCAAAAGTTTGCGGAAAGAAGATCACCTACACCACCTCGCCATGACATTCGATAGTCTGAAAGAGTATAACATGAAGTTAAATCCGAAGAAATGCAGTTTTGGATTTGGCTCCGGAAAATTTCTGGGGCACTTGGTTAGCCAGAGGGGCATCGAGCGAATCCAACGAAAATTCAAGCAGTCATCGACATGCAATGCTCGAGAAATGTAAAAGAAGTACAGAGGCTGACAGGATGCCTGACATCGCTCAACAGATTTATTGCACGAACGGGTGATCGTTGCAAACCTTTTTTCGATGCTTTGAAAAAGGGAAGGTTCGAATGGACCGATGAGTGCGAGAAAGCTTTCGAGAAGCTGAAAGAATATCTATCGGATCCGAAGGTCCTATCTAAGCCAGTCCCGGGCAAAATTTTATACTTGTACGTGGCGGCCACTGACTGTGCGATCAGTTCAGTGCTCGTCCGAGCGGAAGGGAGCACTCACTTGCCGATATACTATGTGAGTCAGTCACTGAGAGATGCCGAGCTGAGGTACACTCCGATGGAAAAATTGGCTTACGCTTTGGTCATGAGCGTGAGAAAGTTGAGGCAGTACCTGTTCGACCACGAGGTGGTCGTTCTTACGCCCTTTTCTTTGCGACGAGCACTACATCGGTCGGATACCACTGGAAGACTTTTGAAGTGGTCGGTAGAAATTGGCCAATTCGGGCTCACCTATGCACCTAGAACGGCGATCAAGGGGAAAGTGTTGGCAGAATTCACAATGGAACTCACTTTCCCAAATGATTTGGACAAGGAAATCGAGCTTCCTTGGTCTCTATTCGTCGACGGCTCGTCGACGAGCACCAAAGCAGGGGCAGGAATCGTCCTCACCAGCGAGCTCCCTAAAGACAAGGTGAAGGCGACCAAACTGCAGCTCAGGTCCGCCAGATACACCATTATTGGCGACCATCTCTAAAAACGAGGATTTTCAATGCCTTTATTAAAATGCCTCGTAGAAGACCAAGCAAAGATTGTCATGCATGAAATCCACGATGGAGTTTGTGGAAATCACACAGGAGGGCAAGCACTCGCTTTAAAGATAATGAGATAAGGCTATTTTTAGCCTACCCTGAAGAAGGACGCAATCCACCACGCGCAGACGTGCAAGAGATGTCAAGTCTTCGCTCCCGCCATACACTCACCACTAGACGAGCTCACCTCGGTGTATAGTTCTTGGCCTTTCGCGAAGTGGGGGATCGGCATCATCGGACCTTTCCCACCAGCTGCGGGGGGAGTAACGTTCGTCGTTGTGGCAGTCGACTACTTCACCAAATGGACGGAGGCAAAGGCGCTAAAGACCATCACATCAACCCAAATGACAAACTTCATTTGGAAAAATATAATTTGCAGGTTTGGCCTACCACGAGCTATCGTGACGGACAACGGACGACAGTTCAACAGTCAAGACATGCTGGAGTTCTGCTCAAAATGGAACATCAAGAAGCTATTCTCAACGCCCTATCATCCACAATCAAATGGTCAAGTAGAGGCCATAAATAAAATAATCAAGCACACACTGAAGGCAAAGATGGAAGGATTGAAGGGCAAGTGGGCCGACGAGCTACACATGGTGCTATGGGCATATCGGACGACCACGAGAAATTCTACAGGTGAAACTCCGTTCGTGCTCGCGTTCGGAAACGAGGCTGTCATACCAGCAGAAGGACAGGTCGCCAGCTTCCAAGTGGTAAATTATGACGAGCAGTTGAACAACGACGCACAACTCGCCGACTTGGACTTCCTTGAAGAGCGGAGACTTACAACGGACGAGAAGAATGTGGTCTACAAACAAAGGTCAGAACGCTACTACAACACCAAAGTACGTGCTCGACAATTTACTATTAGCCAACTCGTACTTCGACGGGCGACGGAGCAGTCCATAGGCATACTTGGCCCGACTTGGGAGGGCCCGTACCGTATAACGCGCACGCATTCAAACGGTTCGTACGAGCTAGAAGATCTCGACGGCAAGCCGAGCAAGTACCCATGGAACGCGATCAAGCTCAAGAAATATTATCAGTAAGTATTCAATTTCTTACATTTGTATAGTTTGTATCTAGTTTCATTTCAATGCAGGTCAATTTCTAAAAGTTTCATCAAGTGTTAGATAAATTTTAGAGTTTTTTAGATAAGGCTTTGCGTAGCCAACTAGAAACGAGTTCAACCGACGAATGGTTAACTCTAAACACATACGGACGTAAACCAATGAAGGGTATAGGTCCGGAAACGAGTTCAACCGTCGAATGGTTAACTCTAAAAGACAAGTACTCGTTCTCAAAGATACTTGCAAAATAGTGACGAAGACGATCACTATTTAAAAACAAACGAGTTCAACCGTCGAATGGTTAACTCTAAAAGACAAGTACTCGTTCTCAAAGATACTTGCAAAATAGTGACGAAGACGATCACTATTTAAAAACAAACGAGTTCAACCGTCGAATGGTTAACTCTAAAAGACAAGTACTCGTTCTCAAAGATACTTGCAAAATAGTGACGAAGACGATCACTATTTTAAAAAAATAAACGAGTTCAACCGTCGAATGGTTAACTCTAAAAAAGACAAGTACTCGTTCTCAAAGATACTTGCAAATCAGTGACGACGACGATCACTATAAAACATAAACGAGCACAAACCAATGAAAGGTTTAACTCCACAAGTAATAACAAAAATTGAAAGAAAGTGACAAAGACAATCACTACAAAACGAACACATCATAAGCAAAAAAGTTCATTCATAATTAAAGCTTTAAAAGCCGAAAAAGTTACATAAAGGCCTTATAGGCCGAACAAAAAAAAAGGGGCTGGAAAAGCCAAGTCAAAAGAGGCCAATTGTGGCCAACATCTTCTAAGAGGCTCCTTTCTCGACCTCGGCAGTTTCAGTAGGGGCAGCCTCATCAGCATCCTCGTCGTTAGTAAGGTCGACCTGACCAGCAACCTCGCCAGTCGCAGGGGCAACCTCGCCAGCTTCATCGGCAGAAGGATATTTGAAGATTGCACCTCTCTCAATCAGGCGAGGGAACATCATCCCCAAGTTAACCAACCCAAGAATTGGGAGCACATCGCCTTGCTTGGAATTCTCTCCCAACAAGTGGTTCTCAATGGTCGGAACGAGGGGGTTCAAGTCCAAATTCGGATAAGTCGAGCGAACCGTGTGAGTAAGTTGGTTGAAGCCATAGGCCATTGAGAAGAGAGAGGCCTGCTCGGCCAAGTAGGCCTTTTCATCCCTGTCCGCTCGAGTTTGGGCCAGCTCGTCCTCAGCATCTTTCAGATACTCTTGAGAGGTCTCGAGAGCTGTGTTCTTCTCTTCCGGTTGGCAAGCAAGGGCCGCGTTCTCGGCCTCCAAAGCTCGCACGCGTTCGCGGAAGTCGGCGATCTCGCCTTTGGCCGACCTAACATCTTGAATAGCGGCCGAGAGCCTGGCCGCAAGAGTTGTCTTCTCATTCTCAAGAGACTCAGAAGTCTTCATCAGCCCCTCGATCACTGCACTTTTCTCCTGGTCCCCTCTCTCGAGTTGGGTGACCCGACGATGAAGATTCTCAAGAGCAAAGGTGGTCCGACCACTAGTCAAGGCCGCTAGCCGAACAACCTCAGAAACCTCATGGGCCTCCACGTCGTCGACAAAGTTTTTAGTAAGGCCACGAGGAAGATTCGTCATCGCCCGGCGAGCGTCTTGGGGAATCCTCTCGCTCGTAAGAGATGGGGGAGACCTCGATCTATAGTACTGGAGAAGGTCCTCCGAGGTCGGAGGATCACGTCGAGCATTGAGGCTGAAAAGATAGAACAAACGTTTAGAAATACGAAAAATAAGAAAGAAATCAAGTCTCAAGGAAAGATGCTTACCGAGCAACCCGGTCGGCATCCCAGCCGAGCACGGTAGCGTCCGTCGGGTCTCTCGCGGGTTCCTGCTCAACCTTGACCACGGCCTGCTCGGGTCTGATCGGCGAAGAGGTTTGCCGAGCTCGTTTGGGCTGTGGAGATCGGTGAGTTTTGGTGTGGTCCGACGTCCCCCCTTTCTCCTTGCGGGGGACCGCCGTGGTCGCCTTCTTCAAGGGGGGAACCTGGGGGGTCTCACGATCTCTTTTACGAGCCCCAGCTCCCTCTTTCTCGGCCTCGACGGCCCTTCTCTCGCGGTTGACGGCGATCATCTTCAAGGCCGCGGTACTCATAACTCCTTTTAGATCGAGATTTGGAGGAAGTGAGGTTCGGACGACCACGGGGATGACCGCTGCAAAGGTACAAGAAATTGTTAGTTTCTGAATTCCTAGAAATATGAAGAGACAAAGGAAAACATATTACCTGGAGGGAAAGTTCTTGTGATATGATGCGTAGGCACACGAAGCCCTGCTCTATCTCGCAAGTGGTCGCGATTCAAAAGGCGATAGTGCTGTTCTCGATATCGGCGTTCAGTTACGCAGCAAACGTGATACTTGAAGAGATCCGAGAGTTGATGGTCGGCAGCCCGTTGGCGAGCAGCAGCACCTACAGCATCGAAAAAAGTTAAAATCAGTACAGACGAGAACGAACATGATTTTTGAAGACTTACGTCAAATCTCTTTAAAATCTGTGGGGATGGATATCCTTTCGGGAGATCCGTCGGGCAAGGTTGCACTTTTCCAGTCACCAGCAACCCACCACCAATTGGTTTTCCAATCTCGGATCTTGTTCGGAACTCCTTCGACGAGCTTCCATCCTGGTCGCCCCCGGACATAAAACCAGCCATGACCGACTCTTTTGCCGGTATCAATAGCTTGTATGAGAGAGTTTATTTCTCGAGGGGTAAGAGAGACCCCTTGGCAACCATTATTCACACTTTCTAGGCCGAACACCGCCAGGAGCCCAATAAATGTAACCCATCCATTGGGAGTAATTTGCATCGGGGCCACCCCCAAATAGTTCAAGTAAGAACTGATGCCCGGGTGAAGGGGAAACCTTAGGCCTGCTTCCATCATCCCAGAGCTTACGGCGATCATATCCACCGGAGGTTGGTCGGCCCTTTCATCCTCCCTTGGAATGAAAAAATGCACGTCCTGGGGGACGAGGAACTTTTTCCTCGAATTTTCAAGCTGAGCCGGAGATATCGTGCTCGTATGCTCGCAGGCATCATAAATTATCTCTCTGGCCGTCCGATACGTGCGAGTAGAAGGCAGAAACTCATACTCGGTAATGTATTGGAGTACGTCCTCCTGAGTAGCTCGTCCTCGTCCAATCTCTCTCGCCCAGAGAGGAAGTCTGCTATACTCGCCCTATAGCGGATGAGCTCGTCGGCGCATTTGCGAAGACTACCACTGACCATGCTGCAATCAAACTCATGGTCGACCTCGCCGCCAATCTCCGCATCCGGGCCCAATTCGCCCATATCCGAGTCCGAATTTGTTACATTGTCATGCTCGGAGGTATTCCCCTCATCATCGCGCCGAGCACCCCCATCACTAGCGTCCGAAGTAAGTTCAATTCCTTCACCAAGGGTCAATACCTTCATAATGCGGTCCTCGGAATAGCGAGCACCAACGGCCTCGGCCGATATTGTCAGAGACGGACATTCTGATCCATCGGAACTGGAGGAGACGGCGACCTGTTTTCCCAGATTCTAGCCAAGCCTCGACGTCGAAGTATCGGAATCCATTAACTCCGCCGGCGGCGGCGGCCCCGATTCACCGGAATGTGCATCCCTTGCCATTTTTTGGTTTCGATATTTTGAAGAAATAGAGAGAAGAAAAGAAGTTCTTATTACCTTGCAAACCGGAATTCGAAGACTTCAGTCGCCGGAATTAATCTAAGAACCACCAATCTCGATCGAAGAAGCTTGAAGAAGAAGAGGGCTCGAGTTCTCAAAGTTTTGCAAAGATTTCGAAAGTGATTTATGAGGGAATGAAGTCCTATTTATATGCACTAAGTTCTCAGGGACCAAAGTGCAAAAAACGGGGTAAAATCCGTAATTTTGGCAAAATTCGGGGTCGTCCCCAAAATCGAGGTGGGAAAGTGACTGACACGCGCGACCTTTGAGGTCGGCACGCGTCCCACGCGCGCAAATTTGAATTTTTGCGCCCACCCACGCACCTGACATAGACGGCTGCTGACATCATCAAATTGCTTGAAATACGTAACCTTTTGCAGAATACGAGGCGACCATTTTGACAAATCTTGTCAAAAGATTTCCCAAAGATTTGAATAACCAAGACAAGTCCGTCGAAGACGACCACGAGAGGCGATCATTCGAAAAATCTTTTAAGAAAGATTTTCCAAGTTTTAAAGCATTAAAGGAAATCATATCATATGAAGACGACCATACTGCCCGCCTTCCTCTTTCGAGCACGAAGAAAGGCGACCAGGGGGCAAATGTTATACCAGGTCAAAGAAGTCAATCTTTGACAAGTCAATTGCGACGTCCCATCACCTTTTCGGGCAGACTTTCAGGTCCACTATGGGTATGCCACGTGTAAAGGTCGGGCTGACCAGAAAACCTAGTATATAATGCCTAAAAGACTCATTTGTAAACGAGAGGTTACAATTTCCTACAATCATCCCTACTCAAAGCAATAAACACTCCCAAAGCTCTAAGTTTTTAGCTTCTCCAAGAAGCTACTTTCTTGTGTTCTTATTGTTCATGCTATTTCATCATAAATCATCATATTAATCCGTATTAACACGTAATAAACCCCGATCATCATATATGTTTGTTTAGTGTTATCAAAAAGTCCACATTCGAGTCAACTCTACAAAAGTACGTACAACACTTACCAAATCAAAATTTGGATTTCCGACTCAATCAACCAAACTTCCTTTATTTATTATCTAAACTTCTCAGAAGTGCATTTCGGGGATTAAATTTGGATCTCCCCGCTAAAAAGTGATACACCCTCATTTAATTGATTATTTGATGATCCTATCTTGATCATGCACAAAAATAGGTGTATTATAGGAGCCTTAGAGACGAATACTGATTCGAGTATCAAGAGATTTTCTTAGTTCTTCAATCCCGATACTCTGTGTAGTGTTCTTTCTTTACACGTGTGGCTTCATTATTTGTTTATTTATATGTGTGGCTTCATTTTTGTTGATGTTTTTATTTTTTGTTCTCTCAAGTAATCATCTTTTGTACATTATAGATGCCCAAAAACTTACTTTAAAGGAGTACACAAATTTTATTTTTAGAACATATACATTTTCCTTTTGAAGGCGTAAGAAAAGAGAAAACTCATGGTGTTGATAGAAAGAAAAAACAGATTTTGCTCTGTTATACCTAGTCAAAGAGGTCAATCTTTGACAAGTCAATCCTAGTCACCAGCTTACATGGCGACGACCAGTCAACAAAGTCAAGAGACGACCAGTCAACAAGAAGATGCAATAGATTTATTGTATTTAATACATTTAAGTGCTCGACCAAAGATGTTGGCGAGCACATGTTTAGTTAGCTGCTCGTCAAAATGTGTGGCGAGCACATGTCTATTTTTAGTGTGAAGTTTAATGTGTTGAAGCTTTGGGAGATGAGACAAGACGTGGCGACCAAGTTCTCCGGCGACCACGGCGGCGAGTGACGAGCAGGTTTTCCAGTTGCTCGGCATCTCGCCGAGGACGACCACCAGAGGCGGTTTAGCATTAAATGCGCCATCAAATCACCTTTTCGGGCAGAATGAAGGTCCAATCTGGAGGCTCCACGTGTAAAGGGCGGGCAGCCCTTGAAAAGCAGTATATAATGCCCATTTGGGCTCATTTGTAACACAAGTTGGAAATTCACACAATCACCCCATCCCAAAGCAATAAACTCTCCCAAGCTTCTAAAGCTTTAGCTTCTCCAAGAAGCTATATCTTGTGTTCTTGTGTGTTCTTCATCAAGTTCATCACAAATCATCTCTTTAATCCATATAAACGCGTAATAACCCCCGTATAATTTATATGTTTGTATCGTGCTAAGCACAGCCCACATCCAAGTCAAACCCGAATTTAGTGCATACAACATGCTCATCATCTATCACTGATAGAAAGATGAATACATATTCTTGGTCGTTTATTATTACATTTTAAAATTGGTGGATGTGGAGCCTTGTATCTTTCTCTTATTTTTCTTACCTGTCATACAGTATTCTTGTTCACTTTACATTATCATTTCTTGTTTTTCATGTGTAGACTTAACTAGTTCTTTTCTAATTTCGATGCCTCTTATTGTGTATAATAGTTGCATCATATCATATCCACTTTTCTTCCAATTGTATAGGGAAGCCCAAGAAGATGTTCTGAAAATATAATCCCCTTTAGATCCTGCATACATCTTGGTAAATGGACACAAGATTAAGAAAGAGAACGGGCCTCTACTTAGTGCCATCTTTGGTGATATCGCATGGGAATGTGAAGACAAAGCGCATGTTGTCATCTCGCTGTTCCTTGAACGAACGTGTGACATTTTTTGAAAGACTCAAGGGGACAAAGTTCAGCAAGCTTACACAAAAAGATCTCGATGAAATGCTGGACGAAGTTCAGTTTTTGGAGAGCCAGAAGCTGAAGTATATAAAGATGAGTATCCATGATTACTTGTTTGTTAAGGAAGAGGAGAAACGATTTGATGCAATGGTTGTGAAACTCAGGAATGAGCTGGTTGAAGCAATTGCCAAGTCTGATGAGATCAAGCAAATGGCACTCGACATCAAGGCTAAAGTGGTTGATCTCAAGACTCACTCTTTGGTGCATGGACTGCTTTAGGCTACAGGTATTTTTTTTCGGTCATGAAACGTTTTTATAATCGGGGATTGTGTAAGAAATTGTGTGATGTCTCACCACAAAATAATTGCAAAAAGGCGACGGGGATGGCAACGGATTCCCTCTCACTAATGATGAAGGCAACGGATTTCCGCCGTCGCCTTTATATTAAGTTTTAAAAAATGTGAACCTAACCTGGGTTTCGAACCCAGGTATAACACCCCCCTCCACCGCTGGGCCACCCTAATTTTCGGAAATTTCAGAATATATGCTTCAGGCGGGGTTCGAACTCGGGACCTCTCGATCTCGAAGGCTTTTGGGCGCCCCCTGTGTGCCATTTAGGCTAGGAGCTTTAGTCGACATGTTGTGAATGCAATTAATATATATTCAATTTAATTTTAGTTTTTAATTCTTTAATTCAATCCATTCTAACTTTAATTGTTGTTTATTAAATTATCAAAGCATATCATATTTATTTCTAAATGAGAATTAACTAAATTATATGTTTCAAATTAAATAATTTAATTACGGTATCAATTCACACTATTTAAATTTATTCTAATCTTCAATTTACAACATTTAAATTTATTTTAATTTTCAATTCACAACATTATAATTACATACAACATTGAGTATAATTATTTTCACTTATACATTTAAATTTATTCTAATCACATCATTTAAATTCATTCTAATTTTCAATTCACAACATTAAATATAATTATTTTCACTTATTCATTTAAAAATATCAATTCACTTAACCATTTAATTAAAATAACATCACACACAACATTAAAATAAAAATTAATCCTCAACGTCAATGTAATATAATAACATCACACATAACAAAGTAATATAAAAATGTATCACTCCTCATCACCACCATCATCCTTAGTATCATCCCGATCCTCAACTTGGCTACGATCATGAACGTTGTGCGACGCCCCCGACGGCCTCGGCGCCCCACCCATCCCACCCACCTGATCCATCCCACCCATCTGACCCACCTGATCCATTTGACCCATCCGACCCATTATCGCTGCCATCTGATCCTGAAAAGTCTTGAGTAAGCGCTCCTCCGTCTTCTGCATTTGTAGGAGTAAGTGTTGCTCTCTCTTCTCATTGACTCTTCGTTCTTTAGCAATAACATGGTCAATGTCGGCCTGGGTGAATCGTCCATAAGCCGTACCACGTGACGTCTCGCCAGGACCGGAGGAGACCCGTCTGTTCTTGCCTACTTGTCCAAGGCCCCTAACACGTCCATGAGACCTACCGACCTTCTTCAAGAACAAATCAGACATGTCGGGTATAGGTCGGCCCTGGGAACCATCCTCTGAAGTAGGTTCATCTGACGGTTCTCCTGATTGATTGGTCAACTCCTCATGTATCTGGTCCTATACGTGCACATTTAAAAGTGGGTTAATACATTTTCAAGTACAATTAAATATATATTTGTTATATAATGTAATGCATATACATATATGTACACACTTACAAGTATATCACCCATATAACCATAATTGTATGTGTCGTTTTCGTAACGGTGGTAATATTCAACTATCTCCCAGTCGTGGGCAGGGCGTCCCATCTTCTCCTCCTGTATTTTTAATTGAAGACATATACGTATAAATAAACTAAATAATTAACTAAAATTAATTATAATTGACCACAAATACTTACAATGCGCCGTGCGACCTCTGCTGCTCCACGAGCTCCGCCTTTATGAGTACCATAGCCAGTACCCGGACCTCCAGGCTCGGATAAGCGGTTCTTACGAGCCTGCTCGCTCTTCTTAATTGTTTCAGGATCGCTCCAGTGACGAACTAAGTCGTTCCAAACATTGACATCCCACCTCGGCCTCTTCTTCTCCTTCACCCACGCTTTCTTGACTCTTGATAACATGCCAGTGTACCGACTTGCTGCTCTTTGAAGAAAGAGCATGTACACCTCTTCAGTAGATGTGACTTCAGGGTCCCACCTGACCTCGGTCTGCAATAAAAAATTAATTAACGAATTAATATAACAAAATAACAAAATGTTAATGTAAAGTGATTTTATACCTGGAATGTCTCCCACCACCGTTGTATCGTGCCGGGTGATACCTTGGCAAAGGCATGTGCACCAAGCTCCATATTCCTGTACATAATCGATCTGATCGTCCTCGAAATCAAATTTGAAGGCATCAACCTATTACACGTATTTTATAATAATAAAAAAAAATTATTAATTAACATGTTATACATACGTCTAATGAAAATTAAATATAATATACTTACGTATCAAGGTAGATCCACAGTAAAATGCGAGTCTCGGGTGCATCAGTCGACATGCTGGCCTGTGTCCCGACAGACGGAGGTCTAGCTGGCGAATGTATCGGTGGAGGGGATGGTTCCTGTGCATGTGGAACAATATGAGGCACCTGAGTGTAATAGGAATTGGGGTTCATTCCGGGCATATGGGGTAACTGTAGTATCTGGGTCATATCGGGCATATAACAACCCTGTGGTATGGGCACAATCGGTGTCTCATCCACCGACTCTCCTCTACCTCTACTTCTACCTCTACCTCGCCCCTGTCCAGAAGAACCCTGTCCAGTAGAACCCTGACCAGAGCCCTGTCCAGAAGAACCATGTCTACGACCATGCCCATGTCCACTCATCTGTCAAAATGAACATTAAAACATTATTAACGTTGAACATTGTAACAATTAAAAAACATTATATATGAACATCAATGTAACGATTAACACTAGAATATAAATAAGGAATATAATTAAGGAATTAATATTTAGATAACATTGTCTAACAATTAACAACATCATTCATCATTAATCTTCATCATCTTCATCTTCAGCTTCATCTTCATCTTCGTCGTCTTCTCCGTCTTCTTCTCCATCTTCTTCTCCATCTTCTTCTCCAACTTCTTCTCCATCTTCTTCTTCATCTTCTTCATATTCTGCCACTTCCATCATTGTACCGGTGTCATCAGTTAACATGACAGGATCATCATCTACTTGCACAATCATTTGAGTCTCTATGTTATCCTCTTGCCACGCGGGAACTTCATCTTCAGTAGTATCTTTTGCATCCACCAAGTATCTCGGTTTGACTTTGCAGATAAATATCCAATCAGTACGGGGTCCAGGGTATGGACAATAGTAGATTTGTGTGGCTTGACTTGCTAGTACGAATGGATCGTACCGGCCGTAAGATCGCCTCTGATTAAGCTCCACGAGCTTGTAGTTAGGATGAACTTTTGTCCCATTGTTTGAGGGATCCAACCACTGACACTTGAACAAAACCACTTTCTTCTCGTGGTACCCCTGATAGTCCAATTCGACTACTTCCTCGAGTTTCCCATAGAAATCTTCCTCATCTGCATCATAGTTTTTTCCCATGATACAAACCCCACCGTTTGATGTTGCTCTAGATGCACCATAAGCCATACTGTGGAATTTGTACCCGTTCAGGTAATACCCTGCGTACGTAAGAACTTGACCAGACGGACCGGCCGAAAGATCATATAAAAACCTGTTCTCGACGCGATTTATCTTCACCTATATATATATAAGCCAAATTAATGTGAGAATTTATATAACTTAACACTTTACACAGATCTTTATTTTAAGATAACTTACAATTTCTTCAAACCACGACGCAAATCCATCCTGTAGCCTTAAATCTGATTCAGCGGCCGAGAGATTTGGTTGATGAACTTGAAGTTTTTGCATGAATAGCCTACGTACGATCGATATAAGATTAATAAGACATGTCAACACTAAGTATTTTATTGACAAACATTTTGGTCAGATTGACTTACTGAACATATGACTGAACCTCATCACAATTCAACAACACGTACGTATGAGCAACTTTTTTCTCCTTGTCTAAAATCCATCTTTTCTTAGGCTTTTCCAAATCATTTGCCAGACGCCTTAAATATGGAAAAAGTACCCTCGACATACTCGTGTACTTCGTCCCGACCATCGTAATTACGAGGTACACTGTGTATCCTTATCGTAACATGATCCTCAAAATAGTGAGAACAAAACATTGACGCCTCTTTAGTTAAATATGCATTTGCAATCGAAGCTTCAACACATGCTTTGTTACCCACGCTTAATTTCAAGGTGCGAAAATACCTAATTAAATTTTAAGAATCGTAAGTTCATATAATTTGAAGAATCGTATGAGAAATTAATTAAATTACCTCTCGTATGGATACATCCATCTGTATTGAACTGGACCACACACTTTTGCTTCATATGCAAGGTGCACATGTAGATGTTCCATAGAGTTGAAGAAGTTGGGTGGAAAGATACGTTCCAACTTGCACAAGATAACTGGGATATCTGTTTCCAGTCGAGTCATGTTGTCAATTGTGATGGTTGTAGAAGTCAACTCCTTAAAAAATAGACTAAGCTCAGTGATTGCTTTCCACACATTGAGTGGCAGAATTTTGTAAAAAGTAATCGGTAGTAGTCTCTGCATAAACACGTGACAATCATGACTCTTCATCCCATACAATTTCAATTTCGACCAGTCAATGCAACGGGACATGTTAGACACATATCCATCTGGAAACTTCAACTCACTTATCCACTTACAAATAACATCCTTTTGCTTCTTATCAAGCGAAAAAGAAGCCTTAGGATACTTTGATGTACGTGGACATTTCTTGAGAGAGGGACGACGACAATAATCATTCAGCTCATCTCTTGATTTAGACGTGTCCTTTGTTTTCCCCTCCACATTCATCACCGAGTTGAATACGTTATCAAACACATTTTTTTCAATATGCATCACGTCTAAATTGTGTCGTATCAATAAGGTACTCCAATACGGTAACTCCCAAAAAATGCTTTTCCACTTCCACCCTCCATAAAGTTTTTTGTTGTGGGCCTCAGCACCCTCCTCTGTAACCTTTCTATATCCCAAATGATCAATTTCGTATAGGAGACTTGCACTCGTTCGAATAGGCGGTGGATCATTTGTGACTACTACTCCGGCCATGAATGTAGTTTTATTCGTTCGCCACGTGTGATTCAGTGGTAAGAACTTTCGGTGGTTGTCGAACCACGACTGCTTTCGACTTTTATTCAAATAGAATGCATCGGTGTACTCTCCACAATATGGACAAGCAAGCCTTCCGGCTGTACTCCAACCAGACAACATTGAGTATGCTGGGAAGTCACTAATGGTCTAGATAAGTGCAGCTCGCATAAAAAAGTTTTGTTTCTAGCAACATCGTAAGTTT
Source organism: Galeopsis tetrahit (assembly GCA_963675135.1). Classification (NCBI taxonomy): domain Eukaryota; kingdom Viridiplantae; phylum Streptophyta; class Magnoliopsida; order Lamiales; family Lamiaceae; genus Galeopsis; species Galeopsis tetrahit. The sequence goes on along the minus strand of OY776121.1, from coordinate 61,004,908 downwards.
GCACCCCAGTTTCCCATAAAAATCTCAAATCTGCTATTAGTGGTTGCAAAAACACATCAAGTTTGTCCTTTGGACTTTTAGGCCTGGGAACGAGAATTGAAAGAAACATGAATTGATCCTTCTTGCATAACCACGGGGGTAGATTGTACGGAGTAAGTATAACTGGCCATGACGAATATTGTTTTCCCGTCATTCCAAACGGTGCAAAACCGTTTGTGCTCAAGCCCAACCTAACATTCCTAATTTCAGATGCAAAATCAGGATACGAAAGGTTCAAATGCTTCCAAGCCAACGAGTTTGCCGGGTGACGGATAACACCAAAGTCATCAGAAGCGCACGAGGCATGCCATGTCATATCCTTCGCAGTGGCCTTGGACATGTACAATCTTTACAAACGAGGAATTATCGGAAAGTAGAACATCTCCTTAACCGGGCGTTTCTTTTTCAACCGACCATCTGCATCAACCCTACTCGGCTTATACCGTGATCGACCAAAAATCTTACAAAAATCTAGTTCGTTGTCTGCACCCCAAAATAACATGCAATTATGTGCACAACAATCAATCCTTTCTACCAGAAGACCCATCCCACTCATCAAATGTTTGGTGTCGTTAAATTTCTTGGAAACCTTATTTTCGGGAGGACAAATCTCACGAATCAACTCAACGACCTGATTGTATCCCCTTTCAGACAATCTGTTTTCCGTTTTAATGTTCAACAATCTGGAATTAAATGACAACTGTGCACGAAGCATGCCGTAAAACTGTGTCGCATTCTCGTTAGGGGGTTCTTCATTAAGTGCCTCATCTTCCACGTCTATTCCAAAATTAATGTTTAGGCCACCCATTAACTCTTCTATCATAGTGTGGTACGCACTAGGTCCCGCTGGGTTAACGTCGTTTGAAGTTGACGCAAATTCATTAGTGTTTAGAAATGGACGTGGACCCCAACTCTCTTCCCCGTGATAAATTCAATTATAATAATTCAGTGTAAAACCATTTCGATATAAATGAAATTTCACTTCATTAGGATCTCTATAAGTTTGATTTCGACATCTAGCTTTCGAACAAGGACACTTAATTTTTCCTTCCCAAAACGAATTCGGATTACTAGTCGCAGCTTCAATAAATCCATTTACTCCACTAACAAATTTAGGGTTCATAATCACATTCACTAATCTTGGACTATACATCCAACTACGACTTGAATAATTCATGTCAATCGACGTCTACAACACACAAACAACCAACGTCTCATTCCTCCAACTCTATTAAAATTAATTAATATAATTCCAAATATATTCTAATAATTATTCTAACACCCTAATTAACAAATAAATTCACATAACTTAATTAAACCATACATATATATACATAACACAATATAATTCTAACACCCTAATTAGCAAACAAATTCATGATATAACTTAATTAAAACATACATATAAATACATAACACAATATAATTAACAATTAACACATGCATGCATAAAAATTAACAATTCTAACAATTTTATATATACATACAACATATATGCATATATATATATATATATACTAAAACTATATATATACATATAACTTCAAATTTAACCAATGAAAACGAAAAAAATTATCGTAGAAATGCTCCCGTCGAAGTGTAGAACACAAATGGCCAAAAACCGAGTTCGATCCGCAAACGAAGGTGAATTTTGAGTGTGGAGGTGTAAAACTCGAAGCTCAATATAATGGAGGTGGGGGGTGCGCCGCTGTTCTGGAAGAGAGGGGTTTGGGCGAATTTATACTCAATTAGGGCGACGGTAAAGGCAACGGGCCCACTGCCGTTACCATTTAGCGAGTGGGGCCCCGTTACTAAAAGGCAACGACACCCACCCCCGTCGCCTTTTGGCGAGTGCAGAACACGCCCTTGCCTTTGTCGTTGCCAAAAGGCAAGGGCGTTATAAACCGTCGTCTTTTCGCTACGGGGCCCACTCCCGTTGCCTTATTTGTTGCCAAAAGGCAACGGCACCCACCCCGTCGCCTTTTTTCTGCCCGTTGCCAATTGGCAACGGTAGCCTGCCCTTGCTAATCCACTCGCTAAAGTTAGAATTGATTGAATTAAAGAATTAAAAACTAAAATTAAATTGAATATATATTAATTGCATTCACAACATGTCGACTAAAGCTCCTAGCCTAAACGGCACACAGGGGGCGACCAAAAGCCTTCGAGACCGAGATGTCCCGAGTTCGAACCCCGCCTGAAGCATATATTCTGAAATTTTCGAAAATTGGGGTGGCCCAGCGGTGGAGGGGGGTGTTGGTTGCCTTAGATACCTGGGTTCGAAACCCAGGTTCGCATTTTTTAAAACTTAATAAAAAGACGACGGCCAAAATGGCAACGGTAGTGGTCCCGTTGCGAAAAGGCAACGGCAGTGGGCCCGTTGCCAAAAGGCGACGGCCGTGGGCCCCGTTGCGAAAAGGCAACAGATTATTGCCGTTGCTAATTGGCAACGGCTGTCGCCCTCGCCAAAAGGCAACGGTCTCCACGCGCTTGCCAAAAGGCAACGGCCACCTGCCGTGGCCAAAAGGCAACGGTTTTCCCCAAATCCGTTGCCTATAAAATAGAAACGAGCATATTGGCAACGGCGGAAATCCGTTGCCTTTGCCGTTGCCTTCATCATTAGTGAGGGGGAATCCGTTGCCATCCCCGTCGCCATTTTACAATTATTTTGTGGTGGAAACTGATCGTTGAAATGGGCAAGGCCGATGAGATGAAGAAAAGAGCACACGACATTAGGCTGGAGTGGATCCTCTCTTGACTCGCTCTTTGGTGCATGGCCTGCTTTAGGCTACACCTATCTTTTTATTTGGTAGATTGATTTCATGAAACGGTTTTATAATGTAGGATTATGTGATTATGACTTATTTTAGGAGTAGCATATTAGCTAGGAGTGCACAAAAAAAGACTGGACCGGAAAAAAGATCGGAACCGGACCGGACCGGTAGTTTCCGGTCCGGTCTTCGGTCCTTTAAATTTTAGATTCCGGTTTTCCGGTCCGAACTGGTTTGGACCGAAATTTTGTTTTTATATTTTTTTATTAATGCACCCTCACTTATTTTTCAAAACCAAGTAATTTGTGAGAATGTGAGGTAAAATTGTTGAGATCTATTACATTTTTTTTTAAATATATAATTTAACGAACACATTTAATTTACTTTTAGGGTCAAAAGATCATTAATAATAATGTAAATAAAATTCACATTGGCGTAGATTAATTTAAAATAAAGAGCAACACTTTGATTTTCATACACAAATTCATCAATCTTGTTCTTGCTTTCATAAACTTGAAAAAAAAACTAAAAAAAAAAAAAATTCGGTCAAATAGGGTTCTCAGGAGTCAAAGTGGAAGGCGTCATGCCTCCTACTAGCGCTCCTAGGCCCTAGCTTTCTCAATCGAAAATTGAAACTATTTAGCGTCTTTCTCAATACGATTGAATTATTATCAAGAAAGCGAATCTCTCCAATACTGGGATATATGACTTAGGATGGGATAAGAACCATCCGCGGAGAGTGCAGCTACTAAGAGAGGAAGAAGCCCGATTTGAAGCACAAACATTCGGAAATGGGCACCATTCCAGTCCGGTCTGGACCGGATTAATTCCAGTCCGGTCTTCGGTCCATGCATAATGACAGGTTCCGATCCCGCCTAATATTAGCAGACTGTTTTAAACTTTTGCAATGTTTTTATATCTTAAAATATTTGCAACAACTAATTTATCCCTCGTATATTTTATGAATTTGAAAAATTCATTTGATATAGAGTCAGTATTGAGTTTTTCTAATGAAATCTGATTCCATACAGAGGACATATAGTTGTGGAATTTCAAAGGAAATTCATGAAAAATTATTTTTTTTCTCATCTTGAATTGGCAGGATTTCTCATTTTTTGTATTACCCATTTTCAGTTTTTGGGATAATTCTCATACCCAATTAGTTTAATAAAGCATTTTATTTATCCAAAAAAAAAACAAAAAAAAACTAGACTATAGTACAAGTATTAGTGTTCAGGTCTAGAATAGCTTAGAACCTCCTACATTCAGTTACAAAAGATGTTTTGTACTAATCAATAAGAAGAATTTTTGAGGAGATGAATAATGTATCTTTTGAATCATACTCCCTCCTTACCAACTTAACTTTCATACTTACTATTCATTCCCTTTTTAAAAAATATTATAATAAATAGAATTTTAAGATATAATTTTATAAAAAAATAAATAAGTGAATTGTATGTATGTACCATAAAAATAATAACATTAAATATAATATTTTAGATATATATGGATAGAGTTTTTAAAGGACATAAAAAGTATTTATGAAAGTTAAGCTGGGACGGAGGGAGTATCAAATACTCTATAAAATGAGTTTTAAGTTTCTGATGGTTTTTTAAGAACAAGTAACGAGCAGTAATTTACATTTCATTTAACTTCATAAAAAATTCCAAACAAATATATTTGAAAATTTAAACTAACGATGATTATAATTAAAAAAAAATATACCAATTGAATGCTTAACTATGGTGGTGGAGACAAATTCAACTCATAACTATATATTTTGAGAAAATAAACCGAAAAAAGTTGAGTTGCACACTTTTCTCACCCTTAATATGAAAATACTTATTTTCTTCACAAAATTAATACCCTTTTACCATCTATTTTTAAAATTGTTAGTTACTCCCTCCTGTGAAAGCTACCAACTTCCCTTCCGTCCCAATAAGAAAGCTCTCAATTAAGAATAACAACAAATGAAATGTATTAACTAGAGTAGTTATTCTAGTTGTAACTTCTACTTTAATAGTTATAACCTCTCTTGTAAACCTTCTCTTATATAGAGGAGGGACATCTAATTCACAATTCAATTTCATTTAGGGGGATTTGTTATAAGGGTCATTTTACTTATAGAAACTTTAAATGGGGACAAACAATTTAAAAGTTAAAAAGAAGGACAAATTGATTGGTAGATGTACCATTCTACCCTTAGTTTATAATTACATTAAAAAATGACATATTCAATTAAGATAAATTAGATTATTCAAATTAGAATTTGATTTCTGGAAACGTATCATCTAAAATCTCGGTAATAAATACATTCTTCTCGAAATTCAAACTTTCTAAAAAACTGAGCTGGAGTGTTGGAGAAGGTCAATTACAGAATTTTCGGAAGCTACGAAATCGGGGTTTTCTGCAGATATTCGTCTCTGTTTCTTGAAGAATTTTTTGATTTCGTCGGAAAATTTCGGAAGGTAGTAACTTGGTGTTTTCTGCACAATACCGACTCGGTTTCTTGAAGAAGCGTTTGATTTCGTCGTCTGAAGAAAGGTATGTAGCTTCTCGATAGAAACTTGGGGTTTTCTGCAGATTTGGGTTTATTTTTGTAGTTCGTTGATGATCGTTTATATGGGTTTTGGATCAGAAGTTTTAAACTTGCACTCACACTCTGTTTCTCGATGTTGAAATATTTAGGGTAAAATCGCACTCTGTTTTTCGCTTTTGAAATTTATTTGCATGTTTGATTGATGCTTATTTATAAGCACTTCAAACTTTCTAATATTTACTAAGATCGACACAGTAGATTGCGATTTATTCTTAATCTACTTATATTCTATAGTAATATTACATATTCTGCTTTAGGAAGCTTGTTTGGGATTGGTAATTGAACTGTATTGATGAAAAATAAAATGCATGTCAAGTTCTTGAGCAAAAAAAAAAATTTGGAATTTGAGATCAACTGAGTTTTAATGTAATACAGATGCCAAGGGTGAAAAGAAGTGGAATTCACATCAATGATGATGGTGAGAGTGGAGGTAGCAGAAAAAGGATGAAGAAAAGTGACAATAAAAGGGGCAGAAAGACAAAGATAGGTAGCCAAATTTTGTCTCCTAGTTATGCATTTATATAAAGTAGACATAATCCAAATGCACTATTCAGCACATTAAACTACTAGCATTCAACATTGTTATATTATGCAAAACATTGACCAACATTATTGTATCAGAATTACATAATTGTTATAAAATTATAATAATGTCATTACTGTATCTTCAAAATTAACAAGTGGTGTTGTTTTTTGTGTGTGAAGCATTTACCGATGCAAAAACAGCTAAAGATGCAAAGAAAAAAGGTAGGGTTGTTATTTATTTTAGGTTTATAACAGAATATTAATTGGGTTAACATTAATTAGTATATATGGAATGCCACTTATAGTATACTTTTAAATGCAGGAAAAAAAGTTGTTGGTTACGTAATAATGTCCTCTGACTCAGGTGATTTTGCGATTACATTAATTCTATGTAACAGATAATAGAACCAACTAGTTATATAATTATGTTTACTTCTATTGGCAGATTTCGAAAGTGATGAGGAGATTGTTGCTGATAGTGATGATGAATCCAAATCTGAATCGGAAGGTATAAGATAAATATGTGGTGACTCACATACTGTTGATGCCTATGTATAATGATTAGAGGTTTTTGCATAATTTCATTGTTTTAATGAATCTTAAATTGTTTTTGAAGATTACGACAGTGAGGAGGAAGTGCGAATCAAGGAACAGATAAAAAAAAGATCAAAACGTTCGGGAAGTAAAAAATCTGGTATGATATTTTATAGTTTTACTTTCATTATGATATTGAGGTTTTGGTTGAGATAATAGTTAGATGTCATTCTAAAGATGTTTTAATTTTTCTTTGTTAGATGATGGGGATGTTAAAAATAGTCAGAACTATTGTAGATCGAATATGCTTACTTGTTTCAAGGATTTAAGAGTGATGCAGATTAATGATAGTCATTATAATGAACTAAAGAAGATGTCATTTTGGTTTATCTTAAATTCGATATTGGTGAATGGGAATGATGAGATGATTGAAAATTGCAAGAAGGTTGAGAACGATATACAGGAGATTGTAACGAGGTTCGATGACAAGTCTGGGAGCTTCTTATTCGGTTCTAAGGAGTTGAATCTAAGGAAGAAAGATGTGGAGCTCATATTTGGAATTACATCTGGTAGTGAGAAGGTTCCGTTACGTAACGAAAATTATGCTCATCCAGACTGGATTCGAAGGTGCTTTAGAGAGGAACTAGTTATGAGGCATCCGAACCTTTCATTGAATAAACCATTGTTAAAGTCTAAAATAAAAGAGATAGTTGAGTTGAATGATCTTGAATCTGTTCAAGATGTAGCTAGGCTTCTTTGCTGCTATGTGATGTGTGGTATATTCTGTCCAGTTCGAAGTGGTGCATTACCATGGTACTTGACTGCGTATTTAGAGAATTTTTCTGAAGTTTGCAAGTATGATTGGAGTGGATACATAGTGGACAATTTGAAAAATCATATCAGAAGGAGTAAGGACATGAAGGCAGGGGGCTGTATTATGATTTTACCGGTACGTATTGTTACGTTTACTGAAAATTAACAGCTAAATTTCTTTTAAGATCATTGATATTATACATATTTGAATATTATTCATTTTTGCAGTTCTTAATTTGCGAGCATACATCGTTAGTTCAACCCATCAATAGAAATGTGTTTCCAAGATTTCTAAAATGGGATTTGCGAAAGCTAACGAGTGCTCTAAAGAAGAAGAAGTGGTACAGACGTACCAAGGTAACAGATTTTAAAAACAATATGAGCTACACTATATAATATAAATAAATTGTTCTATTGTATATATATGATGATATTGATTGCAGGTACATACTGGAAGTTTAATAACTGAGCCTTGGGAGGAAGAACAATTTCAGGCTATATATAACTTTAGAGAAACGGTCCAAGCACAGAGATCAAGTAGAGCCACTGTTGTTGACAGTAATGGAGCTAATGTAACAACTGGACCTGGTGAATCTGGTGCAACTGCTTTAAATGATCCAGTCATTGATTCTGGTGATAAGGATTAATGTCTTTTTCAGCAATCATCGTCTCGACAATTTGAGGTCGGTTCTACATCAACGGTGAAAGAAGTGAGCTTGGATAATGGCCCTTCGTTTGATCTTGGAGAGGATTGCAACATGGGAAATACTCCAAGGGAAATGGATATTGACAAGACTTTGATGATAGTATGCAGTGATCTGCAACGTATTTCTGAAGATGTAGATAATGATTTTACTGATTGTTTGTTTGGACAGGATGCAAATTCTGCGGATGTGAACTGTGGGGGGGATAATCTGAGATCTGGAAATGATGATGTTGAAGGCAGTGGAAGAAAAGTCGAAGAATTACTTACTGAAATTAGACGGCTTAAAGAGGATGCTGAAGCGAAGAGGGTTAGTGATGAGCTTGAAATCAAAATGCTTAAAGAGCATGCAGAATCGTCACGGGTTAATTTTGAGAATGAAATTCAACGACTTAAGGAGGAGTTTAATAGGGAAAGAGATTTTTTTACAATGGAAAGGGGAGTCAAGAATCAAATGATCGGTGATCTCGAGCTTGAAATTGAGCTATTGAAAAAAGAGCAAAGCATGAAACGTCTGCCATCTCCAACCTGTTTATTCGAAGATGAGCAACTTGTTGCAGAAGTAGAACAGATAGAGAAGGATTTGAATATTGAATCGTCGGGTAGGAAATGTCATGCATCAGGTGCTCAACAGGAGGTTGAAGTACGAAATTCAGTTGAGACTACGTCGTGTCCAATTGTTAAAGAGAAAAAGAAGAGTAAGGAATCCGTGGATCCTAGTTCTATGATAATACGTGTGAAAACCAGAACTGAGACACACGGAAGAAAGCCAGTGCAGCTATCACCTCAGGTCCTGACACAAGAACTGCATTTGGTTCACGAAATTAGTGACGAGGAACGTGAGGAGGATTTGATTGGCAAAGGAAAATTGAAAGATAAAAAAGTAGTGAAGAATCCATTTGACAACAATTTGGATACAGTTAAGAATGCCCCCGTTGAGTTGAAAGATCAAATCTATAAAGAACTCGTAGAATATGGTTCAAAGTAAGTAACACTTTAAAGCATATTTAACACAACTTTTACACATAGTCAATACAGAAATTGCATTTCCAACCTTATATTGATTATACATTGGTTGTTATAAAGATGATTGATATTTATTCACTAACTAATATTTGTTTGTTGTTTGTTTAATGATGCAGTCATTCTGTATACGTTGGAAATCGGCCCCTAACTGATGTCACGGTTCGAATGCTTATTAATTTGTTAAACAACAAAACTGTGGATGATCAGGTAATTATAAGTTGGATTATTTATAAGTTTGTATGTTAATTAATAATGTAAATTTTTTAATCTAATTGTATGGAATACATTATTATTTAGGTGATTGATGCATGGTCGGACATGGTACAATCGGCACTAAGCCAGCATTGTCCTACAGCTAAACGTGTCACGATATTCACTTCTTCTTGTTGGGTAATGTACATTGATACTGTAATAGAATTAGTTTAATTATTATGAAGGACAATCCTATAGTCTAATTTTTATATAGATTTGTTGTATCATTGAATTCAGTTTTTTTGTTAACAGACTATGATAAAGAAACGTGATATATCAAAGAAAAAAATCTTTGCATCTCTCATTGAGAAAGTGATAGAAGAAAGTATTGGTCAAGATATGCTGCTATTCCCAATTATTATCACTGAGGCTGGGTACAGAACAAGATCGAACATTAAAGGGCATTGGACACTGTTGAAGCTTGATCTTAAGAAGAAGGAGTGGATGTTTTTCAACTCAATGCAGCCGAGAACGAGTGGGAATGTTGATCATCATCTGAAAGAATGCATATATGTGGTATACTCTTTCACTAAAATGAATAGTTGGTTAAATTTATACATGTTTCTTTTGACTACTGCACAAATTAAATAAGAACTGACTATATCCCATTGTTGTATTTATTATATATTATTCTATGAGGTATATGTGGTATACTCTTTCATTAAACTTATTAGTTGGTTAAATTTATATTTGTTTCTTTTGACTATAACACATATGAATTAAGTACTAACTTTGTTGTATTTATTAATTATAATTCTTATGTAATAAATTATAGGTTAATTATGTGGAGGCAAAATTGAGGAATGTGTTCAAGATGTCATCGCCGAATCACCCATTTTTGAAGGGACCGTGCAAAAAACCTAATGCATCAAGCATTATGCAGCAAGGTCATGGCACGCTGGACTGTGGGATAGTTGTGTGCAGGTTAATCGAGTGTTTCTTAAGAGGTGAAGACCCTCGGACTGTTAGCTTTGATGGGGAAGAAGCAAGTAAGATGCGTGTGAGGATCGTTGGGACATTCGTCAACCCTTTTATGTATGGAGCTGTTTAGATATGGAGTTTGATGCTTTTGGATGCTGTAATTTGTTGCAGACTTATTTACCTTTTTTTGAAGATATTATTAACTATTACTGCTGCTGGTTTCAATTATTTAGTTTAACCATTCATATGTTATGAATGTAGGGCTTATGAACATGTTTGCATATTTTGGTTTAAAATTCTATCTTGGATGATTACTTCTTTTTTAAATGGAATTAAGTATGTTAAATTGTTTGTAGTATTGTATATTTGTTGGTGTTTAGCAAAAGTGTGGTGAAGTAAACAAAACAAAGTCTACAGGTGTGAGTGATTTGGTTATATTTGATTCAATGGTTATGTAATATGAATTTGTATGTATTCATATTTATTTATTTAAGATAATGGCATGTTGGTACCTATTGACGTGTATACGGTGTTCCAATTCATGTTTTATATGCGTTTGTTGAACTGATTTTATTAATTAATCCTAATAAAAAAATTAGATGCATATTTCACCTACATAATAAAAAAGTTATAGAAAGCGTTGAATTGATTAATATAAATGCATTCAATTAGCTTTAATGAAAAAAAAAATTAATATTTTTCAATATTAGTTGTTAATTAAATAATATTTTATATATATATATATATACGGGTAAATTATATAGAATAAAATTGATCCAAAATGTTCTTGAGCAAAAATAAATAAATGTACATATGCTGAAAATGAAAAAAAACCTCTTTTTCATATAAACTAAAGTTGGAGTACATTAATATCATATCACTTCGTATTTGGACATGGAGATACAAGACTTGCAACATACTTGTATGTGTGCTGAACACCGTAAACCTTATCAACATCATACAAATCAATAAATACATTCTTTCGAAAGTCATACGAACAAAATGTACCATTGGGATCAATTCTGAACATAATTTTTGTACGATCACTGTTGAAGAACTGAATTGGAACAAGGTCATAATATTTGGGCAAAACCTCGTCCTTTATAATGTTGAACTTGGACCATGAACGACCAGAATTTGTGTAAGAAAGTATATGCATCTCAAAAAAGTAATGACCTGAACCTTGCTTTGGAATACATAGACGACTTCCATAAAGAGCCAAGTTGTTATCATCCAAACTCTCAAGAGTCAAACACCAAGTGTCACATAATGATTGAGGAACTTCAATAAGACCATAACTATTATCACTACAGTCGAAAGTTGTAATTGAATAAACACTTTGGCCATGGTATACATTCCATTGGAATAGACCGCCTACGAAACATGCATTAGAAATTGGGGGAAATTCACATGGAAAAGGATTTATAGTAGACCACATGTTTGAATTTCTAGAAAATAATTTAACCTCAAATTGGTTATCATGAAGAGACCTTAAATGTGCAACTCGCATTATTATATAGTCATCATTGCTCTTATCATAACCTAAACCAAAGTAAACCCATGCTACACTAAAATTAGTGTGAAAAGTGATGGGTCAGTAGGAATGAATAAGGTTTTTTTGGTAGTTGGATTAGACAATGAATAAACATCATGTAAATCACAATAGAGTACCAAGCCGTTTACTGTTCCTAAAACTTCATCATCATCATGACTATCTGAATTATCTCTATAAATCGATGGGTTTCTCTTAGGAAAGTACTCGTATGTTATAGGCGAATTTGCTATTCCATGACCGGAACAGGGGAGGATACACGTTACACCACGATTTTGAATCAGAAGAGAGATTTCAAGAAATGGCAGATCTATTCACTCTATCAATAACCGAGCCGGATCTGGTGTATCATAAGGGATTTCCCTTTTCTATTGATTCCTACGGATTGGATCAAAAACAATTCTTGAATGAGGCCAGGGATGAATCGAAAAAGAAATCTTTATTGGTTCTACCTCCTATTTTTTATGAAGAGAATGAATCTTTTTCTGGAAGGATCAGAAAAAAATGGGTCCGGATCTCTTGCGGGAATGTGGATATATGAAAAGAAAAGACCCTCTTTCATTCTCATCAGATTTGCTTCAATAAAAGAACGGGATGATATTAGGGCATACCAAGATTTAGACAAACATATGAAATGTTTAAGCTCAGATCCCGACAACCTCTCCAAAATATGAGATGTGATGTCATCTGGAATGTTGCATGCAGACATGGTATACAACTCTGCAGGATAAGTATGCAATGTATGTAAATAGGCAACTCAATGATAACAATGCAAATATATATATATAGAGTAAAATTAATATATATATTTTTAAATATAATAATTATTGAGATGTTATGGAGAAGTGCATAACGTGGGATATTGAGAGTTTATGGAGAAGTGCATAACGTGTTATCTAATTAATACCAATCAATATTTTTAATTCCAGATATATTTTAAAAAATATTAATTCATATGAATTATATGTAATATTTTATAGAATATAATGCGTTCAAATATTATATAGAATAATTAATAAATATATAGAATAATATGAAAATAAAATATTAATGATATATCATTATCATGAAAATGTTAATTGTAACAACCCGTTTTAAATTATTAGTAACTCCCTCCAGTATAACTATGCAATATATATGTATGAAATTATGCAACTAAAGGATAACTATGATATATATATATATATATATATAAAGTAAAATTAATATATATATTTTTTAAATAGAGTAATAAATTCCTTAACATTCGCTGCAACGTGGGATATTGGGAGTTTATGGAGAAGTGCATAACGTGTTATCTAATTAATACCAAACACTTTTTTCAATTCCACATATATTTAAAACAATATTATTTCATATTAATTATATGCAATATTCTATAGAATAATATACAAATAATTATCATCAAAATTCGAGGGGTTACTCATAATTTATAATGGTTTGTTACCATTAACGTTTTGATGAACTAACTTAAATTTATGAGTAACTCCCCGAAAGAAGTAACATTTTATTGAACTAACTTATATAGATTTATGAGTAACTCCTCGAAAGAAGTAACGTGTTAATGGTAACAAACCGTTATAAATTATGAGTAACTCCTCGAAAGAAGTAACGTTTTATTGAACAAACTTAAATTTAGATGATGGGTAACGAAAAAAACCGTTAATTGGTAACAAATAGTATTTATTTTAAATTAACATTACTTAATGGCTCTAATAACAACTAACCCCTCTAATTGAACTAAAAAAAAAACCGTTTAAAAATAAGAATCGACAAAAGTAAACAAGTTGAATGGAAAACCATAGCAAAAAAAATAAAATCAAGAAAAACAGACGAAGCAATTAATTAAATAACGATAGTCAGACTATATGCTTGTAAGTATGCTAAAACATAATGAACATTCTACCCTTATACTTCATATTTGCAAAATCCAGATTGCACATTTTAATTTATGCTTCATAACTGCAGGGGTATATGCTCACAAGTTAATTTGACAATCCTTTATTTGAATATTGGTCTATAGGGTTGACATTCATACTTTAATATTGGGTTCCTCATATGGGCATTGATACATGCTAAAATTAATAGCATATATGAAATATAAATAATTTGGTACAGATATTATTCTGCATATGTCCAATCTGCGTCAGAATAAATGCAAAACTGATACATATAATATTTGCATATGTGCACAAAGATCAATTAGATGTGGACTTACATCTGTAAAATGTATAATAATAAAATAATATGATAATTGTGTTGGTTTTTTTTATTGGAGGGGGGGTAAGTGTATATAATACTAAACACACAAAAAAAATAAAGATAAAATATATTACAAATATTATGAACAATACTAAAAGATAAACAAACACCTGATATATATAATAAGAAAGATGCATAAAAAAATGCAATGTCAAACCAATAGAACTGGAAAAATGTAATATTATTGAATAGTGATTCAATCAATTCTACGGCTTCGTAATCAAAGCATAAAATATGATGACCACATAAAAAGTGGGAAAATGGAGAAAACAAAAAATTCATATCTAAACCAATAAATTTCAAAATGAATAAACAACAATAAAAAAAGATCAAGACATTCTACTTGAGAAAATTAGTTTTACCAGTTCCAAAAACACTTGAACATGTCAATGAATCATGCCTCCCCTTTTTACCACACCTCTTACAATTGGTAGGTTTTACTTTGCGAAATTCTCCATAGGACGTAAGCCTCTTCTGCTTAGGTCTTCCAGGTGGGTTCTGCAGAATTGGAGGAAGTATTTTTTCAACTTCGACGAGTTGTTGTGACTGAAATCGCTCAGTTTGAGGAACAGGGGACAGATCCTCCTTATAGCATTGCTTGTAAGTAGATGTAAAAAAACAATCCTCAACAACGCTATGAATGGATGTGCAATGCTTCCTTATCACGGCAACCGCATGAGCACATGGGAACCCTTTGACTTGCCACTGAAAATACGTACATATTTGGTATTCTAGATCGACAGTAACAGAAGTGTTTGAGGATACCTCAAATTGACCATTTGGATATAAGGACACAGACCATGAAGAACTTTTGTTTGTTAGTTCGTGCCAAACTGCCTCTTTACTAGGAACGAGTAGACCTGACCACTTATCCGATTCTTCACGCCTCTCTACGAACCACCTAGCAATATTCTTCCTTATAGAATCAATCATATGTGTTATAGGTAAGGTTCTGGCTTCACGTATCCAAGAATTAAATGACTCCGCGGCATTGGAAGTCATCTCTCCATACCTTTTAAGATTCGAAGAATGTGATACTGCCCATTTAGAAAAGGGTAAATCTTGAAGCCATTTTTCAGCGATAGGGCCACCCACATCCTTGAATTTCTGCAGACTTTCCCTGAATATAGTGAGAGTAGGTGCATAAGCACATTGTTTGAACAAATCAGCCATATTTTCGCGGTGCTGCGTGTTCCAACCTCCACCATAATTACCCTTAAGATTTAGCAACAAGTGATAAAGGCAATAAAAGTGGGCCGGATCATCCCATACATCATAAAATGCAGACATCAAACCCGTGTTCCTGTCAGAAATGTAAATAACCTTTTTCGGGTGAATGATAAGATCCCGAAGCTTAGTTAAAAACCAAGCCCAATTATTACGATTCTCGGCAGATACGATAGCAAATGCAACAGGGAATAATCCTGCAAAATGTAGTGAAAAATAATGAGAAGCAATTTAACATAATGGAAGTAAAAAAAAATATGCAACTTCTGCAGTTTAGCAAATTATTAATACTAACATTTTGCAATTGTATGTGAATGGAACTTGGAATATTGTGTAAGATTTATTTATAATATTGAATGAGTACTTAATGATTATATTGATCTAAAAAAGATGTTAAGTCCAAAAATTATTTTCCATGAGCTATGATCTAACAATTAAAGAAGATGCAAAAAGAAAAATTCCATGAACTGTGATGTATTCTTAAAAATTAATTATCTTAAACAAAGTAAAGACAATTTTTACACCTGTGATATGAGTTGTTTAAATAAATTAAACAGATGCAACCATTCTTTGACCATGGACTATGATCTTTTCTTGAAAATGAATTATCACAATAAGATCTGGTGATTGAAACTGATATTCAAAAGTGACAAAACTAACATGCAGTAATTTAATAATTATGTATCACACTACATGCAGTAATCAACGAAGTAATAAGATATACTAATATTTGGGTATTAACAGAGCACACTACATTTGGATCATACCATACAAAACATAAATATTGATATTTAAAAGATAACAACTAAGATGAAGTAAGGGAACATAACATAACTTAAATTTATGAATTAGTTGTAGAATTAATATCGTTATTTCCGTCCTTTGCAGTGGCAGCTAGCAATACACCTTTTGACCGTCCCTTCATGAATGTGCCATCAATGAAAAGCATTGGCCTACAACTTTTAAATCCTTCCTTGCATGCATTGAAAGAAATAAAGATTCTTTCAAAGCGGTTGGTGATGTTGTTGGTCTCCAAATCCACTATGCTTCCAGGATTTGTGCGTTTCACTGCATCTCCGTACCATCTTAATTGATCGTACGACTCGTCGTAGCTTCCAAATATATCGTTCCTAGCAGCCTCAATACCACGCCACGCCTTCCAATATGGTAGACCAAATCCATAATCTTTATTAAAATCTATGAGTACATTCTTTCCAGAAATCATCGGATTGGACTTAACATCTTGCATCAGAAGATCTTTTAGAACTTTAGTACCAAACCTGTTTTTCTTCTCATTTAGCAAGTTGCCAACACACTTATGATCTAGATTTGCTTTGGAAACAATAAACCCTGTATTCATAGGTAAGTTTCTGCCTCTAATGAACCAATCACAGCCACACGACTTCTTTTCAAAGCATTCTATGTATATATACCTAGGACAGTTCTTAACGTATCTATACTTGAAGTTCAATTTAGTCGAATACTTAATTAGCTCGATCCTAAACTCGGGCGCCCCACCCCCAAATACTGCACCAACTTTCATTATGTTGACCCAATCATCAGACAAATATGCTTTACTCTTCTCCACAGGACATATATCAAAATTTGGCAACTTACCCAAACCAGAAAACTCATCTGCACAATCTGCCTGATTATTACAATTCGACACTATGTCAACATTTTTTACAGGTATATTTGATAATTCTTATTGGGATGCAGATGTATTCAAAGTAGGTTGAACAACCACAGAACTAGGTGTGATGGTTTGTGAATTTTGCATGTCAGGTAGTAAGGTCGTCTGAGATTGATTACATTCTACAGAAACATCTACTAACTTCTCAGACGATATCTTGCAGTATTCAACCAAACCAATTAAATCAATATCTGATGATAAATCACAATTCTTTATGCAACCAACAGAATAACACATTCTTATATTAGGAGATGATAGTATGGGCCACATACCAATTATTTCATTGACAATATGCTGAATGGTTGAAGATTGTTGAACTGGAAACAACTTCATTTTTCCCTCGTATTGGAACTTCAGAATCACGGACAATTCCATTTGTCGATACTGATTTGATGAGCCAATATATATTGAACAGCCGATTAGTCGTTCCTAAAATGGTTGAAGATTGAATGATTGTTGAACGACTGAATGATCGAATTTGAATATATTGAAGACTGATGAACGGTGAATTGCAGAATTTCTAATTCTTGAACGATGAATTGCAAAATCCCTAATTCTTGAACGATGAATTACAGAATCCCTAATTCTTGAACGATGAATTGCGGGATCCCTAATTCTTGAACGAAGAATTGCAGAATTCAATAGACTGAATAAACTGCCATTGTTCTGCAAATTAAATTCCTATTTTCGGAATTGTCATGGGCGTAGGAAAGAAAGTTATTGTATTTAGGAAATTTTGGAAGTTTTGTTAATTGTTGAGAAATTTTTGGAAGCTAGTGGAATGGAGTTTAATTTGACTTTGAATAATATCAAATTCTTGAAAATGGTATTTCAATTTCAAATTTAATTATATTAATGAATTAATAGTGTTTTATAAGATCAAGGGGCATAATTGGGTATTAACAAGTTAATTTGACCTTAATTGCATTGTTTTAGTTTGTTTCCTTTATTTGAATATTGGTCTATAGGATTGTCCTTCTCAGTGATTAAACTCTTTCATTTACTACTTAATATAAATTATATATTTCTCGATTCTCTCAATATGCACTCTATCAAATTTCGTCTTGTTATGAAATTTCACATGGTACCAGAGCTATGTATCAAATAATTTATGATCGATTAAACAAGTTCGTCGATCTAGGTACGTTTCCGCAATTCGGTTTAAATGAGTTTTTGAGTTTTATACTCATCTCTTAAGTTTCTTGAGTTTTATACTCACTTCTTTACGGGTTCTATGCTCGTGAATTTTGGATACGATTTCATATTGATTCGAATTCTTAGAGTTCTATACTCATGATTTTGAGTTTTATACTCATTTCTTTGCGGGTTCTATGCTCGTGAATTTTAAATTTGATTTCATCTTGATTCGAATTTTTAGAGTTTTATGCTCATTTCTTTGAATTTCTTTGAGTTTTATACTCATTTTCTTTGCGGGTTCTATGCTCGTGAGTTTCTATACTCAGTCTAATCTTTTTTTTTCTTCGTGTCTATCACTATTCTATCTTTCGTGTCTATCACAATTCTATTTTTACATTTTTTTGAATGTTAGATGGAATTCTCACCACTGATTGGATGCATGAGTTGCATCATTTGGCTACTCTCTACCCCATCTTCCCAAGATCAAAAGAAGTTTATGAAGCATAGTTCAATGTGTTGTCAAATCTGATTTGAAGTTTTTTGAAAAACAAGTTCAAGATGGAATTGCTTACCATCCATGTCCATCTTGTGGAGGGGTGTGAAGAATAATAATTGTAACCTCTATTGTAAATCTCCTCTTATATAGAGGAGGGATGAGAATCATTTTCACTATTCAATTTGATGTAATTCTAATGTAATTCTATATTTCTAAATTCTCTCTATATACACTCTATCCAATTTCTTCTTGTTATAAAATTTCACATCCATTCCTTAATAACTATTCTCTCTCACATTTTATTATATTCTTCTCTCTTTCAATCACATCACGTCTAATACATCAATTTATTATATTAGTATTTTTTAACCCCGTGCCCGTAGCTGGGAGCTTTCCCCGAGACGGAGAGAGAGTATTATTTATCTACATTTTACTTTTCACTTGATTAAATCATCTAAAATACCTAACATTTATCTTACATCACTGAATTCCTTTTTTTATTTTTATAAGGATTGCACTGAGAAGAGGAAATATTAGTTGAAGGACATGTTTGTTTGTTTGGTACAAATACTTTCATTTTTACTAGTACAAATTAAAGATTTAATTTAAAAAATACAATATTTTTAAAAAAATTGCCAGAATATTGAAACTATGCCAGAATATTACAAGTTTCAGTGTACACATTTTTCCACTATAATTAAAATCAATCACAATTTCCTTCTGCCAAGCAAAAAGACATTTTTCTTTTGTCTGTCAAGTAAAAGACAATTTTCTTCTGCCAAGTAAAAGACGTGAGTGTTTCATATTTGGCCACCCCAAACCTGAAAACCCTTTTCCCAATCCTCTCAACGCTGTTAACTTGTTGAAAAATAACAATGGTGAGCACAAGAAGTGGGATGAAAAGAAAAGGAATGGCAAATGTCTTTTTAGAAACTCAGCCAAATATCCACACCGCTCATCAGGTATTTTTAATATATATATTTTTTTTAATAAATATTTCCATCATACTGTGCTCGTAAAATAGAATGATGGTGTTTTTTATTCATGTGGTGAAATTTGTGGAATGATTAAACTTTAATGAAATTTCTACCTTAAAATAAAATTTTGAAAAATAAAGATGGGTAGGTTTGTTTTATGAACTTCAAATTTCACTAGCAAAAATAGGAATGAAAATTCTTTCTTTGTATACTTTGACTCTGTCTGTTTATTATGAGGAGTTGTGATATGTTTTTAACTCTGATGATATGAATGTAGTCTTATTATCTTATTAATTATGATCTTCATTAATAATGTTGCTTGTCACTCAACTATTATTTTCTCAAAATTGTTTCAATTTTTACTTGTAATTAATTAATATTACTAACAAAGAAAAAATTAACAAAAGGAATAAGAATGTTCTTCAAAATAGTTATTTATTTGTATCCATATTTATAATTATTCGATCATCTACTCACATTGTGGGAAAGATTAATGGTAAAGAATTCTCTAAAATTATCAATTCATATTAAAAATATTTTAGAAACCTATTTTCCTTCTTTCTTTTCTATTCTAGACACATAGAAACATAAAGTAGGTTTTGGAGAAAGGGGAAAACTAGTGATGGATTTTGGGAATGCTTATAAGCCTAGATGAATTTCGTGCTCAAAACCGTTGTCTCCGCATAATCAATTTTGATAGAAAATAATAATTGAATGACCAATTTTGATAGTGACTAAATAATAATGTAGTTGACCAAATCTAAAAGGAGAAAAACTTTCGTACCCAACCCTTTTCATAATCTTGCTTGCTGAAGTCTTTTCTAGTAATTTGTATGTCTTGTGTATAGTTGCACCATATTCACTTTTTGTGACTTATAGTTCACTTTGGGCTAGTTGTGTATGAGAAATTGTGTTTGAAAAAGTCTTTCTTTCTTTTTCCCATAAGTAAGTCGACACCGTTAAATCTTTAGGAACTTGAATAGGGAGTATATCTTTCTTTAGTTGGTGATTCAACTTGATGCCCCTAATTGTGTATAATAGTTTTAGCATATTCACTTTCGTTTCACTTGTGTAGGGAAGAAGATGTTCCGAAACGGTCCTTCCCTTACGGAGTCCTGTTAGAAATATAAAAAAGAATTGTAGCAGCTCCTCTATGTTGAGGCCCTCAATGAGAGTTCTCAATGAGCCACTTCCTATTCCAGAACCCGGCCAGCATGAAACTTCAATCCCGATTACCAATCCCGATCACATACCTAATGTTTCAAATGTGGTTGAGGAAATGAGCAGCACTAGCCACGTTGGTAAAACTTGCCATGCTGCTGGTAAAACTAGCCAATGCACTTCTTTTGACTTTACTGAATTTGCTGGAAGGCTTGAAGATGACACAGATGATGATGATATATCCCCTTTAGATCCTGCGTTTGTCTTTGTTTATGGGCACAGGGTAAGGAAAGACAGCGGGCCTCTTCTTAGCGCCATCTTTGAAAAGTATGGTGATATCACGAGTGAGAGTGGAGACAAACCACCGGCTATCGTCGCATTTTTCCTTGAACGAACATGTGACATCTTTGGTACACTCAAGGAGAGGAACTTCATCAACATTACGCTCAAAGATGTCAATGAAATGTTGGATGAAGTTCGGTTTATGGAGAGCCAGAAGTTGAATATCAGTTGGCTTCGCGAGAAGCTAGAGAATATACATGATACAAAGACGCGCTTCCATGCTTACTTGACTGTTAAGAAAGAGATGAAGAGAAATGCGCTGGAGATTGCAAAACTCAGGTACGAGCTGTCGTTGGTTGAAGAGAAAATGGTGGCTGAAATGGGCAAGGCCGATGATATAAAGAAAATAGCAGACGACATCAGGGCTGGAGTGGATCCTCTCTTGACTCGCTCTTTGGTGCATGGCCTGCTTTAGGCTACACCTATCTTTTTATTTGGAAGATTGATTTCATGAAACGTTTTATTGTATAATCTTGGATTATGTGATTATGACTGTTTTAAACTTTTGCAATGTTTTTATATGATGAATCTTAAAGTCTTCAAAGCAACTAATTTATCCATGGTATATTTTGTGAATTGGAAAAATCTATTTGATATAGAGTCGAGTATTGAGTTTTGGAATCTGATTCCAACACAGAGTACATATAGTTGTCGAATTTCAAAGGAAATTCATATAAATTAATATTATCATAATTATTCTTTTGGATTTCTAAAACAAATCATCCTCTTTAAGCTCTCAAACTTTTGTAAAATTTTATTCTTCTTCAAGCTTCTATTGTATTGAAAGTTTTTTGAAAATAGGTCAAAAAGGGAAACATGAGCAACCTAAAATAATCAGAAAAAAAAAAAACCGAAGACCAATGAAGATCCCACGTGCTCCGATGACCCTCCTTTAAAAACTGCTTCATTTCAATAGTAAAAAATGGTAGAGGGTACCACTGTCTGGACTAATTTGTGGACTCTGTCGTTTCTTGTCCTGGAGATGTGTTTGAATCTGCACACTACAAATTCGAGCTAGAGCTGGTAGATTGCATTTGCAATTATATTGAAAGTTATATATATAATTTTCATCATACTTTGTACTCTCTTACCTGAAATTTTCTGTTTCTTCTAAGTGCAGATTCTTTAAATGCTAGGATGAAGTGCATCTTTAGTCCCACTATCTTTGACAACAAACAAATAAATTTTACTTCAATGTAACAATCATATGAAAATTTCTCAAAATTCATGTGTTTAATTTGCATAATTTTATAGGTTTTTATTGCATTTTTTCACTAAATTGACTAATTGCATTTGATTTGGAGAACGAGAGTGATTTGCTATTTTTTTTTTTTTAGGAAATTGAAGATTTTTGGAGCAAAACACATCTTAATTATTCTTTGGCGTCAATTGAAGGAGTGAAACGAGAATGAAGTCGGAGAAAAGATGGAAGATCAAAGCTATTTGGGCTTGAGAATTATTTTGTGCGGGCCACTGAATTAAATATTGGTCCAATTGTTAATTAATTAAAAGGGCGCGATAGATAGGAGTGTTCAAAAAAAGACCGGACCGGAAAAAAGACCGGATCCGGTCCGGATCGGACCGGATCCGGTCCGGATCGGACCGGAACCGGACCGACCGGTTAGATTCCGGTCCGGTCTCCGGTCCGGGAAATTTTGGATTCCGGTCTTCCGGTCCGGTCCGGACCGGTTTGGACCGGAATTTTTTTTTTTTTTTTTAATTTTTTTTATATTTTTTTACTAATGCACTTTCAATTATTTTTCAAAACCAAGTAATGTGTTGAGATCTTATTACATTTTTTACAAATATATAATTTAACAAACATATTTAATTTATTTTTAGGGTCAAAAGATCATTAATAACAATGTAAATAAAATTCACATTGACGTAATGAAGAGCAAACACTTTAATTTTCATACACAAATTCATCAATCTTGTTCTTACTTCCATAAATTAAAAAAAAAATTAAAAAAAAAATAATTCCGGTCCAACCGGTCCAAACCCGGACCGGACCGGAATTTTCCGGTCCGATCCGGTCTGGACCGGATAGATTCCGGTCCGGTCTCCGGTCCGACCTTTTAGTAAGATTCTGGTCCGGTTTTGGACCGGTGCACACCCCTAATTGTAGACACACACCAACCTATTGAGGACAACCACCGAATGAGTACATACACAGTAAGTTGAGGACACCCATCTTGAAATTCCAAAATTACCCTTCTCCCCATTAAAATCCTAATTCCTTCTCTCTTTTCTCAAATTCAGGACACCCACCTCAATTTTCGCCTCCTCTCTGGCACTCCTCTTCCCTCCGTCTAGAGCTGTTACACGAACCGAGCCGCTCGTGAGCTTGGCTCGGCTCTATAAGGCCCGAGTTCGGCTCGTTCGTTAAATGAGCCGAGCTCGAGCTCGTTAGATACTCGATTTACTAATGAGCCGGCTCGAGCTCGATTTGTTAGGCTCGATATCTAATTTATTTTTCTTTAAATTTCATTAGGCTTGTTAGGCTCGGCTCGATAGGCTCGTTAGACCCTTTAACGAGTTGAGCCGAGCTCGCTTCGTAGCTCGTTAATGTTATCGAGCCGAGCTCGGCTCGGCTCGATAAGAGCTTGAGCCGAGCTCGAACTTCAAATACTCGGCTCGGCTCGAATAACAGTCCTACCTCCGTCACCGCGGCGCGGTGTATATATCCTAATCAAATTTGGGGAGGGGGAGTGCATCAATAGAGGGTGTGCAGTAAACAGGTCCGAGGTGCAGATAGCCCTACTCCAACCCAATTCTATTGACTAGAAAAGAGCAGCCCAATATTGGATGGGCTGTTTCGGCCTACTTAAATGATGTCCAAGCCCATTTCAGACCTCAATTTTTTTTTACTTTTTTTAATGCTACCTCACCTCTCTGCACAATCCTCACCGTCCATTTTAGTAGCGAACTTTCAAATTCAAGTGATGCTTTAAATGAAAAATGAAGATAAATATTTTTTTTTATTTATATGTGAAATCATTTTACATGTCATTCAATATTAATTCATATTAAAAAAATCAAAGTTTCTCAAAATTAAACTTGGTCTAAAATTCCTGAAAAAATTGACTTTTTATGATTATATCGACAATAATCCAGCAAATGGAGGATTTATCCAGCAAATGGAGGATTATTCAGGATAGACTCAATCAGAAAATTCTTTCACCACATTTGGGCAATATATGGTGATATAGTAGAGTCTGAAAGTGCTCTAGTAGAATAGTAAGATTCATGGTAGTTAGGTTTAATTTCTATTTCATTTGTGTTGTAGTATATTTAACATCCTTTTATGTTGTTAAAAAAAATGCAAAGAATTCTGTCTCATCTAAAAGTCCGAACTTATAGTGAGGTTGGGAATTAATTCTTTTATATTAATTTCTAACACTCCCCCTCACTCGTGGGCCGGATTAACACCTCTTACCCTTTTTTGGGGAGGAGGCCCCATCGAGTGGACAATTTAAATAGGTGGAGTGCTTTCAACAGGAATCGAACCCAGATCGTTTTGCCCGATTTTTGCTCTGATACCATGATAGAATTTCGTCTCATCTAAAAGTTCGAACTTGAGGTTGGAAATTAATTCTTGTATATTAATTTCTAACAGCTTTTATATATGTTTCCTTATTAGTTTATATAATTTTGTATTTTCTTTATATTATCATATTTTTCTTTTAATTTATTAATGTTGCCTTATTATATTTCTATTAGTTACAATTTGAGTTTGCATTAATAAAATATTACAATACAACGAACGAAGTTAAAAAAAATAAAATTAAAAACAAAGATAGTGAATATTTTAACTCTTAATCATTATCGAAAATGTAAAAAATGGACACGTTCGGTGTGGTCCCACATATTGAAGTGTATGTTCCATTCTAAATGGATTGGTCTTGCTATGGACTTGAGTGCATGTTGTGCACCCTAGTTCATGTTGCACTTTTCAGTTTTACTGACATACATTCTAGTCCGTAATATTTTTAGTAATAATTGAAAAGTGCAACACCATTTATCAAAAAATGTAAATTAGTAAAACTGAAAAGTGCAACATAGACTAGGGTGCACAACATGCACTCGAGTGCATACTAGACTTTACCATTCTAAATCTAATCTAATAGGAGTAGTCCACTCAATTTATATGTTAGTCTCACTTCTTTCTTTCAATGTTTTAATGTGGGAAGACTAAGGGGGTGTTTCTTTTGGGCTTTGGGTGGTTTTAAAAACCAGATTTTTGAAATCCTGGTTTTTGAAATCCTGATGAATAGTAATATGGGTGTTTCTTTTGAGTTTTGGAATAGTGAAGGATTTAACTTTATGTCAAATCAAGTTGTAAGATTGAATGAGTTTGTATTATTATATTATTGTTTGGTGAGATTATAATGATTAGTTGATTAAATGTATTATATTATTGTATTATTATATTATTATAGTATTATTATATTATTGTTGAAAAAGAATATAATGATTGGAGTAATATTATATAGATATAACTTTATGTCAAATCAATATGTTTGATAAGGGTGGTTTTGAGTGGATTTTGAAAACCGGTTTTTAAATTCCGAAGTAAAACGGGTTTTGGACCTTGAAATCCAAAACCTGGTTTTTAAAACCAAAAGGAAACATCCCTAAGGTATGAAATCCATTATCAAATATTTTCAACAAAAAACACAACGTTCTTATTAAATTTCTACTCTTGTAATAATTTTGCAGGCAACACAAATTTTGTATAATGATATCTATATAAAAAAAAGTATATATTTAAGTGTGTGTCTTATGTAAATCAGATTTTCGTGAATTCTCATCTTTAAAATACTCCTTCCGTCCCAAGATTACTTGCACGGTTTGATCGACACGTTATTTAAGAAAAGTGAATTTAGTGGTTGGTAATGTAAGATAAATGAGGGGTATTTTAGGTTTGGTGAGGTTAGGGATGACAATTTCAACCCGGTCCGCCCCAACCCGCCCGACCCGTACTATTTGGGTCGCCCCAAACCCGTATTAAAATGGGGCGGGTCCGCGTATCACCCTCGACCCGTGACCCATTTTTATATTTATTTTTTATATATATTATACATATAAATATAATATATGTTCAATATTTTGATGTTTATTAATATATATAACAATAATTGACCTTCATAAATGTGAAAATAAATTTATAAACATGATTCTAAGACTATTTTATTTATTTTTTTAATACAAAACTAAACTTTATGTTATATGTTTTTAAAAAAAAACTATTATTTTTCATTTTTAAAAAAAAAAAAAAATTATAATGGGTCGTCCCGATTTGTCCCAGCCCGCTCCATGACCCAAACGGGTTAGCCCGACCCGGACCCGAATTGAAACGGATCGGGTCCGGGTATCTAGGTATCCGGTCCGATCCGGTCCATTGTCATCCCTAGGTGAGGTGTAAAGTGGATATGATGAGGTGTAAAATAAAATGTATGTAAAAAGATGGTGGGAATTTTGAAAATAAAATAATGTTGGGAGAGTATTAATTTTGTGGGTTATTTCTATTTTAAGAGTGTGCAAATAATTTTGAGACGTTGAAATAAAGTAATCACAGGACAGGACGGAAGGAGTATCACTTTTTAACGTATAAATAGCATATTTAAAAATATTTAATTTTGTGTACTATTCTTATTAAAATTACTAAACAATGTCAGTTCATATGCTAAACAACAGTGTAAATGTAAAATCTTGATCAAAATGAGTACTTACTTTTATCATATGGAGTCCACAGCTAATTTCCCCTTGACATAGGAAGGTAGTTTAGTCCACATAAAATATAAAAAAAAAAAAAAAAAGGAGGAATAATGGAAAAAGGGGTAATTGGGTAAAGTACAAAAAAAGAGTGAGAAGTTTTGACCTAAATACCCATCTCGAACAGCGTTGGTATCGCCTCTCGACCTTCACAACGCCCTCTTCTGCCCTTCTCTCTTCCTTCTCTCTTCCTTCTCTCTTTTCCCCAATTTCCCAATTCTCTCCTTCCCTTTACCCGCCACTTTCAAATTCTAGTTACATATCAAACATCAATTGCTTTTCTCTCTTTTCAATTTTAATGGGTTTCGCCTCTTGATTATGCACTATTTCTTAGATCCACGTTTTGGGGTTTCTTGATTCTTCCCACTCTCACTCTAATTCCGATCAAGACTCCAACTTTATGAATTTTTGCCCTCAGGTATGGTATCATATGATTCTGTTAATTTTCTCTATCATTTTTCAGCTTGTGGGGTTTGATTCTTCAGTTTTGTCTTTAGTTATTTATTAATTTTCACTGTAATCAGTTTCTGATTTTGCTGTGGGTTTGGTTGGAGGTTCATGATTTTATGGTGGTCTGCAGTAGTTGAATGATGTTTATGAGTGTTGAGGAGTTAATTTTCTGCTGCTTGTGCTTGTGTAACGTCTAGAATCTTGCTGATTTTGATTTTGGATCCTGTGTAACCTATTTCGATTCCTCATGGTTAAAGAGTGCATGTTTTACTGTATAATCATATTGGTTTTGACAGTTACATTTCATTAGATTGCTGAATTGAATGAAACATGTGTGCTGAATTTAATTTGGTAATTGACTGCTTCAGTGGTGTTTCTTTCTCTATTTAGTGGTCTGTGGTTGTAAAATGATGCTAAGGGTTGGGGGCGAGATGGGGTGTTGTTTATTATGGAATATCATCTATAGTTGTGAAAAGGTCAATTTTTTTTACTGGTTTTGGTTCCGGGGGTTCTTTATGGTTAATATTAAATTGAATTTTGACAGTTGTCTTTCATTAGACTGATGCAAACGAAACATGCGTGCTTACGTCTGTGTTTAAGTTAGTGCGTTAGTTACGTATGAATTGCTTGCGCGGCTTTTCTTTTCAAGATTCCTACTAATTGATCTGTGTGATGTCATTAACAGAAGTAATTACTGCTGGAAGTATAACGGAAAAATGGTGAACCACGACGTGCTTCATGGACAAAACAACAATGGATCTCTTGCCCATACACAACCAGTTGTCTTAAACCGCAATCATAACCTAGTGATAGCTCAAAATCATGGGATGGAGATGGGGCAGCCTCATGAGCAAGAAACGAGATTAGGGCACAGTGATGATAATCAGGTTGATGATGTTCATGAATACGAACAGGAGCATGTCTTATCGATGGAGGAGAAACCGGAACACGAGATCCAGGAAGTGCATTTACACGGAGGTAGCAGTGAGTTAGATATGTCTGAACACAACGAATTGGGCGTGTCTGAGACTCAAGAACTCGATGAGAACATGGATTTAGCAGTGATTCAACACGATGACATGGGAATGGAGTCAATGGACGATATTTCCCTTCACGAGGGTCTGGTTCTTACACCCTCCCATGTTCTACAGCAGAGAACTCTTGCTATAGCCCCAAATTATGAACTTCACGTGGGCCAAGAATTCCCTGATGTTAAAGCTTGTCGGAGGGCATTAAGGGACACAGCTATTGGTCTCCACTTTGAAATGCAGACGATAAAGTCAGATAAAACGAGATTTACTGCCAAATGCGCGAGTGATGAATGCCCGTGGCGAATTCACGCTGCAAAGCTTCCTGGTGTACCAACTTTCACGATCAGGACAATCAACGATACCCATACTTGTGGAGGAATCGGTCATCTTGGGCATCAGCAGGCTTCGGTTCAGTGGGTTGCAAATTCTGTAGAGCAACGTCTCCTGGAGAACCCTAATTACAAGCCTAAAGAGATCTTGGAAGAAATTCATCGAGTTCATGGAATCACTTTATCTTACAAGCAAGCTTGGAGAGGAAAAGAAAGGATTATGGCTGCTATGCGTGGGTCCTTCGAAGAAGGCTATCGTGTTCTCCCACAATACTGTGAGCAAGTCAAACGAACTAATCCCGGGAGTATTGCTTCTGTTTATGGAAATCCTACGGATAACTGCTTTCAGCGTCTCTTTATTGCGTTCCAAGCATCGATATATGGCTTTTTAA
This sequence comes from Galeopsis tetrahit, assembly GCA_963675135.1. Classification (NCBI taxonomy): domain Eukaryota; kingdom Viridiplantae; phylum Streptophyta; class Magnoliopsida; order Lamiales; family Lamiaceae; genus Galeopsis; species Galeopsis tetrahit. Next base: position 60,975,898 of record OY776121.1, on the reverse strand, counting down.
ATGCTTGTCGTCCTCTACTTGGGCTTGATAGAACATTTTTGAAGAGTAAATACCTTGGTACGTTGCTTCTTGCTACAGGCTTTGATGGGGATGGTGGGCTTTTCCCGTTGGCATTTGGTGTTGTAGACGAGGAGAATGACGAGAATTGGATGTGGTTTCTCTCCGAGCTTCATACGCTTCTTGAGGTCAATACTGAGAACATGCCTAGGCTTACGATATTGTCAGATAGGCAGAAAGGTATTGTGGACGGTGTAGAGGCTAATTTCCCGACTGCTTTTCACGGCTTTTGCATGCGTCATTTGAGCGAAAGCTTCCGGAAGGAATTCAACAATACGATGCTCGTTAATCTCTTGTGGGACGCTGCCCATGCTCTTACTGTTATGGATTTCGAAGCCAAAATCCTTGAAATCGAAGAGGTTTCTCAAGATGCAGCATACTGGATTCGTCGAATTCCCCCTCGTTTATGGGCTACTGCTTATTTTGAAGGAACGAGGTTCGGTCATTTAACGGCTAATATAGTCGAATCTCTGAATACCTGGATTTTGGAAGCCTCGGGCCTTCCGATAATCCAAATGATGGAATGCATTCGAAGGCAGCTAATGACTTGGTTCAACGAGCGTCGAGAGACGAGCATGCAGTGGACATCCATCCTCGTTCCCACTGCAGAGAGACGAGTTGCAGAAGCCCTCGAACGGGCCCGTACTTATCAGGTTCTTCGGGCCAACGAAGCTGAATTTGAGGTAATATCTCACGAGGGTACGAACATCGTTGATATTCGAAACCGTTGTTGTCTTTGTCGGGGATGGCAGCTATACGGTCTGCCCTGTGCACACGCCGTTGCTGCTCTTCTCTCGTGTAGGCAAAACGTGCATCGATTCACCGAGAGCTGTTTCACTGTGGCTACTTATCGAAAGACGTACTCTCAAACTATACATCCTATACCGGATAAAACATTGTGGACGGAGTTCTCTGAAGGAGATCCCGATGCCAGCAATTCGTCAGAAATGATCATCATGCCACCTAAGTCGCTGCGGCCACCTGGACGACCTAGGAAGAAACGTGTTAGGGCGGAAGATCGGGGTCGTGTGAAGAGAGTTGTACATTGTAGCCGTTGCAATCAGACGGGCCACTTTAGGACGACGTGTGCAGCGCCTATATGAGTGCTTGCTCGTTCGGGATAGCTGTTTGAATAAAGCTGAGCTCAGCTCTCAGATGTGCAGAAATTCTTCTTAGACATGTTTATTATTGTTTAAAAGGATTTAATATTTAGTAGATAAGATAATCACAGTTTTCTTGTTTATTTATATTTAAGTGTTTGAATTTGTATAATATGGAATAGAAAAGTGTGGCCTCTTAGTATATCTTTCTCTTGATTGTTCCTTCGACTGTCGTGTTCTCCGTTGTAGATGAATCCACTGTCACTGTCATGTTCTCCGTTGTAGATGACTATAACGACGAGTGATATACGCGTATCTAATCTTAAATGTTGCATCAAGTTGTTGCTAGTATTAAATATTTTTCGTATTTTTTCCAAGATTTTCAAGGGCCAGTGCAGTGCCTCTACCCTTAACTAGCTCCATAATCGGTTCAAATTAAAATTCGAATTGATTCAGTAGGGGAAAAAAACCCTGATCAAGTGAATATTTTGCTGCTTAGAAACCATATAGGTTTCCACCTCATCATATTCATAACGCATGGTTGATGATTTCAAAGATTCCAAGTAACAGAGTTAGAAACATTGAGATATGGCAGAATTATAGTATGTGAAAGATGAGGAAATAAATAGGATAACAGAATGAAGACCAATACAACATGCATTACAGGATAGTCATCATCAAAAAAGAAGAAAAGGGTCTCTTAATGCGAAATCAACGACAGTATGCTCTCTAGCCCTACCGAAGATCCCCACTAGACATCTATCTTTGTAGACTCTTGTTATAACTAGTACAATGTTAATGTAGTCTAAGAAAAATGACAAACTCACTCACTCAGTAACCATAACTGTTACCATAAACAGGGCCATAGTTGCCCCCAGTTTGGCCAGCAGCAGCATGACTGGGATTCGAAGGGGGAGACGTGTAGAGTGAGGTGGCATGACCACCATAAGCCCCGCTGTATGCTTGCTCATTTGAAGGAGGAGGAGCGTGCTGTGTCTGGTGTGACCCTGCTGCTGCAGCTGCAGCTTCCGCCATGAAATTCTGCCACAAAAATGCAACGACAGAGAGAATTAACAACTTTATCAGCCATTTTATCACGATAGAAAATTGGAAATTCGTTGAAAGATATAATGGTCATGAAAACTGATGGCTGCAGAGATAATGGATTCAAACTGTCTTTGCAGTTCTCTGAGTAAGAGTATATTTGATTTGGGATTAGAGACTCGGATTTGAGATTTTGAAATCTAAATCTGGTTCTACCTTGCGATCTAAGAATCCGATTTTTAAAATCCCAATAATCCACCCCTACAAATACATATAACCCCTATAAATACCTTTTTTTTTTTCCTAGACCATATTCTCTACAATGAGTCATTAGTGCAAATATGGTTCATTAGTGCAACTTCCAATAAACCGCACTAATTATTACACAATCATTACAATTACAATCAACAACAATATAATAATACATCACACACATTTATTAGACATAACGTTAAACCTTACCCTATTTTACACCATTACTATTAATCAAGATTTCAAAATCCTCTAAACACAAAATCAAACATAATAAAGGGTTTTTGTTTTTGTTTTTGTGTGTGCATGTGTGTGAGATGTTATTAGCTCCAGACACATTACAGAGAGAGAAGATACAAATTTGGGCAGCATCACGTCTCATGATATGTAAAGATATAATGAAGATATGGCTTAAATAATCAATCCGCGAGTCAGGGTTTACAAGGATACCTGAATAAGTTGTTGAGCAGTTTGGACTTGAGAAGCAGTTCCACTAATCTCAACTGTCATCTCCGTAGGAACTCCCCTCGTTTCTTGTATGGTGACTGTAGCCCCACTCACCCTCCGAATGTAACTTATACTTGCACCTTGTGTACCGATTACAGCATCAGCATAAGAAAGCGGAATTTGCATTTGCTGTGTGATCTGTAAAATAATCGCGCTCCAATTATTACGCAATTAATGTGCACACAATATATACACTTGTGGCATTTATACATGATCATCAGAAAAGGCAAAGGATGTCAGTGCCTTTTTGAACTTAAGTTGGCCATCTATTAAAATGTGAATCCTCAAACAAAAAACACAATTGAACCCCTAATCAAACAATAGTAATCAATATAACAAAGGGTCACATAGATTTTTTTAAGTTCTTCAGCATTCTCCTTAAAACAACTGAGGGGGTGTTTGGTTCAAAATTCTTCAATGGGAATGGTAATCGGAATGAGAATGAGGTGATAGTGGTGGTTAATGAGAATAAATGATGATCAATTCACCTTCATCATTCTTCGTAAGAGGTAATAAGACTCAAAATAAGTTAATCATTACTCCATTTTGATTAACTACCCCCTTCTATAATCATTTCTCCTCAATCGTTACACTATTCATCAACCAACAATCATTTTTTGTCTCTACTTATTCCAAAATTAGAGCAAAATACGAACAATATACATCCTTATTGTAATTCACTATTCAATGAATCTCATTACCATTCCCATCTGACTTAGCAGCCAGATCAATCAAACTAGAAAAAAGAGTGTTGTTCTCCTTAAGTTAACCCATGTTTTGCTTCCTCCACAAAATAGAAAAACTTAAATTTAGAAGTAAAAGTAACCTGAGTGATCATTGACGGAGCTGCTGCCTGGCTGGCTGATGAATGGACTGGCATTGCATCCCTTCCATATGTAGATATACCTTGATGGGGTTGTTTTTCTTGAGGAGGCGGAATGTCGGCAGGAGGATAATAATTGTCGAACTGTCGAGGTGGCATAAAGTGAGGGCTAGGTGCATATCCACCTGCATGTGCATGTTGTTGAAAAGGTTGAGGAGGTGGTGGACCCCAGTGCTGGGCAGGAGGCATGTGATCCATCTGCTGATTGGGCATTTGCATCTGACAACAGCTTATATAGGCTTAGAAAATAATCCAATGAGAACCCAAAAAAAACTCCAATGAAAGAAAGCTTACTTGCATTTCAATTATTGATATAATGCTCCGATCAACTAAAAATTTTCTCAAGTGAGAAGCAATTAACTCAATAGCCTTATGCGTGCCTGCAGGATCCCCTACTACCTCTACTACTCTATCGTCTTGAAGGGCAAAAACAGGTAGTTCTTCTGCAATGATTATGGCAACAATTGAGTATATGTAAAAAGTTATAGATCAGAAACATTTGGAGCATGCACATACTGTCAAGATATATAGTGCCGGGCCAAAAAAAACAGGACACAAAAAACAAATCAGCAACCCTGCTAGAGAGCTAGGGGGGGATTCAAATCTATTACCAAACACTCTAACATCTACTTTTTACAAATTTTTCATACAGTTCACTTTCACTATAAAGCATTTTTTCTCACGATCACTAAATTAAATCACTTCCTCAAAAGAATATTTTTTGCAAGCACCCCCTTAAAAGCATCTCTATTCCAGGTGTTGTCCTTGGTCAATTGACTAGGACCCAAAAGCTGGAATAGAGACCTTATAACGAGACCGACTTGGTACTAAAAGACATGAAAATGTACATAATCGGCAAATAGTTCCAAAGATGATACAGGTGAAGACATTGCAAAGAAGAAGAACCTGATCCAAGAACTCTAACAATGCAATTAGACTCTTCTTGAATGGATTTGACAGTTGTCCCCTGTTTCCCAATCAAACTTCCTGCTTGAGCTGCTGGAACAAGCAGCCTAGTTGACACCTTTCCTCCTGCACCTGGTGCAGGATCAGAGGAATCATTTTCCAGTCCATCCACAACACGTCTGTGAACCCTCAGTAAACCATCTACAGCAGGAGGAAGAGGGGAATCGGGCTCTTCCTTGGCAGATACCATAACCTATATCATTATAAAGTAAATCAGAAACTCGGTTAGAGTGCTTAAGTCAGAAATAAACCTCATAACTATTTGCAGAAAAGAAATGTTCTTTGTTTTGTAAGAGGTCTAAAACACCTAGGCAATAAAACATCTAGACTGTGCTTACATATTAAAATGGAGGAGAGGTTTTTACACCAGATAATAGACAGCTTTGTCTCCTCTTTACATAAAGGGGAGAGGAAAAGAAAATCCCTTTAACTGCCATGATCTAATTGAGTCCTTAGTTTTAGTCAGGAATGGAGATGGATTTGAGTTTTTCCACATATTGAATTTGAGAACATAAAATATCAATTTTAAGGTATGGTGATACCGAGAAATTAGATTTTGCTGCCTACCATGTTAGCCACCACTTGGTTTATTTTCACGGATTATACCTTTCTCTCCATCTTTCGTCCTAACCTATATCTCTTTTCCCTGTTTGTTGTCCTTAAGTAGTTTGGGTAGAGAACATTCATAACTCATTCTTTAAATCTCAGATCTTGAAAGTTACAGATTTACAAGAAATAACAAGATCAAGATGCCATTTTATTCCATTTCTTCCAAGAATTGCAGGGCTCCTTACCTCTCTGGGAGGTGAATCATCCATCACTTGGTTTATTTTCATGGAACAGAAGGTACCTCCAACAATTATTTCCAACATCAGAGGCTATACTTCATCAGCAAAGCTCTTCAACAAGCCAATCCTTAGTGAATCAGCTGTAGGAAGTGAATGAACTTGGATGTTCCATTTACTTAAGTTTTGCAGTTCAGGACATTTTGTAACTGATTCTGTAACTATATTCTTCAATTAGTAATTCATGCCCCTGTTCAGCAAGAATAAAATATGACACTAGCACAATTGCTCTAAATAGGAAGCAGTATGACATCTTTACATGTTGCAGAGCGGTTCGAGTATGTACAAAGACATTCAGGAGGTTTATTATGCTATAGTCCTGGAATTATAGAAACATTTCACAGAACTTCTAATAGCTGCTTATACAATCTATATGTCAATCTCCTACAAGGCCTTTCATCCTAATAAATGGTCGGTTATCACTAATTCCAAACTCAGAGAGATAGTGGCCAACGGTAATATAAGGGACTTACGGCTTATATAAAGAAGAATACAACTGCTTAGCAGTTGAATATGCCCTTGCTCTCTCCAATTAGGCTCAGAATGTTTACAATTTGTCTACTATTCCCCACCCCTCCGGTGGCCAGTGTGCAAAGAATTATCGTTAGAGGCACAAAATTTTAGAATTGGCTTCCTTCAGATTATAAGTTTGAAATTTCAATAACTATATTCAAGATCTGTATACATCTTCATGAACATTCAGTACTCTGTCATCTTCCATGCCGATGTAATGCAACACAATTCCAGGATCCTCTTCAAAAATGAAATAAAAAGCTCCGGTTGTGCTAGCATTTTAAATATTTAAGAATAGGGAACCAAACCCTAATAAGGAGGTTACAAATTTTTAAGCCACATATAAATATATAATACATTATGCACTTATCCTCACTTGCATTAGCAGCCGTTAATTGTTAATAGGATCGGATATCATAATCCACATTATTAGTTATTTAAAAAATGAAAATATAACACCATAAGATAAATGGATATTGGATACAACCAGTTAAATAAATCAAGCAAGAAATATCAGCAGACAGAATCGCATCTCTCTTACGGTATTATATTCAAGCAGCATGCAACAATCATACAAAATAATGTCAACTACATGCATGGCTACACATCATCTTCTAAACATGGTTCAACTATGAGCAAACCATTGATATAAAAGCAATGTATCTATAATTTAAGAAAATAAAAAGAAAAGCAGAGGAATGACATGAACAAAAATGAATCAGAAGTCCACTAAAATGCACAAAATATGAATCCAAAAGCATATATCTGCCAGTGTTAATATTTTAACTTCTAAAACACAATGCAAGGCACTTAAAATCCACTCTCGGAGAAAAGAGTAATGGGCCAAAATATGTGACTTGCGCATCAAAATAAAAAAAAACACTGCATTAAATGAATTTTATGATGCTCCAGTACTTCTAAAATCTTAAATTTTCACAGATGTGCTTATCAAGTATCAATGATGTAGACAACAGATGACTACTCGTAACCAAAACTCAGAAAAAGAAAGAAAAAAAAATCTCCAAGAAGCAAGAAATGTAACATAAGCAACGAAGGAAGAGGCCTGCGAGCCTGCTCCAAACCACTCCAATGGCTTAATTTAACTATTGTAAAAACTGGTATTACAAAAATGTCCTTCCAAGGGAAAACATAACGTGAAGGTGTAGTTTATGAAATTTTATACAACTACCTTTGAAATAAATTTGCAATATTATAAATCAAATTAAGAAATTTACTTACAGCTCTTTCTCTTGTTCCTGGAGGACCATCAAGAATCTTTATTCGAGCTTTTGTCTCTTCACATGTTTTTTTAATATACTCTCCTTTGCGTCCAATAATACTACCAACCTTCTGTGCAGGCACCAGCATCCTGAAAATACTCTCTCCAGGCCATCCAGGCCATTTTTCACCACCTCGAACAACAGGTTTATCTGCAACTCCAAGGTCCTGTTCTTCATCAGGATGTATGTTATCTGGTATTTCACCTTCTGCTTTGTTTTCTTCGTTTTCATGTGTGTGTTCAACTTCAATTTCATGAGTGTTCTCATCTTCATTTTCATGAGTGTGCTCTACTTCATTTTCAGTAGCAAGCTCAACTTCATTTTCAGTAGCAAGCTCAACTTCATTTTCATAAGCCTGCTCAACTTCATTTTCATGTTCATTATCATGCTCAACTGCCTGTTCAGGTTCATATTCTTGTTCATGAGCTTGTTCAAGTTCATAATTCTGATCTAATTCAGCCATGATCTGCACTAAAAGGTATAGGTTAAGAAGGTTAAGAAGTATAACTGTATAAGAAACCATGCATAGAACAATGAACCAAAATAATGTAGCTTAGAACAAACAGGTCCTTAGCTGTATGCTTCCTTCCACTTTCTACTTATTGTTTTTCTTCTCTATTTATATCACGCCTTATTCATCATTATTTCACCAAGGGCATGTTTGTTTTGGGATGGGAAATCCGGATTTGGGATTTCGAAACTCCACCCCCGTTACACTTTGGGATTTTGATTCAGGATTTCAAAATCCCACCCTATAAATACCTATAAACTCTATAAAAATCAACCCTATAAATACCTACAAACCACCTATAAAACCTATAATCCTATACTATAAAGTTAAATCCTATCCTACATAAATCCCAAAACAAACACAAAACACAAAAAACATTAGAATTTTGAAATCCACTAGATTTTGAAATCCGGATTTCAAAATCCTCAAAATCCCAAAACAAACATGCCCCAAAAGAATGTAGCAACAGATTGACCGCTTCAATTAGTAGCGAAGAACAAAGGGATCTTTAAGCTGTATGCTTTCTTTAAGCATAGTAAAAAAAATAAGTATAACAACTAGAGCCTTTTTCTGTTTGCTACATAGTTCAAGGGGTAGGATAGGTCCACTAACCTAATTAAACTCATTTAAACCCACATTTGGTTGATATTATTTCTAAACTCAATGACCGGGAATAAACTTGACCCGGGCTGTGTTAAACACTTTATTTGGGTCTCTAGAACCTGCCTCCTTGGTGCAATAGCTAAACCCATTTCTAAACCTATGTGTGTAAATAACCAAATTCTCCCAACTACAACATCTGCAAATTGAACAGTCATTCGTCTTCACTAAGCGAGAACCAGAAAATTGTTTAGAAAAAATCGTTAAGACAAAATCGTTCAGAAAACATAGAAAAATCGCAACCCAAAAACTACAAAAATGGTTCAGCAAAATCACAGAATTTGAACAGGAAATATTTCCTAAACCCAGTCAATTAAGAAGATTTGAAGAACCCCAACAAATGTGACAAACGAAACCCAAACTTGTCCGATGAATGAAATCTGAAATTGATAAATAAAACTTGTTCGAAACCATTCTGATTTTTGAAGAATCACAAGTCAGAAGATTTGAAGAACCCATCGACGAACGAAAATTACAGATCGACGAACTCACCGGTAGAAGCCGAACGGCGGCAGCAGAGATCCGAAGGAAGCGGAACTGAAGAGCCTAGAGTGAGCAGCGAGTGGGGGTGAGGGAGTTCGAAGAGTGAGAAGAGAAAATGTGCCGTTTTGGGCTGCGATTTGCTGGAGTTGTTTGGGGCAATTTTGTCAATTAATGTGATTAGGATTTTCACCAAACCTAATGGTAATTAATGCACCCAAACACGGGTTAGTTTTGTAAACTAAGGTTTACACATCCCTATGAAACAATCCCACTACATCCCAACCTACCTAGCAGACATGCCCCTAAGGTATAACAACTAGCACCAAGCATCAAACACTTGAGCCCTGGATCTGTCCAGGAATGCAGGGTCGATAACCTAATAACCATAAACCATCATTGATATTCCTACACAAAGTTATAAGATATTACTAGGAATCTATGACCAAAAGGTAAAATCTTAAAGTCCAGGCATATGTCCCACTGCCACCAAGCGAAGAATACATAAAACCCATAAAAAGGTTAGGCTGAACTGGGAATGCATTTTCTTGAGAATGTGCTAATAAGGTCAAATAAGAACATGGAAAAAGAATCACCCAATCAAAATCCACCAGACTATACAAATTAATATAATACCAATTATGATCTGCATATATTATGAAAGTTTCTGGAATCATGCTAGACTAATGACCATCAAGAACCTCTAATCACATCGCTAAACCAAAATTAGCCTTTTGTGAACTTTATTTAAGCATACTTTAGTTACAGAATGTTCACCTTTTCCCTCTAAAGTATGTGAGATATGAGCTAGTAGTTACTCTTAAAGATTCTCTGAAAACTATAATTTAGATTGCAATAGGGCCTAGGAAACATTAATTGCCAACCTCGACAATATAAACTAATGGACACTATCACCATTCAACTAAAACTGCTACAACATATAAACATTCGCCATGGCAATTAGGGACAAATTAGAACTGAAAGAAGTTGCAAATTGAAAATGAAGTCCTTGTCAGAGTAATGAACACAAACCTATGTAATTGGGATAAAGGAAGTATATTTCATTACAAACTGAAGGGCAGTATACAGTACTTAAGCTTTGCAGACATAACCATAATTAAATAGTTTTCATAAGTTCGACTATAATATTAGTATCTTTTCAGCAGCTTTCATCCTTAAGCTGCCTGCACCAATTTTCCGTTTTCTTTCACAAATCAGCCGAAAAAAGAAAGCCCATTTTTAAATTAAACAATTACAAACACAATTTCACACCCCGTCAAAAACCCAAAACCAAAAAGGTAATTTGGAAGGAAAAACAGAAATTGAAATAAAGATCCAACGGCACAAACATCTTTATCTCTTCGAAATAACCCAGAGAAAATAAAACCATAAAAGCGTCAGCTTTAAGAGAGAATAGATATACTTACATGAGTGGCGAAGAGAAGCAGAGCGAGAGAGGAGTATCGCAAGGTTTTAGAGCGAAACAATGTAGGGTTTTGAGGAATTTTATCCTTAGGTTATTGGGAGGGTTTAATTATTTGAGGAAAAGAGCGAATTTTGAATGTATATATTTTTCTGATCTCTCAATCGATGGATATACAAATACTGCAGCCACAGCAGCCCAGCAAAAGGAGGCAGCTCCGCAATTACAAAAATGCCCTCGAAGAAAACGAGAGAAAGAGGGGAAAAAAAAAAATCCCCTTCTTTTCTTATTTTTATATTTTATTTTTTCCTAATCACCATTTGAATTATTTCTATACTGATCGTACTAATGTTTTCACCATTTGAATTATTTCAATACATCGACTGAGTGTAATACCAGGTCATTGAATTATAAGAATTAATTAATTCAGGTGTGGAAGTGTTAAATTTGAAAAACAACAACTTTCATGGTTATTAAGGCAGTACTACTCTATCTTTTTCCGCAATTACTTTCACATTTTACTTTTTACGACGTTATACAATAATTTTTACACTCTTAAAATTGAAAATATTTTATAAATTTCACTCTCACAATATTCTTATTTTCTTCATCAATACACAATATCAACTCATTTATTTATTTTATACATAAAAGTTTACAAAATTATTTTAAATAAAACAACATAATAATAAATTAATATTTTTTTCAATAAATTTGTCGCAAAATAGAGAATCCAGATTATAATCCATTTTACACCCCCGCCCCATCCATATTTAATAGTACTCCACAGTATTAAATGTGAAATGACACTTAAATTTAGTAAATATTATACAAACGAGAATTGATATTTGGAGACAGGAAAGATTCACTCTTATTTAAAGAAAATGTTGGAAAACATAAAATTTCCTTACACTCGACTTGACCTACACAAAACGGGTTAGGCTCCCCTTTGTTCCAATATTGCGATCATTCTAAGCTCGTGAATTTTTATTACAATAGATCCCTAAGCCTAAAAATACGATGTATTAATTAAATTAATGCTACTCACATTAATCCTCTAGGGTTTTAGCAAGAGACGACTAAGAGTCGTTATGCTATGTCGCTAGTTGAAGCACAGTTTTCTCTTCATCGATGACACAATAACGTCGTAGTTGTTGGCACTCATCACCGACATCATCTCTACCGCCAAAAACCATTTCAAACCCATAGTTCGATCTAAATAAGAATCCACATGATAAATAATTGAATACATTTCTCAATCCATAGAAGAGGTTGCAAGTCCAAAGATCGTGCGAATGTGAAAATAAACACTACCTCACAACTGTCACTTTTAGTAAGGAAGATGTCAAGCTGATTCCGATCGGTTAGACGTCTCCAACTAATTAGAACACTTGAATATAGAAGAAATAACTGCTCTAGGATAGTAATTCTGAAAGTAAGCAACGAGACAAACAGCACACAAGGATTTAAGTGGTTCGATCAATGTGATCTACAACCACTGGACCAGACTAGTACTTCTTTGATTGATAAAGAATGTTTACACACTCATTCACTCGGAATAGGATATTTCCTCACTTCACTCGTGAACTCACACAACTCAAAGAATATAATAACGTACTAAATCTCTCATCCCAACCTTTACAATGTACACAAACAAGAGTATATAAAGACCAAAGGTAGTTGCTGCTGTTAGGAACTGTTTTGAGTAGTTATCAACCGTTTGCAACCGCTTGTAACAACCCATGTGCTCTGTTATTGCCCAACTGAAATGGTAGTTATGCCCTCAAGTTGTTGTAACTGTAAAACTGTTAGTTACACTAACTAACTTCGAACCAGAAGACTTGCCCATAAAGATCAGATCACTACTTAGTGTTCTGATACCCAACTCTTCTGTTCTGATGATCAAAAGCTAACTCTGCTGATAGACTTCATACTGTGCTGGTCTTAACTGCACTGACCAAGTACTGTGCTGACCTGGTACTGAGCTGATCTACTCTGCTGAAGTACTGATCTTGGTACACTCTGCTGAAGTACTGATCTTAGTCCAGTCTGCTGAAGTACTGATCTTAGTCCAGTACCGTGCTGATCTTACTGTGCTGATCCCAATTGTGCTGAACTCTAAGCATCACCTTCTCATCTGATTGAAATCCTTCAACTCATCTGATAAGGCCTAAGTCATCTTATCTGATCCTATCAGCTCAGTAGTTCACTGTGCTGATTTTGAGATTATGAGATAACACTCACAATTCTCCACCTTTAGCTCATAATCGAACTAATCTCCACCAAAACAAAAACACCAACACTATTCTCCTCAAAGAATAGCCTCCACTACTGATCTTCTGCCACAAGAACAGTAGTCTTCTCCTCAAAGGAATTAATGCAGTCCAATAAGTCTAAGACACAAGCCAAACTTCTCTTTTGGCAATGCCTTAGTGAACGCATCAGCAGGGTTCTCCTCTGTAGCAATCTTCACTACCTGGACCGACCCCTTCTCTACAATATCTCTTACAAAGTACAGTTTCACATCTATATGTTTAGTTCTCTCATGATACCCCTGATGCTTTGCAAGATGTATTGCACTTTGGTTATCACAGAAGACAGTCACACTTCTTTGTGATATACCAAACTCCTTCAAGATCCCCCTAAGCCACATGCTCTCCTTTACTGCTTCACATGCTCTCCCATGAAGAAATGTTGTGGTCACATCCATCTGATGCAGCTCCAATTCATATTGAGCAACCATAGCCAACAAGATTCTGATGCTACAATGCTTTACAACAGGTGAGAAGATTTCATTAAAGTCAATACCTTCTTTCTGTGTAAATCATTTAGCTACAAGTCTTGCCTTGTACCTAATCTTGCCACCTCTATGAGCCTCCACCTTTTTCTTGTAGATCCACTTACACCCAACAAGTTTCTTGTTCTTAGGCCTCTCAACAATCTCCCAAGTCTGGTTCTTGTTAAGAGATAACAGTTCTTCCTCCATAGCAACTAACCACTTGTCTTTGTCATGGCAGTTGATGGCTTCTATGTAAGTTTTAGGCTCCAAAGACTCCACCTCAAGAGCTGCACATAATGCAAATGATACTATGTCAGCTTGACCATACCTCTGAGGCGGGTGGACTTCTCTTCTGGTTCTGTCCCTAGTGAGCTGATAGTCATGAAGATCAGTATCACTATGAGTAGTTTCCTCCTCATCTGGATCAATCTGCTCTTCAGTTAGTGTTCTGATGTCACCATGCTCCACCTCCACCTGTGTGTCTCATCTGGTTTGTTGTGTGCTGTACTGGAGCTTGCCTCCTCTTTCAATGGCATTCTATTCTCATCAAAAGTTACATCTCTGCTGATAATACAATTCTGCATTCCAGCTTCTAGGCACCACAATCTGTATCCTTTCACACCTGAAGGATATCCTATGAACACACATTTCAAGGCTCGAGGCTCAAGCTTATCTTGCTTGACATGGGCATATGCTGAACAACCATACACCTTCAAATTACTGTACTTAGCTGCATGGCCAGACCATAACTCTTCTGGGGTTTTAAATTGCACAGCTGAGGAAGGGCTTCTGTTTATCAAGTAGGTTGTTGTTGACACTGCTTCTCCCCAAAATACTTTAGGAATTCCAGAGCTGCTCAACATGCATCTAACTCTCTCAAGTAAAGTCTGGTTCATTCTCTCAGCTACTCCATTCTGTTGAGGTGTACTTGGTACTGTTCTATGCCTCACTATACCCTTCTTCTTGCAGAAAACATTGAACTCTTCTGATATGAACTCCAGCCCATTATCAGTTCTCAAATGCTTGAGATTCTTTCCAGAAATATTCTCCACCTCAGTGAGCCATTCCTTAAATTTTTCAAATGCTTCTGACTTGGATTTCAAGATAGTGATCCATACCTTTCTTGAGTAGTCATCTATGATAGACATGAAGTATCTCCCACCACTTCTGGTCTGATTCCTAGCTGGCCCCCATAGATCTGAATGGACACAGTCCAAAATTCCTTTGGTAGAGTGTGAACTCTTCCCAAACTTCAATCTCTTGGATTTCCAAAGAATGCAGTGCTCACACAAATCAAGTTTTATGATCTTGTCACCACATAGCAATCCTTGCTTACTTAGCTCAAGTAGGCCCTTCTCTCCTACATGACCTAATCTTTTGTGCCACAGCATTGAGTTGTCTTGCACCCTTGCCACATCTGATCTGCCAATAACTGTTTCCCCCTTAAGAAAGTAGAGATTATTTCTTCTCTCTCCTTTAAGAACAGTAAGCTTCTCCTTTGAAACTCTGAGCTCTCCATCTTCTGACTGGAATTTATAGCCCAATGAATCCAGCATACCAAGAGATATCAAATTTCTCTTGAGTTCAGGAACATACCTGACCCTCTTGAGAATCCTCACTACTCCATCATACATCTTCAAGTGTACTGTACCTTCACCTCTGACTTTGCAAGTGTGATCATTCCCTAACAACACAGAACCTCCATTCTGATGCTTAAAATCATGAAACCACTCTCTTCTTGGAGTCATGTGGAAAGAACACCCTGAATCTAAAATCCAATCTTGCTGCTCTTTAGTGGAAGTGATGGATAGGGACTGAGTTGACTCATAGCCTTTCTGCTCCTTATCATCTTGGGTTTGATTTGCTTGATTCTTATCAACAGGGTTCTTAGGACCAGATTTTCTCATAAGCTGTTTGTACTTGTAACAAGTACTCTTAAAGTGCCCAGGTTTGTTGCAGTGGTGGCACACTACTTCCCCTTGATTTGACACTGCTGATTTTCCCTTATCAGCTCCCTTGGGTTGACTAGACCCCTTCTTGGAGACAGATTTCTTCTGTCCTCCCTTGATTGCCAATCCTTCCCCACTGCTACTTTTATCTCCTTGAGATGTCTTATTATGCAACAGCTTGGACTTGACAGCCAAGATCACATCCTCCAATGTGATTGCTTCCTTTCTACCATACAAGATGGTGTCCTTTAGGATTTCAAAGGACTTAGGCAGAGCACTCAACAAGATCAGAGCCTTATCCTCTTCCTCTAACTTGACATCCAAATTCTCCAGATCATCAAGAATCTTGTTGAACTCATCTAGCTGCTCCGTAATGGGTTTGTCATCTCCCATTCTAAAGGCATACAGCTTCTGTTTCGAATAAAGTCGGTTAGCAAGAGTTTTCACCATATATAGCTTCTCAAGCTTATCCCAAACCTCCTTCGCTGACTTCTCTTTAGCAACCTCCCTCAAGACCCTATCTCTAAGGCAGAGTAGGATCGTGCTTCGAGCTTTCCTGAGCAACTTGCTCCTTTCAGCCGCAGCTGTTGCAGATTCTTCTGCAATCTCTTCGGATTCTTCGAGAGCCTCGAATAATCCTTGATGTTCAAGGAGGGCCTGCATCTTGACCTTCCACAGCCCAAAATCTCCAGTGCCTGTAAACTTCTCTATGTTGTACTTGGTAGAATTCCCCATCTTTAGATCTGCAGCTACTTCGGTTTCCCACAGACGGCGCCAATTGTCAAGCTGATTCCGATCGGTTAGACGTCTCCAACTAATTAGAACACTTGAATATAGAAGAAATAACTGATCTAGGATAGTAATTCTGAAAGTAAGCAACGAGACAAACAACACACAAGGATTTAAGTGGTTCGATCAATGTGATCTACATCCACTGGACCAGACTAGTACTTCTTTGATTGATAAAGAATGTTTACACACTCATTCACTCGGAATAGGATATTTCATCACTTCACTCGTGAACTCACACAACTCAAAGAATACAATAACGTACTAAATCTCTCATCCCAACCTTTACAATGTACACAAACAAGAGTATATAAAGACCAAAGGTAGTTGCTGCTGTTAGGAACTGTTTTGAGTAGTTATCAACCGTTTGTAACCGCTTGTAACAACCCATGTGCTCTGTTATTGCCCAACTGAAATGGTAGTTATGCCCTCAAGTTGTTGTAACTGTAAAACCGTTAGTTACACTAACTAACTACGAACCAGAAGACTTGCCCATAAAGATCAGATCACTACTTAGTGTTCTGATACCCAACTCTTCTGTTCTGATGATCAAAAGCTAACTCTGTTGATAGACTTCATACTGTGCTGGTCTTAACTGCACTGACCAAGTACTGTGCTGACCCAAGTACTGTGCTGACCTGGTACTGAGCTGATCTACTCTGCTGAAGTACTGATCTTGGTACACTCTGCTGAAGTACTGATCTTAGTCCAGTCTGCTAAAGTACTGATCTTAGTCCAGTACTGTGCTGATCTTACTATGCTGATCCCAACTGTGCTGAACTCTAAGCATCACCTTCTCATCTGATTGAAACCCTTCAACTCATCTAATAAGGCCTAAGTCATCTTATTTGATCCTATCAGCTCAGTAGTTTACTGTGCTGATTTTGAGATTATGAGATAACACTCACAAAAGAATATTTTTAAAAAAAATATGATATTCAAAACTTTACCCCTTTCTTAATTTATGTGGTTACAACTACCAAAATAGAAGTTATAACTAAAACAACTACTCTAACTAATACTATAATTTGTTGTATTTGTTGTTATTCTTCACACCCTCCCACAAGATGAAAATAGATGGTAAGCAATTTCATCTTGAACTTGTTCTTAAAAAAAACTTCAAACTAGATTTGACAGCACATGGAACTATGCTTCATAAACTACTTTTGATCTTGGGAATATGGGGTGGAGAGTAGCCAAACGATGCAACTCATGCATCTAATCAGTGGTGTGAATTCCATCAATATTCTAAAAAATATAAAGATTGAATCGTGATAGACACGAAAGATAGAATCGTGATAGACACAAAGTGAAAAGATTAGATTGAGTATAAAACTCTTGAATATAAAAAATGAAAAATCCCTAACTTCATAGTGTAGAAGAGTGGAGTATAAAACTCTAAAATTCGATCGAAGAAGATAGTAGAGTTTGATTCGAATCAAGATGAAATTGAATCCAAAACTCATGAGCATAGAACCCGCAAAGAAATTAGTATAGAACTCAAGAAACTCAAAGAAATGAGTATAGAACTCTAAGAATTCGAATCAAAATGAAATTGAATCCAAAACTCATGAGCATAGAACTCGCAAAGAAATGAGTATAAAACTCAAGAAACTCAAAACACATGAGTATAGAACTCTAAGAATTCGAATCAATATGAAATCGAATCCAAAATTCACCAGCATATAACCCATAAAGAAGAAATCTCAAAAAGAAAAAAATAGGATAGAAATCTAAACCTATCAAAGATTTGATAGAAATGAGTATGGAACTCAATTCATACCTAAATGTAGAAACGTATCTAGATCGACGAACTTGTTTAATCGATCGTATATTGATCGATACACAGCTCTGATACCATTTGAAATTTCAGAATAAGAAGAAATTGAATAAAATGCATATTGAGATAATTGAAAAATATAAAATTGAAAAATGAATTATATCATCAAATTAAATTGAATTGAAAAAATGGTTCTCATCCATCCTCTATATAAGAGAAGGTTTACAAGAGAGGTTACAACTACCAAAATAGAAGTTATAACTAAAATAACTACTCTAACTAATACTATCATTTGTTGTTACTCTTCACATTAGATTCACATTAAATGTGCCTTTTTTTTTTTATCTTTTTTAATTAATGCAATACCTAGGGTGATTGAAATTGAGAGTCAAAAGTTCAAAGATCGTGCAAATTCAACAAAATAAATAAAGATCGTGCGAATTTTATTAATGAATATCTTGTGTACATGTTACATTTTCAGGATAAATATAATGAAAAAACATATCCAAAAAAGCAAAGGTTCCTCCTCTTAAAATTTGATAGCCACATGAAGAAAAAGAAGAGAGATATGAAAAATGAAATTCCCTCCAATGAAATAGGCAAATAGTTTTATAGAGTAGTAAGAATACAATTATTTCAATTAGATGCTCTGATTTCGGATATATTTGATATGCATTTTTTTTTAAAATTTCTTATTAGATGTTAAAAAAAAGTCTCAAATGTGCCATAACATCATGTGCACATGAATCCATTGAACATGCCCCCATCCACATTTGATCTATTTCACTTTCATTTGACCTGTTTTACAGTTTTTTCGTACAAATATCAATAATTATTCTGAAACCTTCATGGATTTATCTCACAAGCTTAAATTCACAAGCATCTCTCTCCCTCCCTCCCTCTCGTTGCTCTTCATGGATTTACCTCACAAGCTTAAATTCACAAGCAGCGACGGATGATGTTTATTTACAATGACCTCGTGTTTAAATATACGCTCCGCAACCCTAAATCTACACAAAATCTCCAAAATGCCCAACAACTAAAATGCAGCCACATGCCATACTTCCAAACGGTAAAGATCGTGCAAATGTGAAAATAAACACTACATTTGCTCTACTTTAACAATTGCTTTTATAGAAAAAGAAATTGTTTCAATATACAGTATGTCATTTTTTGTTTTTAAAGAGATTTTAAATATTTTTTTCCAACTTTACCCCTTTCTTAATTAATAGGATATGTACGTAGATTAATGACCATAAATGGTTCATTAACAATTTGTATGAGGGTATGCTAGTCATTACTTATAATTAATCATTAATATTAAATAACTTTAATAATATGCGTAAAAAGTTTAAAGTGGATTGAATATAATGTTTTTCTAAAAAAAATATCACGATTTTTTTTATTGCACGAGTAGTTGGAGTAATCAAAAGAAAGAGGTTACCGGAGTTAAAGAGAATTGTAATTCGTAAAGCTACACAACATACACGAAAATTGCAACAGGACAAAAATTGTGTATTTCCACTGTTATTTATTATGTTTCATTGACCTTCTAGTCATTATTTATTTTTACCACCCTATTATATATATAGTGTCTTGAAATAATAAATGATGGAATATAATTCCTTAACAAATTAATTAAAGTATGAATTAAGTATAACTTATTTTCCCCCAATCATTATTCGTATTTTAAAAAATAAGAAAGAAAATTTATAGAAAAGAAAATGAGAGAGGTTACATTATTTGTTGGAGACAATGTGTAATTAAATTTTTTTTTACAGAAAGGGTGTGTAATTAATTAGTGTGGGGTTCGTGCAACTCAATTGTTTTTCTAATTTATTTACTAATTTCCTTCGTTCTCTATTTTCTTTAATTAGTACCACACATTTTTCTTGAAAAATGTGATTCTTTTTTTTTTTTTTCTTATCTCTTCCACAATCATTACTTTTTCAAAAAAAAAAATTGCACGGTGTAATTGTGAAACTGATGCATAAGATGCACTTTATCGTGTACTTAAAATGTGTAAAATCTTTACCACCAAATCATACAAGCCTTCTATTCCACATTTAAGTTTTCTATTATTATTCATCTTTACGTTTTTGTGGGTGTGAATAGCAGCGGCCTTATATAAATAACATATGTCATCGATAGTATCTCCATAAAAGAAATGTTAATTTCTTTAATTCTTAATTTCTCTTTT
Source organism: Galeopsis tetrahit (assembly GCA_963675135.1). Taxonomy (NCBI): domain Eukaryota; kingdom Viridiplantae; phylum Streptophyta; class Magnoliopsida; order Lamiales; family Lamiaceae; genus Galeopsis; species Galeopsis tetrahit. The sequence continues at coordinate 60,955,880 of OY776121.1, read as the reverse complement.
AAGATATGAGTAAGATAATATTTTTTGTGTACTCAGAAAATTCATTCTCAAGAAATTAGTCATGATCGATCTCTAGAATTCTATTCCTAATTAGGTCTCAAAAAAGTGGACGAATACACAAGAAATTTACAAGTACTTAACTGTTTTCTTGAATTGTGATTAATAAATTTTGTTCTAGTCTTGCGAAACTCGTGACGAATTCCCGAGCCTGAAAATTGTGATGCAAAAATTAAATTGAGCAACAAATTACTGCTACTCAACAAAATCCTTCAGTAAAGTAGTGTTATGTAACGTAGGTGTGCCATTTTTTTTATCATATATATATTTTTTTAATTAATGGAGTACCTAGGCTAGGATAATTAAAATTGAGAGTCAAAAGTCCAAAGATAGTGTGAATTCAACGAAATAAACAAAGATCGTGCGAGTTTTATTAATGAGTGTCTGGTGTACCATGTACCATTATATTTTCAGGATAAGTGATGAAAAAATATACCCAAAAAAAGCAAGGGTTCTACCTCTTAGAACTCAATAGCCACATAAAAAAAAAAAAAAGTTAAGATCAATCTGAAAAAATGTAATACCCTCCAAACAAAGAATGAGAGATGATGGAGAAATAACCTGGCAAAGGTGGAGAGCAGGAATTCAGAAAGGCAGTGGAGATAAGGCTAATAAACATGTGCGTAAGGTAAAATGAAGAATTATCGTGAAGGAAGAGAAAAAAAGATGAGGGGAGAAAGGGCCAAACCTGTGCGTAAGGTGAAATGAAGAATTATCGTGAAGGAAGAGAAAAAAAGATGAGGGGAGAAAGGGTCGTTGATTTGAGAATGGTCATAAACCCAGATACACAAATTAGGAAAAAACATGAGAGATAATGGAGAACTAACTTGGCAAGGTAGAGAGTATGAATTTAGAAAAGCAGTGGAGATCGATAAGGTTTACAAACCTACGCGTATGGTGAAATGAAGAATTATAGTGGAGGAAGGGAAAAAAATTATGAGAGGAGAAAGCGGATAGGGCATGTGGCTTAATATTGGTGAGAGAAATGCCAAGAGATTGACACGTTATACAATTTATTACAAGTGGACATTTTTAATATATTCACACTTTATATATAGTGTAAGATAAGATTTGAAAAACAACATCTTTCATATTTTAGTAAGACGGTAAAGAGTATTAATATTATTTTAAGTAAAACAACAATGGAGTAATATTTTTTCAGTGAATTTGCTCAAAATAGAGAAATCCAAATTATAATCCATTTTACAACCCCACACCATCCATTTAAATGATTCATTCAAAATTTGTAAGAGGGTATACTAGCCATTACTTAATTATAATTAATCATCAACATTAAATTAGATGACTTTCTTAATATGCGTAAAAATTTTAAATTGGATTGAATATAGTGTTTTTCTATTTTTTATGCACAGAAAAATAATTTTATTGCACGAATAGTAGGAGTAATCAAAAGAAAGAGTTTACAGGAGTTAAAAGATAATCGAGTTAAAAGAGAATCGTAATTGGTAAAGATACCAACATATAAGACAATTGCAACAAAACCTAAATTTGTAACATGCACCGGCCATCCAAAAAGGAAACATTTTAAATATATTTTTTCATGAAGAAGAAAAAACACCATGACATGAACTTAACCTTTTCAACTGCCAATCTTGATAACGAATGTAGAATTCTTAAAAAAAAAATTGTGTATTTCCACGTTGCTATTTATTATTTTTCTTGACTTTCCAGACATTATCTATTCTTACCACCCAGTTATATAGTGTCTTGAAATAATAAATGATGGGATATAATTCCTTAACAAATAATTAAAGTATGGAGTATAACTTATTTCCCTCCCCCAACCACTAATTGTATTTTAAAAACCTAGAAAAAAAACATATACTATAAAAAAGAGAATAACACATGGATTACATTATTTGTTGGAGACAAGATTTGTATGTAATTAATTAGTGTGGGGTTCGTGCAATTCGAATGTTCAATTGTTTTTTATTTTCTTATTTATTAATTTCTTTCATTCTCTATTTCTTTTTTACCACACATTTTCAAGATAAATGTGATTTATTTTTCTTACTTATCTCTTCTACAACCAATACTTTAAAAATAAAAAAATTGCATAGTGTAATTGTGAAACTGATATATAAGATGCACTTTGTCGTGTACTTAAAATGTGTAAAATCTTTACCACCAAATCATACATGTCATCTATTCCACATTTAAGTTTTCTATTATTATTCATCTCTACGTTTTTTTGGGTGTGAATAGTAGCGGCATTAGGTAAATAACATATGTTATCAGAAATGTTAATTTCTTTAATTCTTAATTTCTCCTTTTAAGATACGAGATCTTTTTGTGTGTACTTATCTATTTTAATTTTAACTGTAGCTAGTGTTTACACTTTACAATATACTTTTCTCAACTATATTTGAGTTTTCTTTAAAGTTAGAGACTTTATTAGGTTGGTTCATATGGGTGTTCATAAGCAGAAATCTATGTTCAAATTTATATAATTAATGTGCTTAGTTTTACTTGGCTATTTTCTTAAATTGTGATTAATAAAATTTGTTCTAGTGTTGCGAAACTCCTGACAAATCCCCGAGCCTAAAAAATATGATGCAGATAAATTAAATTGAGCAACAAATTGTTGCTACTCAACAAGATCCTTCGGTAAAGTAGTGTTAGATGTGCCATTTCTTTTATTATATTCTTTTTTTAATTAATGAAGTACCTAAGGTAAATGAAACTGAGAGTCAAAAGTCCAAAAATCATGTGAATTCAACGAAATAAACAAAGATCGTGCGAATTTTATTAATGAGTATTTGGTTTACCATGTTATATTTTTAGGATAAATATGATGAAAATACATATCCAGAAAAGCAAGGGTTTCCACCTCTTAGAAATCGATAGCCACATAAAGAAAAAGAAGAAAAACCAATCTGAAAAAATGAAATACCCTCCACAAAAAATAGGCAATAGTTTTATAGAGAAGTGAGAATAATTATTAATTACAATTAGATGTTCTGATTTCGAATATATTTGATATGTATCTTATTTTTTTAGTTTCATATTAGATGTTAGAGAAAGTCCCGAATACACTGTGCACATGAATCCATTTAACATGCCCCACCCACATTTGACCCGCTTTACAACAACCAATTTTCTCGTTTAGCAACCTCTTCTCTCCCTTCGCTCCTTTTACCACTGCTTAGGATGAATTATCAATAATTATTTTAAAACCTTAATGTAATTACCTCACAAGCTTAAATTCACAAGCAACGGCAGATGATGTTTGGCTCCGTAACCCTAGATCTACACAAAATCTTCAAAGTGTCCAACAACTACATGCAACCACATGTCATACTCCCAAATGGTAACAATCTACACATTAAGAATTTATGTAATCAAGCATCTTATGAATGTAATGGTAAATATCTATTAGAGATTTAATTCTTTACCAAAATGTTTTTAAAAACACGAGAAATTGTAGAAAAGTGATAATTTTGTTAATTAGTGCGGAATTCGTGCAACTCAACCGTTCAATTGTTTTTTTCTTATTAATTTATTTACCAATTTTTCCATTCTCCATCTCTTACGTACTACACATTTTTCAGGATAAATATATATGACACTTTTTTTTTTCTAATCTCTTCCGCAACCACCACATTTAATTAAAATAAAAAATAAAAAAATTGCACGGTGTAATTGTGTAACTAATGCATAAGAGACCAAGTGTCGATTACATTAAATGTGTAAAACTTTTACCACCAAATCATACAAGCCCCCTATTCCACACTTATGTTTCCTATTATTACTCATCGTTACCATTTTCTGGGTGGGAATAGCAGTGACCTTATGTCAAAGAATTATTTTTTGAAATCTTGATTTCTTTTTAATTATAAGATATTTACGTGTGCACTTTAGAAAATTCATTCTCAAGAAATTGGTCATGGCTAAACTTCAGAGTTTTATTCCTAAATACGTCTCAAGAAGTTACGGTGATGATTACACGCAGTGACATTGCCCTAAACTCTAACGTACGTGTTGTGGATGAAATTATCATCGTTGTGTACATGCACGTGGCCACCTCGCCGGAGAACTAACATTGTCTCAGGGCTGTGACCGGGAGCTCATTAATGATGTAATGAAACTTGGATGTACCACTTATCTATTTTAATTTTAACTATGTACATACGTGTTCCGGACCATACTTTTCTTAACTAGAAAGGTTTGACTATTCTTTAAATTTGAGACTTTATTAGGCTAGTTGACATTGGTACTCCTACGCCTAACTCTATATATGTTCAAACGTATTATATATATAATAAATGTGGTTAGTTTTACGTTATTATTTTCATGACTTATATAAATAAACTTTGTTCTTAATTCTAATATTGCGATCATGCTAAACTCGTCGACTCATCCTTAGTAAATCATTGTTACAACAAATTGAATCGTCGACTCATCCTTAGTAAATCATTGTTACAACAAATTAAATCTATATTGTTCAGTTAAAGTAACTAATACCATTTAAAAATGCAAATTAGTTGCACCAAGCTATTGTTGTATATAAATATTTGCCTTCAGATTGAAGAAAAGTGGCCCTAAAGATGCATATAATCTTGAAAAAATGTTGGATGGTGGGAGGTATTTAAAACTGCCTCCGTCTCGTTATTAATTGAAAATTTACTATTTGCACGAGTTTTAATATAAGAATTACATGTTCATTGATATTAAAGATCGTTATTAATTGAAAATTTACTATTTGCACGAGTTTTAATATAAGAATTACATGTTTATTGATATTAAAGATGACAGCGTAACTTTTTAGGAGGAATGTAACGAGTAATTCAACTTTATTAGAGAGATGGTCTTTAGTTAGTGTGTAAAAAATAATAATATGGGGTAAATAATAGATGTTTGAGCTACCTACTAGCTTAGAACTTATTTTCCTCCAACCACTCATTGCATCAATAATATAGAAAGAATATAAATTCAGAAAAGAGAATGAGAGATCATAACATTATTCGCTGAAGACAAAATATGTGTAAATAATTTGTGCGAGGTTTGTGCAACTCAACTGTTCAACTGTTTTTAATTTTCTTGTTTATTTAATAGTTTATTTTATCCACATTCATTTTCGTACCACACATTTTTTAAGATAAATATGACTATCTCTTCTTTTTCTTTCTTTTCTCCTCCAAAACCACATTTTATTCAAAAAAAAAAAAAAAAGTTGTATATTTTTAGGACAAGTACTAGAAAAAAACTTAACCAGAAAAAGTAAGGATTTCACCTCAAATAACTCAAAAAGCCACATAAGAATGAGAAGAGATATCTAAAAAATGAAATACCCTCCAAAGAGGGGGTAAGCTTGTAAATGAATATATAAAAGCAATTAAAGAATTCAAACCATAACTGAATTTACACCACACTACACTCTCACATCTAGAACTGTCAAATCGGGTCGCCCAGCTCAGCCCAACCCATCAGGCTAAGCGATGTTCATGGGCTGGGTCGGCTGGCCCATGAATTTTTTGGGCCTTTAAAATTAGAGCCCAGCCTAGTCTATCTGAGCCTAGCGGGCTAGCGGGCCAGCCCAACCCATGAGTTTTTTTATTTTAATATTTCTAGCAAAAATTATACATATAAACTTTGTTATGTATTGGTCACATATTATTTTTATTTATATAAATAATTATAATTAATAATATAAATAATTAATGTATTAACTATACATCATTCATAAACGATATAACAATATACTACTATATAACAAGCTTAAATATAATTATAAATAATTCATAAATTCAAATTTTAAATTCAAAATTCAATAAAAGACACAATAATATTTAAATATAAGACATTTTATTACTCATTTTAATTATTTATTTATCTAAAGAAAAAAATTTGATCGGGCCAAATGGGCTGCCCATGGGCCGACGGGCCAAATTCAGTCTAGCCCATTAGGCCCATCGGGTCCATCGAGTTCCACATTTTCAGGATAAGTGTAATGAAAAAACATATATAACGAGAAAAGTAAGGGTTCCACCTCTTAGAACTTGATAGCCACGTAAAGAAAAAGAATTGAGATCTTAAAAAAAGAAATATATAAACAAATAGTTTACAGAGAAGTGAGAATAATTATTACAATTAGATGTTCTGATTTAGATATATTTGATATGCATTTTTTTTTAATTTCATATTAGATGTTAGAGAAAGTCTTAAATACATCATAACATCCTCTGCACATGAATCCATTTAACATGTACACCCACATTTGACCCATTCCACTTCCATTTGACCCGCTTTACAACAATCAATTTTTTCATTCAACAACCTCTTCTTTCTCTCCCCTCTCCGCTCCTTTTACCGCTGCTTAGGATGTAGAAGAAGCATCAAATATCAATAATTATTCTGAAACCTTCATGAATTTACCTCACAAACTTAAATTCACAAGCAACGGTGGATGATGTTTATTTACAATGGTCTCGCATTTAAATATACACTCTGTAACCCTAGATCTACACAAAATCTCCAAAATGCCCAATAATTAAATGCAGCCACATGTCATACTCCCATACGTTAAAGATCGTGCAAATGTGAAAATAAACACATACATTTGCTCCACTTTAACTATTGCTTTTATAGAAAAAATAATTGCTTCAATATCTATCATTTTTTGTTTTTAAAAGAGATACTAAATATTTTTTTCCAACTTTACCCCTTTCTTAATTTATATGATATGTAGGTTAAATGACCATAAATGAATCATTAAGAATTTGTATGAGGATATGCTAGTCATTTCTTATAATTAATCATTAATATTAAATGACTTTCTTAATATGCGTAAAAAGCTTAAAATGGATTGAATGTTGTGTTTTTCTAATTTTTTTTTACTCGGAAACAAAATTTTATTGTACAAGTAATAGGAGCAATTAAAAGAAAGAAGTTATCGGAGTTAAAAGAGAATCGCAATTCGTAAAGGTACACGACATACATCAAACCATTAATTGTATTTTAAAAAATTAGAAAGAAGATTACATATTTAAAAAAGGGAGCGAGAGATTACATTATTTGTTAGAGACAAGATTTATGTATAATTAATTAGTGTGGGGTTCATGCAACTCAAATGTTAAATTGTTGTTCTTATTTATTACTTATTTCACTCTCTATTTCTTTCATACCACATATTTTTCAAGATAAATGTGATTTTTTTTCTTTCTTATCTCCTTAAAAAAATCTTAAAAAACAAAATTGCACGATCTGTAATTGTGAAACTGATACACATGATGCACTTTGTCGTGTACTTAAGTGTAAAACATTTATCACCAAATCATACAAGCCTTCTATTCCGCATTTAAGTTTTCTATAAATTTTGTGGGTGTGAATGACAACAGCCTTAAGTAAATAACATTTGTCATCGGTAGTATCGCCAAAAAAGAAATGTTTCTTGAATTTTTTTATTTCTCTTTTTAAGTACAAGTAAGATAATATTTTCATGTGTACTTCAGAAAATCCGTTCTCAAGAAATTAGTTATGGCTAATCTTCAAAATTATATTTCTAATTAGGCCTCAAGAAGTTACGTTGATGATTACACAATATTGTTAAGAAACTTTCAAGTATACCTGGCTGCATCGCCGGAGAATGGTAGACGATGACCAACCTTCCCGACTGGTACACAACTCTAGGACTAATGCCGTCTCAAGGCCACGACTAGGAGCTCGTTATTGATGTAATGAACTTGGATTTAGTACTTATCTATTTTAATTATGTACATATTGGAGCTAGTCAGACGGAACTATGTGTATATATATTGGGGGTGGCCATGGCCACCCTCAATTTTTATTTTATTTTTACTACTATATTTTTAATAATGAGTTAATATATAATAAATTATATTTATATTTATTGATTTAATTGGGCTCCTACTTTACTAATGTGTATATGATATATTTTTAATTGGGTGGTCTTTGAGAATTGAGTCCAAAGATCAAAGCTCGTCCAAATTGCATAAATATATAAAAAATTCGGTTCTACGTCCAATTTCTTTTTCTATTTTTTACGTTATATTGTGCTTTTTTTTATCATTATATATTATTTAATTGTTTAGATTTATAAGACCCCACTTAATCTATATTATAAAAATATTGCAAAATTCACACACAACACATATGCATAACATGCAAGTGAGACTTTTTAAGTTTCAATATATTAATGTCATATTTATATATTTTGAAATATTTAATGATAAATGTTGATATATCTATATATATATATATATATATATATATATATATATATATATATATAAAAATTTCATATAGAAAACATGTTAGTGTTAAATTGTAATTTTTGGCCCCTCCCACCCCCAAATCCTGGTTCCGTCCCTGTAGTAGTGTTCCACAATATGCTTTTCTCCACCATAAATGTTTGAGTTTTTAGGCTGGTTCATATTGGTGTTCCTATGCAGAAATCTATGTTCAAATATATTAATGTGGTTAGTTTTATTTGACTATTTTCTTGAATTATGATGTTTTAGTGTTGGCGAATTCAAATATAATGCATAAATTAAATTGAGCAACAAATTACTTCTACTCAACAAGATCCTTTGGTAAAGTAGTGTTAGGTGTGCCATATTTTTTTTTATCTTTTTTATTTAATGCAATACCTAGGGTAAATGAAATTGAGAGTCAAAAGTCCAAAGATTATGCTAATTCAACGAAATAAACAAAGATCGTGCGAATTTTATTAATGTGTATCTGATGTACATGTTACATTTTCAGGATAAGTGTAATGAAAAAATATATATTCCTAGAAAAGCAAGAGTTCCACCTCTTAGAACTTGATAGCCACCTACAGAAAAAGAAGAGAAATCTTAAAAATGAAATACTCTCCAAAAGAAATATATAGGCAAATAGTTTTATAGAGAACAAAGAATAATCATTACAATTAGATGTTCTGATTTCAGGTATATTTGATATGCATCTTCTTTTTTTTTTTTTTCATATTAGTTGTTAGAAAAAGTCTCAAATACACCATAAGATCCTGTGCATGAATCCATTTAACATGCCCCACCCACGTTTGACACATTCCACTTCCATTTGATCCGCTTTAGAACAACTTATTTTTTCATCCAACAATCTCTTCTCTCTCTCTCCCTCCCTCCGCTCCTTTTGTCACTACTTAGGATGTAGAAGAAGAAGAAAATATCAATAATTATCCGGTAACCTTCATGAATTTACCTCACAAGCTTAAACTCACAAGCATCGGCGGATGATGTTTATTTACAATGGTCTCGTATTTAAATATACACTCCGTAACCCTAGATCTACACAAAATCTCCAAAATGCCCAACAACTAAATACATCCACATGTCATACACCCAAACGGTAAAGTTTGTGCAAGTGTGAAAATAAACACTACATTTGCTCCACTTTAACGGTTGCTTTTATAGAAAAAATAATTGTTTCAATATCTGTCATTTTTTGGTTTTTAAAGAGATACTAAATATTTTATACCAATTTTACCGTTTTCTTAATTTATATGATATATAGGTTATATGACCATAAATGAATCATTAACAACTTGTACGAGGGTATGCTAGTCATTACTTATAATTAATCATTAATATTAAATGAATTTCTTAATACGCGTAAAAAGCTTAAAGTGGATTGAATGTTGTGTTTTTTTAATTATTAATATGCACGAAAAAAGAATTTTATTGCACGAATAGTAGGAGTAATTAAAAGAAAGAGGTTACCGAAGTTAAAAGAGAATTCGTAATTCTTAAAGGTACACAACATACATCCAACCATTGATTGTATTTTAAAAAATTAGAAAGAAAATTACATATATAAAAAAGAGAATGAGAGATAATTTGTTGGAGACATGATTTGTGTGTAATTAATTAGTGTGGGGTTCATGCAACTCAAATGTTCAATTGTTTTTCTTATTTATTAATTTATTTCACTCTCTATTTCTTTCATACCACACATTTTTCAAGATAAATGTGATTTTTTTTTCTTTCTTAATTATCTCTTCCACAACAAATACTTTTAAAAAAAGTTGCACGGTCTGTAATTGTGAAATTGATACACAAGATGCACTTTGCCGTGTACTTAAAATGTGTAAAACATTTATCACCAAATTATACAAGCTAAGCCCTCTATTCCACATTTAAGTTTTCTATAAATTTTATGGGTGTGAATGACAATAGTCTTAAGTAAATAACATATGTCTTTGGTAGTATCGCAAAAAAGAAATGTTTATTTAATTATTTATTTCTCTTTTTAAGTACAAGTAAAATAATATTTTCGTGTGTACTTCAGAAAATCCATTCTCAAGAAATTGATTATGGCTAATCTTCAAAATTATATTCCTAATTAGGTCTCAAGAAGTTACGCTGATGATTACACAATATTGTTAAGAAACTTTCAAGTACACCTGGCTGTGTCGCCGAAGATTGGCGGATGATGATGACCAACCTTCCCGACTGGTACACAACTCTTGGACTAACATCGACTAGGAGCTCGTTATTGATGAAATAAATTTGGATTTAGTACTTATCTATTTTAATTTTAACTATGTACATATTGTAGCTAGTGTTCCACAATATACTTTTCTCCACCATAAATGTTTGAGTTTTTAGACTGGTTCATATTGGTGTACCCATGCAGAAATCTATGTTCAAATATATAATTAATGTGGTTAGTTTTACTTGACAATTTTCTTGAATTGTGATGTTCTAGTGTTGGCGAATTCAAATATGATGCATAAATTAAATTGAGCAACAAATTGCTGCTACTCAAAAAGATCCTTTGGTAAAGTAGTGTTAGGTGTGCCATATTTTTTTTTATCTTTTTTAATTAATGCAATATCTAGGGTAATTGAAATTGAGAGTCAAAAGTTCAAAGTTTGTGCGAATTTAACGAAATAAACAAAGATCGTGCGCGCAAATTTTATTAATAAGTATCTGATGTACATGTTACATTTTTAGGAATTTTTAGGATAAGTGTAGTGAAAAAATATATATACCTAGAAAAAGCAAGAGTTCCACCTCTTAGAACTTGATAGCCACGAGAGATATTAAATACGAAATACTCTCCAAAAGAAATATATAGACAAATAGTTTTATAAAGAACTGAGAATAATCATTACAATTAGATGTTCTGATTTCAGATATATTTGATATGCATCTTTTTTTTTTTTTTATTGTAACTTCATATTAATTGTTAGAGAAAGTCTCAAATACACCATAACATCATGTGCACATGAATCCATTTAATATGCCCCACCCACATTTGACCCGCTTTACAATAATCAATTTTTTAATTCAGCAATCTCTTCTCTCTCTCTCCCTCCCATCCTCTTACCGCTACTTAGGATGTAGAAGAAGAAACAAATATCAATAATTATTCTGAAACCTTCATAGATTTAATTACTTCACAAGCATCGGCGGATGATGTTTATTTACAATGGTCTCGTATTTAAATATACACTCCGTAACCCTAGATCTAAACAAAATCTAAAAAATGCCCAACAACTAAATGCAGCCACATGTTATACTCCCAAACGGTAAAGATCGTGCAACTGTGAAAATAAACACTACATTTGCTCCACTTTAACTGTTGCTTTTATAGAAAAAATAATTGTTTCAATATGTGTCATTTTTTTGTTTTTAAAAGAGACACTATAACGGATAACGCCGTAGTTGCTGGCGCTCATCACTAACATCATCTCTAGCGCCAACCGTCTTTTCGATATCTGTCATTTTGTGTTTTTAAAGAGAATTTTTTTTTTTTTTTTTCCAATTTTACTCCTTTCGTAATCTATAAGACATGTAGATTAAATGAGGTCCATAAATAATTCATTAATAACTTGTACGAGGGTATGTTAGTTATTACATATAATTAATTAACCATATATTAACATTAAATGTCTTTTTTAAGAAAATATATGTTAATCCAAAAAAAAAAAATATATGTAGAATACAGAATGAGAGATTATATTATTTATTGGAGACAAAATTACAAATTTAATTAGTGAGGAATTCGTGTAATTCAAATGTTCAATTGTTTTTCTTATTTATTTACCAATTTTTTTTCATTCTCTATCTCTTTCGTACTACACATTTTTCTGGATAAATATGACAACTTTTTTTTTCTAATCTCTTCAGCAACCACCATATTTAAAGAAAAAAATTGCACGGTGTAATTGTGTAACTAATGCATAGGAGACTAAGTTTTTTTTTTTATGGAAGTTAAATACCCATCCCTTTTTTTCCCCTCCCCATGACTCGAACGCAGGACGTAAGGCTTAGGTAGTGGTGCTCTAACCACTTGAGGGACCTAAGGCCTAGGTAGTGGTGCTCTAACCACTTGAGCTATCCCACTTTGTCTGTTGCATAGGAGACTAAGTGTCAATTACTTAAAATGTGTAAAACTTTTACCACCAAATCATACAACCCCCTATTCCACACTCAGTGACGGACCTAGAAATTTTCGGTAGGGGGGCCCGATTAACATTATTATAAAAATAAAAAATATATACTCATTATTTTCATCAAAATTTCACATTATAAAATTGTCAATATGTCACATTTCATTAAATTAAATTGATCGGATAAGTTGACTTTTGCTATGTTTTGGTACAAGTTAATACTCCATCCGTCCCGTGATAACTTACACATTTTAACCAATTCACTTTAAAAAACAATTGAATTCAGTGGTGTAGAGTCAAATAAGAAAGCGTATTTTGAGTGATTTGATAAGGTGTAAGGAGAATGTGAGTGTTATCTCATAATCTCAAAATCAGCATAGTAAAGTACTGACCTGATAGGATCATATAAGATAACTTAGGCCTTATCAGATGAGTTGAAGGGTTTCAATCAGATGAGAAGGTGATGCTTAGAGTTCAGCACAGTTGGGATCAGCACAGTACTGGACTAAGATCAGTACTTAAGCAGATTGGACTAAGATCAGTACTTCAGCAGAGTAGATCAGCTCAGTACCAGATCAGCTCAATACCAGATCAGCACAGTACTTGGGTCAGCATAGTACTTGGTCAGTGCAGTAAAGATCAGCACAGTATAGAGTCTATAAGCAGAGTTAGCTTTTGATCATCAGAACAGAAGAGTTGAGTATCAGAACACTAAGTAGTGATCTGATCTTTATGGACAAGTCTTCTGGTTCGAAGTTAGTTAGTTTAACTAACAGTTTTACAGTTACAACAACTTGAGGGCATAACTACCATTTTCAGTTGGGCAATAACAGAGCACATGAGTTGTTACAAGCGGTTGCAAACGGTTGATAACTACTCAAAACAGTTCCTAACAGCAGCAACTACCTTTGGTCTTTATATACTCTTGATTGTGTACATTGTAAAAGTTGATTTTTTGGATGAGAGATTTAGTACGTTATTGTATTCTTTGAGTTGTGTGAGTTCACAAGTGAAGTGAGGAAATATCCAATTCCGAGTGAATGAGTGTGTAAACATTCTTTATCAATCAAAGAAGTACTAGTCTGGTCCAGTGGATGTAGATCACATTGATCGAACCACTTAAATCCTTGTGTGTTGTTTGTCTCGTTGATTACTTTTCTGAATTACTATCCTAGAGCAGTTATTTCTTCTATATTCAAGTGTTCTAATTAGTTGGAGACGTCTAACCGATTGGAATTACTTGACAATTGGCGCCGTCTGTGGGAAATTGAAGTAGCTGCAGATCTAAGATGGGGAATTCTACCAAGTACAACATAGAGAAGTTTACAGGCACTGGAGATTTTGGGCTGTGGAAGGTCAAAATGCAGGCCCTCCTTGAACAACAAGGATTATTCGAGGCTCTCGAAGAATCCGAAGAGATTGCAGAAGAATCTGCAACAGCTGCGGCTGAAAGGAGCAAGTTTCTCAGGAAAGCTCGAAGCACGATCCTACTCTGCCTTGGAGATAAGGTCTTGAGAGAGGTTGCTAAAGAGAAGTTAGCGAATGAGGTTTGGGATAAGCTTGAGAAGCTATATATGGTGAAAACTCTTGCTAACCGACTCTATTCGAAACAGAAGCTGTATGCCTTTAGAATGGGAGATGACAAACCCATTACGGAGCAGCTAGATGAGTTCAACAAGATACTTGATGATCTGGAGAATTTGGATGTCAAGCTTGAAGAAGAGGATAAGGCTCTGATCTTGTTGAGTGCTCTGCCTAAGTCCTTTGAAATCCTAAAGGACACCATCTTGTATGGTAGAAAGGAAGCAATCACATTGGAGGATGTGATCTTGGCTGTCAAGTCCAAGCTGTTACATAACAAAATATCTCAAAGAGATAAAAGTAGAAGTGGGGAAGGATTGGCAATCAAGGGAGGACAGAAGAAATCTGCCTCCAAGAAGGGGTCTAGTCAACCCAAGGGAGCTGATAAGGGTAAATCAGCTGTGTCAAATCATGGGGAAGTAGTGTGCCACCACTGCAACAAACCTGGGCACTTTAAGAGTACTTGTTACAAGTACAAACAGCTTATGAGAAAATCTGGTCCTAAGAACCCTGTTGATAAGAATCAAGCAAATCAAACCCAAGATGATAAGGAGCAGAAAGGCTATGAGTCAGCTCAGTCCCTATCCATCACTTCCACTAAAGAGCAGCAAGATTGGATTTTAGATTCGGGGTGTTCTTTCCACATGACTCCAAGAAGAGAGTGGTTTCATGATTTTAAGCATCAGAATGGAGGTTCTGTGTTGTTAGGGAATGATCACACTTGCAAAGTCAGAGGTGAAGGTACAGTACACTTGAAGATGTATGATGGAGTAGTGAGGATTCTCAAGAGGGTCAGGTATGTTCCTGAACTCAAGAGAAATTTGATATCTCTTGGTATGCTGGATTCATTGGGCTATAAATTCCAGTCTGAAGATGGAGAGCTCAGAGTTTCAAAGGGGAAGTTTACTTTTCTTAAAGGTGAGAGAAGAAATGATCTCTACTTTCTTAAAGGGGAACAGTTATTGGCAGATCAGATGTGGCAAGGGTGCAAGACAACTCAATGTTGTGGCACAGAAGATTAGGTCATGTAGGAGAGAAGGGCCTACTTGAGCTAAGTAAGCAAGGATTGCTAGGTAGTGACAAGATCACAAAGCTTGATTTGTGTGAGCACTGCATTCTTGGGAAATCCAAGAGATTGAAGTTTGGAAAGAGTTCACACTCTACCAAAGGAATTTTGGACTATGTCCATTCAGATTTATGGGGGCCAGCTAGGAATCAGACCAGAAGTGGTGAGAGATATTTCATGTCTATCATAGATGACTACTCAAGAAAGGTATGGATCACTAACCTGAAATCCAAGTCAGAAGCATTTGAAAAGTTTAAGGAATGGCTCACTGAGGTGGAGAATATTTCTTGAAAGAATCTCAAGCATTTGAGAACTGATAATGGGCTGGAGTTCATATCAGAAGAGTTCAATGTTTTCTGCAAGAAGAAGGGTATAGTGAGGCATAGAACAGTACCAGGTACACCTCAGCAGAATGGAGTAGCTGAGAGAATGAACCAGACTTTACTTGAGAGAGTTAGATGCATGTTGAGCAGCTCTGGATTGCCTAAAGTATTTTAGGGAGAAGCAGTGTCAACAGCAGCCTACTTGATAAACAGAAGCCCTTCCTCAGCTGTGCAATTTAAGACCCCAGAAGAGTTATGGTCTGGTCATGCAGCTGAGTACAGTAATTTGAAGGTGTATGGTTGTTCAGCATATGCCCATGTCAAGCAAGATAAGCTTGAGCCTCGAGCCTTGAAATGTGTGTTCATAGGGTATCCTTCAGGTGTGAAAGGATACAGATTGTGGTGCCTAGAAGCTGGAATGCAGAAGTGTATTATCAGCAGAGATGTAACTTTTGATGAGAATAGAATGCCATTGAAAGAGGAGGCAAGCTCCAGTACAGCACACAACAAACCAGATGAGACACAGGTGGAGGTGGAGCATGATGACATCAGAACACTAACTGAAGAGCAGATTGATCCAGATGAGGAGGAAACTACTCGTAGTGATACTGAGCTTCATGACTATCAGCTGACTAGGGACAGAACAAGAAGAGAAGTCCACCCACCTCAGAGGTATGGTCAAGCTGACATAGTATCATTTGCATTATGTGCAGCTCTTGAGGTGGAGTCTTTGGAGCCTAAAACTTACACAGAAGCTATCAACTGCCATGACAAAGAGAAGTGGTTAGTTGCTATGGAGGAAGAACTGTTATCTCTTAACAAGAACCAGACTTGGGAGATTGTTGAGAGGCCTAAGAACAAGAAACTTGTTGGGTGTAAGTGGATCTACAAGAAAAAGGTGGAGGCTCAGAGAGGTGGCAAGATTAGGTACAAGGCAAGGCTTGTAGCTAAAGGATTTACACAGAAAGAAGGTATTGACTTTAATGAAATCTTCTCACCTGTTGTAAAGCATTGTAGCATCAGAATCTTGTTGGCTATGGTTGCTCAATATGAATTTGAGCTGCATCAGATGGATGTGACCACAACATTTCTTCATGGGACTTTAGATGAGAAGATCTACATGAGAATACCAGAAGGGTTGGACATAGAAGATGGAGAAGACAAAGTGTGCTTACTCAGAAAATCACTCTATGGCCTCAAACAAAGCCCTAGACAATGATACTTAAGGTTTGATGAGTACATTTGCTCAGCTGGTTTTGCAAGAAGCTTGTATGACAACTATGTTTACTTCAGGAGGGTTGGGAGTTCAGTTACCTATCTTCTGCTGTATGTAGATGATATGTTAATAGTTGGGGAGTCTATTAACAGTATCAATCAGGTTAAGGAGATTCTCAAAAGGGAGTTTGAGATGAAAGATCTTGGTGAAGCTAAAGTGATTCTTGGGATGGAGATCAATAGAGTTGAGGGAGCAATTCAACTTAGTCAGCCTACCTATCTGAGGAAGGTGTTAGAGAGATTCAGGATGAATCAAGCTAAGTCAGTTTCTACACCACTTGGCAAGCATCAGAAGCTATCCAATCAGATGTGTCCCAAGAACAGCCAAGAAAGAACTCAAATGAGTAAGGTTCCTTATGCCAGTGCAGTAGGGAGTTTAATGTATGCTATGGTGTGTTGTAGATCATATTTAACTCATGCAATGAGTGTAATCAGCAGATACATGAGTGATCCAGGCTTAAGTCATTGGGAGACAGTTAAGTAGGTCATGAGATATGTTCTGGGATCTGTTGGTCCTGAAAGGAGTATATAACAAGTGTATGGGGGGGGGGGGAGAATACACTTGTATGCAAATTCTATTCAACTATGATCAAACCAGAGTTCAGCAAGTTTGTCTTGGACAACTCTGCTGAAGAGATTAACTCTTCTAAGATAATCAGACTACTAAGTACTATTGAGTACTTAGTTGAATAACTATCTAGGGGAGTTATATGTGCGGAATTAGTGGTTGGCCCTTTAGTTTAAACTCCTTTAAGTTCTGAAATCACTTAAACAATATGGTACAATTTTCAGGGAACTTGTCCAATACAGTGTTGCACAGTCTTTGAGTATATGTTCTTTTAAAGATCAGTTTTGTGTGCAGTGTTGAATGTATGAAAGTACTTGAAAGTAAATAACCACAAGAGTTTATAGTGGTTCAGAGACTCAAGCTCCTACATCCACTTTCCCTGATTTAACAGGATAATTCCTTCACTCTTGGAATTAACTTGTTTTATAGTGCCAAGGTGCACTTGATCAAGAACACCACTCCTTGGTGAATTGATCCCTAGGATGTCTAGAGTCCTAGTACCCTTTATCAACTCAGAACTGAACTGTTCTTCTCTCAACAGTCAGCTCCTACCACATCTACTACTACAACCTTCTCACTTTCTCACTTGAAAGGGATAAGGATTGAAGTAAGGTTCCAACTAATGAGATATCCTTTACAATGAAGGTCAGTGTATAAGGATAGGATAAATCTCTAAGCTTTGTATGGGTATACAATGATGTACAGCTTAGAAGAAGTGTTTAAAGACTAAGATAGTCTCTTTGAAAGCTTTGAGAGCACTTTAACTTGTAGGATAGTTGGCTTGTTAGTTGGTGCTTCAAATGGTCTTCACACTTCTGTATTTATAGACAAATTTGAGGATTTGCCCGTTGGAGAGGCAGTCCAAAATTGCTATAAATGTCTTCCTTGAGTTCTTCAAACTGAAAGACAGATTCTTGATAGTGACATGTCCTCATTTGGGTAATAAACGGCTTGTAAGACTTTGTCTACATTCTGCAGCACTCTTCCCAATGTCTGACTTTAAGATTCACTTGTTAGGACTTGGACATGGCTTCTGAGGTTTGTTCCAATGATAGGACAACATTCCTTATCAAATGGACAACTCTGCTTATCACTATCAGTAGACTTTGCTTATCAGCATAGTTGGCTTGCTCTTTTTCAGATGACTTGGCTCTTTCCCTTTGCTTCACTTGGAATTGATCTTAACATCATTCTTTGAAGGCTTTTAGAGTGTAGTTGTCTTTATTTCTTCAGCATGGTTGGTTTTCAAGCTTCAGAACACTTGTTCTGGTTCAATTGTGCTGAGACAACTCTTCTGGACAACTCTCCTGATTAGCATACTTGGCCTTTGAGCTTCAGAACCTTTGTTCTTGCACAGAGAAAACCTCTCTGGACAACTCTCCTGATCAGAGCATTTGAATAAACTTGGCCTTTTTAGCTTTAGAACCTTTGTTCTTGCTTTAATTGAGCAGAGACAACTTCTCTGGACAACTCTCCAGATCAGAGCATTTGGTCTTCAATAGAGTATGCTTGGCCTTTTGAGCTTTAGAGATTGTTCCAGAATTTGAGCCTAGAGGGGACTTGATCTTGATAATCTTCAAAGCATATGTTCCCCCTCACATTGTGCATCTAATCATCTAAGAGCTGCCTAAACATTTCAGCTTCTCATCTAGCCTTATGCTATGTGTTCTAGCATTTTTAGAACACAATCAATTGTGACTTGGCATATCTCAGGGGGTTTTGGTATTTAATCAAAACATATGTCATTTTATTCCCAACAATTTCCCCCTTTTTGATGATGCCAAAACCTATACATTTTATGCAAAAGTGACTTGACTACACCTATTACATTTATCTTCAGAAGACATGATTGAGGTCAATTTTCCTGAAAAAGAATGTGTTAGTGTACTCACCATTCATGTTGCAAATTGGTTTCAAGAATAGGCATAGAGAGATTTGTGTTTCTTGATTCAAAAAGTGTTCAACTATCATTAAAATGAATATCATTACAACATGTTGATAGTTTGAACAAAAACATATCAGAGCATGAGAAACATTACATATAAGCACACATTTACTACAAAAGTATGATATACTCTTAAGTCATTAAACATTTAGGTATCAGAGCAAATCATATCAGCAACTTGAGCATCTTCAGCATAGTTGACCAAAACAACAAATTAGTAACCAACTAAAGTTTTCATCCATTTCAGCATATAAGAGTCAGGAAAACTTAGCCATTTCAGAGATCATCTTCTTTAGGTGGCACCATTCCATATTGTGCCCACACTCTCTTCTTGAGTTCCATGGCTTCCTGGTTGGTTCCTTTGGGTCCAAGGGTCATCTTTTTCAGTTTGAGAATCTCTAGAAACTCCCTCACGATCCTTGCTTGGTCAATCCATCCATCAAGCTTTGGAGGCATGTAAATGATAGGCTTGGGGGCATTGAGTTCAATTCTTGCAATATCAGCAGCTGCAAGCAATTGTTGGTACAATTCTCTGTAATACTCTATCATGAACTCAGCAAAGGAAGAGTTGGCATCTCCTCCATTCCATCTGTCAATGACATAATAGTCATAGACAAACTCCCTTTTTGCCTCTTCCCAAGTATCATTCAGCTGAATTGGCACCCATTTATCCAAGTGTGGATATTTGGTGTCCATTGGGACTAGTAGCTGAGGCTTCATCTTGCTGTAAGTTGCTCTCCTTCTTCTTGGCTTTTGGAAGTCAGCTCTTCTCTTATCTCTTGCTCTGTTGGCCTCTTCCATCAAATCCATTTTCTCTTGGGCCCTCATCATGGCCAGTTTTTGTTGTGTTTCAGGGTCTTTGCCATACCCTTCATGAAACAACTTTGATGGATCATTGAGTACCACAACCTTTGTCTTCTTTGGTCCAGGTCCAAAGCCTTCTTCATATAATGCTTCCACATCTTCAGTAACTTTGGCACCTTCAGCAATGTTGACCATTTCAGAAGACTTGTCTTCTTTAGCAATCTTGGATACTTCAGCAGTTTTGTCCTTTTTAGCACTCTTTGCCTTTTTAGAGATAGGCTCATCATCATCAATTCTGAACTCAGGAGGCAGATCAAGGCTGTTGGGAAAGTCAGTGAATGTTTCTGCTTTTCTTTTGTTTCCTTTGGCCTTCTTGATTTTTCCTCTAGTTTGGACACCTTTAGCATCCTTGTCCAAAGCAGATACCTCTCCTCCTGGTATTTGCTGTAACCTAACTCTTTCTTCTTGTGCTGAGGCCATTGAGTTCTTCAAAGCAATTGCTAATTGCTCTTCTTCATCCAATTCTTCTAAATTCAGCACAGCTGGTTCTTTTCCTTTTCCTTCAACAACTTTGTCCTTTCCCTTTCTTGGGCTTCCAATGACTAAGGCACCTTTTACTCTTGCTCTTTCCCTTTCCCCCTTTTTGGCAGCATCAAAACACTGAGGTTTGAGCTCACTCATTGTTGTGGCCATTAGGGATTGGGCTTGGTTTAGAGATTTCATCTCTTCCAACAAATATACATTCTCATCATGTATATTTTGCATCCTATCACTGCTCAAGCTAAGGAAAGCTAGAACAGGCTTCATCTTTTGTTGGACAATCTCCTCCAAGGTTGCTTTAAGAGATGCATCAAGTTGGGCCTTAAGAAGCTCAGTGAGGTTGGCCACTGCACTTTCAGCAATGTTGGCCAGCACTTCTTGGGAAAACTTTTCAGAGGCTGCTTTCACCATGGCAAGTCTTTGTTCTTCTGCCCTTTTCTTCTGCAATGCAGTCTTCTTGCCAAGTGCTTGTTTGACAGTTAGCCTGAGAGCCTTGACATTGGCATTATGATTGTCTCTCAACAGCTTTTGTTCCTTCTTGACCTCCTCTGAGATGGTTTCCATAGTGGATTTGGCTTATTGAACTTCAGTGGAAATGGTTTGGAGACCAGATTCCACACCACTAATCCTTGCTTCCAATGTGGGTAGCACCACATCCTCAGAGCCTGTTAGCCTCATCTCTACAGATGCTAGAGTTCTTCCTTGCTCATTTAATGCTCCTGAAGTTTCAGCATGAGCAGATTGGACCTGATGAGCCAAGGAGTCCAATTTCTCCGATTGCATTCCAAGCAAGGCTTGTGCTGAGCCTGTATCTACTTGGATAGGGGCATCTGTCAAGAACTCATCTGCAAATATTTGGTCAAGGGAAATACCTGCAATGTTAGACAAATCAAACAAGTTAGGAAATAAACACTCATCACCCACAATTT
Source organism: Galeopsis tetrahit (assembly GCA_963675135.1). Taxonomy (NCBI): domain Eukaryota; kingdom Viridiplantae; phylum Streptophyta; class Magnoliopsida; order Lamiales; family Lamiaceae; genus Galeopsis; species Galeopsis tetrahit. Next base: position 60,934,392 of record OY776121.1, on the reverse strand, counting down.
CTTTTGCATAAGACTCTGATACATTAGCAGCCTTCTTCTCATTTTCAACTCTTTCTTTTCTTCCTTCACTTAAAATGTTCTCACCCAAGGAATCAGGCCTCCTTTCATCAAGGGATTCTTGAAGTTCAGATTTGACTTCAAGAATAATCTGTCCTTCCTCACTTATACCACCCTCTATTTGTGGTACACTCACTATCTTAGTGATTACAACCTCTCTATCATCCACTACTCCCTCTGATTTTTTGACTAAACTCTCCTTTTCAACACCTTCACCTAGACCTGCAACATCTCCACCTTCAACAAGGTTCAAAGATGGCAGTTGTGGGGAGATCACAATGCTTATATCAGCAACCACTGAGTTATCCTGAATGATTAAGGGCTAATCAGTGTCCAACTCTTCTGACACTGAATAGGCCTTAACCAAACCAGCCTCTAGTATAGGAACCTCAACATCTTTAGGCTGTGCCTTAGGTTCAAAAGAACCTTCATTGGCAGATGTATCTTTGGTTGTGTTACCACCCTTGGTCAACACCTCTGATGAAGCAGAGTCTTTCCTATGATAGGTTAAAAGGGGAGTTGAAAGCAAATTGGTTTCAGGAGGGTTGGGATTGGGTTCAGGAGGGTTGGGTTTTGAGGGATTTGAGGGGTCATAAGGGGAGTCATCATCATTTGAGCTACTATCAGGGTGTTTGATTCCCTTAGCTTTTCTTTCCTTCTCCTCAATGATCTTCTCATCTACTAACTTTGCAAAAACTTCCTCATCAATGAGAAATCTTATCTTCAGCACACCAGCAAAGTGTAGTAGTCTACTCTCCTCCACTTGCCACCAATTAGCACCCTTATCTTGGATGACTTGAGAGATTTCCATCAATGTTTTGTCCTTGACATCCACTAACATTCTCAAGTCATGGAACATTTTCTGAATTATGGGAAATTCAGCAAGCTATGGGTATAAGCTATCCACAGTGGCATTGGCTCCACCTCTGAGCATACTTTCATAAGTATACTCCTCCTCATTCTCAATAGATGGAGAACTTTGGGCTATAGGGGAGTTGACTGTGGTTTCATTAATTGCAGCTTCAGGCAAGTTAAGTTCAGGAGGGTTGGCTTCAGAAGGATTAGGCTCAATTGAAAGTACCTCAGTTACTTTTAAGAGCAATGATTCTGAGGGGGCTTTGGTCAGGGGGGTTGGCTCATGAAGTGCATGTTCTAAGAGTTTGGAGTAGTTTAGCATAGATGAGTCAAGAGGGGACATAAACCTTGTCTCATCTACTGCTAAGTCTGCTAGCACATCAATGCCACTTCTCTACACACTTCCTTCTGGAGAGTATCTCTTAGTGAGATTTACAGGGGTGATAGGCTGGTTGGGAGGGGTAACATGGGTTTCAGGGGAGTTGGGTTCAATATTTTGGGTTTCAGGGATGTTGGCTTCTAAGGGTTGGCCTTCAGGGACTTTGGACTCTGGGGTTCCAGAACCAGAAGAGTTGGTCCTGGACTTAGATTTTGTCCTACTTTCAGCCCTGCTCTCCCTTAGAGCAATTTGAAGAGACCTTTCTTCCTGAAATTCCAGCACCTTCTCAGTGGGCTTGGCCCTTCTCTTGCTTGCCCTACTGCTCCCACTGCCTTCCACTTCATTCTCAGGGACAACCTCCCTGGGCCTCTTATCACCTTTCTTCTTTTGCCTTGTCTCATTATACTTCAGCCTCAACTCTTCTGAATGGTCAGAAGGCACATTTACTCCCTCTTCTGCCACTTCATCAACTTCAGCTGATGCTCCTGAGGCTTCTTCTGAAGATATTTGAGACACTTTCTTTGTTTTGACAGCCCTGGCTTTAGTTCTTTTCTTCATCTTAGGCTTTTCTTCAATCTTTTCAGCAGGGTTGGCCAGAAGCAGCCTTCTCTGCTCAGTTTTCTTGCTGGGCTTTCTAAACAATATTTTCTGGGCTGGGAGGGGTTTGGCAAAGGTTTGCATCTCAGAATAGTGAGCAAACTTTTCAATCAAGAGACTTGCCCTGGTGCAATATCTCAGCTTTCCTTCCATCACAACCTTGTTGTGAGCTCTTACTTTGAACTTTGCCTTTTCTTTCATCATCTCAGACAAGATGAAAGTCCTCCAATCAAACTTGATGCCTTTATCACTGGCATCAATCACAGCTGCCATAATCCTTATCCTAGGATGACTTACTTTCTCTAAGATTCTAGTGTTGCTGAGCAAGCTCTTTGCTACTACCTCAAATAGGGTTAAGAACTTTGGCTTGAGTGTTCTTTTGTATTGAGTAGAGGATAGTGGCCCTGGAGTAATAAGCCATTCTTGAGCAATTTCTTGCTCAAGACCGTTTCCATAGAATTCTGGATTCCTTCCCTCTGAAGGCAATCCAAAAGCAGCTTCAACCTCTTCCTCAGAAAATTTCACCCTGTGAAATCTTTCCTCTTCTTCTCATTCTGCTACAAAGGACAGTCTTGTGGCAACTTCTCCATCTTTAGGCTTGCCTCTCCATTTGAGAAAAGCAAAGAACTCTGCCATGTAAGATTCAAGACAAGAGTCTGGCTTCTCTTGCATGAACTTCTGGAGACCTGCCCTTCTCAACCATCTCAAGGTTGGAGTAACATTAGGATCCTCACTCTCAAAAGAGAGGATTGGCTCGAATGTGAGGTTGTTTTTGTGACTTAGATAGCCAAAGTCTAGGTCAAGATCCTTGTTGAAGAAATCAACAACCATTTCTGGTTTTGCTTTGGGAGCCATTGAAGGTTACAGAGAAAAATTTGAGAGAGATTGAGAGTGTTTGGAGAAAATTTGAGCTAGGGTTTCGAATACTTGGGGAAGAAGTGTTTGTGGGGGATCTTAAGACTTGTGAATATTCTAAAAAGAATGTTTGTCAATGAGTTGGTGAAGTCTTGATGCAATTCAAAGGTGATCAAAAGTGGAAATCAAAATGGACGGCCAGGATTGACTTCAGGGGAGTTGTCCAATTTTGATCCAATGGTCAAAAACCAATGTAACAGTGAGTGGTTGATTTTATTCAAAACGTGGAGGCTATTTAATATTAGTTAATGGTTGGGGAGATTTCAAGGTAGATCATGGCTTGAAAAGGTGTAATGCAAACAAGAGTTAAATCTTGGCATTTAATGCATTGAAAGTGACCTTTTGGGTGGGAGACAAATTAAATCCCAAAAGGATGAAATCTGTAAATGGAATGGGACAGATTTCGAAATAGGCAATAATTACCCAAAATAGGTGCTTATCAGACCAAGATTTGGTTTGATAGCTAGGACAACTTATCTGACCCCACTAGGACAAGTGTCCTGAAAAGATGTGGACAAGTGTCCTGAATTATTTAGGTCATCTCTTCTGAATTTCAGTAGGCTTGACCAAGTCTACTGATCTTTTAATATCAGTTCTCCCTTAATGAATAAACTCCTTTGAACTCATTTGTCCAACTTCCCTGGATCAAGAAGACCCAACTCTACTGATAATTCCAGAAACCTTGCCTCTGCAAGTGGTTTTGTCAATATATCAGCTTTTTGATGATTTGTGTGGATTTTTACCAACTTGATATCCTTTTTCTCCACATGATCTCTAATGAAGTGATGTTTGATGTCTACATGCTTGCATCTTGTGTGCAATACAGGATTCTGTGATATTGCAATAGCACTGTTGTTGTCACAGAAGATTGGCACTTCAGTAGAGTTGACATTGTAGTCTCTTAATTGTTGTCTTAACCATAGAATTTGAGCACAACAGCTTCCAGCAGCAACATATTCAGCTTCAGTGGTGGAAGTAGCCACTGTGTTTTGCTTCTTGGAGAACCAAGATATGAGTTTGTTGCCCAAGAATTGACAAGTCTCTGAAGTGGACTTTCTGTTAATTCTACATCCTCCATAATCAGCATCTGAGTAGCCAGTTAACTCAATGTTGTCATCAGCAGGGTACCAAAGGCCTAGATTTTCAGTGCCTTTGAGGTACCTCAAAATCCTTTTTGCAGCCTCAAGATGGCTTTTCTTAGGATTTGCTTGAAACCTTGCACAGACTCCTACTGCAAAGGTGATGTCAGGTCTGCTGGCAGTGAGATAGAGAAGTGAACCAATGATTCCTCTATACTCAGTAGAGTTGGTTGAAACACCACTCTCATCAGGATCCATCTTCCAATTTGTGTTCATTGGGATCCTTACTGGCTTGCTTGTTGTACACCCAAACTTTTTGATCATTTCTCTGGTGTACTTGGCTTGATTGATGAAGATTCATTCTTTAGATTGTTTGACTTGAAGTCCCAAGAAGAAATTCATCAGACCCATCATGGACATCTCAAACTTGCTTTGCATGAGCTTGGAGAACTTCTCACACAGCTTCTCATTGGGAGATCCAAATATGATGTCATCCACATATATTTGGACAAGCAAGATGTCCTCTCCTTCAGTGATTCTGAAGAGGGTTCTGTCCACAGTTCCTTTGATAAAACCATGATCCAAAAGGAACTGTGACAGTGTGTCATACCAGGCTCTTGAAGCTTGCTTGAGTCCATATAGAGCTTTCTTCAGTCTGAAAACTTGGTTTCCAACTTCAAAACCAGGTGGTTGCTCCACATAGACTTCTTCTTTCAAAACTCCATTCAGAAAGGCACTTTTGACATCCATTTGGTACACTTTGAACCTCTTGTGGGCTGCATAGGCTAAGAACAACCTTATTGCTTCTAGCATTGCCACAGGTGCAAAGGTTTCATCATAGTCAATGCCTTCTGATTGACAATAGCCTTTTGCCACTAATCTGGCCTTGTTTCTGACAATCACATCATTTTCATTCTTCTTGTTCTTGAACACCCACTTGGTTCCAATAATATCTTGATGTGAAGGTCTATTCACCAGCTCCCATACATCATTCTTGGTGAATTGGTTGAGTTCTTCTTGCATTGCTGTGATCCAGTTTGCATCCTGAAGTGCTTCATCAATATCTTTTGGTTCCTGTTCTGACAAGAAACAACAAAACATAGCACTTTCACCATGAAAACTTCTGGTTTAGACTCCTATACTTGGGTCACCAAGTATCAGATCAGTAGGATGGTCAGACAACCAAGTCCTTCTTTTTCTGATCCCTTCAGTAGAGTTGTCCTCTACTAAGGTTGAGTCACCAGTGTTATAGAATTCAGGATAATTGAATGCAGGATCTAATTCAGGATCATATTCAGGGATGTTGTCCTCAATGTTTGGAACATTGGTATTTTCAACATTTATGGTTCCCCCTTGAATATTGGATCCATTAACTACCTCAGCAGAGCCTGCTTTTTCATTGGTAGTTGTTACCTGAGGATGAACTAGGATTGGATCATTCAGTTCACCATTTCCTTCAGTGGGGTTTGCTTCAGAAATATTGCCTTCAGGATAGTTGTCCAGTGTAGCATTTTCAGGGAGATTGGCTTGGACAACATCTATGAATTCAGTGTCCTTGTCTTTTAGGCTCAATCTGGTTGTTCTTTGTGTGATTTCTTCAGGGTCCAGGTTTTTGTTCCTGATCTCAAAGATAGATTCATCAAACACAACATGAGGTGTTTCTTCCACTATAAGGGTTTTCTTGTTGTAGACTCTGAAAGCTTATGAGGTAGTCCTTTTACTAATGCATTTCTAGCAAGTTTGTTCATTGATTTGAAATTCAAGTGGTTTAGCCTTTTATGCCATAACCAGCTTTGTTCACTAGAGCTCTTAGCAATGAAACATGCAGCATCAGTAGACTTGTCCCAGTCTGCAAAATACACATTTCCTTTCCTAGTTCCAGTCAATAGAGTTTGTTGAGTTTTATCTTTAATTAAGCATTTTCCACTTGAGAACTCAACATTGAAATCTTTATCACAGAATTGACTGATACTTAGGAGATTATATTTGAGACCAGCTACATAAGATACATTGGTCACTTTGATGTTACCAATCATCAAAGTACCATAACCTTTAGTTCTTGCTTGTGAGCTGTCTCCAAAAGTGACATCTGGGCCTTCTTTCTCAATAAAATCAGTGAGAAGTTCCTTGTTTCCAGTCATGTGCCTTGAACATCCACTGTCAAGGTACCATGCTGTCTTTTTGCTCATACTCCTCTTCTTGTGGCCCATAGGTACCTGCAATTAGATAGGTTTAGGTACCCTTTGAGTTTTGGGTCCTGAGAGGTTAGTAGTACCTTTTGGAACCCAAAGTTTCCTAATTACCCTGATTGATTCAAGGTGGCTAAGTTGTTTTCCTTGTGTATCAACATACACAGTCTTTCCCTTAAATGCCTTTGGGAAAGTGTGTGTAAAAGTGTTAACTCTGTAAGTTTCAGGAGGGTTGTCAAGTCTCCTGAGCTTATGAGTTCTCTGTGCAGCTTGATGAAATCTTTGAGGAAAGGTTTGTTTATGACCATTACCCTTTGGCATGAAGGGTTTTGGCTGTCTCATTTTATTCTGCCTTTGAGGATAGTTGTCCTTAGGTCTATTCAGCTGAGGCTTTCTCAGAAGAGTTGGCCTTGGCTGATTATACCTTGGATAACTCTTCTGAACATTGTTCAGGAGAGTTTCCCTTCCATTGGGTCTACTCTGCTGATCAACATTCTTCTTGTGTTCAGGGATTTTGGCCATTTCCTTAGGTTTGGGCCTAGTCTCCTGAAGCACTTGAGTAGGCATTTCATTCATTTTACCCTTTCCTTTGTTCAGTGGCTGAATCATTTCATTTTCAGCTTGTTGTGCCACTGATTTGACAAAGATTTTCTTAGTGTTACTTGTTGAAGCAACACTAAGACAAGGTGAAGATTCAAATGGATCAAAACCTAATCCACTTCTTTGAGCCATAGGTCTTTGATAACTCTGAATTTCCTCTATTGCTCTAGAGGATTTGTTCAAAGCAGACATCTTTTGTTTCAGGCTCTCTTCACTTAATTTGAGAATGTCATACTCATGTGAGAGGTTTTCAAACTTAGCTTGAAGAATTCTTAGTTCAAAATCTTTCCTCTTCTGAGTAAGTAATTGAGCATCAACCTGTCCTTGTTGGTCAACTATCCTGAGATTTGCTTCCTCAAGCTCTCTCAAGACTTGTTGATACAACTCAGTAGATTTAATGTCAACTACTGTCTCAGCAGGTTTTGAAAGCTCAATTGAAAGTCTTTCATTTTCTCTCACACAATTATCATGAAATTCTTGTAATCTAGTGAAATCTTCCATCAACTTCCCAAAAGAAAGTTTCAAGTTGACTTCACTAGTGTTTTGTGATAATAATGATGGTGAACTAGAAGTGGAGGATACCTCATTATCCTCAATAGCCATGTTGCACACATCATCATCATCATCACTGTTAGAGAACAGTCCATCAGAAGAGTTGAGACTTTCAGCACTATCAGATTCATCACCAGCCATCATAGCTTTTCTGTTGGTGAACTTCCTATCTCTTTTGACTTGCCTCTCTCTTCTTTCTTTAGAGCTCAATTCAGGGCAGTCATACTGGAAGTGCCCTTTCTTCTTGCAATTATAGCACAGGTCTTCATCATCATCCTTCTTGGATTCATCTCTTCCTTTTGATGATGAAGGGTCAGCTCTACTGGACCTTCTCCTATCAGAGTACTTGTCCTCTGATCTTTTCTCTTCAGGCTTTTTGTCCTTGGCTTGATCTTCAGGAGAGTTGTACCTTCTCCTGAATTTGTTGTCTTGGTAGAATTTCTTGTATCTACCAAACCTCGAGTTGAGCTTGTCAAACCTCCTTGCCATAAGAGCCATTTCTTCCTTCATTTCAGTCTTAGAGACTGACTTTGATGATCTTGGAGTGGGTTGCATTTCAGTTTCAGCAGCTTTGGCTTTAAATGCCACTCCTTTGACTGGTAAGGAAGTCTCTTCTGCTGGCTTTCTTCTATTGAGGTCAAACTCATATGCTTTGAGTTCTGAGAAGATTTGTTGCATGGGCATGGAGGAGAGATCCTTGGTATTCTGCATCATTACAACATATACATCCCACTTTTGAGTGAGACTTCTCAGGATTTTTAATCCAACTTCTCTCCTAGAGTACACCTTGCCCAATGAGTTGATTTCATTCATCACATCAGTGAATCTACTAGCAAATTTGTCAATGGATTCTTCAGACTCCATTGTGAATTGTTCAAATTTCTGCACAGCAACTTGGAGCTTGTTTTCCTTGATCTTTTCTGTACCCTCACACATCTCAGCAAGAGTATCCCAAATTTCTTTGGCAGTTGTGCAGGGGTAGACTCTACCCATGATTGCATCTGGAATTGTTTGGTAGAGGGTGTTCATGGTAAGATAATTCAGATTATCTTTTCTCCTTTCATCAGCAGTGAAGTCATCTTCATCTTTGGGAATCAGTTCCCTTATATCAGCTCTTTGCTCATCTGTTAACCTGGGGTTAGTCTGAGTAAACACAAAAGGACCTCTTGTGATTACTCTCAAAGTGTCAGTATGAAGAGAAGATGAGCTCTCATTCTGATTTTCCAGAAATTATAATTGTCTATAGAGAACATGGGCAGTATATGATGTGAAATGTGGTTGACTGGATTTGTGGCCATGTTGTCCAATCTTTGAACAGCAGGTGGAGGAACAGCATTGTTGTTGGCCATGGCTTAAGAATAAGATGTCAGTCAAATGATAAGATTTCAGATAGATCAGTTCAGTGACCACACCAAATATGTGATTTTGAAAATCAAGATGGATTTTCAGATGCAGTGGTCTTTGAACCCCTGCTCTGATACCACTTGTTGGTCCTGAAAGGAGTATATAACAAGTGTATGGGGGGGGGGGGGGGAATACACTTGTATGCAAATTCTTTTCAACTATGATCAAACCAGAGTTCAGCAAGTTTGTCTTGGACAACTCTATTGAAGAGATTAACTCTTCTAAGATAATCATACTACTAAGTACTATTGAGTACTTAGTTGAATAACTACCTAGGGGAGTTATATGTGCGGAATTAGTGGTTGGCCCTTTAGTTTAAACTCCTTTAAGTTCTGAAATCACTTAAACAATATGGTACAGTTTTCAGGGAACTTGTCCAATACAGTGTTGCACAGTCTTTGAGTATATGTTCTTTTGAAGATCAGTTTTGTGTGCAGTGTTGAATGTATGAAAGTACTTGAAAGTAAATCAACACAAGAGTTTATAGTGGTTCAGAGACTCAAGCTCCTACATCCACTTTCCCTGATTTAACAGGATAATTCCTTCACTCTTGGAATTAACTTGTTTTATAGTGCCAAGGTGCACTTGATCAAGAACACCACTCCTTGGTGAATTGATCCATAGGATGTCTAGAGTCCTAGTACCCTTTATCAACTCAGAACTGAACTGTTCTTCTCTCAACAGTCAGCTCCTACCACTTCTACTACTACAACCTTCTCACTTTCTCACTTGAAAGGGGTAAGGATTAAAGTAAGGTTCCAAATAATGAGATATCCTTTACAATGAAGGTCAGTGTATAAGGATAAGATATCTCTCTAAGCTTTGTATGGGTATACAATGATGTACAACTTAGAAGATGTGTTTGAAGACTAAGATAATCTCTTTGAAAGCTTTGAGAGCACTTTAACTTGTAGGATAGTTGGCTTGTTAGTTGGTGCTTCAAATGGTCTTCACACTTCTGTATTTATAGACAAATTTGAGGATTTGCCCGTTGGAGAGGCAGTCCCAAATTGCTATAAATGTCTTCCTTGAGTTCTTCAAACTGGAAGACAGATTCTTGATAGTGACATGTCCTCATTTGGGTAATAAATGGCTTGTAAGACTTTGTCTTCATTCTGTAGCACTCTTCCCAATGTCTGACTTTAAGATTCACTTGTTAGGACTTGGACATGGCTTCTGAGGTTTGTTCCAATGATAGGACAATATTCCTTATCAAATGGACAACTCTGCTTATCACTATCAGTAGACTTTGCTTATCAGCATAGTTGGCTTGCTATTTTTCAGATGACTTGGTTCTTTCCCTTTGCTTCACTTGGAATTGATCTTAGCATCATTCTTTGAAGGCTTTTAGAGTGTAGTTGTCTTTATTTCTTCAGCATTCTTTGAAGACTAAAATATGTCATTTTATTCCCAACAGGATCAGCTAAGAAAGGTCTGAAATTTCAGAAGATATCAGATGAGGCAGAAGCACTTGTGGGATATGTTGATGCCGATTATGCAGCCAATGTAGACACAAGAAAGTCCTTAACAGGGTATGTATTCACCTTATTTGGTAAAGCTATATCATGGAGGTCAATACATCAGTCCGTAGTTGCATTATCTACTACAGAATCAGAATATGTAGCCTTGACTGAAGCAGTAAAGGAGAGCATGTGGCTTAGGGGGATCTTGAAGGAGTTTGGTATATCACAAAGAAGTGTGACTGTCTTTTGTGATAACCAAAGTGCAATACATCTTGCAAAGCATCAGGGGTATCATGAGAGAACTAAACATATAGATGTAAAGCTGTACTTTGTAAGAGATATTGTTGAGAAGGGGGTGGTTCAGGTATTGAAGATTGCTACAGAGGAGAACCCTGCTGATGCATTCACTAAGGCATTTCCAAAAGAGAAGTTTGGCTTGTGTCTTAGACTTATTGGACTGCATTAATTCCTCTGAGGAAAAGACTACTGTTCTTGTGGCAGAAGATCAGTAGTGGAGGCTATTCTTTGAGGAGAATAGTGTTGGTGTTTTTTATTTTGGTGGAGATTAGTTCGATTATGAGCTAAAGGTGGAGAATTGTGAGTGTTATCTCATAATCTCAAAATCAGCACAGTAAAGTACTGAGCTGATAGGATCAGATAAGATAACTTAGGCCTTATCAGATGAGTTGAAGAGTTTCAATCAGATGAGAAGGTGATGCTTAGAGTTCAGCACAGTTGGGATCAGCACAGTAGGATCAACACAGTACTGGACTAAGATCAGTACTTAAGCAGATTGGACTAAGATCAGTACTTCAGCAAAGTAGATCAGCTCAGTACCAAATCAGCTCAGTACCAGATCAGCACAGTACTTGGGTCAGCACAGTACTTGGTCAGTGCAGTAAAGATCAGCACAGTATGGAGTCTATAAGCATAGTTAGCTTTTGATCATCAGAACAGAAGAGTTGAGTATCAGAACACTAAGTAGTGATCTGATCTTTATGGACAAGTCTTCTGGTTCGAAGTTAGTTAGTTTAACTAACAGTTTTACAGTTACAACAACTTGAGGGCATAACTGCCATTTTCAGTTGGGCAATAACAGAGCACATGAGTTGTTACAAGCGGTTGCAAACGGTTGATAACTACTCAAAACAGTTCCTAATAGCAGCAACTACCTTTGGTCTTTATATACTCTTGATTGTGTACATTGTAAAGGTTGATTTTTTGGATGAGAGATTTAGTACGTTATTGTATTCTTTGAGTTGTGTGAGTTCACGAGTGAAGTGAGGAAATATCCAATTCCGAGTGAATGAGTGTGTAAACATTCTTTATCAATCAAAGAAGTACTAGTCTGGTCCAGTGGATGTAGATCACATTGATCGAACCACTTAAATCCTTGTGTGTTGTTTGTCTCGTTGATTACTTTTCTGAATTACTATCCTAGAGCAGTTATTTCTTCTATATTCAAGTGTTCTAATTAGTTGGAGACGTCTAACCGATTGGAATTACTTGACAGAGAATTTAGTAGAATGTAAAATAGATTTAGTGAAATTTAGGATAAAATGTAGACCCAAAATGAGTGACGATTTTAAAATAAAATGATGTTCGGATATATATTAATTTTATGGATTATTTTTATATCAAAAATGTGTAAATAATTATAAAACAGAGTATGAATTTTAATATGTGTGAAATTATCAAAATACCCCTAATAAATTTACAAAATTAGTGGGGGACCCACGGACCCCCTGGGTATCATGTAGGTCCGTTACTGTCCACACTTATGTTTTCTATTATTACTCATCATTACGATTTTCTGGGTGGGAATAGCAGCGACCTTGGGTAAATACAATATGTCATCCGTAGTATCGCCATAATTTTTTTTTTTTTTTAATTCTTGATTTCTTTTTATAAGATACAACTACAAGTAAAGTAGTATTTTCGTGTGCACTCTAGAAAATCAATTCTCAAGAAATTGGTCATGGATACTTCAGGTTGTGTTTGAATGAGGGGATTTGATTTGAGGAGGTATTTCAAATGAAAGGATTTAAAATTAGATGAATTTCAAATGACATGGTTTGAGAGAGGATTTTAAATCCTCTCAATTTTAACTAAAAAAATGTGTGGATACAAATCTAAGTATTTGAAATCCATTTATAATCCAAACAAGTGAAATGGATTTGAAGTGTGGATTTCAAATCCATAGGCATAATCCCTCCATCCATATGGAGCCTCAGAGTTTTATTTCTAATTACGTCTCAAGAAGTTACGGTGATGATTACAAGAGTGACATTGACCATAAAATCTAACGTGTTATGGATGAAATTATCATCGTGTACACACGTGGCCACCTCGTCAGAGAACTGCGAATGATGACCAACCTAGTCATTGTGAGGAGTTAGGACTCTTACAATTATTTCACTCAACTTAACTTTTAAGGGTTTAGAATAGAAGATGAGTTTCGTGTATATGAACTAGATGAGAATTTCCCCTACAATCCTAAGGGATTGGGAAATTCTCTCTAGGCTTTGGATATATATGATTATATGCAGACTTAGATATGATGAGCTTACTCTCACTGTTTGAAAGATGATGCGTGTTCAATCTTCATTGAAGTTCTTGAGCTCTTCTGATTTCTGAATACTTGTGAATGTTTGTTCGACCTTTGCATCCATTCACACATCTGTGAGATATGAATATAAATCCATATATATAGATTTGAACAGTATTTTCAAAGGTTGCAGTTACTTAAACTGTGGTATTGCAACCCTTCACCGCCATATACGATGATTTAGATACTTCAAATGGTATAACATAAGAATGTTAAAACACACATGAAAGCATGGGTAGTGTAGGTGGATATCAGGGCTTTTTTAATAAAATATTATTATTTTAAATTTGAATTAATAGAATGCAGGTGTTTGAAGATGCTTTAACAAAATACACTAGAGCGCCGAATGAATGGACGTCCAAGGGGAAAAATGTCAGAAGTATACTCTGGAAATTCTGATGGAGGGAGTGGCGCCAATAGCATGGGCGCCCATGAAATCTTTGTGGGTGGGGTAAGGTGGGGTGGGGTGGGATGGGGAGGGGGAGGGGGAGGGGGAGGGGGAGGGGGAGGTGGGGCGTGTTTGTTGGTGGTGAGAATTTGAGTGCATTTCTTTTTAATAATATTTATTTATTTTCTTGTTTTACTATATACTACTCGTATTATTTATGTTTTTTTAGGTGATTTCAATATATATTACTCAATTTTACATTTTAAATTGTTCACCATATATTACTCATTTTATTTTTTATACCCATCATCTATTATTTAATTTATTATACTCTATCTATATTTTTCATTTTTTAATAACTACTTTTTTGTAAGAGTGTACAAAATGTATGTCAAACTTATTATAAAAATTAATGACTTTTTACTACACCCTTAATTAATTGCTATACAATTTTATAATATACTTTAAAAATTATTAGTATTAATTAGTTTGATGGTAATTTAGAAAAAAGTGCAACTAATTTACACTAAAAAAAAAAAGTAAAAACGTCATACAATTTACAAAGAAAACGAAAAATATGAGGAATATCTTTTATAGTTTTTCACATTTTTTTAAAATACTTGCCTATCTACATATAAATTAATATTATGTAATTTAGATACTTCCTCTGTTTCCTAGTTTTCCCCTTTTCTTTTCGTATTTTAAAAAAAATGATGAAGATAAAAAATACGAATAATTTTAAAAAATAATTTTTTTAAAAAATTTACATAAAAATACGAAAAGATAAAATATGATGAAGATAAAAAATACGAAGACATCTAATATTAGATACTTCCTCTGTTTCCTAGTTTTCCCTTTTTTTTTTATTGATGTCTCACAATAAATTTTCCTATTTTTTTTTTTTTTTTAATTTTTGGGCATATTTTTTTTCTCTCTCAATCAAATCACTTGTAATTTATCTATTATTTCATTATACTTCATCTCATACTCATCTATTATTTTCTCTCTTACCATCATATGACTTGTACTATATTTATAATTATATTACTTAATCGAAACACCCAAAAGAAAGAGGAAACTTATACCGGGACAGAGGGAGTATAAATTTTTGTGAATTTTCTATACAAAATTAACTATTCTATTACTAAGGATATTATTGTAATAAAATTATAATCTTAATTTGTTATAAAAAATTAAACAAGAATAATATTAATTAATGATAAATAATTTTAATGTATTTTACGTGGAGGAGAGAATCCTAAAAATAAAAAATATCCATTGTTTTTTGTACTAAAATTAGACAGTATAATAAAATAATAGATTTAGTATAAAGGATAGTGATAGGAGAAGATAAAAAATATGTAGATAGGCAAGTACTTAAAAAAAATGTGAAAAATTATAAAAGATATTCCTCATATTTTTTGTTTTCTTAGTAAATTGTATGACTTTTTTTTTTTTAGTGTAAATTAGTTGCACTTTTTTCTAAACTACCATCAAACTAATTAATACTAATAATTTTTAAAGTATATTATAAAACTGTATAGCAATTAATTAAGGGTGTAGTAAAAAGTCATTAATTTTTATAATAAGTGTGAATAAGTTTGACATACATTTTGTACACTCTTACAAAAAAATAGTTATTAAAAAAAGAAAAATATAGATAGAGTATAATAAAATAATAGATGATGGGTATAAAAAATAAAATGAGTAATATATGGTGAACAATTTAAAATGTAAAATTGAGTAATATATATTGAAATCACCTAAAAAAAAAACATAAATAATACGAGTAGTATATAGTAAAACAAGAAAATAAATAAATATTATTAAAAAGAAATGCACTCAAATTCCCATTACCAACAAACACGCCCCACCTCCCCCCTCCCACTCCCCATCCCCATCCCCATCCCCATCCCACCCCACCCACAAAGATTCCATGGGCGCCCCTCTAGTGTATTTTGTTAAAACATCTTCAAACACCTACCTTCTATTAATTCAAATTTAAAATAATAATATTTTATTAAAAAAGCCTGAATATCAGTAACATGCAACATTCCTAATCTACACTATTATATTTCATCATAACCAGCAGTGTCAAAGAGATCAATAGTAGTTGTAACAATATTCCTCTAAGTAACTGCTTAATATACAAAGAGCATATATAGGGTTCTGATATATCACAAGCATTTCACTTTTCAAATCTTCTTTTACCAAACGATTGAATCCATTGCATGATATTAACTTCAAATTATTTAAAGGAACCAATCAGTCTCCATCGATCTCCATAATTCTGCTATATTTTCATCAAATCTAACTCAACATTAGGATACAAACCAAAATATTTGACAATTCGCTTAATCTAAACAAACCTCTATGCAGAAAACACTATTAATTCAACCCACGATCATGTAGAGGAGAGTAAGTCCAAACTAGCTAATATGTTAGAATAGAAGAAAATCACCAAAAAAAAAAAAAACAAGTCAAAATTAATATGAATAAACACAAGTACACCATTCAGCAAGGAATTACATTTCTTTCTTTCTTCCACAACAAACAAATATTAAGAAAGAATCACCAACTGCAAATCTAGGCCAGACAAAAAAATACTAATAAATTAATTTTTACTACCTTGGTGGATGGAGGGGATAATTTAAAAAATTGCCTAGTCAAACTATTACTAATAAATAATAAAAAATGGTCTTACATATACAAAAATACATAAAAATGACCTTTTATTTAATTGATTAAAAAAAAAACTTGTTGACTACTAGCGTGAGAAATCTCCACATTCTCTCATTCTTCTTTTTATTCTCTACACTCAAATTCTCTAAGAAATATATTTCTATTATATTTATTTTATTTGATTTTGTTGGTATTTGATGTTTTATCATATATAGTGAATTTAAATTGATTTTTTTTTTTAGGTTTACATCCAAAATTTTACTTTAATTCACATTGATAAAACATCAAATTCCCAAAAAATTAAGTAAAATAAATATAATAAAAATACGTTTCTTACCTTCAATCCAAAATTTCACTTTAGGTTGTTTAGTGTTGTTTAATATTGTTTAGGATTGTTTAAAGTTGTTTAATGTTGTTTAGATTGTTTTTTTTATTAAATATTCTACTACTAAAAATTATAATTTTTTTATTGAATTGTAGATATGAAGTTACCTCAATTTTGAGTCAACATAATTTATTTTGGAGTTTATCAATGAAAATGGTTAATCGGAATGGAAAAAAAGTGAGGGTGATTATGATGATAAAGTAGAAGAGCTCCAAATATCTTCGAACATGACATAAAAAACTTCCAATATCTTCTTAACTTACTGATGAAATGAAGAAATTGAATGTATTGCACCAGAGGTACGACAACAACCTGGTCGTCGTAAAATAAAAAGAGCGTCGTCAACTAGGGATTTAAAAAAAAAAAACATTGTAGCAGATGTAGACATGTAGAACACAACAATTTAACATGTCGAGATTCATTGCCTGGTTGAAAGGAAATCACTAAGTTAGTGATTATGTAGCTTTTAATTTTTATTTTATTTGAATGTGAATAGGTGTCCCACATTAATTATTGTATGTTTACAATTAAGTATTTAAACTAGGTTTTTTTTGTTGATATTTCATGTTTTTTTCATGAAGTTCATGGATTTTTTTTTTCTTTAGATTTACACAACTACAAACAACCCTGCACAATTCTAAACAACTCTGCACAACTCTAAATAATATTAAACAACCTTAAACAACTCTAAACAACCATGCACAACTAGTTATAAAACAACTCTAAACTACTCTACACAACTAGATCGTATAAAATAATTTTAAACAATTGTAAACAACCCTGCACAAATAGATATAAAACAACTCTATACAACCTCGTTATTTAAATAACCATATATTAAAAAACCTCGTTGTTTATCATTAAAAAATGTTATTTGTACCATTTTAAATATTAAAGTATCAAAATTGATGTTTATTAATCTAATGTGTGATCAATAGTGTTGTTTAGTTTTGAATGTCCAATACTATTAAACAATCTCATTGTTTATCATTGATAAAATGTCACGTGTACCATTTTGAAGATTAAAGTGTCAAATTTAGAGTTTATTCACTTAAAAATAAGTAATTCACATTTTGTTTCATCTTATGTGTGATCAACAATGTTGTCCAAGACCGGATATACCCGAGACTTAAAAAAAAAAAAACAATGTTGTTTAATATGAACTGCTTAGTGTTGTTTAAATTTGTATAATGTTGTTTAATACTATGAATTGTTTAGTGTTGTTTAAGATTGTTTAGGATAATCTAAAAAAATATTCCAAACATAATTTTTCAAAATAAAATGAGGATAATCTAAAAAAATATTTTAAACATAATTTTTCAAAATAAAATGAGCATGCTAGAAGAGTCTAACATTAAAACTTGTAGAATTCTTCAAATTTTCTTATAATCTAAAATATTCCAAACATAATTCTTCATTTTTTTCTCACAATCTAAAATATTTCAAACACAATTCTTCAATTTTATCTCACAATCTAAAATATTCCAAACATAATTCTTCAAATTTTCTCCTTTGTTAGTCCTACACATCCAAAAAAATAAAAATTATATATATATATATATATATATTAATAATTATCCTTGAATGACTATTATAAAGTGAAAAGGAATATAAATTACCTATGAATCAAAATGTTAAAAAAAATATGTACTACTAATTTTTTTTTGTCCACACAAAGTGTTATGGATTTCACTTTCTTTCTAAAAAAAAATGTAATTATAATATATTTTTTTTCATGAATATCTATCAAAGAGTTTCAAATTATTAATGATAGACAAATTAATCACTCTCATAATTTTTTTTCTTTTTCTTATTTAATTAATTTTATTATCATTAAAAATTGTCAAAGACCATAAACAAGTATTGGTCGGGTCAACAAGATGCAATAAGTCACCATCCAAATTACGTGAATGCATTGGAAAAATAGAGTAATATTTGTACACTTCCAGTGCAGGTGAAGATCAATAAGCTTAAAGCTTTCAAAAAAATCCCTTTCAACATTCTTCTTCATTATAAAAGAGATACAACATCTGGAATTTTCTTGATCTCTATTCCAAGTAACAGTTTTATAGATACAAGCATTTTCCTGTTCCAAGTAAATCTTTGTTCCAAGTAATAGTTTAATATACAAATTGCTTACATAGAGTGCTAATGACATTTTAAATCTCTTAAGTGTAAAATCATGTAAATTTTAAAATAGGTATCATATCCACATAATCTCGCATTGGAGTATAAGATATATTTGCGAGTTTAACTCTAAAAAAAACGGTCCAAATCATAACAATATAAACCATATATGGTAACACACTATTATACAAAAAAATCAAGACAGTAACACACAAATTGATGCTACTCACATTAATCCTCGATGATTTTAGCAAGAGACCACTCAGAGTGGTTATGCTATGTCGCATTGTCGCTAGTTGAAGCACAATTTTCTCTTCATCGACGACGCAATTACGTCGTAGTTGTCACTCATCACCGACATCATCTCTAGTTCTCTACTGCCAAAAATCATTTCAAACCCATAGTTCGATCTAAATAAGAATCCACATGATAAATAATTGAATTCATTTCTCAATCCATAGAAGAGGTTGCAAGTCCAAAGAATGTGCGAATGTGAAAATAAACACTACCTCACTTTAACGGTCACTTTTAGAGAACAGTTCATTTTTTTTTTAAATATGATATTCAAAACTTTACCCCTCTCTTAATTTATGTGGTTACAACTACCAAAATAAAAGTTATAACTAAAACAACTATTCTAACTGATACTATCATTTATTGTATTTGTTGTTATTCTTCACACCCTCCCACGAGATGGAAATGGATGGTAAGCAATTCCATCTTAAACTTGTTCTTAAAAAAAACTTCAAACTAGATTTGAAAGCACATGGAACTATGCTTCATAAACTGCTTTTGATCTTGGGAAGATGGGGTGGAGAGTAGCGATGCAACTCATGCATCTAATCAGTGGTGGGAATTCCATCAATATTCTAAAAAATGTAAAGATTAAATTGTTATAGACACCAAAATCGTGATAGACACGAAGTGAAAAGATTAGATTGAGTATAAAACTCTTGAATATAGAAAATAAAAAATTCCTAACTTCATAGGGCAGAAGAGTCGAGTATAAAACTCTAAAATTCGATCGAAGAAGATAGTAGAGTTTGATTCGAATCAAGATGAAATCGAATCCAAAACTCATGAGCATAGAACCCGCAAAGATATTAGTATATAACTCAAGAAACTCTAAGAATTCGAATCAAAATGAAATCGAATCCAAAACTCACGAGCATAGAACTCGCAAAGAAATGAGTATAAAACTCAAGAAACTAAAAAACATGAGTATAGAACTCTAAGAATTCGAATCAATATGAAATCGAATCCAAAATTCACGAGCATAGAACCCATAAAGAAGAAATCTTAAAAAGAAAAAAATAGGATAGAAATCTAAACCTATCAAAGATTTGACAGAAATGAGTATAGAACTCAATTCATACCTACTTGTGGAAACGTATCTAGATCGACGAACTTCATAATCGATTGTATATTGATCGATACATAACTCTAATACCATTTGAAATTTCAGAATAAGAAGAAATTGAATAGAATGCATATTGAGACAATTAAAAAATATAAAATTGAAAAATGAATTACATCATCAAATTAAATTGAATTGAGAAAATGGTTCTCATCCCTCCTCTATGTAAGAGAAGGTTTACAAGAGAGGTTACAATTACCAAAATAGAAGTTATAACTAAAATAACTACTCTCACTAATACTATCATCATTTGTTGTTATTCTTCACATTAGATGTGCCATTTTTTTTTATCTTTTTTAATTAGTGCAATACCTAGAGTGATTGAAATAATTGAGAGTCAAAAGTTCAAAGATCGTGCGAATTCAACGAAATAAATAAAGATCGTGCGGATTTTATTAATGAGTATCTGGTGTACATGTTACATTTTCAGGATAAATATAATGAAAAAATATATCCAGAAAAGCAAAGGTTCCACCTCTTAAAACTCGATAGCCACATAAAGAAAAAGAAGAATGATATGAAAAATGAAATTCCCTCCAAAGAAATAGGCAAATAGTTTTATAGGGTAGTAAGAATAATTATTACAATTATTTCAATTAGATGCTCTGATATATATTTGATACATAAAGTTTAGTATGCACTTGAGTGCATGTTGTGCATCCTAGTCCATGTTGCACTTTTCAATTTTACTGACTTACACTTTTTGATAAATGGTGTTGCATTTTTCAATTATTATACTAAAAATATTATTATACAGTTTAATAATTGAAAAGTGCAACACCATTTACCAAAAAGTGTAAGTCAGTAAAACTGAAAAGTGCAACATGAACTAGGGTGCACAACATGCACTCGAGTGCATACTAGACCAACCCTATTTGATATGCATTTTTTAAAAAAAAATTCCATATTAGATGTTAGAAAAAGTCTCAAATGTGCCATAACATCATGTGCACATGAATCCATTTAACATGCCCCATCCACATTTGATCAATTCCACTTCCATTTGACCCGCTTTACAATTTGTTTCTCTCTCTCTCCCTCCCTCCCGTTGCTTAGGATGTATAAGAAGCAGCAAATATCAATAATTATTCTGAAACCTTCATGGATTTACCTCACAAGCTTAAATTCACAAGCAGCAACGGATGATGTTTATTTTACAATGACCTTGTATTTAAATATACGCTCCGCAACTCTAGATCTACACAAAATCTCCAAAATGCCCAACAACTAAAATGCAGCCACATGGCATACTTTCAAATGGTAAAGATCGTGCAAATGTGAAAATGAACACTACATTTGCTCTACTTTAACTATTGGTTTTATAGAAAAAGTAATTGTTTCAAGGGTTTTTCTATGGTCAGGAAGGGTGTTCGCCCTTCCTGATAACAGGAAACCAATAAAATTTTGACACCTCGTATCCCTTCGTCATGGTGCAATCTACCTTCGCCATGAATTGAAATAATTAATTATCTAGATAATATATGTATAATTACCAAAATATCCTTATAATAAATTTTTTTTTAAAAAAAAAATCAAATTTCAACAGTATTTAATGTATCCAATTTTTATTATTTACGGTTTCAATCCAAATTAAAATAAAAATAAAAATTGTTTCACGTGAAATACAGTTTTGATATGTTGATGGATTTCAGCAACTTCAGCTCCACAATTCAGGTGATCAGGTCCATTGCGTTTTCATTTGTTTCAAATCACTTCCAAGATCAAGAGCCTTGAAAAAATTAGGCAGCATATTGTGCGCACGCAAACTGTTGGACGAATTGTCTTATAGAGACATAATCACGTGGAACGCAATGATAAGCAGATATTTGAATCCGAGCGACCATCAAGAAGCTCTATCATTGTTTTGCATCATGATATTAAGCAATGTACAACCCGATCACTTCACGTACACTACAATATTAAGCACATGTGCCAGATTACAGGACATAAAATTCAGGAAAAGGCTTCAAGCTCTTGTTACTGTTTCTGGGTGTAATTTTGTGTTGCCTGTGAATAATGCGCTTATTGATATGTATGGGAAGTGGTTCAGGGCTCATGAAGCGAATAAAGTGTTTAAGGAGATGAGGTTTCGTGGTGTTCGTTGTTGTTTGCTTACTTAAATATTGGTCATCTTGATGTTTCACATAGTGTTTTTGTGATATGCCTATAAGATTGGTTATAGCATGGAACACCATCATAGCCGGTTATGCGAAATGGAACATTTTCTAAAATACAGTTTTGATACGTGAGATCGATTGTGTTCAACTTCAACACCTCTTTGTTAACTTAGCATTTTTGTCCAAATTGTTTTCCTCCAGTGTGACTGAGATTTTCAGAAAAAATGTGTATGCTGTCGTATGATCTTTAATTTATTTACGAGACTATAATTATCCGTTCATGTAAGATAGACAATGAATGCTCTTGACGCATTTAAATAGACAGAAGGGTGTTTTTATTTTTATCTTTTGTTTCTTTTTTTGTACTCTTTAAGAATCTTATGTTCTTTTTTTTTTTTTTTTTTGTTATCTTTTTAGTTATCCATAAATTTGATTTTTCTTGCTTCTGTCTTGATTGTACTCTACTTTTTTGTAGTATTGATTGTTATACCTAGTCAAAGAGGTCAATTTTTGACAAGTCAATCCTAGTCACCATCTTACGTGGCGAGGACCAGTCAACAAAGTCGTGCGACAACTAGTCAACAAGACCAAGAAAATGTAATAGATTTAATGTATTTAATATATTTAAGTGCTCGTCCAAAGATGTTGGCGAGCACTCTCTTAGTTAGCTGCTCGCCCAAATGTGTGGCGAGCACGTGCTTATTCTGAGTTAAGATGTTTTAAGTGTTGAAGCTTTGGGGGATGAGACAGGACGTGGCGAGCAGTTTCTCCGGCGACCACGGCGGCGAGTGACGAGCAGGTTTTCCAGTTGCTCGGCATCTCGCCGAAGACGAGCACCAGAGGCGGTTTAGCATTAAATGCGCCATCAAATCACCTTTTCGGGCAGAATGCACGTCCAATCTGGAGGCTCCACGTGTAAAGGGCGGGCAGCCCTTGAAAAGCAGTATATAATGCCCATTTGGGCTCATTTGTAACATAAGTTGAGATTTCACACAATCACCCCATCCCAAAGCAATAAACTCTCCCAAGCTTCTAAAGCTTTAGCTTCTCCAAGAAGCTATATCTTGTGTTCTTGTTGTTCTTCATCAAGTTCATCACAAATCATCACTTTAATCCATATAAACACGTAATAACCCCCGTTTAATTATATATGTTTGTATCGTGCTAAGCACAGTCCACATCCAAGTCAACCCGAATTTAGTGCATACAACATTTGGCGCTAGAAGGAGGGGACCTTTTACGTGTTCTATCATCAAAGTTTCGTCCGATCAACGAGCGATCGGTTAGCAAACTCCCTGTTTTTAAGTTTTAATCGGTATATCTACCGTTTAAAACATCTTCTACGATCTTGACTGTTCTTCGTGTTCTTGAACATTTTCAGTTTTTCGTAGCATATTTTGGAGTTTGATCTCCTTGTATTTGTGTTTTCAAGCTTCTTTTGTTATTGCTTTACTAAGACTAGTAGTTGTAATAGCACGTTCTTCTGCGTAAGAACTTTAATCTTTCGTTTTTTAGATTATTTCTTTGTAATCTAAGAAGAGACACTCTTTAAACGATGTCTCAGCATACTCCACCGCCCGGAGGGAATGAGCACCCTCCGCCGCCGGCAAATCCTTTTGCAAACCTGAACATGGGGGATATTATGAATGACCCCCAACACTTGAAAGATTTTTCAGACTTCCTCCTGGAGAAGAGGAGGCAGAACGAAAAGGAAGAGCTCGAGAAGGCCAAAGATAGGGCTTTCGTCGAGGCTCGTAAAAACAGGGGGAACGAGGATGATCGTTCCTACCACTCACATTCTGCTCGCCCCCAAGATAAGGGCAAGAACAAAGTCGGCGAACACTCCCACAACAGCCAGACGGGAGACTCACAGAGAAATTCGGTGTTCAACCGAATGAAAGACAATGACGGAAGGGCTCCTCGCCGAGTACCTTTCAACGTAGATGGCCGACCACATAAGGCCGACCACCACCATCGCACTGATCGAAGAGAGCACGGCGACAGGGTCTCAGCTCTAGATCGAGTGGGACCAGGAAAGGGTTCGCGAACTCCGGCCAAGAGTTATCGCAGCCACCATTCTGACAGACACTCGCCCAGGCGATCACATCATGATGATCGCCCGGCTATTTCCCATGGGAGTCGACGTGACGAGAACGTCGCCCCACGAGCTCAAACTGCCGAGGAGGGGCAAATCGCCCAGTTCCTCGAAACTCAAAGATTAATGAAACAAGAGATGGACGCTCTGCGAGCAGAGGTGGTCGCCTCGAAGCAAGGGACCACACTGCCGATCAGTCTGCCCGCACCTCCACTAAGTGTTGCAATCCTCACTGCCCCCATTCAGAGAAAGATCCAAATGCCCTCCATGGCGGCATATGATGGGATGTCCGACCCCAGAGTACACTTGTCCAAGTACTCCAACTATATGGCCTCAATTGGGGCAACGGACGCAACACAATGCAGAAACTTCTCCCTAACATTGGGAGATCGGGCTCATCGATGGTACACAACTTTGAGTCCCGGATCTATCACCTCTTTCCTTGAGCTGGGACAACACTTCCTGACCTACTATGGGTCTATTGCTGCTCGCCCAGCCTCAAAGCAACGTTTGGCGAACGTTCGCCAATCCCTGACTGAATCAGGCAAAGACTTCATCGAGCGCTTCGATAGGCTGGTGATCGATGGGGAGGCCGTGAACGATGAGACGAAGCTGATCTCAGCAGTTTCCGGTCTCAGGATAGGTACCAAGCTGTGGGAATCTATCCATCTTACTTTCCCCAGTTCTTATGCGGACTTCCGCACAAGGGCTGGAAATTTTATCCAAATGGAGGAAATAATGGACGCTGCCAAGGCTAACGAGCAGCCTGACACGTCCAAGAGAGTGTGGCCCAAGAAAAACACTAACGCTGGGGAATCTTCCCAGCCCAAGAAGGCGACCACTCAAGCTGGCAGTGCTCGCCCAGCGAACTTCAGGCCGTTCGAGGAGGCACCTGAGATCATCCAATTCAGGGAGGCCCTCACCGTGGATCCTAGGGGCATCTACGACGCAATAAGGGGGAAAAATCTGCTCCCCCAAGCAAAGCCCATGCATACGAGCGATGCAAATCTTGATGGTGGTAAATTTTGCAACTACCACAACTCCGTCGGCCACCACACCAATGGGTGCCGAGACTTGGTGAGAAATCTCTTCAAACTTTACAATGAGGGTAAGCTCACCCAATTCATCAAGTCCGGAGGTGGCAACAGCGACAACAGGGGCAAGAAGCGTCGCGACGACAGCGGCGGCGACCTGCGCCAACAATTGAACCGTCCCAAGCTAACTCCTCCCATGCCAAAAAATGCTATTGGCGACATCGACAATCTGGGCCAAGACTGCCTTGTAATAGAGGGACCTTTGGGGGGAACTCAATCTGGAGTCGCTCTGTCTGTTCGCCGGGCTCAGGGCGAACAGCGAGCACTCAACAATGTGCACCAGGTGTGCGTCGCTCCTACTGCCGAGAAGCCTCCTTCTCATCAAATCCGCTTCACGGACGACGACCTGAACGGCGTGGTGCAGCCAAACAATGATGCGTTGGTCATCACGGGGAAGATAATGGGAACCATCGTCCATCGGATGATGGTCGACACTGGGTCATACACCAACATCCTTTTCAAGCATACTTTGGATGCTCTTGGTGGATATGCAGATTACATCGAGCCTTGCGATGATATAATCGTAGGGTTCGGGGACACGCGCAACCTTCCCATAGGGAAAATCAGACTAACTTTGGACTTGGCATCGTCAAAAGAGCCTGAAATGCATCATGCTAGGCAGCTCGACTTCTTGATCATCGACATGCCATCATCCTACAACGCGTTCCTAGGCCGACCTTTCTTCAGCGAGTTCAAGGCGGCCGCTTCAACTTATTATTACTGTATTAAGTTTCCATCCCCGGCGGGAGCTATAACCGTTAAGGGCGATCAGACACGGGCGAGGGAGTGTCTCGTCCGTTTTGCAAAACGTCATTCTAAAGAAAGCGCCATGGTTGGAAAGTATATTATGTGTCAAACTCAAACAGAACAAATGAACTACTTGGAGGGTCTTCCTAGCAAGTACAGAAAAATTGAAGTTGGGGAGTGCAGTCATCGTTCCGACGACCACCAAGTGGAGGCGAACGAGCACACCTCCATGGAAGTGGACGACCACACCCCAATGGAAATTGACGAGCAGACAGATCCGGGCGACCAGATCCCCGGCGACCAGTCTCCAGAAAACTTCCCAGATTTGGAGCCTAGGTTAGGCTTTGAGCCAAAATGCGGAATTGAGGACCCTCGTTGGAAGGAGCCTAAAGAGCGGGCGACTTCAGCGGAGGACCTTGAAACCATCCAATTGAACGAAGCTCGTCCCGAACTCGAAGTATTCATAGGTTCGAATTTACCAGAACATCTGCGATCGGACATGATCGCATTTTTGAAGGAAAACATCGGTGCGTTCGCCTGGTCGCACGAAGATATGGTGGGCATTCCCACGAATCATGCCTGCCACAGACTAAATATTGATCCAACAAAAAGACCCATCACCCAAAAGCGAAGAAAATTTGGGCCTGATAAAAGTGCGGCTTTGGCAGTCGAAATCAAGAAATTGATCGACAACAAGTTAATAGAGAAAACTGGAACTGATCCTGAGTGGTTGGCAAATCCAGTGCTCGTCAAGAAAACGACCGGGTCGTGGAGATTGTGCATAGACTTCACAGATTTAAACGACGCCTGTCCAAAAGATCATTTTCCGATGCCCCACATTGATCACCTAGTGGATAATACAGCGGGGCACGAGATTTTAACCTTCATGGATGCCTTCGCAGGGTACCATCAGATTGCAATGCATCCCGACGACCAGCGACATACGGCCTTCATGACGGCGCGTGATATGTATAGCTGGAAAAGAATGCCTTTCGGTTTAAAAAACGCGGGGGCAACGTACCAAAGACTGGTAAATAAGATGTTTGAAAAGCACATCGGTGAGATGGTAGAGGTCTATATCGACGACATCGTTGTCAAAAGCTTACGAAAAGAAGATCACCTACACCACCTTGCCATGACATTCGATATCCTAAGAGAGTACAACATGAAGTTAAATCCAAAGAAGTGCAGTTTTGGAGTTAGCTCAGGAAAATTTCTGGGGCACTTGGTTAGCCAGCGGGGCATCGAGGCGAATCCGAGTAAAATTCAAGCAGTAATCAATATGCAAAGCCCAAGGAACGTGAAAGAAGTTCAGAGGTTGACAGGATGCCTTGCATCGCTGAATAGATTTATTGCACGAACGGGCGACCGTTGCAAACCTTTTTTCGACGCTCTGAAGAAAGGAAAGTTCGAGTGGACCGACGAGTGCGAGAAAGCTTTCGAGAAATTGAAGGAATATTTATCGGATCCGAAGGTCCTATCCAAGCCAGTCCCCGGCGAAATTTTATATCTGTACTTGGCGGCCACTGACTGTGCGATCAGTTCAGTGCTCGTCCGAGCTGAGGGGAGCACACATCTGCCTATCTACTACGTAAGTCAAACACTGCGAGATGCGGAGTTGAGATACACTCCAATGGAAAAATTGGCTTACGCACTAGTCATGAGTGTTAGAAAATTAAGGCAATACCTGTTCGACCACGAGGTGGTCGTCCTCACCACCTTTCCTCTCCGACGAGCACTGCATCGTCCGGATACCGCGGGAAGACTTCTAAAATGGTCAGTAGAGATCGGACAATTTGGTCTCACCTACGCACCCAGAACGGCAATCAAGGGACAAGTGTTGGCAGAATTCATCGTAGAGCTCACTTTCCCGGAGAAATTGGCCGAGGGAACCGAGCTTCCTTGGTCACTGTTCGTCGATGGCTCGTCGACGAGCACCAAAGCAGGGGCAGGAGTTGTCCTCATCAGCCCAACCGGACAGACGTTTGCTTCGGCGATCGAGTTCGAGTATCGGGCGACCAACAACGAAGCAGAGTACGAGGCTCTGGTTGCAGGAATCAAGATGGCTATGGCCGTGGGCGCTAGAAAACTGAAATTTTTTTCTGACTCTCAGCTGGTTGTATGTCAAATCACGGGCGAGTACGAGGCTCGCGGCGATCAGATGATAAAGTATCAAGACCTTGTGAAAGGATTACTCGAGCAATTTGATCAATTCCACATCGAGCAAATCCCTAGGGAGGAAAATACGCAAGCAGATGCGTTAGCTCGGCTGGCCACTTCAGAGGGGGAGGCAATATTTTCAGAAGCAACCATCACCAAGATTTCTTCCCCATCGGTGAACAGAGGTCAAGTTTTGCAGGTTGAAGCGACCAGCGACGAGGACTGGAGGACGCCGATCATCAAGTACATCAAGACCGGCGAGCTCCCGGCAGACAAAGTGAAAGCAACCAGATTGCAACTCAGGTCCGCAAGGTACACAATTGTGGGCGACCAGCTGTACAAACGGGGTTTTTCAATGCCTTTGTTGAAATGCCTCGGAGAGGACGAAGCAAATATCGTCATGCACGAAATCCACGATGGAGTTTGTGGAAATCATACAGGGGGGCAAGCGCTTGCTCTAAAGATCATAAGGCAAGGCTATTTTTGGCTAACACTGAAGAAAGATGCAATCCATTACGCGCAAGCGTGCAAGAGATGTCAAGCCTTCGCTCCCGCCATTCACTCACCACCAGACGAGCTCATCTCGGTGTATAGTTCGTGGCCTTTCGCGAAGTGGGGGATCGACATCATCGGACCTTTCCCACCAGCTGCTGGGGGGGTAACTTTCGTCGTCGTAGCAGTCGACTACTTCACCAAATGGACAGAGGCAAAGGCTTTGAAGACCATCACAACGGGCCAAATGACAAGCTTCATTTGGAAGAATATAATTTACAGGTTCGGCCTACCACGAGCGATAGTGACCGACAACGGACGTCAATTTACAAGTCAAGACATGATGGATTTCTGCTCAAGATGGAACATCAAGAAAAAAATTTCAACACCCTACCATCCACAATCAAACGGTCAGGTAGAGGCGATCAACAAAATCATCAAGCACACCTTGAAAGCTAAGCTGGATGGATTGAAGGGCAAATGGGCCGAAGAGCTGCACATGGTTCTGTGGGCATATCGGACGACCACAAGAAATTCTACTGGTGAAACTCCGTTCGCGCTCGCGTTCGGAACTGAAGCTGTCATACCAGCAGAGGGGCAAGTCCAAACTTTTCGAGTAGCAAATTATGACGAGCAGTTGAATAACGATGCACAGCTCTCCGACTTGGACTTCCTAGAAGAGCGAAGGCTAACAGCGGACGAGAAGAATGTGGTCTACAAGCAAAGGTCAGAACGCTACTACAACACCAAAGTACGTGCTCGCCAGTTCACTATCGGCCAGCTCGTACTTCGGAGGGCGACGGAGCAGTCCATTGGCATACTTGGCCCGACCTGGGAGGGTCCGTACCGAATAACGCGCACACTCCTAAACGGATCATACGAGCTAGAAGATCTAGAGGGCAAGCCGAGCAAGTACCCATGGAACGCGGTCAAGCTGAAGAAATATTACCAGTAAGTTTTTAAATTATTTCATATTTGTATAGTTTGTATTTAATCGTCATTTCAATTCAAGCAAAGTTTTAAATTTCCATCAAAGTTTTAGATTGTTGAAAGTTTAAGACAAGGCTCTGCGTAGCCATCTAGGAAACAAAAGACGAGCACTTTTTTCTAAAGATGCTCGCAAGGTAGTGACAAAGACGATCACTACCTGTCAAACAAGGAGTTCAACCGACGAATGGTTAACTCTAAAAAGACGAGCACTCTTTCTTAGAGTCTCGCAAAGGAAAGACGAGCACTCTTTCTTAGAGTCTCGCAAAGGAAAGACGAGCACTCTTTTTTAGAGTCTCGCAAAGGAAAGACGAGCACTCTTTCTTAGAGTCTCGCAAAGGAAAGACGAGCACTCTTTCTTAGAGTCTCGCAAAGGAAAGACGAGCACTCGTTCTTAGATGCTCGCAATAGAAGACGAGCACTCTTTCTTAAAGATGCTCGCAAGATAGCAACAACGATCACTATCGAAAGCATACGAACAAAAACAAATAAAAGGCGAAGTAAAAAGACAAGTATCATAACATAAATCGAGAAGCAGTGATGAAGACGATCACTCAATATAAAGAAAATAAGCAAACACATCATAAGCAAAAGATTCCCATTCATTAAAAAGCCTTAGAAGGCTGAAATTACAAAAAAGGCCTTAATGGCCGAACAGTCCTAAGAAAAACTAAATAAAACAAAGTACAAGAAAACTAAACTACAGGAGCATTCTCCTCGGCAGGAGCATCTTGCTCGCCAGCTACCCCCTCGTCGTCAACAACTTCAGCAGGGGCACTCTGCTCGCCCTGTTGGGTTGGGGAGTCTTCGGGAGGATTCACGAACTCCACCGGAACTCCCAAGAGTCGAGGGAACTGGAGTCCCATTTGCACCAACGGAAGCAAGGGGAGCTCGGTTCCCGGCTGAGGATTCTCCTTCATAAGGAGGTCGTCCAGAAGCTCGCCGAGTGGAATCACATCCACTTCCGGATGAACGTCCAAAAGCCTATAAATGAGCCCGTGGGCAGTAAGCGCCACCGATAACATGGCCACGCCCCCAGCGAGCTCAGTAGTCTCATCTCGCTCATCTATTGCATCAACCAGCTGTTGCCGAAGAGTGGCCAACTCTTCCTCATCAGTTGCGGACTTACTTGTTAGAGTCCTTACCTCGTCCTCGGCGATCTTGAGGCGAGCACGGAGACGTTCGATCTCTTGAAGATCTTCTTGATCCTTTTTTCGAACAATCTCCAGTTGGGTCTCAAAATCGGCCAAATTTGCCTCAGCATTGGCCAGCTTGGTCTCGAGGTCGACCACTTTCCCCTCGGAGGCGAGCAGTTGCCCTTCAACAACTGTTTTTGCCTTAGCCATTTGAGCAATTTTTGCAGCCCTGTCCTCGCTAAGTTTGCGGCCTTCAGCAATCTGGCTGGCGAGCTTCTCCATGGTATAGGAGGCTCGGCTCAAGTCAATGGCGACCACGCGCGCATTTTCCATAGCATTGTGGTTGTCGACCTCTTCGATCAGTGAGGTCGTCAACGAGCGAGGTAGATGCTTCATCGCCCTCTGTGCAAACAGGTTCAGAGGCTCTTTATCGACCGGGTCTCGCGACCGGTAGAAGCCGAGGAGATTCTCGCTGAAGGGTTGGGCGACCGGATAGTCGGCAACTCTATTGAAAAATAAAAGAGTTAGAAGAAAAATACTTGAAAATTTTCTAAAAAAAAAAAAAAAAAAAAAAAAAAAAAAAAAAAAAAAAAAACTTTTTTGAAAAAACTTACTTGGCAACCCTTGCGGCTTCCCAGCCGAGGAGGGTATTATCTCCCGGAGCCCTCTGTCCGACCGACGAGCTCGTCGCAGTCTCTCGCGACCGAGTACTTCGGGGAGGAGGGGAAGCAACAGGTTTGGGGGGAGGCGAGTCACCCCTCGGCGGAGGGGATCTCCTCGGCGAGTTCCTCCTTTCTCTAGCCGGCACGGCCCTCTGCTCGGCAGCAGGTGGGCGAGAAGTGCCCCCTCTGGTCGATCTTGCGACCCTTTTGGGTGGAGCCCCCGAGCTCTCCGCCCCCTTCCTTTTCTTGCCGGTGCCATCGACAATCTTGCGCTCGCGGATTAATTGTGCTTGTCGAAGCATACTGGTCGCTTTTAGGCGCTCGACTTCGACGGTAGGAGGAATATAGGCGACAACCCGTTGAGGAACCACTACTAGATAAAGAAGCGAGAAGTCAGTATCTTCGAAGAGTGAATTTTAAAAAGAAATTTGAAATATTTTACCTGGAGGGAACTCTCGAGTGAAGTGATGAGGAGGTACTCTGAGACCTGCTCGCTCACGTATGCACTCCCTGTTCAGAAATCGGCAAGACCTCTCCAGGTAGCGACGATTGAGAACACAGCAAACGTGGTACTGAAAGAGAGGAGTGAGACGGTCGTCGGCAGTCCTCTTGCGAGCGGTTTCACCTACAAAAATCGAGGAGTTAGTCAGTATAGAAAGAGCGAGCAGAAATAAAAATAACTTACCACAAATTCTACGATATTCAGTGGGAATGGGAATGCGATCCGAGGAGCCATCTGGCCTCACAGGACTTTTCCAGTCCCCGGCTACCCACCACCAGTTGGTTTTCCAATCCCTAATCTTGTCAGGAACCCCTTCAATCAACTTGAAGTTATCTCGACCCCTAACATAGTAGTATCCATGGCCCACCTTGTCTCCGGCCTCGGCCGCCTGAAGGAGATAACAAATCTCTTTCGGGCTAAGCCAGGTGTTTCGACATCCATTCTCGGCCGCCACCAGGCCGAACAGTGTGAGAATGCCGATCAGGTTGGACCAACCATTCGGCAAAATTTGGGAAGGGGCCACCCTTAAGAAATGTAGAAAGTGGGAGATACTGGGGTGCAGGGGGAACCTAAGCCCTGCCTCCATCATGCCGATGTTGATGGCGACCATCCCTTCTGGCGGCTGGTCGGCCCTCTCATCCGGGCGAGGCACAAAAAAACACACATCGGTTGGCACCTGATATTTCTTCCTAGAATTTTCCAGCTGGGCCGAGGAGACCTTGCTCACATACGTACTTGCTTCATATTCGGTTTGGGAAGCTACTCGATGCGGGGGAGGAGCCTCACGAGGAGGGTATTCGCAGGAATATCTGTAATAGGACTCCCTCGAGACCTCGTCGCCATCCAAATTCTCCCTACCACTCAAAATGTCCTTTATGCTTTCTGCATATTGGACGACCTCCTCGTAGTCCTCGCGGAGACTTCTTGTCAAGGTCTCTTCGACCTGGGCAGATCCTAACTGTTCGCCCACCCCTCGATCCAAACCTTGGTCGTGCAGATCCGAGTCAGTCTCGCTGCCATCCTCCTCGGCATCATTGCCGGCATCTTCCCTATCAGATTCGCTGGTATCGTCGACATCGACGACCACTGTTTTTCCCAAATCTCGGACTCCAACATTAACGGGATCAGGGGAGTGGATCCTAGAATCCGAGGAGGAGGCCCTCTCCAATAAAACCATGGCTAGACGATCAGCCTCGCCGGAAATTGCGGCACCACCATCTAACGGCGGACCACCGTCGGAACCACCACCAAATCCACCGAAATCCATTTTTTCTTTAAGAAATGGGGGAGAAAGGAGTTTTAAAGAAGAAAATGTGAGTTATTTTACCTTGTTGACGATCGAGAACCACCACAAAACTCGCCGGAAAACTTGAGTAGAAAGGCTGAAGTAGAAAGCTCGAGAGGATTCAAAGTTTTGCAAAAGTGAAAAGTGTTTCAAAGAAAGTGAAAGTCATATTTATAGGCAAAATCGACTAGGGGCCTAATTGCAAAAAACGGGGTAAAATCCGTAATTTTCCCAAAAATTTGGGGCCATTTCCGAATTCAAATTCGGAGAGTGACCCTCACGCGCGTGAATCGAGAGTCGTGGGTGACCGACTAGCCGTCAGGCCGTGAGCATCGAAGGGGGACGGTGTGACTGAGAGTTAACGAGAGTGTAAGATACGCACACACTGCGCGAATCAAATTCAGTTACAAGAGAGAGAAAGGGAAATCGAGAGAGAGAATTGAGCTTAATTTCTGGAATTGATTTCAATATGTCAGTAGTACAAGAGTATATATATGGAATACCCAAGTGATGCGACACCGTTTAGGTAATTAAAAGAGCAGAATTGAAAGTGCGATTCTAAAAGTAATAAACGCGACTTTGACTCCATCTCTATCGTTGTAACATCTCCCCCTTCCACACTGTACTTGTCCTCAAGTACACAAATGAGGATACTTGGTCTGAATTTCAAGAAAATCCTCCCAGGTGGCTTCTTCGTCCGGCAAGTGGGCCCAACGGACTAGAACCTCCGTCGCCGGTCTTGTTCCTTTCTTGACGAGTCTCCGAGCTAGGATTGCTACAGCTTGCAACAAGACTTTGCCCTCTTTGTCGAATTCAGGTATGTCTCGAACTACCCTTTCTTCTCCACCAATATGATGTTTGAGCAGTGAAACATGAAATGTGGGGTGTATTTTTGCAGTTGGTGGGAGGGCTAAAGTGTACGCAACCTCACCAATCTTCTCTAAGATCTTGAAGGGCCCTGCATACTTCGGACTGAGCTTCCAAATGTGTCTCCCGTGAATTGATTTCTGGCGGTAGGGTTTCAACTTGAGGTAAACCCACTCTCCCACTTGAAATGCTCTCTCACTTCTGTTTTTGTTGGCGAACTGACGCATACGATTCCTTGCTTGTTGTAACAATTCTTTAAGTTTCTGGATGATGAGTTGCCTTGCTTGAATTGAATCTTCCACCCCTTGCACTTTACTCTGTAGATAGGGCCCTAGTGTAAGAGGAATAGGTTTGTGCCCATATAGTGCCTCAAATGGAGTGATGTTTAGGGTAGTGTGAAAATTGGTGTTATACCAATATTCAGCTAATGGCAGCCACTGAGCCTAGTGTTTAGGTGTAGCTCCACACATACACCTTAGATATGTCTCTAAACAATGGTTCACCCTCTCCGTATGTCCATCAGTCTGAGGGTGATAAGCTGTACTCAATAGTTGCTGAACTCCTAGCAATTTGAACAGTTGCTGCCAGAAATGACTTGTAAATATCTTGTCTCTATCAGAAATGATAGTGGCAGGTAAGCCATGTAGCTTATAGATAGTATCCATGAACACCGATGCTAATTAAGAGGCTGAGAATGGGTGAGATAGAGCTATGAAATGACTGTATTTAGTGAACCTATCCACCACCACCCAAATTGTATCCTTCCCTCCAGATATAGGCAACTTCTCAATGAAATCCATAGTAATGTCCCTCCAAGCTTGTTCAGGCACTGGTAGTGGTTGTAGCAAACCAGGCTGTTTCAATGTTTCATGCTTGCATACTTGACAAATCTGACATTGTGCTACCCATTGTTGTATATCTTGCCTAAGATTAGGCCACCAAAATGTATACTTCATTCTGTGGTAAGTTACCTGCACTCCAGAATGCCCACCCTCACTAGATGCATGCATAAATTGGATGATTTTTTATCTGAAATCATGCCCACTTCCCACATACAATACCCCTTTATACCTTACTAATCCAGCCTTGTAAGTAAAGTAGGAAACATTAAAAGGGTAGGTCACAGCCTCAGTTATGACCTGTTGCACCAACACATCTTCCTCATAACTTTATTGGATTTCCTCAATCCAAGCTGGTTTGATCATAGTCAATGCTTGACATTGACCCTCTTCAGGAAAGACCTGCCTTGATAGTGCATCTGCCACTATATTCTCCTTTCCACTTCTGTACTCTATTTTATAATCAAACCCCAACAATTTAGTCAAGTACTTGTGTTGTAGGGGAGTGGAAATTTTCTGCTCCACTAAGTACTTTAAACTCTCATGATCTGTTCTGATGGTGAAAGGAGCATGGATCAAATAGCTCCTCCACTTTTCTACAGCCAAAATAATGGCTAGAAACTCTTTCTCATAGATTGATAGGCCCAAGTTCTTCACACCTAAAGACTTGCTAATAAAAGCAATGGGCCTGCTCCCTTGCACCAAAACTGCTCCAAGCCCCCCATAACTTGCATCGGTTTCTACAATAAACTCTTTAGAAAAATCAGGTAGTTGTAAGATAGGTGCCTCCATCATTGCCTTCTTGAGTTTCAAGAAGGCTTCTTCGGCTTCACTACTCCACTCAAATCTACCCTTCTTAGTCATTTGAGTGAGTGCATTGGCTATCTGCCCATAATGCATGATGAACTTCCTGTAATAGCCTGTGAGGCCTAAGAAACCTCTCAAGGATTTTACAGTTGTTGGTTTAGGCCAATCTTGCATCACCTTCACCTTGTTTGGATCAGCCATCACCCCTTGATCAGTGATGATATGACCAAGATACTCCACCTCCTTTTGACCAAACACACACTTAGATGCTTTAGCCATCAATTGATGCTGCCTCATGAGTTGAAAAACTTGCCTCAAGTGCATCTCATGTTGCTCCATATCCAAGCTGTACACTAGTATGTCATCAAAGAACACTAGCACAAATTTCCTCAAATAGGGATTGAACACTGAGTTCATCACAGCCTGAAATGTGGCAGGAGCATTAGTAAGCCCAAAGGGCATTACTATGAATTCGTACAAACCAGACACAGTGACAAATGCAGTTTTTTGAATATCACTAGGATGTACTCTGATTTGGTGGTAGCCTGCCCTCAAATCAATCTTAGAGAAACACTTAGCTTGCCCCAACTCATCCAATAGATCATCAATCAAAGGGATAGGGTAACTATCTTTGATTGTGATTGCATTCAATTTTCTGTAATCAACACAGAACCTCCAACTTCCATCCTTCTTCTTCACTAGTAGCACAGGTGAAGAATAGGGGCTTTGGCTAGGCTTGATAATTCCACTTTCCAGCATTTCTTGCACCAACTTTTCTATCTCTTGCCTTTGTAGATATGGATATCTATAGGCATGTTGCTTGACTGGTCCCTCCCCTTCTTTAATTTTGATTTGATGGTCATGTGATCTCTGTGGTGGTAATGTGGTGGGAATTTGAAATATATCTTGATGTTCTTCCAAGAGTATCTTCAAATCTGGTGTTGTTATGCATTTGTCCACCTCTTTAGTCTCCTTAACATAGCACATAAAATACAACTCCCCTTGTGATTTCTTCTTGATAAGTTTGTTAAGCTGTTTTCCAGTGATCATAGTCACTTGCAAATCATTGCTGATCCCTTGCAAGTTGATCACTCTCCCATCTCTCTCAAACTGCACATTATGCTTCTTAAAGTCAAAAGTGACTGGCCCCAATTGACTTAGAAGGTCTACTCCCATCACCATGTCACAGCCTCCTAGAGTGAGTACCCTTATAGGTGCAACAAACTTACACTCACCCATTACCCATTCCACTTGAGTACACTTAGTATTGCACTCCACCTTACTGCCATCAGCCACTGTGACAACAAGTGAGCTAGCATCTTCAATCTCATACCCTAATCTCCTTGCTGTGTGAGGATCTATGAAACTATGAGTACTCCCAGAGTCAAGTAACACCATAATTACATGCTGTCCCACCTTTCCCTTGATTCTGACAATATCTGGGCTATTATGTCCAGCTAGAGCATGTAGAGATACAATAGGCTCCTGTCCTGTATCTCTTAATTCTTGCAAGACCAGCTCCTGAAACTCCTCCTCCTCTTCTTCCTGCTCAACATCTACTGATATTATAAATAATCTTTTGCACTTATGCCCCACATGATATATCTCATCACAATTGTAACATAAGTTCTTCTTCCTTCTAACTTCCATTTCAGCTGGTGTTAACCTCTTTTGGATGGGTATCTTCTCAGCTCCATTGCTCTTTTATTTGAAATCAGTGTTAGGCTTCCAAGCATGATTGGAATTAGGCATAACAGTAGGCTTGTTACCCTTACTCTGCACCAGCAACAAGTCTTCTTGCTTGACAGCTAGTTGCATAGCTTCATCCAACATCAAGGGCTTCATGATGTGCAAAAACTTTACAATCTCTTCCTTCAATCCACTTATAAAGCTTTGGATCCAATATTCCTCAGTAAGATGTTTGAGAGTAGTTCCCATGTAAGATTTGAGTATTTCAAACTCTTTGATATACTCTTTAACTGATCCTTTTTGTGTTAACTTGTTAAACTTGCCTATTAAGTTATCATCATCCATATTAGCAAATTTATTTATAACAAGCACCACAAATTGTTCCCAGAGCATGTTCTCCCTACCCTCCATTTGATCCACATACCAATAATCTGCAGATCCCTCCATATTCATAGCTGATAGAACAATTTTTTCATAGTCACTCATGGGGTGAAACATGAAATATTTCCTACACCTTCTGATCCAAGCTCTTGGATCATCTCCATTGAATTTAGGAAAATCCATTTTGAGAGTTCTACCCTGAGGTTTGATTTCAGTATTTTTAGTAAAATGAATTACCTCAGGTGATGTCTTAGCTCCTGGTGGTGTCCCTAGCAAACCACCATCGGATCTGCCCACTGTAGCAACTTCTCCTGAGTCTCCTTCCATCATTGGAGCTTTTCCACGATTATTCTTAATCTCTTTGGTTAACATCTCCATTTGCAGCTTGAATGCTTGAGCCATAGCCTCAAACTTAGCATCAAATTTCTTTGATAGCTCATCCTTCATTTCATACATTTGATTTTCCAGTATAGCAATCTTCGCAGTTTGGTTCACCATTGTTGATTTGTTTTGCAGGTCACGCAGCAGCAGAAATGATTGGCTTTGAGGCCACTGTAAGATACGCACACACTGCGCGAATCAAATTCAGTTACAAGAGAGAGAGAGAATTGAGCTTAATTTCTGGAATTGATTTCAATATGGCAGTACAAGAGTATATATATGGAATACCCAAGTGATGCGACACCGTTTAGGTAATTAAAAGAGCAGAATTGAAAGTGCGATTCTAAAACTAATAAACGCGACTTTGACTCCATCTCTATCGTTGTAACAGAGAGAGATTGAATAGAGGAAGTCTGTAAGTAAAATTTTGAAATTTTTTGGGTTTGGGAAAAAATCCCCAAATTTGGATGTTCATCTCACCATAGATGAAAGAAAAAATCGTGCTTGTGAAATTGATATTTTCATTTATAATTTTAATTTTGTTACAAGTTTTTAATTTAAAAGAGAAATGTTAATTAGAATATATTATTTTACAATTAAATATTTTTACTTATTTAAATTTATAAGGATATTTTTGTAATTTTATATTTATTAATTTAATTTATGAATATGGCGAAGCAATGCCATTGCACATTTCATAGAGCAAATGCATTATTGCGAAGAGCAATCACATGAAAATAATTTAATACGTTGGATCAATGATCCAATGGTATTTAATGTGTTTCTTGTTATCAGGAAGGGCGAAGCCTTCCTAACCATAGAAAGACCCCTGTTTCAATATATGTCATTTTTTGTTTTTAAAGAGATTTTAAATATTTTTTTCCAACTTTACCCCTTCCTTAATTTATAGGATATGTAGGTTAATGACCATAAATGATTCATTAACCATTTGTATGAGGGTATGCTAGTCATTACTTGTAATTAATTATTAATATTAAATAACTTTCATAATATGCGTAAAAAGCTTAAAGTGGATTGAATATAATGTTTTTCTAAAAAAAATATCACGATTTTTTTTTTATTGCACGAGTAATTGGAGTAATCAAAAGAAAGAGATTACAGGAGTTAAAAGAGAATCGTAATTCGTAAATTGCAACAGGACAAAAATTGTGTATTTCCACAGTGTTATTTATTTTCATTGACCTTCTCGTCATTATTTATTTTTACCACCCAATTATATAGTGTCTTGAAATAATAAATGATGGAATATAATTCCTTAACAAATTAATTAAAGTATGAAGTATAACTTATTTTCCTCCAATCATTATTTGTATTTTAAAAAATAAGAAAGAATTTATAGAAAAGAAAATGAGAGAGGTTACATTATTTGTTGTTGACAAGATTTGTGTGTAATTAATTTTTTTTTACAGAAAGGGTGTGTAATTAATTTGTGTGGGGTTCGTGCAACTCAATTGTTTTTCTAATTTATTTATTAATTTCTTTTGTTCTCTATTTTCTTTAGTACCACACATTTTTCAAGAAAAATGTGATTCTTTTTTGTTTCTCATCTCTTTCACAACTGTGGAATTCTACAAACACCTTCATTCTATGAATACAGAGAACAATTATTCAAAAAAGAGTTGGAATAAACTTTGAAAGTTTTATTTCATGAATCAAAAGTTGAAAAATACAAAAGCCCCTTTTGATAGTCTTTATAGACTAATCAAGTTTAAAACAGTTAAGTAACCTCTCTTAACTGCCTAACTAAATAGGTCTCC
Organism: Galeopsis tetrahit; assembly: GCA_963675135.1. NCBI lineage: Eukaryota > Viridiplantae > Streptophyta > Magnoliopsida > Lamiales > Lamiaceae > Galeopsis > Galeopsis tetrahit. The sequence goes on along the minus strand of OY776121.1, from coordinate 60,894,676 downwards.
AATAACACAAGATGGAGGAGTGTATCTACTAATACTGAGGGTGTTTTGGATATTTAAGTTGGATGTGAACTAACTAACCCTTTATACCCCCCTCAAAATGAGAGTGTATGTCTAACAGACCCATTTTGGCTTTATGAGTAATGAAAGCAGTAGGAGGCAGTGGTTTAGTGAGGATATCTGCCAAGTTGTCTTGAGTTGGTATGTGGACTAAGGTGAGCAGTCCTTCAGAGATCTTCTCCCTTGTGAAATGATAGTCCAGGGCAATGTGTTTAGTCCTTTGGTGGAGGCATGGATTGTGTGCAATTGAGAAGACACTCCTGCTATCAGTATACATAGTAGAGGGAGTTGAGTGTTGGATCTTCAAGTTAGCAAGTATGTAATGGATCCATTGCAATTCACAAGTGGTGGAGGCCAATGCCCTATACTCAGCCTCTGCAGATGACCTGCTAACAGTAGATTGTTTCTTGGATTTCCAAGAGATTAGAGAGTCACCAAAATAGATGCTAAAACCAGTAATGCTTCTCATGGTTTGAGGACATCTTCCCTAATCAGAATCAGAGAAAGCATGCAGTTTAAAAACATTTGTTTTAGGATAAAAGAGGCCAGTTCCAGGATTACCTATGAGATACGTGAGAATTCTATGAACAGCAACTAAATGTGATTCAGTGGGAGCCTGCATATATTGACATACAGTTTGTACAACATAAGATATGTCAGGTCTAGTGACAGTGAGGTAAAGAAGTTTGCCCACTAATTTCCTGTACTGTGCAGGATTTTTAAGAGTGGCAGATTGAGTATCAAAAGTGATCTTTGAGTCCATAGGGGTGGAACAAGGTTTGCTCCCTAAATAACCAGAATCATGTAACAAATCAAGAGTGTATTTTCTTTGTGAAAGAGTAATACCATCTTTGTTTCTGGCAACCTCAATACCCAAAATGTACCTCAAAACACCAAGATCTTTGATGGTAAATTTTTCATGTAAAAAGGATTTAATATTTTGAATCTCAACAAGACTTGTGCCTGCCACAATTAAATCATCCACATAACACAAAACAACAGTAAAAGCAGAAGTAGTATGTTTAGTAAATAAAGAGGTATCTGCCTTAGATTGAATGAAACCAATGGATAAAAGAGAAGTGGTGAGTTTGGTAAAACACTGTTTAGAGGCTTGTTTGAGACCATAAAGACTCTTATTCAACTTACAGACTCTTTTGTCACTGTTAGAGAAAAAACCAGGTGGAGGAATCATGTAAATTTCTTCAGCTAAATCACCATGTAGAAAAGCATTATTAACATCTAATTGGTGTATATGTCAATTTTTAGAAACAACAATGGCTAATAATATTCTGACAGTGGGGATTTTGGCTACAGGAGAAAATGTGTCAAAGTAGTCTATACCCTCTTGTTGGGTGAAACCCTTAGCAACTAACCTAGCCTTATATCTTTCAATGGAGCCATCTGAATTGTATTTAACCTTGTAGATCCATCTACAGCCAATACAGTGTTTGCCTTGTGGTAAGTCAACAAGGGTCCATGTGTTGTTTTTATTTAAAGCATCAATTTCCTGTTTCATTGCATTTACCCAGTTATTGTCAAGGGCAGCTTGTTTATAAGTTTTGGGTTCTTGTATCTGGGAAATGGATGCAGTAAACTTTCTAAAAGAAGAGGAGAGCTTGTGGCTAGACAAATAATTTTGTATGGGATAATGAGTACCAGAAAGAGAAGTGTTAATTTTAGCATGATCTACAGAAGCAGGTAAATTTGTTTCATACAATTGAAGATAAGCAGGCTGAGTTTTGACTCTAGAGGGTCTGGAAGTAGATTCAATTATATTGAGAGAATTATCAAGCTCAGTATCCATGGTTTCTTCATTGTTAGTAGTAGGGGGATCAATAGATTGAGCATGTATATCATTGGACAAATCAGAGTGGTCATGAAGATCAGTATTATCATCATCACTAAGATCATAAACAATATCAGTAAAAGAAATATCTTTAGACAAAGAATGTGTAGTTGTGTCAAGTTGAGCTTTGTCAGCAAAGGGAAAAACATGTTCAAAGAACTTAACATTCCTAGATATGATGAATTTACCAGTGTCAATATTAAAAAGTCTGTAACCTTTTGTCCCACTGGGGTATCCAATGAAAACACATTTAGAGGCTCTAGGGTCAAACTTATGTCTGTGAGAAACCAAAGTGTTGGCAAAGCATAAGCACCCAAAAGTTCTAAAAAGTGAATAGTCAGGTTTCTTGTCATACAATAATTCAAAAGGAGATTTATTTTGAAGGGAGTAAGAAGGTATTCTGTTAATGATGTATGCAGCAGTTTTAATGCATTCACTCCAAAATTTAATAGGCAAGGAAGATTGAAATAAAAGGGCCCTAGCCACTTGAAGAAGGTGTTGGTGTTTTCTTTCCACAACCCCATTTCCTTGGGGGGTTTCAACACAACAAGTTTGGTGAATAATGCCCAAGTTATGAAAAAAATCAGAAAGAATGAACTCAGTGCCATTATCACTCCTTAAGGTTTGAATTTTAGTGCCAAACTGAGTTAAAACCATGTTGTAGAAATTTTGCAGAGATATACAAACATCACTTTTAGCATGTAAGAGATAGATCCATGTACATCTACTATAATCATCCACAATAGTAAGAAAGAATCTATGGCCAGAGATAGAAGGAGTAGAGAAGGGACCCCAGACATCACAATGAATCAATTGAAAGGCATGACTAGAGACAGAATTACTCAAAGGAAAAGATCTTCTTCTCTGTTTAGCTAAAGGACATATGAAACAATTATTGTGCATAGAAGTAGCCTTTACATTCAACTCAGGTATTTGCAACATGCATTTCTTAGAAATATGCCCCAGCCTATTATGCCATGTATCAAAAGTGCAAGAACTAAAGCTAGAAAGAACAGTAGGTGTAGAGATTCCTAAAGCAGAATTGCTAGCAGGATGAGCAGTTTGTAACAGGTATAGTCCACAAACTTGATCAGCAGTACCAATCACCATCTTGGTGGTATAGTCATGTAAAACACAATGTGATGAAAGAAAACTCACAGTACAGTTGTTGTATCTAGTCAAGTGACTTATGGACAGCAGGTTAAAGGTAAAGTCAGGGACATATAAAACATTATACAAAGTTAAGTGCTCATTAATGATGATATTGCCCATGTGTGTGGCAGTGGAAATAGCATTGTTTGGTAAAGAAATTTTGACATTAGCCAAAGCAGGAGGGGTGGTAAATAAAGAGATATCATATATCATATGATCAGTAGCCCCAGTATCCATTATCCAGGTAGATATTTTTACAGAATGTAAAAAGTGATTAGAAAACATACCTGGATCAGAATTGTTTTTGGGCTCCTCAATGTGGGAAGTAGAGGCTCCTGCAACAGAATGAGGCAGATCCCTGCCTTCCCCTGTTTGCTGCATCTTAGAAAAACTCACAAACTTGTCATATAGAGCCTGATCAACAATAGGATTGGCCTCCAAAGTGGTATTGTGAAGTGAAAGGTTGGCAGCTTTGGGAAGATCCTTATTTGGGGGGCCTCTAGGACCTCTCCATCCAGGGGGAAAGCCTATAATCTGGAAGCATCTCTCTATAGTATGTCCTAAGCCATCACAATGACTACACCGAAGTGGTTTCTTTCTATCTTTATAGAATTTGGCATTTCTTGTAGTCATAGCAATGGAATCAGGATGAATAGGATTAGGAGTAGAATTTAAACCTCTTTGAGACTCTTCTTGAAGTAGGAGGCCATAAATTTTGGACAAAGCAGGGAAAGGGGATTGCAGCAAAAACTGGCTTCTAATGGTGCCATAAGAATCATGTAAACCAATCAAGAATTTCATAACAGCATCCTGTTCTAAAGTGGTTGTCATCAATTTTGGGAGGTCACAAGTACAAGCATCCATTATACCACAAGTGCACTTAAGAACAGGTCTAAAGCTAAGATATTCATCCCATAGAGTTTTAAATTGATTATAGTAGGAAACTAAGGATTGAGAACATTGGCTAATAGAACTCAAATATTTTTCTAAATGGTAAACCCTAGTGGCATCAGATTGGGCATAACGAATCTTGAGTTCATCCCAAACATCTTTAGCCAAAGAAAACTACTCTAGGGTTTTCTTAATATCAGGTTTTACGGAATTAAGGATCCACATAAGAACAAGGTCATTGGATCTTACCCAAGCTGCATAGATGGCTGGATCTTCATCTTCAGAGGGAATCTCCAATGAACCATCAATCAAAAATCTGACTTTGTTCTTCACACTGAGGCCGCGTTTGACGGCGTGGCTCCATGAGACAAAGTTGGTGCCGTCGAGGGGCTCAAGAGTGATCGCGATGGCAGGGTTGTCGTTCTGGTGAAGCGCCAAAGGGGAAAACGAATTCTTGGCTGGATCCAAAGAATTGGGGTCGGTAACTGTGGGAGCCATTGATCAAATCAGAGAAAAATGCGAAACTTGGCAGGATTGGATGAAATTATTTCAGAAAAGGGGAAAACGAAGCGTGATAGAATTGGATCGATTCTTGGCAATAACATCAAGAAACTGATACCATGTGGAATTCTACAACCACCTTCATTCTAAGAACACAGAGAACAATTATTCAAGAAAGAGTTGGAATAAACTTTGAAAGTTTTATTTCATGAATCAAAAGTTGAAAAATACAAAAGCCCCTTTTGATAGTCTTTATAGACTAATCAAGTTTAAAACAGTTAAGTAACCTCTCTTAACTGCCTAACTAACTAGGTCTCCAATAACACAAGATGGAGGAGTGTATCTACTAATACTGAGGGTGTTTTGGATATTTAAGTTGAATGTGAACTAACTAACCCTTTATAACAACCATTACTTTTTCAAAAAAAAAAGTTGCACGGTGTAATTGTGAAACTGGTGCATAAGATGCACTTTGTCGTGTACTTAAAATGTGTAAAATCTTTACCACCAAATCATACAAGCCTTCTATTAATCCACATTTAAGTTTTTTATTATTATTCATCTTTACGTTTTTGTGGGTGTGAATAGCAGCGGCCTTAGATAAATAACATATGTCATCGATAGTATCGTCAGAAAAGAAATGTTAATTTCTTTAATTCTTAATTTCTCTATTAAGATATGAGTAAGATAATATTTTTTGTGCTCAGAAATTCATTCTCAAGAAATTAGTCATGACCAATTTCTAGAATTCTATTCCTAATTAGGTCTCAAAAAAGCGGACGAATACACAAGAAATTTTCAAGTGCTCGACTGTTTTCTTGAATTGTGATTAATAAAATTTGTTCTAGTCTTGCGAAACTCGTAACGAATTCCCGAGCCGGATGCAAAAATTAAATTGAGCAACAAATTACTGCTACTCAACAAAATACTTCAGTAAAATTGTTATGTAACGTAGGTGTGCCATTTTTTTTATCATATATATATATATATATATTTTAATTAATTGAATACCTAGGCTAGAATAATTAAAATTGAGAGTCAAAAGTCCAAAGATCGTGTGAATTCAACGAAATAAACAAAGATCGTGCGAGTTTTATTAATGAGTGTCTGGTGTACCATTATATTTTCAGGATAAGTATGATGGAAAAATATACCCAAAAAAGCAAAGATTCCACCTCTTAGAACTCAATAGCCACATAAAAAAAAGAAAAAAAATCGATCTGAAAAAATGTAATACCCTCCAAAGAATGAGACATGATGGAGAAATAACCTGGCAAGGTGGAGGGTAGAAATTCAGAAAGGCAGTGGAGATAAGGCTAACAAACTTGTGCGTAAGGTGAAATGAAGAATTATCGTGAAGGAAGAGAAAAAAAGATGAGGGGAGAAAGGGTTGTTGATTTGAGAATGGTCATAAACCCAGATACACAAATTAGGGAAAAACATGAGAGATAATGGAGAACTAACCTGGCAAGGTGGAGAGTAGGAATTTAGAAAAGCAGTGGAGATCGATAAGGTTTACAAACCTACGCGTATGGTGAAATGAAGAATTTGTTGGAAACTATACGCCTGATCGGGTATACTGCAATATCGAAAGAGTCAGATAACAAACAGGTCGAGTCAAGGGAAAACCCTTTTCCCGCAGAACAAAATACGCCCAGGTAGTGCTCGACTGGTATGGCGTTCCGTTCCCAAAGGTAAAACGACTTTTACTTCTTACACAGTAGCACCACTGTATACGAAGCCTCGGCAAACGTACTTAGTACGAACTGAACACTCACGGAATAATATTCCGGCAACACACGGAACTAATTCTGGCAACAATCAGTGATATTTATAGGCAGAAGAAACCCTAGGAGGTTGTTGAGATAATCGTGGGAAGATATCGCGAAAATATCGCAAAGATTCGCGTGCGTGGATAAGTCTTGAAGACTAAATCTTGAAGACCAAGTTTGAGACTTCTAGATAATTCTGGAACATTCTTGAAGTATTTCGAATGGGCCGAACCAATTCCTGAGTTGGGCTTTCGGAGTTTTTGGGTCTGCAAAAAGATCGGCAATCCGAAGCCGAGCCGGCCGGACAGGCGGGCGCGCGCGCGTGTGGCTCTTAGAGGAGTGTACCTCTTATACATAGTTGAACTTCAATGCTACTTCAATGCCTTTAAACCTCATAAATGTTTTGTAGGCTTTCTATGTGGGACAAATTCCCACATACCTCAAACTTCAAGTTGAAACTCTCAACTTCAACAATTAATTTCTCACTCACCTTAACTCGGTTTTGAGATATTAAATATACCACGTTCATCTACTCCGCGAGTAGATCGACTATGTCACGTTCAATTATTTTATAGTTAACGTTTTAGTCCATCTAATTAATTAATTAGATAAGGGTGTCAAAACCCAATTAATCCAATTAATTCCAACAATCCCCCACATGAGTGAAAATCGTGTCTATACAACATCAGACTCAGTGTTCAGTTCGATTGAGATCTCCGTGCGTCCGGAAAAGTAGTTTTTGGCTTTGAACTTTCCGTAGCCAAACACTATCGGGTACACCGGCGGCTTAGTGGACGCAGTGCCTTGAACTACTCCTCCATAGTGTATACCTAATCAACAGTGTCAGCACACTTCAATCTCGTCTTCGTAACGTTCTCACGTTTTTGTCCATTTTGGCCATGGACGCCCTTTGTGTTCATAAATGTTTGGTCGAAGCGGCCCTCACTTCTCATTTATATAGGTAACTTCCTTTCGAGTATCCCGTTATACTCTAGGAATTATTAAGAGTCAAAGACTCAACCTCTACCACATTTTACGGGTTGCTAACACTTGAGTTTGTGCTGTCAGGAATAGTCATGATTTTTCAAGTGTTTTATCACTAACTTCCACAATTTCGTTTTCCCATTGAACCAAGTTCTTGGGATCTCCAGTCATCATGGTTGGGTTTCCACTGCTTTAGTTTTTCTTGTGGGTTTTAGACCCATTCCTTCTACTAACTTGTTCAATTGATCTCGGTTTATGCTCTTCGTGAGCGGATCCGCTATATTGTCCTTTGTGTTGACATAATCAATGGACATTACTCCAGTGGAGATCAATTCTCTAACGGAGTTGTGTCGACGACGTATGTGTCTCGACTTTCCGTTGTACATGACATTCGTAGCTCTCCCAATGGCAGCTTGACTGTCATAGTGTACCGTCACCGAAGGTACTGGTTTATTCCAACATGGAATGTCTTCCAAAAAATTACGCAACCATTCAGCCTCTGCAGCGGCTAGGTCTAAAGCGATAAATTCTGATTCCATTGTGGAACGGGCAATACACGTTTGTTTCTTGGACCTCCACGACACTGCTCCTCCTCCAATAGTGAATACATATCCACTAGTGGATAACGAGTCTTTAGTGTCTGATATCCAATTTGCATCACTGTATCCTTCGACTACAACTGGATGTCTTGTGTAGTGAAGCCCATAATCAAGGGTGTACTTCAAGTATCTTAATACCCTTTTCAGTGCTTTTCAGTGCTCATGACTTGGATTGTTCGTGTATTGACTCAACTTGTTTACTGAACATGCAAGATCAGGGCGTGTACAGTTCGTGATGTACATCACACTTCCAATGATCCTTGCGTATTCCAGTTGAGCCACTGGTTCTCCTCTATTCTTTCTCAAGTGAACATTGAGTTCCAAAGGTGTCTTAGCAGGTGGATCGTTGAAGGCATTAAATTGTTTTAGTACCTTCTCCAAATAGTGAGATTGTGTCAAGGAAATTCCATCAGACGTTCTCTCTATCTTGATTCCAAGAATCACATCTGCTAATCACATGTCTTTCATGTCAAAGTTTCTACTTAACATGTTCTTCGTATTAACTATGATATTGTGATTGTTACTCATGATTAACATGTCATCGACATATAAGCATACGATAACAAATCCATTTGGAGTATCTTTCACGTATACACACTTATCACATTCGTTAATTCGAAACCCATTTGACAACATCGTATTGTCAAATTTCAAGTGCCACTGTTTAGGAGCTTGCTTAAGTCCATACAGTGATCGAACGAGTTTACACACCTTTTTCTCGTTTCCAGGAGCAACATATCCTTCAGGTTGATCCATGTATATTTCAACATCTATCTCACCATTAAGAAACGCCGTCTTAACGTCCATTTGGTGTATTTCGAGATTGTGCAAAGCAGCAATAGCGACTAACACCCGAATGGAGGTGATTCTTGTCACTGGTGAGTATGTATCGATGAAATCATACCCTTCTTTTTGTTTAAAACATTTTGCAACTAGACGAGCTTTGTAATTGTCAACAGATCCATTTGCTTTGTACTTTCTTCTAAGGATCCACTTGCATCCTAGGGCTTGCAACCTTTAGGGAGGTCGACCAACTCCCATGTGTGATTTAACAGAATAGACTCGTATTCACTTTTTATGGCCTCCTTCCAGAGTTGTGCATCTAGTCTTGCCATAGCTTCTTTGATAGTTTTAGGTTCATCTTCCTCCAAAACATAAGTAATGAAGTCTGAACCAAAATCTTTATCAATTCTAGCTCTCTTACTGCGTCTCGGTTCTTCACTCTCTTGAGTGGAAGGACTAACAGTGTCGTCTATTGCTTTAAGTGTTCTCTTATTCGAACTCTCTTCCTCCTTTTCCTTAAGAGGAAAAATGTTTTCAGAGAATACTGCGTTCCTTGACTCAATTGTGGTGCCTTTTGTCATATCCGGTATTTCAGATTTATGAATCAGAAATCGATAGGCACTGCTGTTTGAAGTATATCCTATAAAGATACAATCAACTGTTTTAGGGCCGATTTTAACTTGTTTAGGAAGTGGTACTTCAACCTTAGCCAAACACCCCCACACTTTGAGGTATTTGTATGAAGGTTTTCGTTTCCTCCATATCTCATAAGGAGTTTGATCCTTAGTTTTATGAGGGATCTTATTCAGAATTTGGTTAGCCGACAGAATGGCTTCCCCCCAAAATTTCTGAGGTAGACCAGAGCTGATTAACATTGCGTTCATCATCTCCTTTAGTGTTCGGTTTTTCCTTTCCGCAACACCATTGGACTGAGGTGAGTAAGGGGTTGTAGTTTGATGTACAATCCCTGATTCTATACATAATTGTTCAAACGGAGCTACGTACTCTCCACCTCTATCACTACGAATTGATTTAATTCGAGTGTCCAATTGATTCTCTACTTCATTTTTGTAACGTTTAAAAGCTTCTATAGCTTCGTCTTTACTTCTCAAAAGATAAACGTAGCAGAATCGTGACAATCATCGATAAAAGTAATAAATACTTTTTCCCTCCTCTAGTTTGTACAAACTTTAAATCATATACATCCGTGTGAATTAATTCTAGAGGGGCAGTGTTCCTTTCAACAGTTTTAAACGGTAGTTTGGTCATCTTTGCTTCCGTGCATATTTCACATCGTTTGGATGTATCAACATTGTCAATTTTAAGTAAATCGAGATTTACTAATCGTTTTATTGATTTTAAATTCACATGTCCTAATCTAAAATGCCAAAAAAGAGGAACACTCAACGATATAAGCAGAAGTAGAAGCAATTTCATTAACAACTTGTTTGCCTTTGGGGCTTACAACCATTGTGCTTAATTTAAACAGACCATTCTCGAGATAACCCTTCCCGAGAAAGTGACCAAACTTACTTAAACTATCTTATCAGACTCAAAGACTAGTCTAAATTGATTGCTAACTAGAAGAGACCCCGAAATCAAATTCTTCCGGATGTCTGGGACATGCAGCACGTTCTTCAAGGTTAGCTCTTTTCCAGATGCCAGCTTTAGCACTACTGACCCAATTCCAGCCACTTCAGATGAGGCTTGATTTCCCATGAAAAGCTTTCTCCCATCAGAAGGAGAATAGTTTGAGAATGCAGATCTCTCTAAGCAGACGTGGCAGGTGGCACCAGTGTCCACAAACCACTCTTTCTTATTGTCCACCATGTTGACCTCCGTCACCACTGCGGACATGTCCAAATCAGTAAGGTTCACAGAATCTTGTGCTTTCTGCTTGCCTTTTCCTTTGTCGTCACGACGGGGTTGACGACACTCACTGGATCTGTGGTTTGGTTTCCCACAATTATAGCAATTTCCAGTGAACTTCTGCTTTGTGGCAGGACCCTTGCCTTTCACACCCTTCGTTGTGTTGGCAGCAGACTCATTGGGACGTTTTCTTTTCTTTGATGGACCCTCTTGTTCTATCAAGTTAGCCTTGGCTTCAATCCGGAGGGCAGGTCCCTTGCCTTCTCTCTTTCGATTGTCCTCCTCAATCCTGAGACGGATAATCAGATCCTCCAAGCTCATAAGCTTTCGTTTGTGCTTTAGATATGACTTGAAATCCTTCCATAATGAAGGCAGTTTCTCAACCACAGTTGCTACTTGAAATGCATCAGGTAACACCATATCTTCAGCAGCTATCTTATGGAAAATAATCTGCAGTTTCTGGACTTGATCCACTAAAGATTTGTTATCCTCCATCTTAAAATCGTACAGTTGTGCAACGGCGAATTTCTTTAGTCCCGCACCTTCAGTTCTGTACTTTTTCTCCAAAGACTCCCAAAGTTCCTTTGCAAATTGTATGTCACAGTAGACACTGTAGAGGGCATCGGAAAGTCCTCAAATTATGTGATTTCTGCATAGATAATCACCACTAGACCACTGATCATAATAGATCCTTTCCTGTTGGCTAGCATTTGCCTCAGGCTGTGTAGGTTTAGTTTCGGTCAAAAACCTATCCATTCCAAGCATGGTTAGGTAAAATCGCATCTTACTTTGCCATCTTTTGAATTCAGTCCCTGAGAATTTCTCAGGTTTTTCTTTTTCTCCTTGTACGACCATTGGCCTCGGCCCAGGTGCGGAGAAAGTAAACATCTGATCCCTCATGGGATTGTTGAAAGGAGAAAAAGGTGCAAACGGATCGCTTCTGTTTCTAACCCTTTCAGCATGGTCATTCTGTTTTCCTATGTCAGAGCTGTGTGAAACTGATCGATCAGGAGACGTTTCCTTACTGGCATCGTTGCCAATATTCTCAGTACCATGCACGACCTCAGTATTAGTGGGGTCAACATCCATGTTATCATTCGTCTTCGACATTGCAGCAGTAAATTAATTAAGTCCGAAATGATTTTAATTAATTAAGTTCGAAATAAATTATATTCTGTTCTACGATTGTTGGAAACTATACGCCTGATCGGGTATACTGCAATATCGAAAGAGTCAGATAACAAACAAGTCGAGAATAATATTTCGGCAACACACGGAACTAATTCTGCAGAGACTGATATTTATAGGTAGTAGGAATAATATTTCGGCAACACACGGAACTAATTCTGCAGAGACTGATATTTATAGGCAGAAGAAATCGCGTACGTGGATAAGTCTTGAAGACCAAGTCTGAGACTTCCAGATAATTCTGGAACATTCTACCAATTCCTGAGTTGGACTTTCGGTCCAGATAATTCTGGAACATTCTACCAATTCCTGAGTTGGACTTTCGGAGTTTTTGGGTCTGCAAAAAGATAGGCGAGCCCCAAAGACCAATTGCTGAAGCCGAAGCCGAGCCGGACGGGCGAGCGCGCGCACGTGTGTGGCTCTTAGAGGAGTGTACCTCTTATACATAGTTGAACTTCAATGCTACTTCAATGCCTTTAAACCTCATAAATGTTTTGTAGGCTTTCTATGTGGGACAAATTCCCACATACCTCAAACTTCAAGTTGAAACTCTCAACTTCAACAATTAATTTCTCACTCACCTTAACTCGGTTTTGAGATATTAAATATACCACGTTCATCTACTCCGCTAGTAGATCGACTATGTTATGTTCAATTATTTTATAGTTAACGTTTTAGTTCATCTAATTAATTAATTAGATAAGGGTGTCAAAACTCAATTAATCCCCTTAATTCCAATAGAATTATCGTGGAGGAAGAGAAAAAAATTATGAGAGGAGAAACCGAAAGGGCAAGTGGCTTGAGATTGGTGAGAGAAATGACAAGAGATTGACACGTTATACAATTCATTACCTTCAACTTGAAGAATACCAAACATTTTTATTATATTCACACTTTATACATATATAGTGTAAGATTTAAAAAACAACATCTTTCATATTTTAATGAGACACTAAAGAGTATTATTTTAAGTAAAACAACTATGGAGTAATATTTTTTCAGTGAATTTGCTCAAATTAGAGAAATCCAAATTATAATCCATTTTACAATCCCACCCTATCCATCCCCACCCCATCCATTTAAATGATTCATTAAAAACTTGTACGAGGGTATGCTAGCCATTACTTAATTATAATGAATCATCAACATTAAATGACTTTCTCAATATGCATGAAAAATTTAAAGTGGATTGAATATAGTGTTTTTCTATTTTTTTTATACACAGAAAAAGAATTTTATTGCACGAATAGTAGGAGTAATCAAAAGACCTCTAAAAAAAAATTAGAAGTAATCAAAAGAAAGAGTTTACAGGAGTTAAAAGAGAATCGAGTTAAAAGAGAATCATAATTAGTAAAGTTACCCAACATACAAGACAATTGCAACAGAACCTAAAATTGTAACACCATCCAAAAAAGAAACATTTAAAATATATTTTTTCATTAAGAAGAAAAAACACATGACATGAACTTAATTAACCTTTTCAACTGCCAATCTTGATAACGAATGTAGAATTGTGATTAGTTTTACTTGGCTATTTTCTTGAATTGTGATTAATAAAATTTGTTCTAGTGTTGCGAAACTCCTGACAAATCCCCGAGCCTAAAAAAATTATGATGCAGATAAATTAAATTGAGTAACAAATTGTTGCTACTCAACAACAAGATCCTTCACTAAAGTAGTGTTAGATGTGCTATTTTTTTATTATATTATTTTTTAAAATAATGAAGTACTAAGGGAAATGAAATTGAGAGTCAAAAGCCCAAAAATCATGTGAATTCAACGAAGTAAACAAAGATCGTGCGAATTTTATTAATGAGCATCTGGTTTACCATGTTAAATTTTAGGATAAGTATGATGAAAAAACATACCCAGAAAAGCAAGGATTCCACCTCTTAGAAATCGATAGCCACATAAAGAGAAAGAAGAAAAATCGATCTGAAAAAATGAAATACCCTCCAAAAAAATAGGCAATAGTTTTATAGAGAAGTGAGAATAATTAATTATTACAATTAGATGTTCTGATTTCGGATATATTTGATATGTATCTTTTTTTTTTAGTTTCATATTAGATGTTAGAGAAAGTCTCAATTATACCATACACACCGTGCACATGAATTCATTTAACATGCCCCACCCATATTTGACCCATTCCACTTCCATTTGACCCGCTTTACAACAACCAATTTTCTCGTTTAGCAACCTCTTCTCTCCCTCCGCTCTTTTTACCACTGCTTAGGATGAGCAAATATCAATAATTATTTTGAAACCTTCATGGATTTACCTCACATGCTTAAATTCACAAGCAGTGGCAGATGATGTTTGTTTACAATGGTCTCATATTTAAATATAGTAACTAACCCTAGATCTACACAAAATTTCCAAAGTGTCCAACAACTACATGCAACCACATGTCATACTCCCAAACGGTAACAATATACACATTAAGAATTTAAGTAATTAAGCATCTTATGAATGTAATGGTAATTAAATATCTATTAGAGATTTAATTCTTTACCAAAATGTTTTAAAAAACACGAGAAATTGTGGAAAAATGATAATTTTGTTAATTAGTGCGGAATTCGTGCAACTCAACTGTTCAATTGTTTTTTTTTTTCTTATTTATTTACCAATTTTTCCATTCTCTATCTTTTACGTACTACACATTTTTCAGGATAAATATATATGACACTTTTTTTTTTCTAATCTCTTCCGCAACCACCACATTTAATTAAAATAAAAAATAAAAAAATTGCACGGTGTAATTGTGTAACTAATGCATAAGAGACCAAGTGTCGATTACATTAAATGTGTAAAACTTTTACCACCAAATCATACAAGCCCCCTATTCCACACTTATGTTTCCTATTATTACTCATCGTTACCATTTTCTGGGTGGGAATAGCAGTGACCTTATGTCAAAGAATTATTTTTTGAAATCTTGATTTCTTTTTAATTATAAGATATTTACGTGTGCACTTTAGAAAATTCATTCTCAAGAAATTGGTCATGGCTAAACTTCAGAGTTTTATTCCTAAATACGTCTCAAGAAGTTACGGTGATGATTACACGCAGTGACATTGCCCTAAACTCTAACGTGTTGTGGATGAAATTATCATCGTTGTGTACATGCACGTGGCCACCTCGCCGGAGAACTAACATTGTCTCAGGGCTGTGACCGGGAGCTCATTAATGATGTAATGAACTTGGATGTACCACTTATCTATTTTAATTTTAACTATGTACATACGTGTTCCGGACTATACTTTTCTTAACTAGAAAGGTTTGACTATTCTTTAAATTTGAGACTTTATTTGGCTAGTTCACATCGATACTCCTACGCCTAACTCTATATATAATGTTCAAATTTATTATATATATAATAAATGTGGTTAGTTTTACTTTATTATTTTCATGACTTATATAAATAAACTTTGTTCAAGATCATTTTACGTCCTGTAACTTAGGCCTAATCCAAAATATATCCTTTAAGTTTTCACATTTTCAATTTGCATCCTAGGGTGTCCAATTTACATCATTTTAAGTCCAATTTACGTCATTTCCACCGGAAAATTGGAAATCCGGTCAAATAGTCCAATTTACATCCTTTATGTTTGAAAATTATAAATTAAAAATTAAAAAATTCTGAAAATATCATTAAAAATTAAAAAATCTCATTAAAAACTTATAAATGGTGTAAAATAAATATAAAAAATCTAAAAAAAATTATAAATTCTACCATTCAAAAAATCTGAAAATGTGTAAATTTAATTTTTTTTTCTAAAAGCTCATAAAAATAAAAAAAATCTATAAATTAAAATTTTAAAAATGTTTAAAATAAAAAAAATCCATAATTTTAAAAATATCGTGAAAATGAATTTGGGACGGTTCCAAAATCGATCAAGGTGTGGAACTTCCACTCAACCTCGACGGTGAGTTGGAAAATCTCGTGAGACCCAAAATTATTAGGAGTTCGAGCAAAACTTTATTTAATGAAATGTTAATAATTTTTATTATTCTTATTAGATTTTTAGAATTAGTAATTTTTCATCTACACATTTTTAATAAATTAATGAGATTTTTTTAGTTTTTAGAAATTTAAATGAGATTTTGAATTTCTTAATTTTTAAATTACACATTTTTCATTCTTTGAATTGTAGAATTTTTTATTTTTTGTATTTTAAAAATTTTAGAATTTTTTATTTTTGTTTTACACATTTTATAATTTGTAATGTTATTTTTTGAAATTTTATTGATATATTTTGAATTTTATTTACACATTTTATATTTTTTAATTTTAAGGAGATTTTGGGATTTTTAATGATATTTTAGAATTTTTAAATCTTTAATGGGATTTTTAGAAAATTTTAATTATTAAATTTTAATTTTCAAACTTAAAGGACGTAAATTGGACTATTTGGCCGGAATCCCAATTTATTCCTCACATTCCGGTGAGTTTTAAAATTTTCCGGCGGAAAGGACGTAAATTGGATCAAAAAGGGCGGAAATCGAAAAAGTAAAAACATAAAAGATATATTCTGGATTAGACCTAAATTACAGGACGTAAAATGAAATTTTCTCACTTTGTTCTAATACCATTTAAAAGTAAAAGTCAGTTGCATAAAGCAATTGGTGTATATAAATATTTGCCTTCAGATTGAAGAAAAGTGACCCTAAAGATGCATATAATCTTGAAAAATGTTGGATGGTGGGAGGTGTTTGGAACTGTTTCCGTCCCGTTATTAATTGAAAATTTATTGTTATGTAAGAATTACATGTTTATTGATATTAAAGAGGATAACCTAACTTTTTAGGACAACTTTATTGAAGAGATGATCTTTAGTTATTGTGTAAAAAATAATGATATGAGGTGTAAATAAGAGATGTTTGAGGGAGTGTTTTAAAGGAGTAAAATTTTTTTTTTTTTTAAATAAGAAAATATTAAATTAAATAATAATGGGACGGGGTGTTTTTAATTTGGACGGACGGCAGTGGCGGACCCAGAATTTTAAAACTGGGGGTATGATTAGTAGATAATTTTAAAATATTTATACATAATTAATATCTTATATTTAAAATGTGTACAATCAAATTAAATATGCAAATAAACAAAATAGTACACTAAGTCGAGTAAAATTAGAAGTACAATTATAACTCGATATGTAAGGTCTTCATATTTTTAGAGCTATTTAGTACATCGTCATCAAGAATTTGTAGAAACACGTTATTTCTCAATGAAAGTGGTCGAACAATCTGATATAATTGATTATATATGGTCTATACTACTTCACATTTATAGTACCAATATAACATGATTGATATATAATAAATCAATCGAAAATTAAAATGATAACTCAAGAAAAAATTAATTATAAGTTTAAAACAAGTAATTTCATAAACATGTTAGGAAAATATACTAATCTATAATTAAAATATTAATGATGTGTTTTAAAATAGAAATGGTAGACGAGTGGGTTAATTCTTTGGGCATAAAGGTGTGGCCTTGATTAATTTTTTGAATGGGCTAAAAGAATTGGAAAAAAATAAATGGCCCAAACTTTTTTATTATTATATTATTTTATTTTACATAAGAGTATTAGTATATCAAACGAAAAAAATGAGATTGGGATTTGGGGGTACAACTGTACCCCTTGTCCCTGCCTAGGTCCGCCACTGACGGACGGAGTATTAAGATTCGAGAACAAGATGTGCTCGGAATATCTAGTACCACAACTTCGATTGCTTCCATTTTGCAAAGATAAATTTTTTCTAGGCACTGCAATGATGTTTGCAATTCGTGAGACTAAGGTTCCTTATTTGGTTGATCACGATTTGAACAATTTAACTAAACAAATTGTCATTGGAGTGGAGGAGCTTTGAGTACAAAATTGTAAGATGATAACATTAACATAATTTTGCAACATATCAATTTTTAATAGTATTAAATATTTTTTCAACCGAGTAATGATATAGAACTCGATGGACGATGTTGAATTTCTTATGGAACCAACCACATACATAAATTACTTGTACACTTTAGCATGCACAAGTATTTTATGCATGTGATTGATTTCATAAGAAACTCTGTCACATTTCAAATTTAGGAACTAGATGAAAATATTATACTTCTACTATTTGACTGTCAACTAAATTTATTAAAATTAAAACGGCGAACACAATATAAATTAAATATATTTTCCTCAACCAACAAATAATATACCGTCTTATCTTGATTCACAAAAGCTTTCGAATGCTAATATCAAACTTATGAATTTGTAAAAAAAATTGCAGCGGAAGTAAATACTATAATACTGACATGGGCCTTATAAGGATAGTTCAGGTGTTGACTAAATTATTAATAGTCCATTAATTTGAGTCATCAGATCTGAAATCTAATGGCTTATATTTAATGACCGGCTACTTGTTGCACTTGGCGTCGCAGAATCCATCACTTTACATTGCACTTATTATCGTTTTTGTCGCATATCGCACTTTTAAATTAAATTTAATAATGTTAATATATATAATTATAAAATTACGAAGTTTTCCTCACATAATTAATAAAAAATTAATTGATACTCTCTCCGTCCCGGGATGATTTGCACGGTTTGACCGACACAATTTTTAAGAAAAGAGGATTTAGTGATAGGTGATGTAAGATAGGGAGGGGTGTTTTAGTGATTTGATGAGGTGTAAAGTAAAATGTATGTAAAAAAGTGAGTGAGAATTTTAAAAATAAAATGATGTTAGGAGGGTATTAATTTTGTGGGTATTTCCATATAATCTTTATTTTAATCTTCCGACTACTGATCATAATAAACAATATATTATTCTTTTTTATTTTAAAGATCAAATCATAATTAACCTAATCATCCACCTTCCCAAAATCACAGGCGGTTCTCTTCTCATTTTCTTCTTTTGATTCGAAAATTCCATCGATTATGGCATTAAAGAAGAATTTCAGGTATGAACAATTATGTTTAGATTGTGCAGAATTCCATAATTACTAAAAATATCAGGTAATTCCAAGTATGAACAATTTTCATCATATCTTTCTAGAAGTTATACAATACAGATATTCATATCTACGAAGCCATTAGTGCCCATAACGACCCGCGTTGTGTTATAATATCATGTGGATCGTTAATCTGTTTTAAAGAATTTTCTACTCATTTTATATGTACGTATCTACATTCTATGCACTACTTGTACTAAAAACTATGTAAAGGTGGGAAGATGATCAATATAAGGCCGTTAGTGCCCATAACGACCCGCGTTTGGCTATAAGGTCATGTGGGTCGTTATTCCGTTTTAAAGAGATTTCAACTCATTTTGTATGTCGGTATCTATGTTCTACGCACTACTCTTATAACGTTATGCGGGTCGTTATTCCGTTTCACTACTCATCAAATAGAAAATCTATTTTTCCGAGATCTAGTTTTGTAATTTTATAACGTTTTACTCATAAATAGTTGTTATTACAATCGTTTTAATTGAGAAACATTATATAATTTATAACTTGTACAATATATATATTTAAAATGTGAATGAGTTGCTAATTGATTTACCAATGGTGTTTTTGTCCGATGAACTTGATAATCCAAAATTCACAAAAAACCAATGACATATTTCAAATAAGGCTAAAAGTTATACCGTTTAAAAGAGTTTTCAAATAATTTTATATGTCTTTATTTACGTTATGTGCACTACTCGTACTAAATACTCCGTACCACATAAATGTGAGAATGATCAGTATATGGTTGTTAGTGTCCACCCGCGTTGGGCTATACGTCATGCGGGTCGTTAATTTGTTTTCACTGAAAGAACGACGGACGCTTTGTGCATACAACTATTATTACTGAAAAGTGGTAATTGTTTAAACTGAAAAAAATGTAGTTATTTATTATTGAAAAGTGATAATTGTTTTTACTGAAAAAGTTAAAAGGGTAATATTTAATAGTAAAATTAGTTATAAAATTGTACTTCCTCCTCCGTCCAATTTCATTATTTCCACTTTCCTTTTTTGGTTGTCCAATTTTATTATGCTCATTCCCTTTTTGGAAATAATACTATTCACACTACTAGTAATTTATTAAAAAAAAATGTGAAACTCTCGTTATTCAGAAGTGGTAACTTTTAATGAAAAGAGGTATTATTAGTGAAGTTAAAATGGGGTAATCTTTAATATTGACATTAGTTAAAAATTTGTAATTTGTTAAAAAAAAAAAAAAAACCACTCGTAAAAAAAGTAACTATTATTAGTGAAAAATTAAAATTGTAATCTTTAATAGTAAAATTAATTATAATTAGTTATAGAATTAATTGTAATTTATGAAAAGTTAAAATGGTAATCTTTAATAGTGAAATTAGTTATAAAATTGTACTCTCGTCCGTATATAAGCTTTTCATTTTGTCATTTTTGTCTGACCGTCAATAAGTTTGCCATTTTTAACAAATACTATCTTTTACTAATTTTTTATTCTTATATCTTACTTTTTATTTCTATCTCGCCCACTCTGCCAATCACATAACTTGTATTATATATTATCACTTCTCTTAATTCATGTGTCCAAAAGAAAAACTTATAGAGGCGGACAAAGGGAATAATTTATTAAAAAAAAAATCACTACTGAAGATAACTATAATAGTGAAATTAGTTATAAAATTGTAATTTATTAAAAAAAAAGAAAAAGTCACTATTATTAAACAGATTTCAAAACCTCTTACATATAATACTCCCTCCGTCCCATACTTGAAGCTACAAACCAAATTGGCACGAGTTTTAATAAATGAGTTGTTTATTAGTATTGTGTAAGATAAAGTGGGGGTAGTAAAGACTTTTCAACTTTATAAATAGTAATAAAGTTACTTTTTAGTGTAATAAAGTAGTGTCATTTGTTGTAATATTGTGATGTTTTAAGAAGAGTGTTTAAAAGTGTTTTTGCTATTTTAGGTAATGTAGCTTCAAGTATGGGACGCCCAAAATGGTAAAATGTAGCTTCAAGTATGGAAGGAGGGAGTACTATGTTGTAACCGCTTGAGCAACCGTTAGTATATTAAATGTTTCACTTTGACTAATACATATCAGTTTAAATGTCTCCAAAATATACAAGAGATTTATAGAGAATTTTTTTTTAGAATATTCTACGAAGTAATAAATAACTACAAATCAACATTATATGTTGATTATTTTATTTTACCTAATATATTATATTTTTCTTGTATTTATTTTTTAGAATATTCTAAAAAAATTAATTTCTCTATATATTACGCTATCAATGAAAATTATCAAAATTAATGTTATATAATATTACATTAATTATTTTTTGAAAAAAATCTACTTAATTTACCTTAATATTAATATTAGGCTCATGCAAAAATAAATATCTAATTTGAATATGTGAAGAAAAGAGTGCCTATTTGCTCTTCTTTCAAATCTTAAATATATATTTTTTTAAACGACTGCTTGATAAAAAAATAGATTTTAAAAACAATTAATTAAAAAATTATTTCATCCATATACATATATACTGACACGGTCAAAGAAATCTTTAAAAGCATATAAAATAATTAATTTGAGATTTTTTTTTAAGGATGTTACAAATCCACTTATGGCTTTTGCTTTGAAGGATTTAGGATAGATAAACCGTGTCTGAAAAATATTGATAAACTCTCAACAACTATCACTCTTCCAAACCAACTTACTATCTTATTTGGTAAAGATTTAAGTAAGCAGATAATACTATAAATGTTGCACCGACGATTATAACTATGTATTGTCAAATGTTGTAGTTACTTAAAACTGATAGTGGCAAGACCTTCACCAACTTATTCGATTGATATATATAACCTAATGTTAAAACACACCAATTGTCGTGAGTGAAAATAGTAACTTTGATATTTGAATATTCACATGTATTTCACTTTTCAAATTTTCTTTTATTTCAAATCTTTAAGACATTAAAAATTGACCTCCAAACTATTGGATCACACCATTAACTACACTGTCAAAGATTAAATCGGCAAAAAAATCCCACTTAATTTTTTCCTTTTGTAGGGCATTCAAGTTGTCAAAGAAGAATATGAATACATCACCTCAAAATCAACCATGAATTTTTAGATAATGCCCCTTATGAATATTAATGACCCTATTAATCCAACACACAAATTCGTTTTCACCCATGTCATCCTTGAACGTGGAGAAAAGCTATAATTTTAATTAGTCCTGTTGTATTTTCATTAAATCTAATTCAACATTAGGATACAAACCAAAATATTTGACAATTCACTTAATCTAAACAAACCTCTATGCAGAAAACACAATTAATTCAACCTGCAGGAGGGGAGAGTAAGTTCAAAATTAATACTCCCTCCGTCCACAAAAATTGGTGGGCACAATTTTTAATGTAAACACATATTTTATTCAATAAAACAGAAAGGTTAGTAAAAGTTGAAGGGTATTCTGGATAGACAGTGAGTAAGTACTCCCTCCAAATTCAAATGGAGGAAAAACATTAAAAAATAAAAAACTGCATTAATGGTCGAATGACCAGTATGAAAATTTACACAAAAAATAGTCTCTCATCACATATGTGATTTTGATGGGATTAAATTTACAATTGGGCTCCCAAAAGTTAGATTTCATTTTTCTATACCCTAAATTGAGTTTTTTATTTTTCTTTTATTTTAAGCCAATTTTTTTTTTGTAAAAGGCCAACCTCATATGCAACCCCACAATTACCAAGTAGCACGCGAGTGCATGGTGCATACCTCCTCAATTTCATTTTTTTTTAATTCAAATTATCTGCACCCATTCATTTAATTAGTTCACCTTCCAAATTATTTTTTACTATAATTATCTACACTTATACATTTAATTAGAGATGTTTATCCGGGCCGGGCTAACCGGGCTGGCCCGTTTAACCCTGAAAAATGCAGAGTTAGGGTTCATGAATCATAGGCCCGTTTAAATCCGGGCTTTTTTCACCCGGACCGGTTAGCCCGCGGGCTAAACCGGGCCAGCCCGCTGGCCCGAGTTGTTACCTTTTTTTTTTTTTTTTAATAAATAACATACGAACAAATTTTGAGTCATTTGGCCCATAGCCATAACTATAAGCATTAAGCAACCCATATAATTTATTAGTTATTATTACTATTTCTTTTATTAAATTATGAATTTTTTTTAACTTTATTTAACCATATTAGGGACCAATTAGTTCTAGAATTGTGTTTAAATTATAATTTTGTTTTCTTATTTGCCGATCATTAACTAATTATATATTTTTCTATTTTATTTTTTTATTGGACGTGTCAATTGGAACCTTAAATTTTAAAAGAAAAAAAATTATTGTAGCTCGTTAGTGGCCCGTTTAGCCCGTGGCCCGCTAGGGTTAGGGTTAGGTCCCAACAATTGTAGGACCGTTAAGTACGAACCGGTTAAGGCCCTAACCTGTTTAGCCTGTAGCCCTGTAGGGCTAGCCCTATAGGGCTAGGGACAACCCGATAGACATCTCTACATTTAATGAGTTCACCCCCAAATCTTTTTTTACCATGGTTATATGTACTCGCTCATTTTATGAGTTCACCCCCAAATCATTTTTTTACCACGTTTATCTGCACACACTCATTTTATGAGTTCACTCTCAAATTATTATTTTATCACGATTATCTGTACCCACTCATTTTATGAGTTCACCCCAAAATAATTTTAAAAAATAATCACATTTAAAAAAATTATATTATCTTTTTATTAATTTACACAAAATATAATAAAATAAACTCTAATTTATATATTTACAATATACAGACGAGTTATTGTCGAGTTACCGTCGATTCACCACCAAGTCACCCATACTTTTTTTAAAAAATTGTAAAAATATAATTAATAAAAAAACTATCGAAATTAGACACAAATCTCGATTTTTTTTCTTTTTAATTTTTTTCCCCTCTTCTTTTCTTCCCATTTTCAATTTTTTTTTTCCAAATTTTTTATTTCTTAGTTTTTTTCTTTTACTTTTTTTTCCTGCCTTTCTTTTTCATTTTTTCATTTGTATTTTTTTAATCTTAATACAAAATAATATTATAGGTATGATTTTATTATAGTCGGTCGGCGGTGCACCTGAATTTTAATTTGATGAGTAAAGGACCTGCCGAAAATCCATGTCGGTCGGTGGGTGACCCAGCCACCACCATATTCGACCACCCCTTCGACGGCGGCGCTTCCGTCCCGGCCGCTTAAGCCCGAGACCCCTCCTCAAATCGCAATCATGATTCTTCAATTCCATGACAATCGACATCATCTTCCATCTCGGCCACGATCCATGGCGGTCAAAAATCTCTGCTCATTTCGACCACCGACGCGACTGCTTCGATCAATCTCCTTTGTGTTCGCAATCCAGGAGCTTCGATCAGTGGCACTCGCCTGCAACATCACTTCGCTCTCGTTGTTCATATTTGCCCAAATCGAAGCTACATTGCTTCGTCTTCTTCACTATGCTCCTGCGCAGCCTCTTCCTCCGGTTGACGACGGTCCGACGGAGGACTGTGAGTATGTTGTCGATGGATCTCTGATCAGTCGGCACTCGGAGCCGGTGAGCTTGTTGATGAAATCTCAGGCGGCGACTGCTGACATAGGGTGCCCTTCTATTTGGCTAGGGTTATCTTCAATTGGGCTTGGTAATGTGCACCCCTTATTTTCTTCCGTACACCCCGATCTGCACTCCCTCCACTTTTTTATGGTATTATTGTTAGTGGTATTGGTATTACTAGTTATTGATTGTGGTATTACTATTAATACACTATTGAATTAATATCAATGATTATTGATTACGGTATTATTGATTATTAATTGTGGTATTACTGGTTATTGTTTGTGGTATTACTGATTGTGTGCAATTATTTATTACTCCCTCCGTTCCACAATAACTTTCACACTTTTCTTTTTATGACGTCCTACAATAACTTTCACACCCTTTAAATGAAAAATCCTTTATAAACTTCACCCTCACAATATCCTCAATTTTACATAAATGTCATTACTTTTTCTCTACACATACATAAAAGTCAACTCATTTATTTACTTTATACATAAAGTTTTACAAAATTACCCCTCAAAACTCCACTCATCATTACACTTTCTTAATATTCGTGTCCATCTACCTATGAAAATTAATATGGAACGGAGGGAGTATTAATTAAGACATTACTGATTATTATTATTCTTTATGGTATTATATATTATTGTTTATGGTATTACTGATTATTGTTTTTGGTATTACTAAATATAATTTGATTTGTGAAATTATTTGTTATTGTATAAGATATTAACGATCAATGTTTATGGATTACTAATTACTGTTCATTCCTTCATGATATTACTGATAATTATTTTTTAGTATTACTTTATATAATTAGATGTGTGAAATTATTTGTTATTGTATATAAAATTTTACTAATTAATATTAATGGTATTACAGATTACTGTTCGTGGTATTACTAATAATTGTTCTTGGTATTATTGAATATAATTAGATGTGTGTAATTATTTATTATTGTATAAGATATTACTGATTATTATTAATAGTATTACTGATTATGATTTATGGTATTACTGTTATTACTTATTGTACTAGCGACTATAATAAAATTATACATATAATATTATTTTATATTAAAAAATTTAAAAATACTAAACAAAAAAAAAAAAAAAAGCAGGAAAAAAAATGAAGAAATAAAAAGTTTAAAATAAAAACTGAAAATTGAAAAATAAATTAAAAAGAAAAAAAATTGAGATTTGTGACTAATTTGGATAGTTTTTTTTAATTATGTTTTTACGATTTTATTTTTAAAAATATGGATGATTTAGTGGTGAATCAACGATAACTCGACTGCAAATTGTAAATGTATAAATTAAAGTTGATTTTATTATATTTTGTGTAAATCAATAAAAAGATAATATAATTTTTTAAATATAATTATTTTTAAAAAAATGTTTCGGGGTGAACTCATAAAATGAGCGGGTGCATATAATTTTGAGGTGAACTCATAAAGTGAGTGGGTGCAGATAACTGTAGTATACATATAATTTGGGGGTGAACTCATAAAATGAGCGGGTGCAGATAATTGTGGTAAAAAATAATTTAGGGGTGAACTCATAAAATGAGCGGGTGTAGTTGTAAAAAAATGATTTGGGGTGAATTCATAAAATGAGTGGGTGCAGATAAGTGTAATAAAAATATGATTTAGGGGTGAACTCATTAAATTAGTGAGTATATATAAAATATAAATAAAAAATTAAAATTAAAATTAGGGGGTACGGTGCATACGGATGCACACAAGTGTTAAGCCCCACAATTATAAGACCCAAAAGAAAGTTCATAACTATAAAATGCACTTACTATTACACTTTCTCCATTCTGCTCAACCATTTCTTATTTCTTGAGATAATTAAGTAAATTTAATTGATTTAGTACATTTGAGTCCATGTTCTAGTTCAATTTATTATTATTATTATAAAAATAATTACATGACCTATAAAATAACTCTTTTTATTTCATTTTTTTTCTTTATTTTATTTCATTTTTTACTTTTTTTTGTTTCTTTTTATTTAATTTATTTTTATTTTTTTACAGTTTTTATTTTTTTTTGTTTTTACTTAAAAATATACACATTCTCCATTTAAATTAAATTTTTTATTCAATAAAAAGTGCAACACAAAATTACTATAAAATGTAAGTCGATATAACAAAAAAGTGCAACACCATATTTACTAAAATTATAAGTTAGTATAACTAAAAGTGAAATACAATATTTCTGAAATGTGCAAGTCGGTATTACTGAAAAGGGCATCACAATATTAATGAAAAGTGTAAGTCTATATAACGAAAATAATGTAAGATATAACTGAAAATTGTAAGAGTTTATAACTGAAAAGTGCAACAAATTTTTTTACTGAAAAGTGCAACACAATATTATTAAAAAGTGCAAGTCAGTATCACAATTTTTAATGAAAAGTGTAAGTTATTAAACTGAAAAGTGCAACACAATATTACTAAAAAATGTAAGTCACTATAAATAAAAATATTATTATACAGTTTAATAATTGAAAAGTGCAACACCATTTTACCAAAAAGTGTAAGTCATGAAAAAGTGCAAGTCGGTACAACTGAAAAGTGCAACATGGACTAGAGTGCACAACATGCACTCGAGTCCATAGCAGATCAACCAAATTTAATTTATATTTTATTAAATATGTTTATTTATACTTATGATTTGATTTGATTATTGTGTTTAATTTATGAATAAATTTATTTGGATCTATAATTTATAAGTTATGAATTAGAGTTTATATAATAATTGTTAATTTATTATCTAATTCAATTAAGAATAAGTTATGAATTAACATTTAGAGTTTGTATTATAAGTGCTAATTTGCTACATTATGTTAAATTAATCATTTCCAACTTACTATCTAATTCAATTAGAAAATGACGAAAGATAAACTTATACTATTAAAGAAGCTCAAGACAACGAGAAAATAATTCAATCTTCGAGAATTTATGTTCAAGGGAATGAAATCTCAAGAAGCTACTTGCACTTTCCAAAGAGATGAGTCTCAATGCATAGGGAGTGTTCTTCAACCCCATCATTTAATTCACCTCAAATTCGAGAAAATAAAAGGAGTATAATTGTATTTTTTTTTTTTTTTGATTTGAGCTTTATGTAATGTTTTTTTTTTTAATTTTCCTTGAAACCATATGACTTTTTTTATTAAATAGTATTTTACTTAATATTTTCCGCACCAAAAAAATTGAAATCCTGAATCCGCCACTGCACCTAACACATTACTACTACCATTAATACCCCTACAATAAAAAAACACCAAAAGATAGCAGGAACAAGCCCAACTTGTCAGTAGCACTGAAGACTAAGGTTAGTAAGGTAGCAAACATCTTGATCGAAAGCTGCAAGGATGACAAACCAACACGGGGCAAAATCAAGGAGGTTGCGAATGTGTTTGGCATTTCCAGAAGATCAGTTAGTTCCATCTGGACTGCAACAAGACAGAAAAAAAAAATGAAGGTCAGGCTGTTATATTTAATGCTTAGAATTGGTCAATACACAATGATAGAATTATGCTAGATATTGAGAAACTGGAGTCAATTCCTTTACGAAAAAGAAACTACATATAGAAGAATAACAAGAGAAATTGAGGTAAGCAAAAGGTTAGTGAAAAAGTGGGTTAAAATGGGTTGATAAGGGCACATACGAATGCCATTAAACCTGAGTTAACAACTCAGAATAAGCTCTTAAAGCTGAAATTCAGTTTAAGTTATTTATGTTATGATAGAGACTCAACATCATTAAGTTCAAACCAGTGCACAACATAGTTCACATAAATGAAAAATGGTTTTACATCACAAAAGAAATTGAAAGGTACTACTTAGCTTCAGATGAATCAGATCCTTATAGATTGTGCAAGAGTAAAAAATTCATTACCAAGTTAATGTTTATGTCTGCTATGTCAAGACCACAATATTCAAGTGATGAGAATCTAATATTTGATGGAAAATAAGGATATTTTCCGAATTTTTGTAACGAATTCAGTAATGTTTATTTGCTTTTTAGGCCTATTTTAAATTGTTTGGGCCTTTTTGTTATTTTGTTGGGTACGGCTATCTGCACCTCCAGTCTATTTAAATGCACTCCCCCAATAAATGCATCCCCTCAAATTTGAATAAGACAAATGCACCCTCTAAATTGTCTTAAATACCCTTTCTATCATTTTAGTGTATTCTATTAGATGCACCCTCACTCCCTCAACATTCTCCAACGTGACCGAACTCCCTCTCCAGTCGAACTCATGGACTCAGAAAACCTACAAGGTATGTAGTATGTAGTTTAATTTAAATCTTAATTTTTTTTTAATTTTAATGTTTGGATTTTTGAAAAAGTTGTTTGTATGGTGCATCTCTTTATTTTGAATTTATTTTACTTGTTTGTTTGTTATGTATGGTGCATTTGTTATGCCATTATAAGATAGGTTTTACATTAGTTTAGTTATGGGTATATTTTGATTCCATGTTAGGGCTTTTTTGTTTGATTTTAATGATTTTATGTTTAGAAGAATACATGTTTAGTTGATTTGAATAAAATGGGGAAGGGAAAAAAAGCATGAAATCAACGAAAAGTAGTGAAAATAGAGAATTAAATCGACGAATCAGGGTTGATCGAAATGCATCGCATCGAATTTTTTTCCGATAACTCCTTATGTAAATTGTGGAGTGGGGGAGGGGTTAGGGGTTAGAGGGGAAGGTGATGGTGAAGAGGTATGAAAATGGGGGAGCAGGGGTGTGCGCAAAGTACGTGTGTGCATTTAGTATAGCAATTTTACTAAAAGGTCCATTTGGGATTTCTACCTGATTATTAAATTAATAAAATTAGAGGGAGAGTGCATTTAAACAGACAGGAGGTGCAGGTAGCCGGACCCTGTTCTGTTGGATAATTGAGAGCGTTGGGGCTTATGACATTGGCCCATACTTAGCTTAGTTAGCTAGCTACTATAAATGGGTTTGACTATGGCCTTGACTATATACCCCTCCAGACTTGTTAAGTATACTCCCCCCTTTATATTTATTAATTTAATATACATGTAAAATACCTAATTTATCCTTCTAGTAAAATATTCATGATAGATACACCCTTCTAAATTAAAACCATAACCCTAATTAATTAAAAACCTAACCCTAACTAATGAAGGCGCCACTGCTGCAATTCCGACAACCGCCGCCGCCGCGGTAATTACGACAATTCACCTCCGGCCGTCACCGCCACTCACTAGATATATAAAAAACAAAACACTTACATTTTTCGACATCGGTTTGTTGACGAAAAACCCTCATGTCGACACTGGTTTGTTGACGAAAAATCCTCTTGTCGACACTGGTTTGTTGACGAAAAACCCTCCTGTCGACACTGGTTTGTTGACGAGAAACCCTCTCGTCGGCAACTCTTCATCGAAAGAAATTTTAAAAAAAAATTAAAAAATTTCGACAACTCTTAATAAAAAATATTCACTATGGTCGACAATTAGTTGTGGACAACCGTGTATATTTTCGATGAAGGGTTGTCAAAAAAAAAAGAAAAGAAAAAGAAAAGTAGACAGTAGAAAAAAGAAAGGAGAAAAAACGGAATGAACCCTACCTGTGTTTGCAGACGGCGGCGGCTGGGCGAGTGGAGGCCTTGGAGGGGAGGAGGCGACGGCTGGGCGAGCGAGGAGAGGGGC
The DNA here is from genome assembly GCA_963675135.1 of Galeopsis tetrahit. NCBI lineage: Eukaryota > Viridiplantae > Streptophyta > Magnoliopsida > Lamiales > Lamiaceae > Galeopsis > Galeopsis tetrahit. Next base: position 60,864,754 of record OY776121.1, on the reverse strand, counting down.
GGCCTTGCGAAGAAGAGGCGGCGGCGGCGACGCTGGGAGAGAGAGGCGCCGCCACCGTCGAAAAACGAAGGCATAAATTAAAAAAAAAACAGAGAGAGAGGAGGAGGGAGGGGACGGAGTCGCCGACGGTGAGACGACGTAGGGGCAAGCTCTGTTGTAGAGAGGGACGGCGTAGGGAAAGGCATGGCGGCGGCGGCGCGAGGGAGGAGGAGCGGCGCCGCCGCGTTGTTGCAGAGAGGAGGAGGGCGGTTGGGCATCGCGAGGGACGGGGGTCTTCGGCTGGGGCGATAATCGGCGGAGGTCACGATGGGCGGCGGAGAGCGGCAGGCAGAGAGGAGAAGAGGAAAGGTGGGAGAAGAAGGAAAATTAGGTTTTAAGGGGGTATATGTATCATGTATATATTTAAGAGAAAGGGGCAAATTAGGTATTTCATGGGGGAGTACATCTAACATAATCAATTTTAAGAGGGGGTGCATCAATCCGGGGAGTATATTTAACAAGTTTGGAGGGGTATATAGCCAGGGCCTTTGACTATTTACACCTCCATTTTGGAGAAATTTACTCCAGAATGATGCACTTTCTCTAAAATTTGTCTAGGATAGATGCACCCCTTAAATTATTTTAAATACTCTTTTATTTATAAAATACTTTACTAACTAAACCCCACCCAAAATCTCTAATTTTCTTCTTCTTCCTCCCTTCTTTCTCTTTACAGCCGCCCCCCCTTCTTCTTCCTCTATTCTTTTCTCCTTCCCCATCTCATTTATTTTCTCCACCCCTTTGCCACCGCCCGCCTTCCTCCCCCTTAAAAAAAAGTACTAAAAAAAAAGCCTAACTCTCATATGGAGTCTAGTCTAAATAAGAACTCGACTCCATGTGGCTTATTTTATTTTTTATTTTTATTTATTTTGACCATTTCAAACAATATTAAAAAAAGTTTTTTTTTGTTCATTTTCTTTTTATTGACATGTTTTGAAATTTTTTATTTTTTTTATTTTAACCCATTTTAAATAATTAAAAAAAGTGCAATACAATATTATTAAAAAGTGTAAGTGTCTACAAGTGTAAAGTGTAACATAATTTTTACTCCCTCCGTCCGCCTATAAGTTTTCCATTTTACCATTTTGGTCTGTCCGCCTATAAGCTTCTCATACCTTTTTTGGTAAGTACTTTTTCTTACACTTCACTTTATATCTTACTTTTTCTCTCTATCTCTCTCCTCTCTCAATCACATCACTTGTACTATATCTATTATTTAATCATTTTTCTTAATCTCTGTGCCAAAAAGTAACGTGAAGCTTATAGGCAGACGGAGGGAGTATTAAAAAGTGCAAGTGAGTATAACTGAAAAATATAACACAATATTAGTGAAAAGTGTAAGTCATTATAACTTAAAAGTGTAAGTCAGTATAACTGAAAAGTGCAACACAATATTTAATGAAAAATGTAAGTTTTTTTTTTTTTTTTTTTGACGGGGAAAAATGTAAGTTAATATAACTGAAAAGTGCAATACGATATTACTGTAAAAAGTGTAACTCAATTTTTAATGAAAAGTGTAAGTCACTATAATTGAAAAGTGCAACACAGTTTTACTGAAAAATGTAGTCGCTTCTTATATAGACTTGGTCTACACACAAGACCTACTCAAAAATTAAAGTATCAAAGAGAAGAAGGTGGTGGGGCTTGGCTGAATTACAAGTCTGCATAACTATAAACGTTAAATTTAATTTTCGGATTAAATGACATAAGATCGATCTACTCTAGGAGTAGATGATCGTAGTGTATTTAAAATATCAAAACTAAATTTCGATGAGTGAAGAATTAATGCACATAGTTGAGACATCAATTGCATTAATTTGGTGCAGCACAAAGGTTGATCAATTGTAATGAAATATAGTGCTCAAACCCAAAAAAATTGAATGAACAAACCAACCATTTATGAAATATCACTATTTTCTTGTGAGTAAAAAATAGTGAGCCATTTCAAAATTGTACATCTTATTAGCATCCAAAGATTACCAGTGTCAAATAAAAAGGATCTATAACTCAGAAAAAATAAATAGTTGTGGAGAAATATATGTACATATGATGATCAAATGAAGTTTAGCAAAATGTGATATTTTGTTCAATGATCTGATTCAACTAATCTATCCTGCAACTACTCCAGCACTTCTCAAGCTAAATTTTTAGCTTGCAAATACAGACCAAGAAACAGAAAAACCGCGAGGATAGCAACGTTCGGCCTTCTATCAACACCAGCTGATACAGACCTGTATAAAATGTTAATAAGTAAATCAAAATCACGTGAATCTCTTATTCAAAGTTAGTAAATGAAGTATCACTATTTAATTTTTTATTTTTTTTGAATTTATTTATTTTTTCTTCAAAATCACCAAACAATGATATTTCATATGCTGAATAGTATTACTGAGTTCACCATAAAGACTAAAAGTATGGCAGTGGTTGTACCTTGTAAACATTGTCTTTGTTGTGAGTCCAAATCCAAAAGGGAAAAGTGGATCATAATGAGAATCTCCAACATTCATTGGGAGCTGATCTACAGTTTTGAACCAAGTCCTAGGTAGTGTTCCAGTGAAACCATAGTCCCCGAACAGCACGTCTGTCACTCCCTGACCTTCAGTTCCGGGTAGCCACGCTGCCACAAGGGCATCTATTGTTGAAACGTATCGTTCGATCACAACTGGTCGACCAGATACAATGATAACAACACATTTGACAGCTTTACAAATGTTGTTGATGACATTAGGTCCCGGATCAGACATTGTCAGAGTTTGGCTATCCCCTGCTGTCTCTGTGTAAGGATGCTCCCCAACAACCACAATTGCGTAATCAAATTGGTTCGATTTGAGATATTCTGTTTCGGGGTTTTCAAGGAACATGACTTCTGTGTCCTTATCGACTGTGGATTTAATAGCATCAAGAATGGTGGTTCCTGTCATGAAGCAACTAACTCATAACAACAATAACTTGGTTGAAACTCATAATCCAGATTGGAGTAACAATTGGATGCACCTGCTGCATGGCCAGTTGCACCATGCAGCAGGTGCACAACTAGTATTGTTCAACCAAAATAACTAATACTATTGTTTAGTGAAAACAACTAATATTGTTTAATGAAAAAAACTAATAATGTTTATGAAACAACTAATATTGTTCACTGAAAACAATCTATACTGTTTAGCGAAAGTAACTAATATATAATCTTGAAAATGTTGGATGGTGGGAGGTGTTTGAACTGCGTCCAGTTTTAGTTATCAGAAGGCATATCTGTATCATTCAATGCTACATCTAAATATGCATTAGTTAAACGGCTTTATCACTTGTCCGAAGTTTATTCAGAACTTGCATATAGAATAAAGATAAGCAGCTAAACAAGTTTGCTTAAATATGCAATTAAGTCAAAGGACGTGATATTTTTGCACAAGCCAGTAGACCAAAACGACGTCAATTTGTATATCAGGCAGGGCCCAAACTGCTCAGTGTCTCAATTGCAAAGCCTAAACAGAATCAAGAAAGAACCTACCACTTGTCGCATCGTTTCCACTAAATCCCTGCCAACTTATTGTCCATCCACCACACTGGTACCCCAAGTTATCAGCATGGCTACCAGCAACTAGAATTCTCGATGCTTTCTTAGGCAATGGTAGCAGTGTATCATTCGCAGTTTTCCCATTTTTTAGCAGAACAAGGGACTTTCTTACAGCTTCCCTAGCCAAGTTCCTATGTGCCTGTTAACATTTTGAGGTCTCAGATCATTTTGGGAAATTGTAAATTCAAGATTGGAAATGAATATAGGCGCTAGAATACACATTTGGTTCCAAAAAAGGAAATTTATATCTACCTGGCTTCCAACCTCATTGACCATACTAAGATCAGCAAGAGGGCTTTCAAAGAGACCCAAGTTGAACTTGACGAGCAAAATTCTCTCAACGGCATCATCAATACGATCCATTGGGATAAAGTTGTTCTTGACAAGATAAGTGAGGTCATCAATGAACTCGGTGTAGTTGAATGGTAGCATAACCTGTTACATATAAAAAATGTTTACATATGAGATAAAATTGAAGTTAATAAGGATAACTTTTCTGTGAAAAAAGAAAGATAGAGCACCATGTCAATTCCAGCTTGAACACTCTCAAGAACAGAGTATGTATAGTTGGAATGTGGTGGATTGGTGATACGGTCAATTCCCTGCCAGTCTGAGATAACGAAACCCTGATAGTTCATCCAAAACAATTTGAAGTTACGTAAGGAATTGTAGAAGTTAATGCAAATTTCAAGATAATTCAGCATAAGAATATCAGAACGATGACCAAATTGCATAGCAAAAACTTTCATGAAAATCATACTCTGTATAATTGGGCGAAAAAATCATTTAATATATTGTAGCAGAATACTTCATCCATACAGCAGTTTTTTATACTTTTGACAAATATATAAATCTCATCTTGTTTGTTTTTTTTACAAAACTTAGAAACAAGTCATAGTAGTCATCTGAGATGAATATTAAACACGAAAGTCAAAGCCAAGTATATACTCCCTCCGTTTCTAAATATCTGTCTGATTTCATCCGTTCACACGAACCAATTTTTCACTAATTAGGATATCAAAAGACTAATGTACCCTTATTTGTTACTACTTGATGAGCTTATAATTACAAGAAGATTGTTAGCATTTATTAGTGCTATTGTTGGAAAAAGGGGGTAAAATTTTGCTTATATTACCAAAGGGACAAATTATTATGAACACCGTTTTGGATAGAATCAGACAGATAATTAGTATCGGAGGGGGTAATATTATAACCTGTTCCCAACAATACCTTGAACTTTAATGTACCCTTTAGAAAGCCAGTGATCAACTCACGGTTTGCATGCATCTTATTACCATTCCAGCTGGAGTAAGAAACCATAACCGTAGAGACACCCTTGATGACGGAGTCATAGTAAGCGGGCATGTGAATACTGAGCAAGCCATGCATATCAGTCAGGGTGTTGTCTTCATTGACGCCCCTTGTCGTCCCACCATCACCAACAAAGTGTTTCGCACAAGCTGCCACTTTGTTCCTTAAATGAAGGGGAAGTTATTAAAATTTTGGTACTGATTAGTTTTATATTAAAATCATCTAAATAACGAATTTCATGGAATATAAGAAGTTTAGACAGCAATAATCAAGAAGAAAAGTTTCTGAACTTGTGTATCTTTACAACTATGCAGCTTTATATCTTTATCGTTGACTAATTTTAAGGATGTTAAACCCTACAAGTAAACAAGTATTAGTAGAGTGATTGAATTATTCATGCCTTGCATCTATCTTATTCATGAAAGACAAAAGTACAGTTTCTAAATCAAACAAGCATGTATCCTGAAATATTCGGTACATACTTTCCAGCAGTGAATGGAACACCCGTCCGCGAACCGTTTGGAATTTCGCCTTGTAACCCAAGTATAATGTCTGTCATCTCTCGGACTACCGTAGGATCCTCGCTGTAACTTTCATAGCACCGTCCCCACCTAGGATCTCTGCAAACCTACAGGAAAATTAACAAACTATTAAGACTTCACTCAAAGACTAAAGTTAGGAAAATTAAGGTTTGATATCTAAAAGAAAGATGAAACTCAAATTGCAGCCAAGGGGATAACTATTACAACATACTGCAATGCAAGGAGCAAATGCATAAGGAATTCCAGTAGCTCTGCATTCAATAGCAGTTGCGTCACCAATCCTTCGCACAAGATCAGGGTCCCTGTTTCATTGCATTGGATCAAGCTCAAGAAGAGTTCATTAATATTATATGATTATTGCTTCTCACAAGTAAAAATTTTGGCCATAAGATGCAACTTAGGGGGTGTTTTGGTTCAAAGTCTTCAACAGGAATGGTAATGAATTGAATTGCATTGGGAATGGTGGTTACATTGTTAGTGTTTTGCTTTAATCTTGGAATGAGTGGGGATAAATAAATGATTGTTAGTTGAGGAATAGTGGAATGATCGAAGAGAAATAATTATAGGAGGGGAGGTGGTTAATCAAAAGGGGTACTGATTAACTTATTTTGAGTCTCATTACCATATACGAAGTATGATGAAGGTGAATCGATCATATTTTATTCTCATTGACCACCATAATTACCCTTTACTCATTCTCATTTCCATTGAAGCATTTTAAACCAAGTGCCCCCCTTATAACCATGTTACCGAATATGTTTTTACGAAGAGGTGGTTTCCCCAGTTACACGATTGAGAATTCAGATGTGGGTGTAGTACCAGAAAATCATTGAAGATAGTGCTATAAAAATTGTATTATTTTGGGTAATATAGAATCTGTTACCAAAAATTACACCTTCATTCAACCAACAAAGTGAAAGAATATTTAGTATAAAAAGTGTACCTTCATGGAAATAAAAGCATGTGTTCGATACGATACTCAAAACACCTAGAAACACACATTTATTTAAGACAATATTCACAAAAAGAATAGAAAGCTTACCTGGTTGCTCCAAGGCCAACGTTATGCGGAAATATTGTGGCATTATAGACGTTATTGTGCCCATGAACAGCATCAATTCCATAGATCATAGGAATCCCGAGACGTGTGGATAAAGATCCCTTCTGGAAGCCATTCACCATGTTAACCCAATCAGCAGCAGTAGCTCGTGGAAGTGGCGTACTTCCACCACCACTTAATAGGCTCCCTGCATCAACAAAAAAAAAGTTGGTATCATGTAAAACAGGTTTATCGTACAACCGATTCAAAGCATATCTCACGGGCATAAATCATGGATTGTTCAAGGGATCTCAACTTATTTAACAATAAAGTGGCTGAACTCAAGGGTCTAAAATAGCATACTTCATGGAAAGCAATCAATAGTTTAGTCTTTTGTAATGGTTATAAATAAGTGAGATAGGAAGGCATCAAGAAGTATAATACTAACAATAATTAGTCTTTGTTATCAGCCTATCATTAGTCACTCAAATCTTCTTCTTGGTTCTTTTATCTAACATGCTACATCACTTGTTTCTATTGAAGTTAAGAAATCCATCTAATGATCCTAGTTTTTCAATTAATTAATAAGCCTAAAAAACAAACAGATCCCACATTAATTAATAAGCCTAAAAACATAAATAAATCAACAGTTACAGAGACATACTTGCCAACATTTATTTATTAAGCAATGGAGACCCCATCAAGAATATAAAATTCAACTGAAAACAAGAAACTCCTCCAACAAAATAAAGCACATAAATCACAGTTAGGGATCAAGAATCCAATCAAACACAAAACCCCCCATAAACCACATTACCAATGTAGTAATTCTTCATAATTTCAGGAGTGGCAGCAAGCCTATCAATCTGAACCATCTGCCCAATCTTTTCCTCTAAAGTCATTCTCCCAAGAAGATCATTTATCCTCGCCCCAACTGGCTGCTTTGGATCCTTGTACTGTACGTACAACTCCTCCTCCAGCGCCATTGCCCCCCACAGCATTACCATAATCCAGACACACGAGATCCACTTCATTTTGCTGCACAAGAAGTGGCTCGAAATTGCAATGTCAGTGCAAGTGTAAAAAAGGTAAATTTATGAAATGAGAATATAAAGAAAAGTGGAGTAGTAAAGATGAGTAGATAGTTTTATGTTGCGGAGAATCTGTGAGAACGTGGATGGGTGCCTCTTTCGCCGCCTTTTATGGAGCCAAAAACGTTTTACACTACACTACTTACTTGGGTTCAACAATTTCTTATCAAATTCAACAGTTACTCAACTCACTCAAATAGTATCAATTACAAAAATCTTATGTCTTTTGTCACAGTGTAACATATGAATTATAAAAAAATCTTATCATTCTCGGATAGAAATCGTATTAAAAGGATCGGCTCACAAAAATTGTAAAAAATGTGTGTTACTTTAATTAGTAGTATGTGTTACTTGTTGTTATAGTAACACACATTTACAGTAACCTAGAACTGCAATCCAGTTTTTCTACACATAATATTTTTTTGCTTATATCCTAACTTGTGCTAATAGTAATATTGCATAAAAAAAATTGTAAACAGAAAATTGACAAAAAACAAGTTTTTAGATATACCTTTTCACATTTTCATGTGTAATTTCCGATCCATATATTTAATATTGTTATAGATAAAGATATATGTAACTATTAATTTCACAAATTAAAGGTATACTCTATTTACATGGATATAGACCCCCGAAATTGATCAATTTAATAAAGGATTAATATATTTAATTTGTCATAACAAAAAATTGTCAAAATATAAGTTACGTGAAAAGTTAGGGTAGAAAATGGGGAAAAGTAAAAAGGAATTTCTTTTGGAGGTGTCTTCAAAAGATGCCTTACAACTAGTTGATGCGTTAATTCATCAACTTTCCACGAGATATCATAAAAAAAGAGAGTTAGATTTTATTGGATTCAAGACTATATCTCCTTTATATTATTATTACATATTTTCACATAAAAAAGAGTAGTATTAAAAGTGGAAAAAGTTAAAAGTGGGACATAACTTTTTGAAGATAATCAAGACTCAGAAAATGTCTTGCATTTACTTATTGGAAACCAAAAATTGGGGTTTGTTATTAGAGTTTCAAGTTCAACCAAGGTCGTAAAAAGTTTTTTTTTTTTTTTTTTTTTAAATAATAACTCACGCAATATTTGCAAATTAAATGAGTATGTTTTTTTTTTTTTTAAAAAAAAAAAATCCAAATGAGTATGTTAATATTTGAAAGGATATATATAGAATATTTGAATATTCGGTAAAAATTAAATGGGTGCAAACTTAAAATTGCATATTTTTTTTTAAGTTTTTTTTTTTTAGTTTAGCATTATTAAAATATAGAAAATCAAACCTAGCATGTCAAAAAAAAAAAAAAAAAATTGTAGGTAAAAATTGGGTAGGGTAAGGTTATAATCTCATAGTGACAAAATTACTCATTTGCCTATACAATAATTTTTACTTTATTAATATAATATTTACATATTTACACAAAATGTCATTTTCATTTTATTTACTTTATTTATAAAAGTTTTAAAAAATTTCGACAACACTCCATCAATTGCACATTTTTCTTATTTTGTGTGTCGCAAATTTGATGCAAACAATTGTGAAAATATAAAATAGAATATGGATCATCTACATATCTTGTGTAAATTTTGAGAGAAACTACACGTGATAAAATAAGGGGGCTCACTATTAAGTACTCCATTTGTCCCTCTTTAAATTATCAATTTTGTCAAATATTCCTAACAAGTTACTCATTTCAATTTTTATCCATACTTCATTACTTTTCTCTACCTTTTTTATTTACTATATATCTCTCCCATTTCCTCTCTCTACATTTTTCAATGAAACTATAGATGACATGAAGTCACTATTTTTAAGAGAAAAAATAGTGGAATTCCTCATTCGGTGGAACGCAAAAAAATAGAAAAATAAACAAAAAAAATAATGGTATAATACATAAACAAATATAGAATCATGTGAAGTCACGCACCTGAATTAATATTTTCCACAATCGTCTCTCTTTAACACAAAATATAACACACGATTTAATCTGAAATTATAACAATATATATAGATAATGTAAATTCAAAAGGGCACACATACTACGTCCATAGTGTAGCGTATAGTATAGGGCAAACAAAGAACTTGCAAGCTTTACTCTCAACACCCAGGCCAAGATATGCCTCCTAGGGACAAACCTCTAATCAACCAAATTGGAACACGAAACCTCAAAACCTTCTTTCTTACCTTTCCCAAATTCTCATTTTCATTTATATACTCCTACATATTATGTATATATAACCATTACTTTGCGAGATAACATACAGACACTAAATAAGCTTGAACGGAAAGCAGCTTAAGTTCGAATGGCGACAAGGCCGAGTGGTGGTGGTGGTAACTTAGTTTGGCCGGTTTTCGAAGACTTGAAGCCCACATCGGAATGGCAACAAGACGATAAATCTCATCATCTCATTATTCATCTCCCCGGTACGTATTAGGAGAGGTGGTATCTAACTTGACTAAGAAGCTACCATTATCACAAAATTTAAACTACTCATTTTGCTTTTTTGCCAGGTTTCATGAAGGAGCAAATCAGGGTTTCAACAGAGGGCAAGAATATAATCAGGATTCGGGGCGAACGATTAGCTGGCAACAAATGGAGCCGCTTCCTCGAGGATTTTCAGGTTCCGGTTGACGCGGAAATGTCATCGGTTCGAGCTAGATTCGGAGATGGAATACTTAATATAGCAGTCCCAAAGAAGGTCGCTAACAAACCTCAAGAGACTATTCCTCATAATGACCAAGAGAAAAGTCCAGAAAACAAAAGGACGTCGGATCATCCTGGGAAAAAACAGGGTCAGGCGGAAAGTGATGGAACGAGCATCTCTGCAGTTCCGCATGTTGGATCAGAACGAGCAGACGGTGTAATAAAGAAGGCGGAGAAGGCAATTGAGGAAGACGAGAAGGATAGGAAGACAAAATCGACCATAGACGATGGAGTAGGAGCTTTTACTATTGACAGATACAAGAAAGCAGTGAAAGGGCTTACAGGGATTAATGAAGAGAGGCAACTGATGGTGAATATTGGGGTTGGTGCGCTCGTTGTCATGGCTCTCAGTGCTTACGTCACCTACAGATTTGCATCAAGAGACGACAAAAATTAGACCTCAAAGAAATGAATATGTATGCTTACTGTAATAACTCCAACAACTAGCACACAATTAAAGGGCACAAGTTTATCAATATGCAGACAATTCTATTGTAAGAAAACATGAACATAACAAAATGTATTTTCCTTATTTTAAAATACTGCGATTAAAACAGAAACATTGTCCAATGTAATTCTTTTGTTTCAAAATACTACGATTCCATCCAGTCAGGAATCATCGGTTATCTTTCTTCCACCATTCCTGCAAAATACTGGTTCTCATTTTGATGGTGGTGGCATCATAACATTATCTGCTTCAGGCTTCGAAACCATCTTCTTTCTCCTCATATAGGTTTTTCGTCCAACTTCTGCAGATTATATGCAATTACTTCAATACAATAGAAATAAATATGGACATGGTGCAGGAATATATTACATGACAAATTGAATCATTTTGACTACGCAATACCATGGAAAGGAATACACAGGCATGGAAGATGGTTATCCAACCTTGATTTCAGACTACAAATCAATTTTTATAAGATAATCCAATCTTTTAGGCCATGTTTGATAGCTACGATTGATTAGGCGGAGATTATGATGATATCTAAACTTTACAGATTTTAAAGCATAATCTACCCTTAATATTAGCTATCAAACAACCTATAAGAGCTGAGATGGAGTTAATCTACCCTTAATCTTTGCTATCAAACATGTCCTTGGTGTACGGTTGTCGGAACGGATAGTCTAAAAACTGAAGGTCAAGAATCCGGAAAAGAACCTCAGCTTAAAAGCATGTGATATTACTTTCCAGCTTTCTTCAACATGGTTTAAGTGGTATTCAAGTGATATATACTGCTAGTAGCATAACTAACAACCATTGAGATTAATTATAAGTCTAGAGGTGAAAGAAATTTATCTCAAGGCCATTCTACCTATTTGTCGGAGTACCTTTCCATATTTGGACACACATGTACACGTATTCAACTTCAGAATACCATCTTTAAATTATCGACACTGATAAACTCGAAACATGTACTCAACTAAATTCAGATAAATGATGTTACCTTCAAGAGAACCCGATGCAATTAAATGAGATAGAGACTGGCTTGCTGCAGATTACAAAAAAAGACAAATATATTATTATGTAGAAGACAATAGAAAAAAAAAATATATATATACTCCGTATATATATATAACACAAAACAAAAGGAGAAAGAAAATAAAGCATAATACTGGCCTGTTATTTCTGTTTTAGGTGTTGAATCAAATCCATCTCCTCGTTCTTCAGACTCCATTTCTTCAAGCCCTTGGGATTTAGGAGAAAACGCCTCAGTATGATTGTTGCCCCAGGTGTAAACCACGCCAGTTCTGGAGACAGCAACTACAACAGGATGAACCGGGTGCCATGTTATATCGATTAACATCTCATTCGGACCATCAATACTTTTGACAAGGCGCCCAGTGTTGTCCCATACGCAGATCTTGTAATTTCTGCAAGCAGAGGCTCCAGCAACAAACTTACCATCGTGACTAATACACGATGTTTTCCATTGCGATTCTGTAATAGAATTTGAAATCTCTTGCAACAGATCAAGGCACCTCGATCCAATAGCTTTTAATTTTTTAGGTTTTGCAGCTTGTCCACGTGTTGCATCATTTAATGTCTGAAGAGCGTCTTCAATCGGCAGAAGATTTTTGTAGATTCTGATTATCCCATCACTTGAGTTTGTGTGGAGATACATACCGTTCCTGCTAAATGCGATATTTTTAATCATAGCACCCCGCGGAGCTGGGATAATAGCTTGTATGTTTATGCTCTCATGATCTATAACTAAGATCTCCCCTTTGTGATTTCCAACGTAAACCAAATCACCGTGCTTGTTGAAGCAAGCGGCAGTAGGTGTTACAGGAATAAATCCACCTGGCTTATTTTTAACATCTATAGGAAGCACAATTGTGCTTCCTGTTTTGAAGTCAACAATCAAGGGTGGAGAAGACAATGGACATGCTAAACAAACAGATGGTGTAGTTGAACCAGGATGCAGTTGAACTTGCATTGGTTTATGATGCAACGTTGTTCTAGCCATTATAGTCCCGCTGACAGCATCCCATAAAATTAATGATCTCTCGATATCAGACACAAGTAAGCAATGATCATTCTTTGACCAACAGATACTTGTTGTAGGAGCAATATGATTCTTGTCCCAGAGAACATCGGTAATTTTCTTGGTTTGAAAATCCCAAATCGCACAGGTTCCAACAGAAAATCCAGCTGCCCCAAAAGAGTAATTTATTGAAACGTTAGCAAATTATTATACTTGAGTGTTGCTGAGAGCAGAGGCGTGAAGGTCAAGAGGGATGTCAGTATACCACTCCAAAACACGCAACATATTCTACTAATATTGTGTATTAGCTTATCACTTGTTTTGTATAGGAAAAAACCTCCCCTACCCACCCAAATTTATAATATAAGAAACAAACAGAATATAGGAAGAACAAATAGATACACAATAATCTTTAGTGCAATAGTGCATGAACATTAATGAGTGAGAAAGGTCATATTCTTTCCATATAATAAAGCAGCCACATGAAGACCAAAGTCAAACCCAATTTACCAAATAAAAGAAGAAAGCCCATAAATTCTGCAATCTAAAGAAATATAGAAAGTAGAACTCACATTCTCAAGTCAACAGAACATCAAGATATAATTTTTTAGTGGAAAATACATAATTGAGTCCCCAATTGAGTCACTCTTGTACAGAGATAAACAGATATGTCAAGACATTGATTGACATAATCTCTTAGTCATTAATCTACCATTTTTATCCTTCAAGGTAGATTCGCATGACACATGGTGTTTTTTTAAAGAACTTTCAAAGGAGTCATAATTGAGTCCAGAAGGGTCAAAAAATAGACATATCATGGTTGCACCAGAAGATAAAACTTGATGAGGCATTTATCATCTAAGAATATAAAGATCTTGATTGCAGGCAAATTTAAAACTTAAAACAGATATAAAGATCTTTATCTTCTCATGTGGACCTGGAGTAATACATGCAATTACGAATTAAAATCCCCAATTAGCTACATTCTAGAAGTAAACACAAAATAAGTAAATAAATACCAAATTTATCTAAAAGGTATCGATATAAAGTGGCCAACGGAAGGAGGGGGTGGAGGAGCAAAACAAATAATTATACCAGCGAGAAGTGTTCCGTTGTGACTGAAGGCTACACATTTTATTGCTCCAAGACTGGAAAGCTCCGCTATTACTTCCGCTTGCACTTGACCTACAAAAAACCCAAATGAAGCAAACAAAAAAAGTTGCAGCATTATTAAGGCGGAACAAATCAAAATGAAAGGTAGCTAAATAAAAGGTTATTAACAACAGAAAGGTATACTACACTGTATCACCACACAAAGACACAGAAAAAAAAAAGTTTTCAAAGCAAATGAAATTTTTACCAAGAATGGGAGCACTCATTGTGTATCAATCGCTGAAATAGATCAACACAACTAAGTAGAAACTTAAAGCCGCTGTTTTACCCTTTTGTAGGGTTTTCTCCAAAATTTTGATGGGGGCAAATCGAAAAAATTGGAGTAAGTGATGCAGCGGTTAAACGATGGTGACGAAAAAAACAAATCTGCCGTTGATTACACAGAATGCCGGAAGACTAGATGAAGAGGAAACTATATTTTCTAAGAGAACTGTTCATCACTAAACAAAGTTTAAGGTTACAGATAAATAACATTTAAAACTATAGAAATTGCACAAGACTCCCTACTAACTAGAATAATTAAACAAGGACCCAAAAGCCAAATAAAAATAAAACAAAAGGAAGTATTAGCAAACATAACGTGCCACAGACAATTCGCAATGATGCACACGGTCATAGAAATCGAGCGCCATTCGATCTGCATCAGTAAGACTGTAAAATAAAAGGGCAATATGTATATAGATTTCCATGGACGTATGGGGTTGGTAAAGGTAGAGATGGTGACTGGGGAATCCAGTGGACAAAAATATACTCAATATTCCTCTCAGAAGAGGAAATCAAAATATGTATATATAATTTTAAAGAAAGGATAAATTTACAGGCGACCGGAGAAGAATCCAAGATATAATCAATTTTACACCACACGCCACAGCGTGAAATGACACTTAAATTTAGTAGATATTATACCAAATAAATCACTCTTAATATATCATAAATCTTATTATATATGCCACATTTGTAAAGGCATTTGCAAGATAAACAATAAATATTATTGCTCAGAATGAAGCAGACTCAATACCAATAGCAAACCGAATATAAAGAACAAATCTAGTAAAGGCATTTGCAAGATACACAATAAATATTATTGCTCAGAATGAAGCAGACTCGATACCAATAGCAAACCAAATATAAAGAACAAATCTTGATGAAAAGATGTGTTTGGAGACCTTGCCAGAAAAAAAATAACTGAAACAAGAAGAAATAGAGTAGAGATTCAAGAAGAATTCAGGATGCAATTATAAACTTTAAAAGTTAGTACTTGATTTCTTATGCTGTTGAGGTTGTTCATAAGCTAATAATTTCTAGAGACCAAGTGTCTTTTTTGAGTGGTCCACTCTGCATTTTTACAACTAAGACCGACTAATGAATACCAAAGCAGCATCCTCTCCACTAATTCTTTTATATGAAGCCAAAAAAATATATATATATATATATATATATATGGATAAAAATGGATGAGCTTACCCTCAAAATGGAGTACAATAAAACTGTAAGGGACAACTCCAATCCCTAACCAAATTAGATACGAATATGGATTTAAGCTCCTTATGACTTGACAACAATCACACAATCCTAAACTTAATCTCTAACGCTTCCTCTCATACCTCAAACTATCCTATTATTTCTTTCTGATCACAGATGGAACAATCACCACCCAAAACACCTGCTCGTGTTATTAATAAATCCCTCCGTAACCATACAACATGTATCATATCATATAGGAAAAGTACACACACACACACACACACACACATATATATATATATATATATATATATATATATATTGCGACTGCCATCTCCAGTGGCATACTCCATCTACACTAGATATTCTTATCCACAAAGCGAAAAAATAAATAAACAAATGAAACAGGCAATAACATCAAAAGGAAAGCCTTACCCTGGGCACCAGATCAAATAGTACCTGAAATACTTGACTGATGGTGGAAGTGCTTGATTGATATATTCAATTAAACCCACCATTAAATCCAGCACATCAAACAATCAATTGTAGTCGGTCCACCATTTATTCATTATATTTGGACCTATAATTTCGGAGATGAAAAAGAAAAGTATTAAAGCACAATAGTAATGGACTAACATTTGAAATGAAAAAAAACGTTTCACTTGATGTTTTCCTCATCAAAGTCCAAAACCGGCTAGATGTAAATGAGAAAAAAGATATTTTTCTCTTATTTTGTACATAATACTTGCAACATAGTGTCCTCACCACGATATAAAGCACAATCTTGATTCCTGAGTGAGACCTGTTAATGCAAGTGAAAAAAAATTCGCGGGACAACTGGTGATCGTGCTATTATTGCAATTTTCTTGAACAAGGATGGGCTGAATAATTTCAACCTTTCTGTTCTTTATGCAAGTTCCAGCAAAGGAAAGATTTCACTTGATATGTAATGTTATTGCCATCCACTAACTACGCCAACTGATTGGTATGTGTCCTATTTCCCTCATTTCATCTCCCAGTGTCCTTAATTCTCTCCAATTTAAGCATCTGATAACTCATTTCCCCATTCTCCCTCCCCACCCATATCCTGTTAAACTTTTGGATGCACACACCTCTTCTCATCTCTATCTCTACTTAAGGCCCGGAGTGCTGTGCCACTAAAGAAAACATGTGCATGAGATGACAGAAGTAAAGATGCACATGTTTAGAAGATGTGGGAAAAAGCACATAATGATAGTATTTGGATCCGTGAGCTAATTTCGATATACACCCATCAAAGATAACAAGTAGGGATGGGTTTCTAACATGATTTGATCATGTGCAGAGCAGATAAAACACACTCTAAGTCAGCACATCATAATTAGCAGGTTAGTGGGAGGCATAAAATGTGTACACCGTCAAGAACACGGATGTGCAGATAGGTTTACTACTAAAGAAAATAACAACTTTGATTTCTTTTTGGTAAGCAAGAGGAAGAAATAACACTTATATTATTACGCAATCAAGTCTTATCTGAAAACGGATAATATTCTTGACCTTTAGAAATTATTCATCCCCTCAAGTCAAAAATCAAATTAATGATCTATGCTGGTCAGATCTTAAAACAAAAAACATGCGGGCATAGAAACCAAAATATAAGTTGGTTATACCTTAAACATAAAGAGGGGGTATGTTTTTACAGATTTATATTCCTTGTAATGATGAACTGTACATGACATGAAAATCTTATTATCCAGTTTCAAAAGAACCAACCTCTCAGCTTTAAATTAGTAACCAAGGGTACAGAAATTGAAGCCTGGACTACATTGATATAATAAAGAAATTGCGCTATAATACCTATAAAAAGATGAATCACAAGAGAAGATAAGAGATCCTGAAATCTAATAAAGACCAACTAATCAAAAGCAACATGTACTGTTTCTCAAGCTGAACCCAGCAGCACTTTCATTGTCTTCCAAACTATGTCTGTTGTAAAAGGCAATATATCAAGTTCAAAACAAACGTTCCACTTTTTTTCCCACGACATGGAAATAGATACAACTGAAGAAAATTAAAGTTACACATATGTGCCACGGTGGATCTTTTATCCCACCACTTGGAAATAGATGTCACTGTAAGGAACCTAAGATTACAAGCATATGTGCAAATATGGATTATATTCAACTATTCCAGTATACCTTTCCATTTCGATTGTGGCTTCATAACATTATCTGGTAAGAATCCAATACCTTCTCAGGGAGGCTTCCTCTTTTTTTCACAAACATGTTCATCCAATGTATTTAACTTCAGAGATAACAAGTGCTCAAAAAGCCATATTTAGATTTTGTTTAAACATATGGATAAGGCAAGAATTTTTACCCTACTATATTCGGTTGAAAGATATGATGTTACTTCAAGAGGACTGGAACTGGACAGTTGGTTTGTAAGATGATCATCCCCTCCTGCCTCCTATGAAGCATATTTCATATTTCATTGCATCAAGATCTCCTGCTGTGTTGTGCACTTTTCACTAAACAAATTACTAGTAATTTGTGTTATCAAAACACCACAGTGATTTTGCTGTAAAAATCAACACAAATTACTTGTAACTTGTGCAGTAAAAGGTGCACAGCTCTCTCTGAATCACTGAAACCAGCATCTTGGTCGACTGCCAAAAATATTAGCTTTCCTCATCTCTGTTTCACCTGCTAAAACGACGAATCCATAAGTTTAAAACATGTCTTCACGTTAATGCTACGACTCACCTTTTATGTTTGTCATTAACTCAAACACTACAAACTCAATTTCTTCAAGCACTCGATACTCTGGCAAAAACGGCTCCGATTCCCAGTATGATTCACTCGTCGCGTTCCACCGTCTTCTACCCTTTCTCCTTTCCATATTCTCTCTCGTCAAATTCAAGTCTCTCACTAAAAAATTTATCCATTTTCCTTCTTCACCTCTTACAATATTGGAATCTAATTCCTGTAACTGCTGAATATGAATATTCGCCAAAGGATCCATTTGCAATGATCTATTTTACGCAAATCACTCAAAGATAAATTCACTAACGAGAGATGAAGAAGATCCAACAGTCTTTCTCCCTTGGCGGGTGTTTTTCTATCAAAAGATTGATGAGTACAAATCGTAAAACCCATGCAAACAGATGTAAAGTTCATGAACAGATTTATATGGGTTTTCTGAATAGCGCGAGAAAGAAGCCCTAAACAGAGCAGAATCGGCCAATCGGGTAAATTACGCGGTTTAATGGTAAATTCTCTGTCGCGTGAGAATCTATTAATTTAAATTAAATGTAATATATTTATTACAGTGGAGTATCTTTTTAGAAAGAAAAAAATTTGACGAATTTATCTTTTTAGATTTGATTTCTTCGTGTATTTCACAATTTTAATTATCTTTTCAATTCTACTTCCAATTCTACGTGATCATGTAATATATGCATTTTTTATTCTATTTGGCGGTTTACTGTTATTAATGATAATTTTACATCTTTTGTCCATTACTTTTAATATTTTGATTATCTCTTTTCAGTTTATATTTCACATTATATTCCATTACATTTACAGAATACAGTATCAATTATCATTTAATACATGTGAGATGTGATAGTTAAAAGGAAAATATAAAAAATGAGAGATCTCAAACTCAAATAGAATATCTTAAAAAATTGAAGATTTCTATATAGAGGTACAGTTATAAATATGTTACTAGCCTTGTACATGTTCATATTATTTGCATATGCAAAATTCCATAATGCTACTTCTAAATAACACATTATTTCAGTAAATCGATTTTATTAGTTTATAAAAGATTATAATTTACATCAATTGCTAAGTGTAATGTTAGCACAAGCGTGATTTTATAACCGGAAATACATAAAACCCTGCTACGAACTCACATACAAAGACAGACAAAATTATAATCTCCCCTCTATACGGCCTACCAAACAGTCCTTATAAAATGTGCACCAAAATAGTGAAATACACAAAAGTCCCACTACGTCTCTGGAGGTCCGACCCAAAGGTCCCCGTAGGACTCTAAAAAAAATGTTTTTGGATCGACAACAAATTGCACAAGTGAAACGAGAGTGCAAAATGTAGCTGATCTTGACAGAGAAAATTGTTTCCGAGAGAATGAGAGCGAAACTGGAAGAGAAAATTGCATGTTTGGAAGCTTTGATTATTGACGCAAAACCTGAGCAGGCTAACAAATCTGAGAGGCGGCTGTCTATTTGTGAATAGAGAGCTAAACTTTGATTCTTCCACAAAGACGCCAGTATGATCCGTTGTGGAAAAGAGACTTCTCAAAAACCCATATATCGCGTACAAGAACCTGAGATGACAAGATACGGTAGAATCAGTTGAACAAGCAAAGAACAAGATTACATATTTAGGGCATGGCACAATTTGACTTGCGAAGCTAGAATAATATGGTACTCACTCATATCCCATTTGGAGGGTATAAATAAACATTTACAGGCCTAGGCTACACTATATTGAGGGTGGGGTGGGTATTTTTGTCAAAGTATCAACACGTACCTCCTTTTCTTTATTGCCAGCAACAACAGCTCCACTTGAGTCATATGCCTCAAACTTCTGCAAATAGAAATTAAGCACATGAAATTAAAACCTTTCAAACATAATCGACACAAATCAATATCACCACTGAGTACTATTCGACCATTTGAAAACCACATCCCATACTTTAGTTCCAAACCCGACAAAAACAACAAGCATAAAGGAAAAACTTGTAAGCATATAAACTCCATTATTCTAATTCATGAACAAATACACAACATTTGAAATATATCACGCAAAGATGGCAAATCTTTCGCTCAACCCACCTAACACAGAATCGTTTAATAAGCAATTGGGATTAGTCACAGCATAAGTCCACACGAGATGCTTAGAGAAATACTTAATATCTGTACGAACATAATATTCAACTGCGAAAAATTGGATATATATTTAAACTGAAAGCATAGAGTTTGACTAGCAAAATTTACAAGAATTTGCAGACATAAATTTCTAATTACCTGTTTACTCAGAAACTCGAGTGTAAGTTGTATGAAAAATTTATCAAGGTTATCTCGGTCTACAGCAAGCTGCAAAGAAGAAGAATTCTCAATACCTAATGAAAGACAAAGGATGAGCTATTGTGTAAATTCTCCCATATTGGTCATGAAAGTCATAATTTAATTTATACAGATCGGTGTTTATTCTACTAAATGACTAAGTTAGAATGAAAATGAACTCAAGTGTGGCCCTTAGAAAGCTCAGAAAGAAAGCAATGTTAAATGAGGCCTAAGTTACACCACAAAAATACATGGATTTACCATGGTAGAACGACAGGATTTGAAACTTAAATATATATACCTTTCAATATAAATTATAAAGAAAGGCTACAGTACAAGGATACTAAGTACTTGTCTTATTTTTTCTTTATCAGATACTTGCCATTCGAGCTTGAAGTGTTCGTATTTTGACAATTGGCATGATCATATCCCAGTAAACACGACTCCAAACTGTTTCACGATGCTTGATTTCATTCTTGAGAGCCTGTTTAGAAGATCAGAAATACAAAAGTTGCAGATAGTTACACACAACCATGTAAAACATGTTTAATGGGACAACAAGCACGAAAGAGGTAAAACATACAGAATACATGTACTCTGTAACATGTTTCCTTAGTAATTTTTTGTCTCCATTGGCCATCAGGGTATTTATCTGAAAAGATACTGAGCAAACAAATGAGAAATAGAAAGCAAGAAAGCATACATGAGTAGTGGTTGTGACATAGATATGAAATGGCAAGAGTGGACCTCTTTGTATACAGGAGCAACTTCTTCATAAAACTTCTTTTTCGAATACCCAGTTTTCCTCAACTTCGCAATTGCATACGCACTTCTTAGCTGCAATAAGAATCCAGCATTCAAAAAGTGGTACATTTTGCAAAAGCAGATTTTTTGTTTTTCTTTCTAAAATTAAATTTTCAAAAGTGCAAACATCACCCAAAGTTTCAGGTTGCACAGACATGTAGAACAGTGATTTATTCACAAAGCTGAACAGCTAGACATCACTTTTCACCGAAACTCTCACAATATATTTTCTTTCAATGAATCATTGCAGTCTATGAAGAGAAATAAAGACGGGCAAATGAAGTACCTCCAATATGATATCTTCTTTAGTTCTTTTCCAACCAGATCTAGTAAAATATCTGGTACCAACATATTAAGTTAGCAAATGCAAGTGTAGAGGTCATAAGTCCCAAAAGAAAAGGAAATACTACACATCAGTGAGTGAGTGGCTAAAAATATCATGAACATGAAGTACAAACATAAGAAGTTATGTCATGTACACACAAGTCAAATTCAAGACACTTGCATCTATCGAAACAGAAGCAGTTCTATCTATCAAATCAGTAATCTATTCTTTGACAGTATCTTCCAGCAGATGAACCAATGAGAAAGAAAGCTAGGGGAGATACAACACTACACAATCATATCCCCTATGACAATGAAAAGTGAAATTATCCAAATATGGTAAGATGCTTCTTAAGTTTCACCCATCATATGTTTCAGTGGAATAAAATTATTGTAGGCAGGGTTAAACAATTATTTTACAAAAATAAAGCAGCTTCAACAGATTTTGGGATTTCAGGTTCTCATCACAAAGGAATCGGTTCAAGATAAAAATTTGAGATGACCTAAAACCGAAGCAAAACTGGAAATCTTTCTTCCATATAGCTCTTAAAAGGAGGGCCTTAGTATCTAAAATGAAGAAACTAAAGATTGAGAGATTTACTTCAGTTATCTTTCATGTAAACGGTCTTGTAAAAAAAAAAAAAACCACCCACCCACCCCCTCCCTCTAGGGTTCCATGAAGCATGTCTGACATGGTAAAATATCGATAAACAAAAATTTCCATGATATGTATTAATTACCTGTCAAAAGCAACTGATAAATTCTTAAGCTATCCATTTGAATATCACATTGCAATTCTAAAACGGCTGGAATGACTAGCAGCATGACCATAACAGAGGAAATCTGTTTATAACTGCCAATGGGCTACGATAAAATGATATTTACGCACCTTTGCAAGAAAGATATTGGCTCACGGGGTGAATATGGCTCTAACACAAATCCAGGACTTGTCATTGACACTTTAACTGTCCCCTGCTTACATGAAAATTTGAGAATGTGACCATCAGGCGTGGAGCCGGACTTGAGGTTGGGGGGCAAACAGGAAAAAAAAATCTGACGAAACACTAATATATAACTCTCTCCGTCCCCCGTTAAGTTACTCATTTACTGTTTGCACAGGTTTTAAGGAATATAGTATTTAATGTGTAGTGGGGTATTGAGGTAGAGAAAGATAGGAAAGAGAAAAGGTAGAGAGATAGTGGGGTGTTGACAAAAATGGAAATGGGTAACTTAACTAGAGACGTCGAAAATGGAAAAATATTTAAGTCATAGTAGTTGTTAAGGCACCAAGGGTGTGCCTAGCACCAAAGGGGCGCATGTGGCTAAAATTAATAGAAAAACTACATAAACTTAAATTAAACATATTAGCATGTAAAATGACTATTAGATTGAAGTTAAAATTAATAGAAGCACTCTCATAATACCATACCTTTTGTTGACCTGGAGCTGTAATATTTGTTTGTGTACTAGCAAACCTGACATAGCTGATGCCTGGAGCCTTCACCTCCTACAGAGCAACAAAATGCATGTTACAGATGAACAGAAAATAATGATAAAGAAAGGCAAGTAACAGTGTAACACAAAATATATATGAAAAGGCAAAGATCTCTAGGTCAAACTAATTAATAATAACCTAGATAGCAATAATTTTTAATGTATAGTGTAGAATTATAGAGCAATTAATTAGGGGTATAGTAAGAAGTCATTAATTTTCTTAATATGTGTGCATAAGTCTAAAGTGACATACATTTTGAATAGGAGGGAGTATAAACTAGGTTAAACAAATAACTAGAGTTTTAGACTTAGAGATGAATATGAAGATGAATGCTCATCTTTTAGACTTAAACAAATAACTAGGTTAAGTGGACAAGGAAAAGAGTGTAAAAGGCTCATATTTTAGACTTAGAGATGAAGATGAAGAGGAGGAAGAAAAATACATTGATGATTAGGAGGACTTTGATTTGGATGAGAATGAGTACTAATCAACTAGACTAATGAAAATCTTAACTGCTGTTATATAACATTTGATGGTTTTTGAGTGATAATGAAGATTATGAAGTCTAACTCCACAACTTTAGTATTAATTTCATGCTTGCATTATGTTCTAATGTTTATTTATCGACATTTTTTGGTAGTATTATGTGGTACTAAACAATTTTTGTAGGACACAATGTGTGATATATGTTATATAGGATACTAGAACCCCTCTTGCGCCTTTAAAAAATATGGATACATCAGCACCTAGGTCAATACACTTATCAGTTTCAACATATTTGACACACTAAGGAGGAAATCAACAGCCTCTTGGCCACTTATCTACTTCTTGAAAGGAACCGTGAAACAATTCAGGAGAGGAAGGCATAAAATTAGAAACCAACAGCAATTTTTGTCATAAGATATAGGTAAAAGAAAGATTAAGGTTACATTACTCCTATAAAGTAGAAACTGAACAGTTTGATGCAGCCTCGATAGGCTTGAATTCTGGAGAGTTAGTGATACCTCAGATGAGTTCCAATGGTTTTAGTTGCGGACTTTGTAGACTAAAAAGTGGATATTGAATTAATAAAACTAACCTTGATGAATCATGAATGCAGTGAACCGAGTAGAGAAGAAGGGCTTAAAAGATACTCATATTTTCTGATTTGGTTATTTAGATGTCAAAATGATGTTTCAGCTGCTCAGTTGCAAGTTCGTAGCCGAGCAATACAAATAATGAATCATTAAACTAAAGCGCACATGAATAAACTCAATCTGGAAGATGTTTCCCTATGAAATTGAATCCGCAGGGTTGATCCTGTGGTTACAGCCCTTTTAAAATTTCACACAAGCATATACAACAGAAAGATGTAAGTAATTAAGCATAATTAAATTGACAGAAATTAATCATATGACAGGATTTAAACTGTAGAAAATGAATCCGGTTATATATACCAATACCCATAATGAATTACAGCACATTGCAATATTGATTTCAGGAAAATGAAGATACAAAAGTGGTACCAAATTTAGCAGCCAGGTAGAAGGCTCCAGTGGTTGTTCAAGCCACCAGCGCGATTGCGTCAGAAATGGCAGAATCCGGCGCCGAGACTGAATAACAAAAAAAATTAAAATTAAAAAAAAAATGAATTGCTCGGAAAGGACTAAAGATAAATTATAATCGGGAGAGAGTGCCTGTGTCAGAGCTTTCGCCATGAAAGAGGTATAGTTTTTGCTAGGGTTTTAGGGAAAATGAGAAGGGTTTAGTATGTTTTACTCCTTAAACGGTATCGTTTGTTGATGTCCAGTGAGTAATTCTTCTTTTTGCTTCAATGGTCGAGTATTTGTTTCACTTTTGGTATATTTCAACCAATTGTATTTTTAACACGTATTGCTTTAATATTATAGGCATTGTTGATTATTTTTTAATAGAACGTGTATCAATCATCCATATAATCATCTATATATTAGAATAAAATTTGGAACACCAAATTTAAAACGGATGAACTCATTTGTTTGTGTGTGAGGATGGCAATTTTATTTTTCTTAACCCCTTTTTTCTTAAGAATTCTTTACACTCATTTACATTTTGAAAATAATACTATTGATACTAAAATATATATATATATATATATTGACATTATTTTATCTTCTCCCTCTAATCATCACTAATTTACTTAAATTATCATTCATTTTATTCATAAGCCGGAGGAAGGTACGTCAAGTCATCCGGTCCCTTATGCCCTGGGCGACACACATGCTACATTGGTCGGGACAAAGGGTCACGATCCCGCGATGGTGAGCTAACCCCAAAAACCCGTCCTCAGTTCGGATTGCAGGGCGCAACTCGCCTGTATGAAGCCGGAATCGTCGGTCAGCCATACGACGATAAATTCGTTCCCGGGCCTTGTACACACCGCTCGTCACACTAATGGGAGCTGGCCATGCCCGAAATCGTTACCTTAACCGCAAATGGGGGGATGCCGAAGGCAGGGCTAGTGACTGGAGTGAAGTCGTAACAAGGTAGCCGTACTGGAAGGTGCGACTGGATCACCTCCTTTTCGGGGAGAGGTAATGCTTGTTGGGTATTTTGATTTGCCACTGCTTCACACCCAAAACAAAACGAAGGGAGCTGCGTCTGAGTTAAAGGAAGTCTGGAAGGGTCTTTTTTGCTTTGACCCGTGGGAAGATATACTCTGGAATTTTGGATTTATCTGAAACATTATGTATATGGAATTGGACTAGTTTAGTCTACATAGAAATTTGCACAATCTAGAAACATTTATATTTTTCTCAATCTTAAGAACAAGATATAAACATGTCTTCCATCTTGCAGATAAGGCATATCCTGTCTAGGCAATTTTTTTGAAATGATACCTTTATTATTTCCATGTCTTCCAGCTACTTTATCGCCTACTTTGATTTCACGTTTCTGTGAAATATGGAAGTTGTTCTAACAAATGGAGTTGACTCCGTTGGTAGAGGAATCCTTTCTACGGAAACTTCAGAAAGGATGAAGGATAAACACATCTATCGAATACTATATCAAATGATTAATGATGGCTGAATCCATATATTTTAATATGAAAAATAGAAGAATTGGTGTGAATTGATTCTAAATTGAAGAAAAAATCGAATATTCATTCATCAAATCATTCACTCCATAGTCCGATAGATCTTTTAAATAACTGATTAATATGACGAGAATAAAGATAGAGTCTCATTCTACATGTCAATACTGGCAACAATGAAATTTATAGTACAGGGAATAAACAAATCAATCAAATTCTAAGAGGCTTCATGAAGTGCTTCTTTCGGAGTTAAACTCCCATTTGTCCATATTTCGAGAAATAGTATCTCTTGTTTTTCATTCCCATTTTCATAGGAATGAATACTATGATTCACATTTCGAACAGGCATCTTATCTATTCTTTAGATTTTTCTTAAAAAATATTTTCTAGAAAATAAATATTCAGTAAAGCTTTTTTTTTTTCAACAATGGATGTCTTTTACATCCCGTTATACCAATGAGTGATCTCTTAATTTTTATTTAAATGACAGTTCCAAAAAACGTACTTCTGCATTAAAAAGGCGTATTCGTAAATTTTTTTGAAAAAAGAAGGGGTATCGGGCAGGCGATACTGCATTGTACCATATATATAAGATCTGTATAGATATCATCATCTACATCCAGAAAGTCGTATGCTTTGGAAGAAGCTTGTACAATTTGGGCAGGGGTTTGATTGATCAAAAAGAGGAAACTACTTCAACCAATATGCCCTTAGGCACGGCCATACATAACTTAGAAATCACACTGCTAATACCCCGTAGGTTGAGGAGCAAAAGGAGGAATCTGCCCGAAGGGGCTTGCGTCTGTTTAGCTAGTTAGTGAGGCAATAGCTTACCAAGGCGATGATCAGTAGCTGGTCCGAGAGGATGATCAGCCACACTGGGAATGAGACACGGCCCAGACTCCTACGGGAGGCAGCAGTGGAGATTTTTTCGCAATGGACGAAAGCCTAACGGAGCAATGCCGCGTGTTTTATTTTATCTATTTCACTTAATAAATTTCCTACTTAAAATCGATAATACTATCGGGGTGAAACAAGAGATCTAAAGAAAAATATAGACTAAACTAAATTAGTAACAAGTAAACCTTTTGTGTGTGTAGCTCCAACCATTTTGAAGATACCATAGTAACTTTTATTTATAATTAAGTAAACCCCACGATACAACATTATAATCTCAATATATCTACTTTATGCATAAATTAATTATCATTTATTAAAACTCGTATTCGGATAAATGGAACATAATAAATTTGAACGAATGGAGTATAAATTACACGAAGAAGTACCCAAGTAGTCGAGCCTTCTTCTAGTAAATAGTGAGTTTGGAAAAATAAAATCTCTTATTATATTAATAGGAATTTTTCTTTGTGATATGATGTGTAATCTTACATTCATTTGGTTAGAGTGTGATTTTTAGATTTAGATAAGTTTAAGTATGTGTGTCATTTTATTGGATGAGTTATTCTCTTCAAAATGGTGTGTCATTATAATAATGAGATTTGTAAAGGTACCACAAGTATTCGCCAAGGATGGAGAAACCCATGTATGCAGCTCCAATTCGTTAAACCTCAAGAAATTGGTATCATAAATTCACTCGAACACTGATCGACATAATTAGGTCCCGACAATCATGAACGGATCACTCATTATTTATCTTCAAGAGAAGAGATCGACATGTATGTTGTGGAACTTATATATGTTTACGATGCAATATTGGTTGTCAATGATGACTGTAAGATTGCTAATGTGAATGGGCACTTGGACACACGTTTTAGAATCAAGGACATGCATGGGACCCTTAAAATGCTTGATTGTGATAGAAGTTGCTCGTTCGAAAGATGGCATTGTCATAAGCCAATGGAAATATACGCCTCGACATTTTGGAGGAAAGTGGCTTACAAGGTGAACGTTCATGTACATGTTATTTTATCTCTTTAGTATTGGACCTATATTAGTAAATACACCCTCATTCTTATTTATTGTATAGGCCCACCTTAGTTTCATATGGGCTCTCCTATAAAGCCCATTAGGGTTAGGTTAAACCCTAAATCATATCGTGTATAAATACTCATTGTAAATCTCTTTTGTAATTAATCAAGAAATTATATTTCCAAAATTATTATAGTCTCTATATGGTATCATCGAGTCTCTTGGCTCACGCCTGATCCACACCAGTCGCCGCCGCCGCCGCTATCCAGCTCTAGCCGCCGCCGTCGCCGCTGCCGCCACAAACCCTAGCAGCTGCTGCATCTTCTTCTCTGCTGCACTGCCGCCGCCGCATCTCTCTGTGAAACCGCCGCCGCCACCAGTCGTAGACACCACGCTTCTTCCTGCATTTCACTCACTCCGCTGCCATACCCATCACCATGGCCACTTCACCTCAGTCGCCTGCACCCATCATCTTCAAAGGTCTTGCAAACATGTCCCTGAAGCTTACTTCCACCAACTATGGTGCGTGGTCCTTTTAGCTTCGCCTCCTCCTCACTGGGCACAATCTCTTCGGCTATGTCTTGGGCACGCATCCGTGCCCACCTTCCACAATCCCAGCTGCCGAAGGCACCACCACCATCTCCAACCCTGCGCATGACATGTGGGTGTGTCAGGATAACCTCATTTTCTCAGCCATGGTTGGATCAATGTCTCCAGAACTCATTCCTTTTGTTGCATCGACTAAAACCTCTTGTGAAGCCTGGTCGATGCTTGAGAGCATGTATGGAAAACCCTCCAGAGGCCGAATTCTTGCTCTCAAAACCAAGTTTCGCTCTCTGTCTAAAGGTGCTCGCCCGATCTCCGATTTTCTCATGGAAGTTCGCTCTGTGGTCGACGAACTTGCACTCCTCGGCATTAAGTCTGATGCCGAGGACGTAACCCTCCAAGTCCTCACTGGACTTGATGAGTCCTATAATGACATCGCAAATGCCATCCAAGCTCGCGAGCAGCCCATCTCCTTTGCCGAGCTCTGTGACAAACTCCTCAGTGCCGAGGTCCAAATTGCCTCGCGACCTTCCTCGGCCTTAATACCTGCTTCTGCACTCACTGCAGGAAAATCACATCATCGCTCCTCGCGCCCTAACTTCTCGCGACCCGACTCCTCGCGACCTGACTCGAGGTCCAAGCCTTCTGACATTCGTCCTCGCCAGTCCTCGCAAAGGCCCTACCTTGGCACCTGCCAATACTGCCGAGCACCCGGTCACACTGCTCGCACCTGCCCTGAGATTAACTCAGCCCCCCCACTCACCGCTCCTTCTATGGGTTCTCGCCGCCCGCTTGGACGGTACTCACCACCTCCTCGCCCCAATCGACCAGATGCTCGCCCGGCCTATTCGGCCCACTCGGCCTCCTCGGCACATCCTGCCGGATCCTTGACTCAGGTGCCTCGCATCACATCACCAACGACCTCGCCAACCTCTCTCTTCACTCGCCCTTTGATGGAGCTGACAATGTTGAAATCGGTGACGGTAAAGGTTTACGCATATCTCACACTGGCTCTATGTGCTTTCCTCACCTTACATCTCTCAAGTTTTCGAATGTCTTGGTCGTCCCTCACATCTCGAAAAACTTGATTTCGATCTCTAGTCTCTGTCGTGACAATAATGTTAACATTGTCTTTGATCGTTCTTCTTTTCAGGTGCGGGATGGTCACTCGGGGAGCATTCTCCTCGCTGGGAGTCGTATAAATAATCTATATGTCTGGCCGACACACATGTCCATCACCTCCCCGCAAGCCTTCACATCTCAACACCTCACAACGACCACCTGGCATGCTCGCCTTGGCCACCCATCAACAAAAATCCTCGCTCATACCCTCTCTAAGCTTAGTTTATCTAGTGCACCTTCAAAACACTTCAACTGTAATTCATGCTCATGTATCAAAAGTCACAAACTACCTTTTTATGATTCAAGCATTACATCTACTAAACCACTTGATGTTATTTTTTCTGATGTCTGGTCGTCGCCTGTCTTGTCTCCTGATAATTTCAAGTACTATGTGCTATTTGTTGATCACTTCAGCAAGTACATATGGGTTTACCCTCTAAAAAGAAAATCAGATGTTCTCCCCACCTTTACCACATTCAAAACCCTTGTTGAAAACACCTATCAAAACACAATCAAAACCTTTTACTCTGACAATGGGGGTGAATTCATTGCTCTTCGTCCCTTTCTTCAAACCCATGGCATTGCACACCTCACCACCACACCTCACACACCCGAACATAATGGCATATCTGAACGTCGCCATCGTCATGTGGTTGACACAGCTCTAGCTCTTCTTCACCATGCCTCCATGCCTCTCACCTACTGGCCCTATGCTGTTTGCACAGCAGCCTATATCATAAATCGCATTCCCAAAGTCAACCTCGACATGGCATCCTCCTTTGAAAAACTCACTACACGCCCCCCTAACCTAACCAAACTCCGTGTCTTTGGTTGCCTCTGCTATCCTCTACTACGCCCCTACACCACTCACAAACTTGATCCTCGCTCTACTCCATGTATCTTTGTTGGGTACTCGCCCACACAAAGTGCTTATCTCTGCCTTGATCGCTCCACAAACCGAATCTACACCTCGCGTCATGTTCAGTTTGTCGAACATACGTTTCCTTTTTCAAACCCTTCTCCCACTAATCAATCATCCTCCCTGCCGACATCCACCTCCTCGCCACCTAGCTCCTCGCCCACTCTTATAGCACCTGTGCTCCCTCACCTCGCCACAGCTGTCCTCGACCACAATCCCGTGCCTACCAATCCCCAACAACCAACACTGGTCGATCAACAGCCTATACCCCCACCAGCCTCCCCGCCAGCTGCGATCACACCTGACATCCCTGTGCCGACCAATGCTCCCTTACGACCTCCTGCACCTCGCATGGTAACTCGAGCTCAAAACAATGTGTTCAAGCCAAACCCGAGGTATGGACTTACTTCTGTCATCACCTCTGACATTGAGCCGAGTTGTGTATCGCAGGCACTCAAAGATAAAAACTGGCGAGCAGCCATGTCGGCTGAATTTGATGCCCTTCTTCAAAACGGCACCTGGGATTTAGTTCCTCCCAATACATCTCAGAACGTGGTCGGCTCCAAGTGGGTCTTTCGTATAAAATGAAAACCTGATGGCTCCCTTGACAAATACAAAGCTCGCCTGGTTGCCAAAGGTTTTCACCAACGACCGGGTGTTGACTTCACTGAGACTTTCAGCCCGGTCGTCAAGCCGGCCACTGTACGAGCAGTCCTCAGCATCGCTGTCACTCAGCACTGGCCACTCCAACAGTTCGACGTCAACAATGCCTTTCTTCATGGCACACTCTCCGACACAGTTTTCATGGCACAACCACCTGGCTTTGCAGATAAGACTTTTCCATCTTATGTTTGCAAATTACACAAATCTATATATGGCTTGAAACAGGCTCCTCGCACGTGGTACCATGTTCTTCGCTCCTTTCTTGAAGAAATTGGTTTTACCCCCACTCACTCTGATGAATCACTATTCGTCTACAACAACTCTGGGGTGGTCGCCTACTTTCTCGTCTATGTTGATGACCTCATCCTGACGGGCAACTCCACACCTATGCTCGCCCGTGTGGCTGCCGACCTCAGTGCCAAGTTCTCGGTCAAAAACCTTGGCCCTCTATCTTACTTCTTGGGAGTGGAAGTTCTCAGATCTAGAAACTCATGCTTCCTCTCTCAACGCAAGTACATCACTGACCTGCTCGCCCGGTACAACATGCTCACCTCTAAACCTGTTCGCACCCCTTTACCAACCTCTGCTCGCCTGTCTATCTCAGATGGGTCCTCGCCTACAGATGCCACCCAATATCGTCAGGTCCTTGGTTCCCTTCAATACCTACAACTCAACAGGCCCGACATTGCTTTTGCCGTACACAAATTGTCACAGTTTATGCATGCACCCACTATCACTCACTGGGGTGCTGTCAAACGCCTACTGCGGTACTTGAATGGTACAAGGAACATTGGGGTCACCCTCACCTCTAGTCCATCCTCATCACTTCACTGCTTCACTGATGCCGATTGGGCTGGAGACACAGACGACCGAACTTCCACCAGTGCCTACATTGTCTTTCTAGGGTCCAACCCTATCTCATGGTCGTCTAAGAAGCAAAAGTCGGTTGCTCGCTCCTCGAC
Source organism: Galeopsis tetrahit (assembly GCA_963675135.1). Taxonomy (NCBI): domain Eukaryota; kingdom Viridiplantae; phylum Streptophyta; class Magnoliopsida; order Lamiales; family Lamiaceae; genus Galeopsis; species Galeopsis tetrahit. The sequence continues at coordinate 60,832,436 of OY776121.1, read as the reverse complement.
TGAAGCTGAGTATCGAGCCCTCGCTGCTGCTGCCTCTGAAGTTCAATGGCTCAAATCACTACTTCAGGAACTTCACTTCCCCACTTCACCTACACCAGTCCTTTACTGCGACAACATTGGTGCCACCTACCTGTGCTCGAACCCTGTCTTTCACTCACGAATGAAACACATTGCCATTGACTTTCACTTTGTTCGTGATCTCATCAAAACTAAACAACTACGTGAATGGTCTACAGTTTTAAATAACTGATTAACTACGTGAAGGCATATTTTCTGAAAAATCCGATGTCTACAGTTTTGGGGTGCTTATGCTAGAGATTGTGAAGGGACATAAGAACACACATTATTACAACCGTGAATGGTCTCTAGGTTTATTAGGATGTGTAAGTTCAGCCACTTCATGTTTTATAATAAAATGACTAATTCATTTATCATAAATCTTAGTATCACACGAATATGCAAGATTATCGTGTCGAATGCAAAATTTAGTGTTAATATTACTACTTCGTAAGATTTCAGGCTTGGAAGTCGTGGAGCGAGGATAATGGTCTGGGATTTGCTGACGAAAGAATAGCAAATTCAAGCTCGGAAGCAGAGATCGTGAGATGCATCCAAATTGGGTTGTATACTGAAATAAATAAATTAGAGAATTTAACCTTTGGTGACTCTAAACGAGCATGCTTTTTTCAAGTTCCTTTATTAATAATAATAATTAATAATATGCCAATTAATAAGTACAGCCAAAAGCTTGCTGATTAGCAAGCTTAAGCATATATTAGGTCACACCACTTAGAGCTACCGGACAATTTAATTAGCATCAAATACCATCTGTCTTTTTAAAATTCAATTCAATTAAATTAATTAAAGAAGGTTGCGTCATGTTTTCTTTTTCTTCCATCTTTTTTATAAAAACCCTAACAGAACCATAATGCACTGATTAATATTACAGTTTTAAATAACTGATTAATTCATATATAAAAAAGTAACTGATTAATATTACAGTTTTAAATAACTGATTAATTCATTGGTGTGAATTGATTCTAAATTGAAGAAAAAATCGAATATTCATTCATCAAATCATTCACTCCATAGTCCGATAGATCTTTTAAATAACTGATTAATATGACGAGAATAAAGATAGAGTCTCATTCTACATGTCAATACTGGCAACAATGAAATTTATAGTACAGGGAATAAACAAGTCAATCAAATTCTAGGAGGCTTCATGAAGTGCTTCTTTCGGAGTTAAACTCCCATTTGTCCATATTTCGAGAAATAGTATCTCTTGTTTTTCATTCCCATTTTCATAGGAATGAATACTATGATTCACATTTCGAACAGGCATCTTATCTATTCTTTAGATTTTTCTTAAAAAATATTTTCTAGAAAATAAATATTCAGTAAAGCTTTTTTTTTTTTCAACAATGGATGTCTTTTACATCCCGTTATACCAATGAGTGATCTCTTAATTTTTATTTAAATGACAGTTCCAAAAAACGTACTTCTGCATTAAAAAAACGTATTCGTAAATTTTTTTGAAAAAAGAAGGGGTATCTGGCAGGCGATACTGCATTGTACCATATATATAAGATCTGTATAGATATCATCATCTACATCCAGAAAGTCGTATGCTTTGGAAGAAGCTTGTACAATTTGGGCAGGGGTTTGATTGATCAAAAAGAGGAATCTACTTCAACCAATATGCCCTTAGGCACGGCCATACATAACTTAGAAATCACACTGCTAATACCCCGTAGGCTGAGGAGCAAAAGGAGGAATCTGCCCGAAGGGGCTTGCGTCTGTTTAGCTAGTTAGTGAGGCAATAGCTTACCAAGGCGATGATCAGTAGCTGGTCCGAGAGGATGATCAGCCACACTGGGACTGAGACACTGCCCAGACTCCTACGGGAGGCAGCAGTGGAGAATTTTTCGCAATGGACGAAAGCCTAACGGAGCAATGCCGCGTGTTTTATTTTATCTATTTCACTTAATAAATTTCCTACTTAAAATCGATAATACGATCGGGGTGAAACCAGAGATCTAAAGAAAAATATAGACTAGACTAAATTAGTAACAAGTAAACCTTTTGTGTGTGTAGCTCCAACCATTTTGAAGATACCATAGTAACTTTTATTTATAATTAAGTAAACCTCACAATACAACATTATAATCTCAATATATCTACTTTATGCATGAATTAATTATCATTTATTAAATGGAACATAATAAATTTGAACGAATGGAGTATAAATTACACGAAGAAGTACCCAAGTAGTCGAGCCTTCTTCTAGTAAATAGTGAGTTTGGAAAAATAAAATCTCTTATTATATTAATAGGAATTTTTCTTTGTGATATGATGTGTAATCTTACATTCATTTGGTTTGTGTGTGATTTTTAGATTTAGATAAGTTTAAGTATGTGTGTCATTTTATTGGATGAGTTATTCTCTTCAAAATGATGTGTCATTATAATAATGAGATTTGTAAAGGTACCACAAGTATTCGCCAAGGATGGAGAAACCCATGTATGCAGCACCAATTCGTTAAACCTCAAGAAATTGGTATCATAAATTCACTCGAACACTGATCGACATAATTAGGTCCCGACAATCATGAACGGATCACTCATTATTTATCTTCAAGAGAAGAGATCGACATGTATGTTGTGGAACTTATATATGTTTACGATGTAATATTGGTTGTCAATGATGACTGTAAGATTGCTAATGCATGTGAATGGGCACTTGGACACACGTTTTAGAATCAAGGACATGCATGGGACCCTTAAAATGCTTGATTGTGATAGAAGTTGCTCGTTCGAAAGATGGCATTGTCATAAGCCAATGGAAATATACGCCTCGACATTTTGGAGGAAAGTGGCTTACAAGGTGAACGTTCTCTTTAGGAGAGCACCAATCTCTTGGAGCATTAAAAGCAACTGGTTGTCTCATGATCTTCGCAGGTAGAAGTGGAGTATAGGGTAACGACAACCACACTTAGAGAAATTGATTGGTTGTGATGGCGCTCAAAGACATTGAGGCGAAGCAACATGAGACAACCAATGAACAAGGCACATTGCACGAAACACTAAAAATTGATTGTTACTTCATTCATTCATGAGCAAGTTAAGTCTAACAAAATCTACCACCCAAATTCCATGGAGCATCAAGTTGTGAATTTGTTCACTAAAGCTTTGGGAGCATCTCGTTTGACATTTCTTGTTGGCAAGCTGGGCGTCTTTAAATATTCTCTCATTCTCACATATTCCTTCCTTATCTATATATTGTGTTGTAAATATAATCATTTTATTCTATTAGAATGATAAATATATAGTCAACGTATATAGATTAGTATATTTGATATGATTTTGTTTTGTGCGTGTATAAACAACCCAACGTACAGTTTTTTATTCATTACAAGAAAATAGTCTCAGCGTGTGAAATCTTACACAAATTGTCTTTCAATTCTTTCAATTGATGGACGAGTCATATATCAAAATGGAGGTACCAAATCGATTTGATTAAAAAGACGAATAATTTGATATACTATCATTTATCCATTAATTTATACTCCCTCCGTCCCATGAAAACTACTCATATCCTTTTTAGAAACTACTACTCCTCACATTTCATTATATTTTTCTTTCTCTCAATCACATCACCTCTAATACATTTACTTATTCTATCATTTTTTTTAATCTCCGTGACTAAAACTCCCGAGTAACTTTTACCGAGACGGAGAGAGTATTTTTCAGCGAATTGGAGTGTAAATTGCCAAAAAAAAAAAAATTGAAGGGCATAAATTGCTACCCCTTATTTAATTAATAAATATTCATCCTACCATATAATCATGATTTAGCTTACCATAACAAAAAATTACATTTCTATAATTTCTAAACTTCTAAAGATAAGTTCGAAATTGACATTCACTTTATACCACTTATTTGATCTCATAATTCTTCATCATACTCTCAACTTATTTAATTTACACGTAAAATATTTAATAGTCATTAAAACTCGTGCTCGAAAAAATTGACACAATAAAATAAAATGAAATGAGTATTGTTTATTTCCTTATTTATGTATTTTTATTTTGGGAAGAGTTCTATTTGCTATATAGCATGGACGTTTTGATCCAAAAACACGTTTGATATGTGCCATGTTAGTGATTTACAAAAAAAATATTAAAAATTTTATGTAAGTGTATCATTTGTGTGCATCAATTGTACGGTGTGATGTGCAATTGGTGCAATTTTTATACCACATGCTTATCAACTAATAATACTATATTTATGAACTAATACCACAACAATTTACATGCACAAGGATGGTCCAACGTGTGAAAAAAAAAACTTGTGATATTAATATACAAGCATAGTGTTATCGATTGATAAGTGATGTAATATAAAAAATTGTAAATATATTTCATCAGTTGCATGAATGCAACTTATGCATACATATTATTTGCCAAGATTGAAATGTTTTTGCCCTCAATAAATACGATTTTGTTTACATATGTAAACAACACCCCATAAAGTTTTTTATTCATTAAAAGAAAATATTCTTCTCTACGTGTGAAATCTTAATTGTCATTCCATTTTTTGAATTGAAGGACGAGACATATATTAAAATGATAGACTTGAAGACACAAACAATTTAATAGTATATAGGTTGACCTTCGATTTGTTAAAAAATAGTCAAATTTTGATCATCGAAAAATTAAAATGATGGTATCAAAAAAATTGTGGAGTTATAATATACAAAATAACCTATTGGAGGTATCAAATTAATTTGATCGAAAAGACGAATAATTTGATATAATATTATTTATCCATTAATTTATATTTTCCATCGAATTTGGACATAAATTGAAAAAATAAAAATAAAAATTGAAGGGCGTAAATTGCTACCCCTAATATAACTATCAATGTTTGCTACCATTAACTTGGCGAGCAGGTGTTTTAAATTTTTTCATTTAAATTATAAAATGTCAACATGATCTTAAAAGAGTTTTAACAATACTCATTGAAAAAAAGATAAAGTGTGGTTGATATATTTTTATTAAACTCATATGTGTGAACTTTTGAAATTTAATCAACAATAACAGTGACATTTGGAACCGGCCTTGAAATCTTTACAAAATCCTCCTTTTGAGCAGGTTTGCTTGCACATTGTATCACACTTTGGGTCATCAGCTCCAGGGCGACAACTACCAATTTTATTGTCGAAACAACATTTCAATCCCTGCACGCCGCTATCTGCAAATAATTGAAAACAAAAATTATTCAACTATAACTACGAGTTAGATAAACTAGATAACAAGTACTACAAGACAATTAATATACAATATACATATATACGGCTGTGATATGAAGTAAGACGTCGAATTCTTTTGGAGCCCACCAACATAAAATATTTTTATCATGCTATAATGTATGAATCTTTTATGCAAATGTTGCGCTCTATAAGAAATCTAACAGCCTAATCCATATAACTTTATAATATATCTCAATTTGAATAACAAAATTTTAAATGAGACTGTTTTATAACACGAGACGTGAATATGATTATCTCAAACAAGTACTGGAATATTCGTACTAGTGTAATAAAAGAAAAGAAAATTAAAATAAAACCTGTTGGAAATGCTACAAGGACAAAGAGCAACAATAAAACACTGTAATTAGCCATGTTTGATAATAGAAGAGTTTAATATGTGTTTTAAAAGTATTGATTGTGACAATGGTGAAATACTAGTGTAACTATTATTAATATATATACTAGTTCTTTAGATGGAGTTTGGTTAGAAATTGTAGTGGATTGGATTGGGGTAATTATAAATAATAATTGTGTTTGGATAGAAATTGAGAAGTAAGGAAATTAAAAGTGATGTTTTAATATTTTATTATTGGGTAAAAAAAAAAAAAGTAAAGAAAGATAATGAATGTGTTAAAGAAAAGTAGGAGAAAAATGAAAAATTAAAATGAAAAAATGGATTGTGTGATTGTATAAAAATTGGTGTGCAGATTTATTAAATGAGTGAATTGATAATTGGATTTGCATTTGGATTGATAGAGATTGAGAGAGATTTTACACAAAATATCATTACTTTTGACTCATACAAACAAACAAACCAACTCTTTTATTTACTTTGTATATAAAGGTTTACATAATTAACCTTCAAAACACTACTCATTATTACACTTTCTTAGTTTACGTGTCCACTTACCTATGAAAGTTATTTCGGAAGGGGGAGAGTATTTATTAAAGGGCGAGGTAGTGGAGCCACTGTTTCTTTTTATTTTTCTATTTTAATTGATGTAATTGTTCCTGGTTAACGATATTTTTGCAGTTTTTAAAATAATTCTTAAATTTAACAGTTTAGTGTCACTAATCAATGATTGATGGTAAGAATGAATAAATTAATTGGTCAACAATAACATATATATTAAATAAAATAGAATTTAAATATATTTAATAAAATATAATACTTATATAATATACTTTTAATATTAATAAATAAATTATGTTTTACCTTCCTTTTGGTGTAATTTAAAAAGGCTAATTATTGACAATTTTATATTTAATTAATTAATATTAATCTTACCATATAATCATGATTTTAGTTTACCATAACAAAAAATTACATTTCTATAATTTCTAAACTTCTAAAGATAAGTTCGAAATTGACATTCACTTTATACCACTTATTTGATCTCAAAAAATTTCATCATACTCTCAACTTATTTATTTTACACGTAAAATACTTAATAGTCATTAAAACTCGTGCTCGAAAAAATTGACATAATAAATTAAAACGAAATAAGTATTGTTTATTTCCTTATTTATGTATTTCTATTTTGGGAAGAGTTCTCTTTGCTATATTGCATGGACGCTTTGATACAAAAACACATTTGATATGTGCCATATTAGTGATTTACAAAAAAAAATATTAAGAAATTTATGTAAGTGTAACATTTGTGTGCATTAATTGTACGGTGTGATGTGCAATTGGTGCAATTTTTATACCATATGCTTTTCAACGGATAATACTATATTTATGAACTAATACCACAACAATTTACATGCACAAGGATGGTCCAACGTGTGAAAAAAAAAACTTGTGATATTAATATACAAGCATAGTGTTATCAATTGATAAGTGATGTAATATAAAAAATTGTAAAAATATTTCATCTTCATGCAACTTGTGCATACATATTATTTGTCAAGATTGAAATATTTTTGCCCTCAATAAATACGATTTTTTTTTTTACATATGTAAACAACACTCCATACAGTTTTTTATTCATTAAAAGAAAATATTCTTCTCTACGTGTGAAATCTTAACTGTCATTCCATTTTTTGAATTGAAGTACGAGACATATATTAAAATGACAGACTTGAAGACACATACAATTTAATAGTATATAGTTTGACCTTCGATTTGTTAAAAATTAGTCAAATTTTGATAATCGAAAAATTAAAATGATGGTATCAAAAAAATTGTGGAGTTATAACATACAAAATAACCTATTGGAGGTACCAAATTAATTTGATCGAAAAGACGAATAATTTGATATAATATTATTTATCCATTAATTAATATTTTCCATCGAATTTGGACATAAATTGAAAAAATAAAAATAAAAATTGAAGGGCGTAAATTGCTACCCTTAACATAACTATCAATGTTTGCTACCATTAACTTGGCGAGCAGGTGTTTTAAATTTTTTCATTTAAATTATAAAATGTCAACATGATCTTTAAAGAGTTTTAACAATACTCATTGAAAAAAAGATAAAGTGTGGTTTATATATTTTTATTAAACTCATATGTGTGAACTTTTGAAATTTAATCAACAATAACAGTGACATTTGGAACCGGCCTTGAAATCTTTGCAAAATCCTCCTTTTGAGCAGGTTTGCTTGCACATTGTATCACCCTTTGGGTCATCAGCTCCAGGGCGACAACTACCAATTTCATTGTCGAAACAACATTTCAATCCCTGCACGCTATTTGCAAATAATTGAAAACAAAAATTATTCAACTATAACTACGAGTTAGATAAACTAGATAACAAGTACTACAAGATAATGAGAAATTCTCAAATGCACCATGTTTTGGTGCACATGCTTTTGTCCTTATCCTCTATTCTAACTTATTATCCTTTTTTCTCTACTTATGGTTATAATTCTATTTTTTTTCTATTAATTAATTAATTAATTTATAATCCATAAATTTATTAATTAATTAATAAATTACAGTCCTTTCAAACTCTTTTTTTTAGTTTTTTTTTTAGTTTTATTTTTCGTTTTTTTTAAGTTTTTTTTTTCTTTTTTTTTTTTCGTTTTTTTTTTTCGTTATTCACCTCCACTTTTCAATAATAATAGTTGCTACTTTTCATTAATAAAATTTTCACTTTTCACTAATAACAATTACCACTATTCAGTAACAAAATTTCCACTTTTCACTAATAATAATTACCACTTTTCAGTAACAAAATTTCCACTTTTCAATAATAATAGTTACCACTTTTCAGTAACAAAATTCCCACTTTTCAATAATAAGAATTACACTTTTCAGTTAAAATATCTACCACTTTTCAGTAACAAAATTTCCACTTTTCAATAATAAGAATTACACTTTTCAGTTAAAATATCTATCACTTTTCACTAATAAAAATTACATTTTTAAGTTAAAATATCTACCACTTTTCAATAATAAGAATTACACTTTTCAGTTGAAATATCTACCACTTTTCAATAATAAGAATTACACTTTTCAGTTAAAATATTTATCACTTTTCAATAATAAAAATTACATTTTTAAGTTAAAATATCTACCACTTTTCAATAATAAGAATTACACTTTTCAGTTTAAATATCTACCACTTTTCAATAATAAGAATAACATTTTTTCAATTTTAATAATAATTTTAACTGTACAATTTATAATTAAATATACCCATTTTAATTAATTAATAAAGTAATGAAAAGTGGTAGATATTTTAACTGAAAAATGTAGTTTTTATTATTGAAAGTGGTAGATATTTGAACTGAAAAGTGTAATTCTTATTATTGAAAAGTGGTAGATATTTGAACTGAAAAGTGTAATTCTTATTATTGAAAAGTGGTAGATATTTTAACTTAAAAATGTAATTTTTATTATTGAAAAGTGATAAATTTTTTAACTGAAAAGTGTAATTCTTATTATTGTGAAGTGGAAATTTTGTTAGTGAAAAGTGGTAGATATTTTAACTGAAAAATGTAATTTTTATTATTGAAAAGTGGTAGATATTTTAACTGAAAAGTGTAATTCTTATTATTGAAAAGTGGTAACTATTATTATTGAAAAGTGGAAATTTTGTTACTGAAAAGTGGTAGCTATTATTAGTGAAAAGTGATAATTTTGTTATGAAAAGTGATAATTATTATTAGTGAAAAAAAAAAAGAAAAAAAAAACAAGTTTGAAAGGATTTGAACTTGTGACCTCAAACTTAAAAAGGGTATCTATAACCACTAGAACATTTATTACTTAATTATTTATATTTATCTTTATAAATAGATATAGGATTGGCCTGTGCATTAGTGTGCACGTGCACACTGTGCACAGGAGACCAACTCCAAGATAATTAATATACAATATACATATATACGGCTGTGATATGAAGTTAGACGTCGAATTCTTTTGGAGCCCACCAACATAAACTATTTTTTATCATGCTATAATGTATGAATCTTTTATGCAAATGTTGCGCTCTATAAGAAATCTAACAGCCTAATCCATATAACTTTATAATATATCTCAATTTGAATAACAAAATTTTGAATGAGACTGTTTCATAACACGAGACGTGAATATGATTATCTCAAACAAGTACTGGAATATTCGTACTAGTGTAATAAAAGAAAAGAAAATTAAAATAAAACCTGTTGGGAATGCTACAAGGACAAAGAGCAACAATAAAACACTGTAATTAGCCATGTTTGATAATAGAAGAGTTTAATATGTGTTTTAAAAGTATTGATTGTGACAATGGTGAAATACTAGTGTAACTATTATTAATATATATACTAGTTCTTTAGATGGTGTTTGGTTAGACATTGTAGTGGATTGGGGTAATTATAAAAAATAATTGTGTTTGGATAGAAATTGAGAAGTAAGGAAATTAAAAGTGATGTTTTAATATTTTATTATTGGGTAAAAAAAAAAAGTAAAGAAAGATAATGAATGTGTTAAAGAAAAGTAGGAGAAAAATGAAAAATTAAAAAGAAAAAATGGATTGTGTGATTGTATAAAAATTGGTGTGCAGATTTATTAAATGAGTGAATTGATAATTGGATTTTGCATTTGGATTGATAGAGATTGGGAGAGATTTTACACAAAATATCATTACTTTTGACTCATACAAACAAACAAGCCAACTCTTTTATTTACTTTGTATATAAAGGTTTACATAATTAACCTTCAAAACACTACTCATTATTACACTTTCTTAGTTTACGTGTCCACTTACGTATGAAAGTTATTTCGGAAGGGGGAGAGTATTCATTAAAGGGTGAGGTAGTGGAGCCACTGTTTCTTTTTATTTTTCTGTTTTAGTTGATGTAATTATTTCTTGGGTATTTTTATACCCTTAACGATATTTTTGCAGCTTTTAAAATAATTCTTAAATTTAATGGTTTAGTGTCATTAATCAATGATTGAAGGTAAGAATGAATAAATTAATTGGTCAACGATAACATATATATTAAATAAAATAGAATTTAAATATATTTAATAAAATATAATACTTATATAATATACTTTTAATATTAATAAATAAATTATATTTTACCTTCCTTTTGGTGTAATTTAAAAAGGGTACGTATTGACAAATTTATATTTAATTAATGAATATTAATCTTACCATATAATCATGATTTTAGCTTACCATAACAAAAAATTACATTTTTATAATTTCTAAACTTCTAAAGATAAGTTCGAAATTGACATTCACTTTATACCACTTATTTGATCTTATAATTATTGAGATTATTCCCTAATAGAGTCATTTCTATAGAGTTTTAAGCAAGTAAAACCTACAACTTTTAAAATTCTCTAATAGGGTCAAATTAGTGTAAAAAAACCTTAAATACCCTTAATATTCATATACCTCTTTAATTTATATATTTGAACATTTAATTCGAATTTTAAATTCATAACTAATTGACGCCCATTAATTCCCCAATTTTAGGGCATATTCAAAAAATTCTTGACTTCCCAAAATCGAATCTTGAAATTTCATTTCAGCAAGCAGAAACCAAAATAGGGAGTTTCTATCAATTTTGTTCAATTTTTCATATTATCATTTGTAAATGGATTCTCCGGTCTTCTCCTGTTGGGAATAAAATGACATATGTTTTGATTAAATACTAAAACCCCCTGAGACATGCCTAAGTCAAGATGATTGTGTTCTAAGTGTGTTAGAACACATAGCATAAGGCTAGATGAGAAGCTGATATGTTAGGCAGCTCTTAGATGATTAGATGCACATTGTGAGGGGGAACCTATGCTCTGAAGATGATCAAGATCAAGTCCCCTCAAGGCTCAAATTCTGGTACAATCACTAAGGCCAAGCATACTCTATTAAAAACCAAAATGCCTTGATCAGGAGAGTTGTCCAGAGAGGCTGTCTCTATGCAAGAACAAGGTTGTAAAGCTCAAAGGACAAGTTTACTCAAATGTTCTGATCAGGAGAGTTGTCCAAAGAGGTTGACTCTGTGCAAAAACAAAAGCTCTGAAGCTCAAAGGCCAAGTATTCTAATCAGGAGAGTTGTCCAGAAGAGTTGTCTCAGTAAAATTGAACCAGAACAAATGCTCTAATGTTTGAAGGTCAACTATGCTGAAGAGAAAGAGACAACTACACCCTAAAAGACTTCATTGTTTCCAAGTGAAGTAAAGGGAAAGAGCCAAGTCATCTGAAGAAGAGCAAGCCAACCATGCTGATAAGCAAAGTCTGCTGATAGTGATAAGCAGAGTTGTCCATTTGATAAGGAATGTTGTCCTATCATTGGATCAACCTTCAGAAGCCATGTCCAAGTCTTAACAAGAAGTCAAACATTGGGAAAAGTGCTGTAGAATGAAGACAAAGTCTTAACAGCCGTTTATTACCCAAATAAGGACATGTCACTATCAAGAATCTGTCTTCCAGTTTGAAGAACTCAAGGAAGACATTTATAGCAATTTGGGACTGCCTCTCCAACGGGCAAATCCTCAAATTTGTCTATAAATACAGAAGTGTGAAGACCATTTGTAGTATCAACTACCAAGCCAACTATCCTACAAGTCAAGAGTGCTTTCAAAGCTTTCAAGAGACTATCTTAGTCTTCAAACACTTCTTCTAAGCTGAACTTATTGTATATCCATACAAAGCTTAGAGAGATATCCTATCCTTATACACTGATCTTCATTGTAAAGGATATCTCATTAGTTGGAACCTTACTTCAACCCTTTCCCCTTTCAAGTGAGAAAGTGAGAAGGCTGTAGTAGTAGAAGTGGTAGGAGCTGACTGTTGAGAGAAGAACATTTCAGTTCTGAGTTGAGAAGAGGGTACTAGGACTCTAGACATCCTAGGGATCAATTCACCAAGGAGTGGTGTTCTTGATCAAGTGCACCTTGGCACTATAAAACAAGTTAATTCCAAGAGTGAAGGAATTATCCTATTAAATCAGGGAAAGTGGATGTAGGAGCTTGAGTCTCTGAACCACTATAAACTCCTGTGTTGATTTACTTTACAAGTACTTTCATACATACAACACCGCACACAAAAACTGATCTTCAAAGGAACATATACTCATAGACTGTGCAAAACTGTATTGGACAAGTTCCCTGAAAACTGGATTATTTGACTAAGTGATTTCAGAACTTAAAGGAGTTTAAACTAAAGGGCCAACCACTAATTCCGCACATATAACTCCCCTAGATAGTTATTCAACTAAGTACTCAATAGTACTTAGTAGTCTGATTATCTTAAGAGAGTTAATCTCATCAGCAGAGTTGTCCAGGACAACCTTGCTGAGCTCTGGTTTGATCAAAGTTGAAAAGAATTTGCATACAAGTGTATTCCCCCCCTACACTTGTTATATACTCCTTTCAGGACAAACAAGTGGTATCAGAGCAGGGGTTCAAAGACCACTGCTTCTGAAAATCCATCTTAATTTTAAAAAAAACACATATCTGTGTGGTCACTGAACTGATCTCTATCTGAAATCTTCTTACCTGTTGATTAACTGGTTATTTTTGAGATATGGCCAACAACAATGCTGTTCCTCCACCTGCTGTTCAAGGATTGGACAACATGGCCACAAATCCTGTCAACCACATTTCACATCATAAACTGCCCATGTTTTCTATAGACAATTATGATTTCTGGAAAATTAGAATGAGGGCTCATCTTGCATCTCTTCACATTGACATGTTAAGAGTAATCACAAGAGGACCTTTTGTGTTTACTCAAACTAACCCCAGGGTAACAGATGAACAAAGAGCTGATATAAGGGAACTGATTCCCAAAGATGAAGATGACTTCACTGCTGATGAAAAGAGGAAAGATAATCTGAATTATCTTGCCATGAACACCCTCTACCAAACTATTCCAGATGCAGTCATGGGTAGAGTCTACCACTGCACCACAGCCAAAGAAATTTGGGATACCCTTGCTGAAATGTGTGAGGGTACAGAAAAGATCAAGGAGAATAAGCTCCAAGTTGCTGTGCAAAAGTTTGAACAATTCTCAATGGAAGCTGATGAATCCATTGAAAAATTTGTTGGTAGATTCACTGATGTGATGAATGAAATCAACTCATTGGGCAAGGTGTACTCCAGGAGAGAAGTTGGATTGAAGATCTTGAGAAGTCTCACTCAAAAGTGGGATGTCTATGCTGTGATGATGCAGAATACCAAGGATCTCTCCTCCATGCCCATGCAACAAATCTTCTCAGAACTCAAAGCCTATGAGTTTGACCTCAATAGAAGAAAACTTGTTGAGGAACCTTCAAATCCTACCAAGGGAGTGGCATTCAAAGCCAAAGTTGTTGAACCTGAAATGCAACCCACTCCCAGATCATCAAAGTCAGTCTCAAAGACTGAAATGAAGGAGGAACTAGCCTTGATGGCTAGAAGGTTTGACAAGCTCAACAAAAGGTTTGGTAGATACAAGAAACTCTACCAAGACAACAAATTCAGGAGGAGGTACAACTCCCCTGAAGATCAGGCCAAGGACAAAAAGCCTGAAGAGAAGAGATCAGAGGACAAGTACTCTGATAGGAGAAGGTCCAGTAGAGCTGACCCTTCATCATCAAAAGGAAGAGATGAATCCAAGAAGGATGATGATGAAGACCTATGCTGCAATTGCAAGAAGAAAGGGCACTTCCAGTATGATTGCTCTGAATTGAGCTCTAAAGAAAGAAGAGAGAGGCAAGCTAAAAGAGACAAAAAGTTCACCAATAGAAAAGCCATGATGGCTGGTGAAGAATCTGATAGTGCTGAAAGCTTCAACTCTTCTGATGGACTATTCTCAAACAGTGATGATGATGATGATGATGTGTGCAACATGGCTCTTGAGGATGATGAGGTATCCTCCACTTCTAGTTCACCATCATTCCTATCACAGAACACTAGTGAAGCTAACTTGAAACTTTCCTTTGGGAAGTTGATGGAAGATTTCACTAGATTACAAGAATTTCATGATAATTGTGTGAGAGAAAATGAAAGATTGGCTATTGAACTTGCCAAAAACTCTGAGGTAGCTGTTGATGTCAAATCTATTGAGTTGTATCAACAAGTCTTGAGAGAGCTTAAGGAAGCAAATCTCAGGATAGTTGACCAACAAAATGAGATAGATGATCAACTACTCTCTCAGAAGAGAAAATAATTTGAACTGAAAATTCTGAATGCCAAATTTGAGAATCTCTCACATGAATATGATATTCTTAAATCAAGTGAAGAGAGCCTGAAATTAAAGATGTCTGCTTTGAACAAATCCTCTAGAGCAATAGAGGAAATTCAGAGTTATCAAAGACCTATGGCTCAAAGAAGTGGATTAGGTTTTGATCCATTTGAATCTTCACCTTGTCTCAGTGTTGCTTCTACAAGTAACACTAAGAAAATCTTTGTTAAATCAGTGGCAAAACAAGCTGAAAAAGAAATAATTCAGCCACTGAACAAAGGAAATGGCAAATTAAATGAACTGCCTACTCAAGTGTCTCAGGAGACTAGGCCAAAACCTAAGGAAATGGCCAAAGCTCCTGATCACAAGAGGAATGTTGCTCAGCAGAGTAGACCCAATGGAAGGGCAACTCTCCTGAACAATGTTCAGAGAAGTTACCCAAGGTATAATCAGCCAAGGCCAACTCTTCTGAGAAAGCCTCAGCTGAATAAACCTAAGGATAACTATCCTCAAAGGCAGAATAAAATGAGACAACCAAAACCCTTCATGCAAAAGGGTAATGGTCATAAAAATGCCTTTCCTCAAAGATTTCATCAAGCTACACAAAGAACTCATAAGTTCAGGAGAAATGACAACTCCCCTGAAACTTACAGAGTTAACACATTCACACATACTTTCTCCAAGGCATTTAAGGGAAAGACAGTGTATGTTAATGCACAAGGAAATCAACTTAGCCACCTTGAATCAATTAGGGTGATTAGGCAAGTTTGGGTTCCTAAAGGTACAACTAACCTCTCAGGACCCAAAACTCAAAGGGTACCTAAACCTATCTAATTACAGGTACCAATGGGCCACAAGAAGAGGAGTATGAGCAAAAAGACAGCATGGTACCTTGACAGTGGATGCTCAAGGCACATGATTGGAAACAAGGAACTCCTCACTGATTTTGTTGAAAAAGAAGGCCCAAATGTCACTTTTGGAGACAGCTCACAAGCAACAACAAAAGGTTATGGTACTTTGATGATTGGTAACATCAAAGTAACCAATGTATCTTATGTAGCTGGTCTCAAATATAATATCCTAAGTATCAGTCAATTCTATGATAAAGATTTCAATGTTGAGTTCTCAAGTGGAAAATGCTTAATTAAAGATAAAACTCAACAAATTCTATTGACTGGAACTAGGAAAGGAAATGTGTATTTTGCAGACTGGGACAAGTCTACTGATGCTGCATGTTTCATTGCTAAGAGTACTAATGAACAAAGTTGGTTATGGCACAAGAGGCTAAACCACCTGAACTTCAAATCAATGAACAAACTTGCTAGAAATGCATTAGTTAAAGGACTCCCTAATGAGGTTTTCATTAAAGAACACGTGTGTAAGCCATGTCAAGAAGGAAAACAGATTAAAGCCTCATTCAAAGGTAAACCAGTCATTTCTACTGAAAGGGTACTTGAACTTCTACATATGGATCTTTTTGGACCAATCACCCCTTCAAGCATAAATGGTAGAAAATACACATTAGTTGTAGTAGATGACTTCTCTAGGTTCACATGGGTAGTATTTCTCCTTAATAAGAAGGAAACACAAGTTAAACTAGCAGAACTTCTCAAGAGACTGTCAAATGAGAAAAGCCTTAGCATTATCAAGATAAGATCTGATAAAGGCACAGAGTTCATAAATTCATACATAAATGAGTATTGCACATCTAATGGAATAGCTCATGAAACCTCAGCAGCTAGAACTCCTCAGCAAAATGGAGTTGCAGAAAGAAGGAATAGAACCTTAAAAGAAGCTGCTAGAACCTTAATTGCTGATTCAAATTTACCTAAGAGGTTCTGGGCTGAAGCTATAAACACTGCATGCCATACTCAAAATAGATGCTTGATCACTAAGGGGCAAGGCAAAACTCCTTATGAACTCTGGAAAGGAAGAATGCCTAAAGTGTCATACTTTCACATCTTTGGTTGTAAGTGTTTCATACACAATAATGGGAAGGAACAGTTGAAAGCCTTTGACAGCAAAGCTGATGAGGGAGTATTCCTTGGATATTCTCAAATCAGTAGAGCTTTCAGAGTCTACAACAAGAAAACCCTTATTGTGGAAGAAACACCCCATGTTGTGTTTGATGAATCTATTCATGAGTCCAGGAATGAAAACTTGGAACCTGAAGAAATCACACAGAGGACAACCAGACTAAGCCTAAAAGACAAAGACACTGAATTCATAGATGTTGTCCAAGTCAACCTACCTGAAAAACTCACACTGGACAACAATCCTGAAGACAACCTTCCTGAGACAAACCCAACTGATGGAAATGGTGAACTGAATGAGCCAATCCCAGTTCACATCCAGGTAACAACTACCAATGAAGAAGCAGTTCCTACTGAGGTAGTTAATGGGTCAAATAATCTAGGGGGAACTCAAAATGTTGAAAATTCCAATGTCCCTGACATTGAGGACAACACCCCTGATTATGATCCTGAATTAGATCCTGCACTCAATTATCCTGAATTCTATGATCAAAATGACTCAACTTCAGTAGAGGACAACTCTACTGAAGAGATCAGAAAAAGAAGGACTTGGTTGTCTGACCATCTTATTGATCTAATACTTGGTGACCCAAGTATTGGAGTCAAAACAAGAAGATTTCATGGTGAAAGTGCTCTTTTCTGTTGTTTCTTGTCAGAACAAGAACCAAGTGATATTGAAGAAGCACTTCAAGATGCCAATTGGATCACAGCCATGCAGGAAGAACTGAATCAATTCACCAGAAATGAAGTATGGGAGCTGGTGGATAGACCTTCACATCAAGATGTTATTGGAACCAAGTGGGTGTTCAAGAACAAAAAGAATGAGAATGATGTGATTGTCAGAAACAAAGCAAGACTAGTGGCAAAAGGTTACTGCCAGCATGAAGGCATTGACTATGATGAAACCTTTGCACCTGTGGCAAAGCTAGAAGCAATAAGGCTCTTCCTAGCCTATGCAGCCCACAATAGGTTCAAAGTGTATCAAATGGATGTCAAGAGTGCCTTTCTGAATGGAGTCTTAAAAGAAAAAGTCTATGTGGAGCAACCACCAGGTTTTGAGGTTGGAAACCAAGTATACAGACTGAAGAAAGCTCTATATGGACTCAAACAAGCCCCTAGGGCTTGGTATGACACACTGTCACAATTCCTCTTGGATCATGGATTCACCAAGGGAACTGTGGACATAACTCTCTTCAAAATCTCTGAAGGAGAGGACATCTTGCTTGTCCAAATTTATGTAGATGACATAATTTTTGGATCCCCTAATGAGAAGCTGTGTGAAAAATTCTCCAAACTCATGCAAAGCAAGTTTGAGATGTCCATGATGGGGTTGATGAACTTCTTTTTGGGTCTACAAGTCAAGCAATCAAAAGAAGGAATCTTCATCAACCAAGCCAAGTACACCAGAGAAATGATCAAGAAGTTTGGGTGTACAACAAGCAAGCCAGTAAGGATCCCAATGAACACAAATTGGAAGATGGATCCTGATGAGAGTGGTGTTCCAACCAACTCTACTGAGTATAGAGGAATAATTGGTTCACTCCTCTATCTCACTGCCAGCAGACCTGACATCACCTTTGCAGTAGGTGTTTGTGCAAGGTTTCAAGCAAATCCTAAGAAAAGCCACCTTGAGGCTGCAAAAAGGATCTTGAGGTATCTCAAAGGCACTGAAAATCTAGGCCTTTGGTACCCTGCTGATGACAACATTGAGTTAATTGGCTACTCTGATGCTGATTATGGAGGATGCAGAATTGACAGAAAATCCACTTCAGGGACTTGTCAATTCTTAGGCAACAAACTCATATCTTGGTTTTCCAGGAAGCAAAACACAGTGGCTACCTCCACCACTGAAGCTGAATATGTTGCTGATGGAAGTTGTTGTGCTCAAATTCTTTGGTTAAGACAACAACTCAGAGACTACAAAGTCAACTCTACTGAAGTGCCAATATTTTGTGACAACAACAGTGCAATTGCAATATCACAAAATCCTGTATTGCACACTAGATGCAAACATGTGGACATCAAGCATCACTTCATTAGAGACCATGTGGAGAAGAAGGATATCAAGTTGGTAAAGATCCACACAAATCATCAAAAAGCTGATATATTGACAAAGCCACTTGTAGAAGCAAGATTTCTGGAATTATCAGCAGAGTTGGGTCTACATGACCCAGGGAAGTTGGACAAATGAGTCCAAAGGAGTTTATTCAATAAGGGGGAACTAAATTCAAACTTCAGCAGACTTGGTCAAGTCTACTGAAATTCAGAAAAGTTGACCTTACTTCTTCAGGACACTTGTCTCTTGAAATCCAGGGCCCTTGTCCATTGAATCTCAGGACAGTTGTCCACATACCTTCAAGACACTTGTCCTAGTGGGGTCAGATAAGTTGTCCTAGCTATCAAACCAAATCTTGGTCTGATAAGCACCTATTTTGGGTGATCATTGCCTATTTCGAAATATGTCCCATTCCAATTACAGATATCATCTTTTTGGGATTTAATCTGTCTCCCACCCAAAAGGTCACTTTCCATGCATTAAATGCCAAGATTTAACTCTTGTTTGCATTAAACTTTTTGGGACATGATCTATCTCGAAAATCCCCCAGCCTTAAACAAACATTAAAACTCCACCCACGTTTTGAACAAAACAGTTTTTCACTGTTACATTGATTTTTGACCATTGGATCAAAATTGGACAACTCCCCTGAAAACAATCCTAGCCGTCCATTTTGATTTCCACTTTTGTTCACCTTTGAATTGCATCAAGACTTCACCAACTCATTGACAAACATTCCTTTTTAGAATATTCACAAGTCTTAAGACCCCCACAAACACTTCTTCCCCAAGTATTCGAAACCCTAGTTCAAATGTTTTTCAAACTCTCTCAATCTCTGTCAAAATTTCCTTCTGTAAACCTTCAATGGCTCCCAAAGTTAGACCAGAGATGATCATTGATTTCTCCAATAAGGCTCTAGACCTTGATTTTGGATACTTAAGCAACAAAAACAGTCTTCACTTTGAGCCCATAGTATCCTTTGAAAGTGAGGATCCTGAGATAACACCAACCCTGAGATGGTTGAGGAGAGCTGGATTGCAGAAGTTTATGGAGGAAAGACCAAGTTCTTGTTTGGAAAGCTACATGGCTGAGTTCTTTGCCTTTCTCAAATGGAGAGGTAAGCCTGAAGATGGTGAAATCTCTACAAGGCTCTCTTATGTAGCTGAGGGAGAGGAGGAAGAGAAATTTCATAGAGTGAAATTCTCTTCAGAAGATCTTGAAGGAGCCTTTGGATTGCCTTCTGAGGGAAGGAATCCTGAACTATATGGTGCTGATCATGAAGATGAGATAGCACAAGAATGGCTTTTGGTTCCAGGCCCCATCTCCTCCACACAAAACAAGAAGACTCTTAAGCCAAAATTTCTCAATCTATTTGAGGTAATCACCAAGAGTCTTATGAGCAATACTGGAAGTTTGGAGCAAGTTAGCCATCCAAGAATCAGAATTATGGCTGCTGTTATTGATGCTAGTGACAAAGGCATCAAATTTGATTGGAGGACCTTCATCATGTCTGAGATGATGAAGGAAAAGGCCAAATTGAAGGTGAGAGCTCACAACAAGGTTGTGCTAGAAGGAAAACTCAAGTATTGCACCAGGGCAAGCTTGTTGATAGAAAGGTTTTCTCATTATTCTCAAATGCAAACCTTTGCAAAGCCCCTCCCAGCCCAAAAGATTCTGTTTAGAAAGCTCAGCAAGAAAACTGAGCAAAGGAGGATGCTAATGGCCAAACCTGCTGAAGAAAAGGTTGAGTAAAAGCCCAAGATGAAGAAAAGAACTAAGGCCAGGGCTGTCAAAACAAAGAAAAAGTCTCAAATATCTTCAAGAGAAGCCTTAGGAGCATCAGCTGAAGTTGATGAAGTGGCAGAAGAGGGAGTAAGTGTGCCTTCTGACCACTCAGAAGAATTGAGGTTGAAGTACAATGAGACTAGACAAAAGTCTAGAGGTGATAAGAGGATCAGGGAAGTTTTCCCTGAGAAGGAAGTGGAAGGTAGTGGGAGCAGTAGGGCCAGCAAGAGAAGGGCCAAGCCTACTGATAAAGTGTTGGAACTTCAAGAAGAAAGGTCTCTTCAACTTGCTCTAAGAGAAAGCAGGGCCAAATCCAAGTCAAGGACCAACTCATCTGGTTCTGAAACTCCAGAATCCAAGGTCCCTGAAGGTCAACCTATAGATGCCAACATCCCTGAAATTCAGAATCCTGAACCCAACTCCCCTGAAACCCATGTTACCCCTCCCAACCAACCTATCACCCCTGTAGATCTCACCAAGAGATATTCTCCAGAAGGGAATGTGCAAAGAAGTGGCATAGATGTGCTAGCAGATATAGCAGTAGATGAGACAAGATTGCAATCTCCCCTTGACTCATCCATGCTCAATTACTCAAAGTTCTTAGAAGCTGCACTCTTTGAACCAACCCCCTTGAGCAAAGCCCCTTCAGATACATTGCTCTCTAAAGCAACTGAAGTACCTTCATTTGAGCCTAATCTTTCTGAAGCCAACCCTCCTGAACTTAAATTGCCTGAAGCTGCAATTAAGGAAACCACAGCTAACTCCCCTATAACCCAAAGTTCTCCATCTAGTGAGAATGATGAGGAGTATACTTATGAAAGTATGCTCAGAGGTGGAGCCAAAGCCACAGCGGACAGCCTATACCCACAGCTTGCTGAATTTCCCAGAATTCAGAAAATGTTCCATGACTTGAGAATGCTAGTGGATGTCAAGGACAAAACCTTGATGGAAATCTCTCAGGTCATCCAAGATAAGGGTGCTAATTGGTGGCAAGTAGAGGAGAGTAGACTACTACACTTTGCTGGTGTGCTGAAGACAAGATTCCTCACTGATGAGGAAGTGTTTGCAAAGTTGGTAGATGATAAAATCATTGAGGATAAAGAGAGAAAAGCTAAGGGCATCAAACACCCTGATAGCAGCTCAGATGATGATGATTCCCCTGATGATCCCTCAAACCCTTCAAACCCCAACCCTCCTGAAACCCCTCAAGTCAACCTCCCTGAACCCTCTCAACCCAAGTCTTCTGTAGGAGACAGACTTTCAAACCCTCTTAGAACCTATCATAGGAAAGGCTCTGTATCATCAGAGGTGTTGACCAAGGGTGGTAACACAACCAAAGACACATCTGCCAATGAAGGTTCTTCTGAACCCAAGGCACAGCCTAAAGATGTTGAGGTTCCTATGCTAGAGGCTGGTTTGATTAAGGCCTATTCAGTGTCAGGAGAGTTGGACACTGATCAGCCCTTAATCATTCAGGATGACTCAGTGGCTGCTGAAATAAGCACTGTGATCTCCTCACAACTACCATCTTTGAACCTTGTTGAAGGTGAAGATGCTGCAGGTTTAGGAGAAGAGGTTGAAAAGGAAAATAGAAACAAAAAATCAGAGGGAGTTATGGATGAAAGAGTGGTAGTAATCACTAAGATTGTGAGTGTACCACCATATGAGGGTGGAATAAGTGAGGAAGGACAGGTTATTCTTGAAGTCAAATCTGAACTTCAAAAATCCCTTGATGAAAGGAGGCCTGATTCCTTGAGTGAGAACATTTTAAATGAAGGGAGAAAAGAAAGAGTTGAAAATGAGAAGAAGGCTGCTGATGTATTAGAGTCTTATACAAAAGAAATTGAGGGTGATGAGTGTATATTCCCTAACTTGTTTGATTTGTCTAACATTGCAGGTATTTCTCTTGACCAAGTCTTTGCAGATGAGTTCTTGACAGATGCCCCTATTCAAGTAGATACAGGCTCAGCACAAGCCTTGCTTGGAATGCAATCAGAGAAATTGGACTCCTTGGCTCATCAAGTCCAATCTGCTCATGCTGAAACTTCAGGAGCACTGGATGAGCAAGGAAGAACTCTAGCATCTGTGGAGATGAGATTAACTGGCTCTGAGGATGTGGTGCTACCCACATTGGAAGCAACGATTAGTGGTGTGGAATCTGGTCTCCAAACCATTTCCACTGAGGTGCAAAAAGCCAAATCCACCATGGAATCCATCTCAGAAGAGGTCAAGAAGGAACAAAAGCTGCTGAGAGACAATCATAATGCCAAAGTCAAAGCACTCAGGCTAACTATCAAGCAAGCTCTTGGAAAGAAGATTGCACTACAAAAGAAAAGAGCTGAAGAACAAAGGCTGGCTATGGTGAAAGCAGCCTCTGAAAATTTTTCCCAAGAGGTGATGGCCAACATTGCTGAAAGTGCAGTGGTCAACCTCACTGAGCTCCTTAAAGCCCAACTTGATGCATCCCTGAAAGCAACCTTGGAGGAGGTTGTCCAACAAAAGATGAAGCCTGTTCTAGCTTTCCTTAGCTTGAGCAGTGATAGGATGCAAAATATACATGATGAAAATGTATATCTGTTGGAGGAAATGAAGTCTCTAAACCAGGCCCAATCCCTAATGGCCACAACAATGAGTGAGCTAAAACCCCAGTGTTTTGATGCTGCCAAAAAGGGGGAAAGGGAAAGAGCTAGAGCAAAAGGTGCCTTGGTGATTGGAAGTCCAGTCAAGGACAAAGCTGCTGAAGGAAAAGGAAAAGAACCAGAAGTGCTGAACTCGGAAGAATTGGATGAAGAAGAGCAACTAGCACTTGCCTTGAAGAATTCAATGGCCTCAGCACAAGAAGAAATAATGAGGTTACAGCAGAGACCAGGTGGTGAGGTGTCTGGTTTGGACAAAGATGCTGAAGGTGTCCAAACTAGAGGAAAGATCAAGAGGGCAAAAGGAAAGAAAAGACAAGCTGAGACATTTACTGACTTTCCTAACAGCCTTGATCTTCCACCTGAATTCAGAATTGATGATGATGAACCTACATCAAAGAAGGCCAAAGCTACTGAAGAGCCCAAAACTGCTGAAAAAGACAAGTCTTCTGATATGGCCAACATTGCTGAAGGTGCCAAAGCTACTGAAGATGTGGAAGCTTTATATGAAGAAGGCTTTGGACCTGGACCAAAGAAGACAAAGATTGTGGTACTCAATGATCCATCAAAATTGTTTCATGAAGGGTATGGCAAAGACCCTGAAACACAACAGAAACTGGCCATGATGAGGGCACAAGAAAAAATGGATTTGATGGATGAAGCACAAAGAGCAAGAGATAAGAGAAGAGCTAACTTCCAGAAACCAAGAAGAAGGAGAGCAACTTACAGCAAGATGAAGCCTCAGCTTCTAGTCCCAATGGACACCAAATATCCACACCTGGATAAATGGGTGCCAATTCAGCTGAATGATACATGGGAAGAAGCTAAAAGGGAATTTGTCTATGACTATTATGTCATTGACAGATGGAATGGAGGAGATGCCAACTCTTCCTTTGCTGAGTTCATGATAGAATATTACAGAGAATTGTATCAACAATTGCTTGCAGTTGCTGATATTGTAAGAATTGAACTCAATGCCCCCAAACCTATCATATACATGCCTCCAAAGCTTGATGGATGGATTGACCAAGCAAGGATCCTGTAGGAGTTCACAGAGATTCTTAAGTTGAACAAGATGACCCTTGGACCCAAAGGAACCAACCAGGAAGCCATGGAACTCAAGAAGAGAGTGTGGGCACAATATGGGATGGTGCCACCTAAAGAAGATGATCTCTGAAATGGCTAAGTCTTCCTGACTCTTATATGCTGAAATGGATGAATACTTAAGTTGGTTACTAATTTGTGTTTTGGTCAACTATTCTAAAGATGCTCAAGCTGCTGATATGATGTGCTCTAATGCCTAAATGATAAATGTTTTAAGAGTATATCATACTTTTGTAATAGATGTGTACTTATTTGTAATATCTCATGCTCTGATATGTTTTTGTTCAAACTATCAACATGCTGTAATGATTTCACTTGAATGATAGTTGAACATATTTTGAATCTGAAAAACAAATCTCTCTATGCCTATTCTTGAAACCTAGTTGCAACATGAATGGTGAGTACACTAACACATTTTCTTTCAGGGAAATTGACCTCAGTCATGTCTTCTGAAGATAAATGTAATAGGTGTAGTCAAGTCACTTTTGCAAAAAATGTATAGGTTTTGGCATCATCAAAAAGGCGGAAATTGTTGGGAATAAAATGACATATGTTTTGATTAAATACCAAAACCCCCTGAGACATGCCTAAGTCAAGATGATTGTGTTCTAAGTATGTTAGAACACATAGCATAAGGCTAGATGAGAAGCTGATATGTTAGGCAGCTCTTAGATGATTAGATGCACATTGTGAGGGGGAACCTATGCTCTGTAGATGATCAAGATCAAGTCCCCTCAAGGCTCAAATTCTGGTATAATCACTAAGGCCTTGATCAGGAGAGTTGTCCAGAGAGGCTGTCTCTATGCAAGAACAAGGTTGTAAAGCTCAAAGGACAAGTTTACTCAAATGTTCTGATCAGGAGAGTTGTCCAAAGAGGTTGACTCTGTGCAAAAACAAAAGCTCTGAAGCTCAAAGGCCAAGTATTCTAATCAGGAGAGTTGTCCAGAAGAGTTGTCTCAGTAAAATTGAACCAGAACAAATGCTCTAATGTTTGAAGGTCAACTATGCTGAAGAGAAAGAGACAACTACACCCTAAAAGACTTCATTGTTTCCAAGTGAAGCAAAGGGAAAGAGCCAAGTCATCTGAAGAAGAGCAAGCCAACCATGCTGATAAGCAAAATCTGCTGATAGTGATAAGCAGAGTTGTCCATTTGATAAGGAATGTTGTCCTATCATTGGATCAACCTTCAGAAGCCATGTCCAAGTCTTAACAAGAAGTCAAACATTGGGAAAAGTGCTGCAGAATGAAGACAAAGTCTTAACAACCGTTTATTACCCAAATAAGGACATGTCACTATCAAGAATCTGTCTTCCAGTTTGAAGAACTCAAGGAAGACATTTATAGCAATTTGGGACTGCCTCTCCAACGGGCAAATCCTCAAATTTGTCTATAAATACAGAAGTGTGAAGACCATTTGTAGTATCAACTACCAAGCCAACTATCCTACAAGTCAAGAGTGCTTTCAAAGCTTTCAAGAGACTATCTTAGTCTTCAAACACTTCTTCTAAGCTGAACTTATTGTATATCCATACAAAGCTTAGAGAGATATCCTATCCTTATACACTGATCTTCATTGTAAAGGATATCTCATTAGTTGGAACCTTACTTCAACCCTTTCCCCTTTCAAGTGAGAAAGTGAGAAGGCTGTAGTAGTAGAAGTGGTAGGAGCTGACTGTTGAGAGAAGAACAGTTCAGTTCTGAGTTGAGAAGAGGGTACTAGGACTCTAGACATCCTAGGGATCAATTCACCAAGGAGTGGTGTTCTTGATCAAGTGCACCTTGGCACTATAAAATAAGTTAATTCCAAGAGTGAAGGAATTATCCTGTTAAATCAGGGAAAGTGGATGTAGGAGCTTGAGTCTCTGAACCACTATAAACTCCTGTGTTGATTTACTTTACAAGTACTTTCATACATACAACACTGCACACAAAAACTGATCTTCAAAGGAACATATACTCATAGACTGTGCAAAACTGTATTGGACAAGTTCCCTGAAAACTGGATTATTTGACTAAGTGATTTCAGAACTTAAAGGAGTTTAAACTAAAGGGCCAACCACTAATTCCGCACACACTACAAGAAATCACACATTTCGTGACAAATTTTTTTCCGACGACACAAAATTCGTCACAATCTCTTACTTAAACGCGACGAATTTTATTTTTCGTCATTAAAGTTCTAGAAATTGTGACAAAATTTTAATTCGTCACCAATTACAAAAAAATTCGTCACAAATTTGTATATTTTGTGACGATGTTAAGAAGTATGTCACAATAATACTATGTGACGATTTTAATAATAAATGGTGGCGAAATTCGACGTCATAAAAAATAGTTTTTCTTGACAATACTAAACTATCGTCACAATAATAATTGGTGACGATTTTAATAATAATTGATGACGATATTTCAACGTCATAAAAAGTATATTTTCATGACGATACTATTTTTCGTCATTAATTATTCAAAATATTTAGAGATAAAATATTTTCGTCACAATAACAATTTGTGACGATTTTATTTGTAATAGATGATGATATTTGACGTCATGAAAAATATATTTTCATGACGATATTATTTTTAGTCATTAATTATTCGAAACATTTAGTGGCAAAATGTTTTCGTCACAAAAATAATTGGTGACAATTTTAATAATAATTGATGACGATACTCAACGTCATGAAAAATATATTTTTATGACAATATTACTTTTCGTCATTAATTATTCGAGATATTTAGTGACAAAATATTTTTGTCACACTAATAATTGGTGACGATTTTCATAATAATTGATGACGACATTCGACGTCATGAAAAATATATTTTCATGACGATGTTATTTTTCATCATTAATTATTCGAAATATTTAGTGATAAAATTATTTCGTCACAAAAATAATTAGTGACGATTTTAATAATAATTGATGACGATATTCAATTAATGTTGATGCTAATTAATTTTTTTTTATCATAATTAATGACCACATAGGAGAAAATGGTAAAGAAACGAGAAGAATATGCTGAGCAAGGAATTGATAAAAGTTCAGCTAAAATTGTTCTTGAGGTCTTAAGCCATGGGACTGGTTATATAAAAGGGCTTGGTTATGGTCCAAAGCCTCCGAGTAGACGTAGTGTTTCAGATGATGTTTCTAACCAATTGAAAAGGGAGTTACTTGAGACAAAAGAAAAGTTGGAAGCATCTGAAACTCGTGTAGGTGCACTCCAGGAAGAAGTGAGTGATATAAAAGGCACCATGGACAAACTTATGAATTTCTTGGCCGAGAGGGGGATAAGTCTTTAAGATTTAGGAGAACCTTCCTTATATTTATATATTTTTATTTATTCTTATGTTGCTTTAACTTTTGAAACAATTAAGTTCATTGTATATTTTTTTATCTTATCGTACCATTTAAATTTATTTATCATCTTTAATTTAGTGGTCAATGTAAATATTTATTTATTATAATTTAGTAATTAAATTAGTTCATTAGAATAATATGTTTAGTCTATTATAAATATATTTAATTATTATAGATATATACAATTCAAACCAAAATCTCAATAAAAAAATTTTTAATGAAAATTTATTAGTCACATTAAAATGTAATTAATGATAGAAAAATTGTCACCATATACTAATTACTAATGACGATAGATATTGTCACTATATAAATATATATATATATATATATTATGACGATTGCTATTTTATCACTAAAATATTACTATTTAATAACAAATTGTGTTGTCATTATATATATGCACATATGATGACAATAAAAAATTCGTAACAATAACATAATTCTTTTGTGATGAAATATTTAAATGAATACGAAATATATGTTGTCATTATATCTAGAAATTTAGTGACAATTATCATATTCGTCACTAAATAATATTTCTTATGACAAAAATGTTTCGTCACAATTTCTACGCTATTTAGTGATCAAAAATATTTTGTCACTGAATATTACCCTTTCGTGACGCATTGTGTCGTCATTATACACACATATATATAACAACGACTAAAATTTTGTCACTGAAGTGTTATTCTTTGGTGACGAACTATATAAAAGGTGACATAATTATTCATTTAATTGTGACGATAATGTTGTCACTAAAATTTGACAAATGGGGTAGAAAATGGAAAAAATCGTCACTTAAAATTAATATTTTAGTGACAATAAATCAAATCGTCATGTAAGGTTGAACTATTTGGTGACGAACTATATAAATTACGACGAAATAATTAATCTATTTGTGATGAAAATTTCGTCATTAGAATTTTAAAAGGTTGATATGAAATGGATAATCGTCGCTAAAAATTAATATTTTAGTGACAATAAATCAAAACGTCATTTAAATTCGTCACCATAGATGAATAATATAGCGACTGTTGGGATATGAATCCTAAACAAGTCCTAAATGATGATTGAAATATAAAAGATAAAGTTTTGATAAGCCAAAAAGAAGACTTGAATATTTTCTAAGTGTTGACTGATCTAGTCTAGTTAAGCTGAAGTCATCTTGTACAAGACCAGTAGAATTCACAAGACAAGTACTAGTTTTAAGAGACAAGTATTATTGAAAGATAAGTACGATTTATAAGTACTTCATATTTACTTCATATATGTTTAGATTGTTATTGAGCTATTTGAGATGTATAGAAGCTCATATTTTCGATTATGATGATTGTATATTGATGTATAGTTTTCTAAGTTGACTAAGCTTTATAACAAGAGCTTAAAGTAATGTAATAGTCTTGTTAGGATTAGAGGATAGGACTAGATTTGTTCTATGTTGTAATCTGAAGAAGTCTACTGGACAAGACAAGTAGAAGACACAGTCTACTACTACTGGACAAGACAGGTGCACGACCTAAACAAGACAGGTTAAATTTGAAGTTAGTTACAGAAGCGTGTTGAAGATAAAGTTTGAAGAATTAGTTAAGGAATAACTAATTAACTGAAGAAACGTGTGAAAGGATAAAAAGAATCAGTTACAAGTTAGTTTTCAAGAAACGGTTGTTACACAAACTGAAAGTTCTTGAAATTGGAAGTCTATAAATACCTCGTGGTATTGATTCATTAGAGACTACTACTACTACATATTGAAGCATTATTGAAGATTCAAGTGAAGAAATTACTCTCAGAGATTAAAGTTCAGAAAGAAGCTACACAAGACAAGTGAAGATCGAAGAAGGCTACTACTGAACGAAGAGAAGTTTTATTTTCGTTTACTGTTTCAAGTTGCTAGTTACTTGTAAAATAGCTAGTAAGATTGAAGATATATCTGGAGATATAATCGAGAAGATCTAAGTCTTATTTCTTGGGAGAGTGGATGTAGACAAGTTGTCGAACCACTATAAATCCCGTGTTTGATTTACTTTACTGTTTTGTTTGTTTTAATTGATTGATTGTTTACTTGTTAAACATACATAACTGAACAAGACTAGTTGAGTAAACACTGAAACAGAGTTCTCGAAACAAGTTGAGTATAATCTTTAATTGGGCTCATTGTTAATTTCGTATTCCGCACAGTGTAATTCTGATATATCGAAAGATTTTAGAAAAGTCTATTCACCCCCCTCTAGAAATTTTCTTTAGCTTCCCTCGATATTAACTCAACTTAGGGACCTACAAGTGGTATCAGAGCAGTAGTTTACGAACTGCTGTTTCTTGATAACCAACTCAAGACTTGGGTGAAAATCTCAGTCCAAGATCATATTTGCTTACGTGTTCTTGATATACTGTTTTCTTGTTCCCTGTTCTTGACTCATATACTTCTTGATCATAAAACTGATTAGCACTAGACTACTCGTTTAAACATGTCTCTTGAAATCAGCGCTAACAAGTTGCCTAAGTTCCAGGTTCAAGATTATGATCTCCGTCATCACTGAAGGTCCGATAGTGACCATGATTCCTAATACTGCTGCCCTTGACACAAATCAACCCGTGGGTACACTCGTCAAGAAACCAAGGTCAGAACTAACCTCAGAAGAAATGAGACATAATAATTTGGATAGCTTGGCTAAGAATTACATCTTACACACTCTTCCTAATGAGTATCTGGGAAAAGTGCTAAAATGTAAAACTGCCAAAGAAATGTGGGATCGCTTAGCTATCATTTGTGAAGGGACATCCCTAATCAAAGAAAGCAAGCTTTCTACAGCAGTCCAAAGATTCGAATCATTTCATATGAAAGCTGGTGAAACAATAGACCAGTTGGATACTCGTTTTACCAAAATCATGAATGACTTGGAAGTCCTTGGTAAATCTTATACTCCACGTGAAATCAATCTTAGGATTCTCAAAAGCCTTGATAGTCGATGGAAAATGGTAAAAATGCTTGTTAAGAATACCCAAGATATAGACGTGTGGACCGCAGAGACCATGTTTCAAACTCTAAAGGCCCATGAGTTTGATTTAGACGAAGATGAACCTATAGTAAGTAGTGACAGAGAACATGCTGTATCTAAGAACGTTGCTTTTAAGGCTAGTTCGTCTAAGGTAGACAGGTCGAAGTCTAAGACTAGGTCTACTTCTGTGAAAGACGAGTTAGATACTGATCTTAGTCTGAAGGATCAGGTAAGCCTCATGGTTAGAAAGTTTGATAGGCTGAATAAACGTTTCGGGAGATATAAGAAGTTCTATAGAGAACATAGAGGGTCTGCTTCTAAGAACTCGTCTGAGACCAGACGAGACCGAAACTCGTCCGAAAGGAGAGACGAAGTCTCGAAAGGTAACAGACAAGATAGAGAGTCTGATGGTAGGAAGATTACTCGTTCTGATAGACGTGATAAACGAAGGAATAACTCTCCTATTAAAAAGGCTACTAATGATCTCTTGTGCTATAATTGTGAAAAGCCAGGTCATTACATATATGAATGTCCAGACCTAAGCACTGATGATCGAGAAGAACGCAAAGCACGAAGGGAAAGTAGATACAATCGCGGCAAGAAGGCAATGATGGCCAATGATGACTCTGAGTCTGACTCAGACGAGTTACCATCATCCTCATCTAGCTACCCGTCTGAACCAGATCACGATGAAGCCTTCATAGTAGATGATGGTCTATGCTGCATGGCTAAAATCGACCAAGAGGTATCATCTGCAACATCTTTTCAATCTTGTGATGAATCAGAATCTGATGAAAGTGACACTGCCAGTAGCAAAGTAGGGAGTAGCCTTCAGCACTCTACTAGTGTAGTTGAAGACGACCTCCTACTTGCCAACAAGGCAATCATTGAAGTTGTTGGTCCTGAAAGGAGTATATAACAAGTGTATGGGGGGGGGGGGAATACACTTGTATGCAATTCTTTTGCTAATTTGATCAAACCAGAGTTCAGCAAGGTTGTCTTGGACAACTCTGCTGAAGAAGATTAACTCTTCTAAGATAATCAGACTACTAAGTACTATTGAGTACTTAGTTGAATAACTATCTAGGGGAGTTATATGTGCGGAATAGTGGTTGGCCCTTTAAGTTTAGACTCCTTTAATTTCTGAAATCACTTAGTCAATGCAACACAGTTCAGTTTTCAGGGAACTTGTCCAAATAGGCTTTGCACAGTCTTTGAATGTTTATCCTTGAAAGATCAGTTTTGTGTGCAGTGTTGAATGTATGAAGGTACTTGTAAAGTAAATCAACACAAGAGTTTATAGTGGTTCAGAGACTCAAGCTCCTACATCCACTTTCCCTGATTTAACAGGATAATTCATTCACTCTTGGAATTAACTTGTTTTATAGTGCCAAGGTGCACTTGATCAAGAACACCACTCCTTGGTGAATTGATCCCTAGGATGTCTAGAGTCCTAGTACCCTCTTCTCAACTCAGAACTGAACTGTTCTTCTCTCAACAGTCAGCTCCTACCACTTCTACTACTACAACCTTCTCACTTTCTCACTTGAAAGGGTTAAGGGTTGAAGTAAGGTTTCAACTAATGAGATATCCTTTACAATGAAGATCAAGGTATAAGGATAGGATATCTCTCTAAGCTTGTGTATGAATATACAATTGGGTTCAGCTTAGAAGAAGTGTATAAAGACTAAGATAGTCTCTTTGAAAGCTTGAGAGCACTTGTCAACTTGTAGGATAGTTGGATATTCTTGTCAAGGTTGAGGTGCTTTTGGATTGTGTTGAGGTGCTTTCAAATGGTCTTCACACTTCTGTATTTATAGACAAAATGGAGGATTTTCCCGTTGGAGAGGCAGTCCCAAGTTGCTATAAATGTCTTCCTTGAGTTCTTCAAACTGGAAGACAGATTCTTGATAGTGACATGTCCTCATTTGGGTAATAAACGGCTTGTAAGACTTTGTCTTCATTCTGCAGCACTTTTCCCAATGTTTGACTTCTTGTTAGGACTTGGACATGGCTTCTGAAGGTTGATCCAATGATAGGACAACATTCCTTATCATCTGGACAACTCTCCTTATCACTATCAGCAGTTTTGCTTTTCAGCAAGGTTGGCTTGCTCTTCTTCAGATGACTTGGCTCTTTCCCTTTATTTTACTCTAAGATGATCTTGCCATATTGCATTTCTTTAGGGTATGGTTGTCCTTAATTCTTCAGCATAGTTGACCTTCAATCTTTAGAGTTTCTGTTCTGATTCAATCATGCTGAGACAACTCTTCTGGACAACTCTTCTGATCAGCATTCTTGATCTTTTATCATCAGAGCATTTTACTCATAGAGTTGGCTTCTTTGGACAACTCTCCTGATCAAAACCTTTGAGTAGTCTTGTCCTTTTGAGTTAAGTAAAGTTGTTCTTGCATGTGGCTAGCTTCTTTGGACAACTCTCCTGATCAGATCATCTTATTGGATTTGTCCTTTTGAGCTTTACAATCTTGTTCTTGCATAAGAACATCTTCTCTGGACAACTCTCCTGATCAGATCATCTTATTGGATTTGTCCTTTTGAGCTTTACAATCTTGTTCTTGCATAAGAACATCTTCTCTGGACAACTCTTCTGATCAGAGCATTTGGTTTTCCATAGAGTGTCCTTGCTCTTAAGTGATTGTTCCAGAATTTGAGCCTTGAGGGGACTTGATCTTGATCATCTTCAAAGCATAGGTTCCCCCTCAAATTGTGCATCTAATTGTCTAAGAGCTGCCTAACATTTCAGCTTCTCATCTAGCCTTATGCTATGTGTTCTAACATTTTTAGAACACTATCAATTTGACTTAGGCATGTCTCAGGGGGTTTTGGTATTAGATCAAAACATATCTCATTTTATTCCCAACAGAAGTCAGTGACGAAAACATCATTTTAAGACAAGAAATCATTGATCTTAAGGAAGCTCAGTCTAAAGTAGATCCTAATATAACAGTCCTAAATGAACGCTTGCAAGAAGAGTTGAGTCAACTCAAAGACAAGTGTGCATTGACAGACAAGTTATATCAAGAACTACTTAAGACACATGCTACTGAGAAACATGAATTCAATGTTTTAAAAAGTAAGTGCAAAAAGCTTGAAGAACGTAATAAGTTCTTAGAAACCGAGGTTGTCACTCTAGACCTTAAACTTACTGACCTGGTTAACTCTTCAAAGGTTAACCTTGAACTGTCAGATAGGTATAGGGCTCCTGCTGACAAGACAGGCATAGGTGCTGAGACATCAAGCTCGTCTACTCTAGTTCCTAAGAACCCTACTATTTTCATCTCAAGCTCTTTGACTAATGATAAAGGAAAAGAACCAATGATATACGATATTGATACTCCATCTAAAGGTACTGTACCAAAACAAGCTCGAGTTAACATTCCAATTACCAAAGGAGGTAAAAAGAATGGTAACAACAAGCCTGTTCAACCTAGAACTAATCTTCTAAGGACCACTAATCGTAGACGATCCAACCAGGTCAGATACGAGGATTGGTATCCTAAGGAGACGAGTACTAGATAAGTACAGACTAGACGACAAGAGTCTAGACCTCATTTCATAAGGCAGTCTCAACTCTACTCGTCTAGACATAGACAGGAAGGTCCAAAATATCGTACACAAGCTGTTCTATATCCTCCACCTTTGTTATATGATATTGAAGGAGAAGAAAGACCTAAACATATCTATAAACCGTATGGACCTAATGCATATAAACCCTACTCTTACTATCATAGACAAGTGCCTGCTCAAGTAGAGATCAAGTCGAAAGGCTATCTCCAAAGAGTAGACCCGAACTCGACTGATAGGCCAGATAAGGACAACAAGGTCTTATTTTGCAACAAATATGGTCGAAAGCTCAGAAGATCAAACTTGTTCAGGACTCCAATGTACATTTGGATTCCATTGAACTCGACTAACCCCCCAGGACCCCAATAAACAAGGAGGGTACCTAAATTATGAAATATCATCTAATGCAGGGTCGACTCGATCTATACAAGAAGGGTGGCTCAATAGGAGAAACTTGGTACATAGACAGTGGCTGTTCGCACCACATGACTGGTACCAAGGCTCTCTTATCAAGCTACCATGAGCAAGAAGGACCAAAAGTAATATTTGGTGATAGCTCCACTGCTGTTACTAAAGGATTCGGTTACATTCGGAATGGAGACATAGAGATCCAAGATGTGTCATATGTTGAAGGCTTGAAATACAATTTACTCTCTGTTTCACAATTCTGTGATCGTGGATACAAGGTGCAGTTCAAGAGTCGCAAATGTGAAATCATTGACAAGAGAACACACACAATCTTACTGGTCGGCATAAGACAAGGAAGTGTGTACATAGTGAACTGGAACAGTTGTCCGAGGGACACCTGTCTACTTACTAAGAATCCTAAAGAACTTGGCTGGCTCTGGCATAGACGCCTCTGTCATCTAAACTTTAAGGTTCTTAATAAGATAGCCAGAGACTACCTTGTGGAAGGTATTCCCAATGAAGTCTACTACAAGTCACATGTATGCACGTCCTGTCAGAAAGCAAGGACACCACAACAAAATGGAGTAGCAGAGCGAAGGAACAGAACTCTTAAGGAGGCCTGCAGGACCATGCTGACAGAGTACAATACGCCTCAGAAGTTTTGGGCAGAAGCTATCAATACTGCATGCCACTCACAAAATAGAAGTGCTATCAATAAAGCACTAGGTAAGACACCCTATGAGGTATGGAAAGGTCGAAAACCCAGAGTTTCATATTTCCATATATTTGGTTGTAAGTGTTTTATCCATAACAATGGGAAAAGCAAGTTGAATGCATTTGATGCTAAAGCAGACGAGGGGATATTCTTAGGATACTCCTCGACTAGCAAAGCATTTAGAGTATTCAACTACTCAACCCTTTGTGTGGAAGAAACACCACATGTGGTTTTCGATGAATCTCAACAGGACTCGTCTAACAACAAGATCAGTGAGAAAGTTACTGAGCTAACTATCGAATCTGACAAAGATTCAGAGGTATATGAATCCGTTCAAGCATACAATCCATTCATGAAAGCCCTCGAATCTGATGACAAGGAAAGGGTAAGTGCTCAAGGTAAGTCTACTAGACCAGTAGACATGCCTGCTCTAGTTGACTCATCTACTCCAGGTAAATCTGTTGATGATATAAATGATGTTGACATGCATGATGCTATAACTGATCTAGATGATGATACTATGCTTACGAAGACTAGAAAAACATGGAAATCTGCTCATGATACTGAAAACATCATTGGAGACTCTACTATTGGTGTAAAGACTAGACGACAACTCTTTGAGTCACAAGAACAACCTAGTCCATCTTTGTTTTGCTGGTGTTGTTTCCTCTCATCTATCGAGCCTAAAACCATTAAAGAGGCTTTAGCTGATAGTAATTGGATCATCGCTATGCAAGACGAGTTGAACCAGTTTGTTCGAAATGACGTCTGGGAACTTGTTGATAGACCTAAATATCATAATGTAGTTGGCACTCGATGGATTTTCAAGAATAAGAAAGATGAGAATGATGTAGTTGTTCGTAATAAGGCTAGACTAGTCGCCCAAGGCTATTCACAAGCTGAAGGCATAGATTATGATGAAACATATGCTCCTGTTGCTAGACTAGAAGCCATTCGATTGTTCCTTGCATATGCTTCTTACATGAAATTTACTGTATATCAAATGGATGTTAAAAGTGCATTTCTTAACGGTATTCTTGTGGAAGAAGTGTATGTTGAACAACCCCCAGGTTTCGAAGTCAAAGACAACCAGGTATACAGATTAAAGAAGGCCTTATATGGACTAAAACAAGCTCCAAGAGCCTGGTACGATACTCTTTCTCAATTTCTATTAGAAAATGGTTTTACTAAGGGCAAGGTCGATAGAACCTTGTTCAGAAGACAAGAAGGAAAAGACATTTTACTCGTCCAAATTTACGTAGATGACATCATTTTTGGTTCACCTAACAAAAAGCTGAGTGAAAGTTTTTCAACACTCATGCAAAGTAAATTTGAGATGTCTATGATGGGTGAAATGAACTACTTTCTTGGACTTCAAGTAAAACAGACCCCAGAAGGGATTTTCATAAATCAAGCAAAGTATACTCGTAATCTACTAGACAAGTATGGTATTAAGACATGTAAATCTTCTGGAGTACCTATGCAACCTACTTACAGGATGGATCCAGACGAGAATGGTAAGTGTGCTGATCAAACTCATTACCGTGGACTTATTGGTTCATTACTATACTTGACTGCTAGTAGACCTGATATTGCATTTTCTGTTGGTGTATGTGCTCGTTTTCAAGCTAATCCAAAAGAGAGTCATATGGAAACCACTAAAAAGATATTGAAATATTTGAAAGGAACCATCAATCGTGGTATATGGTATCCTTCAAATGATGATTTATCTCTAAGTGGCTACTCTGATTCTGATTTTGGTGGTTGTAGAATAGATAGGAAATCTACATCTGGTTCTTGTCAATTCTTAGGCACAAAACTCATTTCATGGTTTTCGAAAAAGCAGACAAGTGTTGCTACCTCTACTACTGAAGTCGAGTACATGGCTGCTGGTAGTTGTTGTAGTCAATTATTATGGCTTATTCAACAGCTTAGAGATTATAATATTTGTGAATCAAATGTTCCTATTTTCTGTGATAGTAATAGTGCTATTGCCATTACACAAAATCCTGTTCTGCACACACGTTGTAAGCACGTTGATGTGAAACACCATTTCATACGTGATCATGTAGAAAAGAAGGATATTCGCATGGAAAAGATTCACACTGATTTTCAAAGAGCTGATATTTTCACAAAACCATTAGCTGAGGCTCGTTTTCGTGAATTATGCATTAGGCTAGGACTAATAGATCTTGACCCTACTAGTATGTAGCAATGTACTAACCAGACAGGTACATTTCTAAGAAGAAAGGGGAAACAGACAAGTTACCACTAAAGAACAGAGCACTCGTCTACTCACTCATAAAACAGGTATACAAGGTCAGACAAGATGACCAAACAACCCGATGAGGAAGCTGGTAAAGCTGAGGGTAATACTAAGGGAATAAACATTTGAGGGGGAATCTCTGATTTCTTAAAAAGCCTTGTGTTGACTCTTAAGTCTGTTAAACGTCATTTTGCTCAAAACCTTGCTCATTACTTTTAAAGTTGATATTCGTTTTGATTGATTCAATCTACTACCTGTATTGCATCTAATCTGTCGCACAAGATAAGACAGGTTTGTATAAGCATTCGATGTTCAAAATAGACAAGCACAGCCGTAGGGGGAACTCATCGTGTGTGCTTAAGTCTACTCGTCTGTTCTGGATAGACTCGAACAGACAAGATAAGTGCTCACTTGAACATGAAATACTCTAAGTGTTTAATAAAATGTGAATTACGAATATTATAAGTATTTTGATATTTCTTTAAAACCCTAGAACTTGATTTATACACTCCTATTTTAATGAGGTGTATACACCCAGTTCGCGCCAAATCCTACTATTCTAGGTCAGATGAGTTCACTCTTCTGTCTTAACCAATAGGAAAGGTGGATTCCAAATTATACAATATCAAAACACATTATTGTCTCGATTCCGTAACTGAATACCAAGAGTCCCAACCGTTGGATCATTTGGTTTCAATCTTCACCATTGATTCAAAAATTCAAGTGTTAACAAAACCCAACACTTACACACTACTCATCTCACGTTTTCTTAATTCTCCAATTCCAGCTTTCACGATTCCTTGTGATTCTCACTCTCTGATTCTTACTCAAACTATCACTATGACAATCATCTCAATTTTTGATATAAGGACTAACATGCAAGCTAGGTTCGACCTCGGCAAATTCATATCTGAAAACAAAGTGCATGTTGAACCTTCGGTGTTCTTCAAAGGCAAGCATACAGATGAAAATTTGGAGATCTTGACCAAATGCAGTAGATGTGGCTTGAAACCTTACTTGGAGGCGTTTCCTCAAGTCGTCTTAGAGGAAGAGGTTCTTGAGTTCTTTGCCAACGCCTCCAGACAAGGAGATGTGATTGAATCATTTCTTGGAAGAAATCGGGTGGAAATCACTCGAGAAGCCTTGTTTGAGCATCTGAAGTTGCCCATTGAAACTATTGATGTGGAAAATTATGCAGCCGGTCAAGAAGTAAGATATCTAGGTATATTTTGTGGAAGGAAGTTGAGGTTAAAACCGGATGGCAAGCTCCCCGCAGTCAAGAAGATGGATCTTCTGGAAAAGTATCGCACTCTACTGGACATAGCCAGCAAAATTCTGCTATGTGCCACTGGTTCTCATGATTCTGTTACTCTTGTTAAAGCAAGGGTAATGGCTGCTATTTTTGACGGAATTACAGAAGGAAATTGGTTCAAACTGATTGCAGATCGAATCATGTACTTTGAGAAAAGTGTTCGAGTTGATACTGATACTAGAAATTGGGTGGTGTCAAATGTTGTTGGATATGGAAACAAGTTAAGCATTCTTCTTCCCTTGTTAATGCCAAACAAGACGGAATGGAGTAAAGGAAAACCATTTCATCCCTTGAAGTTCTATTTGAAGAAGGAGGCCATGAGGAAGCAAGTCGCTGCTAGACCAGCTGCTCCTAGGCAAGTTGAGTTGAATCCGATGGATTTGATGCCGTATGCTGGTTCATCTAGTTCTTCAGGAGACGAGTCTAATGATGAAGAATCGGAAGAGGTTGAGAAAACAGAGTCCAATGCATATGACTCAGAAAAGACTCAGTCAGATGAAGAGTCGCAACAAGAGAAGGGGTCGAGTGAACAAATTCCTGAAATGTACACTCTCGTAAGAGTTGGACCGCCTACTCGTCCAGTCGAGTCGAGTTCACAGGTTGGTACTTCTACTCAATCTGGTTCAATTCCTCTCTCTCTCCCTTCTACTTCTATTCGAACCAAGGCTAGGTCACATCGATCTAGGCCTCGATCTGTACCCCCAACCGCACAAGTACTGGCAGCACGACCGCTGAGAGCCAGTCATCCCTTAAACACTCCCATAATTGACACAACTGATACTCCGACAGTTGTCACACCAAACCAAGATACATCAAAGCCCCAAGAAACCACCATCCATATTCCTTCTACCTCAACAGAAAATGTTGAACCTTTAAACCCATCTACTTCAGACAAGACGCCAGTTACCACTGCAACAACTGAGACAGGGACCCCACCTGCTCAGACCCCGTCTGATGTTAGATTTAATTCCCTGGTATATTATCCGATGTGTCTAAGGGAAAAACGAATTCGTGCCCGGATGACCAAAAATTTGAAGAGAACGCTGTCAACTATCGAAGTAGACTACGAGTCAGAGCAGTTTGAGATTCTTCTTAGGATATGCACCTGGTTTGCACTTAAGAAATCCTCAACTGACGATCTTTTCGAAGTTATTCAAGGCATGGGAGGAATCTCCAATTTTATGGATTGGGAGATGGAACAAAAAGAAAATAGTGGTGTTAAAGATCATTCTGAACTATTTCCGCCAAGAGCCTTGGTTGATCTTGTAAAAAGGCTATTGAATATTCCTGATGGAATTCTGGTTGAAGAGTTCTCATCTGATATTGGAACTCAGACTGAGCTAGTGGAAGAAGAGAAGCCAGAACTTGTTGATGTTGCTGTTCAAACCTCGGAACCTTCTGAAGATGAGGTTGACAGTTCAGAAGAAGTTGATTCTTTTGAATTTTGGAAAGAAGATGATGAATTCCTGGATGCTGTTATGTTTAATGAAGAGGAACTTGTAGAGAAAGTTCAGGAAGATGTGGTTGTTGAAGCCCAGTCATCTACTCAAGGATTCCCTATAGGTTATCTTGCCGAGCTGAAGTCAGACTTGAAAGAAGTTGTTCATTCTGCGATAGAAGAGTTCTTGCACTCGAAAGTGAAGGATGTGTTGGTAGAACAGAATCAATCACTTGTTGACAGTTCAAGAGAATTGATTGTTGGAGAAGTCAACAAGATGGACTCAACTTTTCGAACAGAGATGTATGCAGAAGTTGAAAGGTTCTTACAAAAACAAGTTGAAGTTTCTGAGAAGAGGTCTATCTCATTTGCTAGATCGTTGGCTGAAGAATCTGGCAAAATGGAACGTCTTTACCGAGTTAAGATTGAGATAGCAGATGAGCAGAGGAGGGAGGCACAAGCTCAGTTGGTGCATTCTCAAGCTATTCTCTCCGAGCTAACAAAGTAGAACACTCTTCTACGACAGACAGCTACTCATTTCAAAGATGAGTTGGCCATTAACTCAAAGAAGTTGGAGTCTACTGCTGATCGACTAGATAAGATGAGTCGGGATCAAACCCATCAAAGACAGATAGAGCTAGCTACTGAAGCGATGAAGGAAGCAGTAAAGGAAGAAATGACTCGCTTTACAAGTTTTTTCACTCTTAAGGCCCATGATGAAGCCAAAAAGGGGGAAGAGGCAAGTAAAGTAGGGCAAGTCAGCTTATCTAAGCTGAGTGCTGAACCAGAAGAGAAGGATGCTGCTACTGCTATGCAAGAGCTAAGGAGGCCTAAAAGGAAGCTAGTTAAAACTGCAGAGCTGGAGCAAGCTGAAGCTGATGAACTCAAAAGATTGGAGAAGGGCAAGAATGTTGCATCTCCAGAAACTGAGATTCAGACCAGACGGTCTAAGAGGAAGATAGTTTTTGAAGGAACAGAAGGAGTTGCTTCAGTTGAGAAGAAGCAGAAAATTGTTGATCCTAATGATAAAAGTCATTACGCAAGTAAGAAGAAAGTGGAAAAACATATTGAAAGATTGCAGAAGCTGAAGGCTGATGAAGAAGAAATGGAAGATCAGTTCATTGACTACTTCATTGACAAAGAGCATCGTCAAGAATGGCTCAAAGTAAAGAGGCAATGGGAACTTGATCATTGGATTATTCGAAAGTATGGTGAGTCTGAAAGTCCAGATGAGTTGTATGCCATGTTTGACAAATTCATGGAAGGTCAGAACAAATTGCTTTGGAATTTGGTCATGAGGATATCAGCCGCCGCAAATTTCAACATTCTGATACCGACCTTTCCAAAATGGAAGACTCCTATGACAAGCTCAGGAAAAAGAGTTGATCTTAACCAGATCAAGAAATTCGAAGAAGAGCTGCTAGATAAAGAGAAGATTGATGATGAAGACCATATCAGAGTTATTCACGGGAGACTCCTTGATGCATTCTGTGTTTCAAACCCAGAAGGAGGTACTCGTTCAGATTAGTTTATTTGCTCTGATTAAGTTTTTATTTGGTATGTGTAATATCTACTGATCATATTTTGAATGAATGAAAAGATAAGGTACTATTCGATGTTTAAATACAAGATAACTACTTAACTAGTCTACTGATGAGAAAAGATTCAAGTAAGTTTTGGCTTCATCAAAAAGGGGGAAATTGTTGGGATATGAATCCTAAACAAGTCCTAAATGATGATTGAAATATAAAAGATAAAGTTTTGATAAGCCAAAAAGAAGACTTGAATATTTTCTAAGTGTTGACTGATCTAGTCTAGTTAAGTTGAAGTCATCTTGTACAAGACCAGTAGAATTCACAAGACAAGTACTAGTTTTAAGAGACAAGTATTATTGAAAGATAAGTACGATTTATAAGTACTTCATATTTACTTCATATATGTTTAGATTGTTATTGAGCTATTTGAGATGTATAGAAGCTCATATTTTCGATTATGATGATTGTATATTGATGTATAGTTTTCTAAGTTGACTAAGCTTTATAACAAGAGCTTAAAGTAATGTAATAGTCTTGTTAGGATTAGAGGATAGGACTAGATTTGTTCTATGTTGTAATCTGAAGAAGTCTACTGGACAAGACAAGTAGAAGACACAGTCTACTACTACTGGACAAGACAGGTGCACGACCTAAACAAGACAGGTTAAATTTGAAGTTAGTTACAGAAGCGTGTTGAAGATAAAGTTTGAAGAATTAGTTAAGGAATAACTAATTAACTGAAGAAACGTGTGAAAGGATAAAAAGAATCAGTTACAAGTTAGTTTTCAAGAAAAGGTTGTTACACAAACTGAAAGTTCTTGAAATTGGAAGTCTATAAATACCTCGTGGTATTGATTCATTAGAGACTACTACTACTACATATTGAAGCATTATTGAAGATTCAAGTGAAGAAATTACTCTCAGAGATTAAAGTTCAGAAAGAAGCTACACAAGACAAGTGAAGATCGAAGAAGGCTACTACTGAACGAAGAGAAGTTTTATTTTCGTTTACTGTTTCAAGTTGCTAGTTACTTGTAAAATAGCTAGTAAGATCGAAGATATATCTGGAGATATAATCGAGAAGATCTAAGTCTTATTTCTTGGGACTTAAAGCTACAAGAACATATTACTCGATTGGAAGAGTTAATAAGAATTTCACAACTGGGTTTGTGAGAGTGGATGTAGACAAGTTGTCGAACCACTATAAATCTCGTGTTTGATTTACTTTACTGTTTTGTTTGTTTTAATTGATTGATTGTTTACTTGTTAAACATACATAACTGAACAAGACTAGTTGAGTAAACACTGAAACAGAGTTCTCGAAACAAGTTGAGTATAATCTTTAATTGGGCTCATTGTTAATTTCGTATTCCGCACAGTGTAATTCTGATATATCGAAAGATTTTAGAAAAGTCTATTCACCCCCCTCTAGACATTTTCTTTAGCTTCCCTCGATATTAACTCAACTTAGGGACCTACAGCGACGATGAACTTTAGCGCCACCAAAAGATGACTTTTGATGACGAATTCAAATAAAGTCACATTTACCTAATGTGACGCACCTACGGCGACCTTCTTTGTGAAGGGGAAAAATCGTCGTCAATCACATTTT
Source organism: Galeopsis tetrahit (assembly GCA_963675135.1). NCBI lineage: Eukaryota > Viridiplantae > Streptophyta > Magnoliopsida > Lamiales > Lamiaceae > Galeopsis > Galeopsis tetrahit. The sequence goes on along the minus strand of OY776121.1, from coordinate 60,788,667 downwards.
GTGACAAAAAATGATGCTTTTATGACGAATTGTTGTCGTCGCGATTTCTCAAATTTCCTGTAGTGACATATAACTCCCCTAGATAGTTATTCAACTAAGTACTCAATAGTACTTAGTAGTCTGATTATCTTAAGAGAGTTAATCTCATCAGCAGAGTTGTCCAGGACAACCTTGCTGAGCTCTGGTTTGATCAAAGTTGAAAAGAATTTGCATACAAGTGTATTCCCCCCCTACACTTGTTATATACTCCTTTCAGGACCAACATCTCCCGTTTCGAATTTTTCTTCAACATAAATGGATTTTGAGTTTTTTTTTTTTATCTTTAATTTTGTGTTTTTTATTTGTATTTTGGAATTTTGATTTGCAACACTCCGACGAAAACGCCATGGCCGCCGCCCCACTTTGATTCACTCGATTTTGTTACGGATCGCCGTCGCCGTCGCCGCCCTAGCCTAGCCCTGTGAAGTCGAAGGAAGCCGATCTGTTCGTGGCCGGACGAGGAAGACGAAGCGGCCGCGACTATAACACATTTGTTCTCCGTCGCCGTTCTTCTACCTCCTTCTCCGATCTTCTCCGACCGAAGAAATTCTTCATTCTTTCTCTCACGCGGATCGCTGGAGAAGACGAAGCCTCACTGGAACAACTCTTAACATCCCTAATTTATTTTAAGGTTCAGCCTTTCTGGGCGAGAAAGCTTCATGTCTAGTTTTTTTAGTGAAATGGGGCTACAACAACAGAGTTGTTGTCTAGTTTTTTTAGTGAGATGGGTTCATTTGCCTATTTCTGTTTGGTAAGCTTTGCGTGCGTTTAGAGATGAGATTTGTTATTTTTTGCCGTGTGGTTGTTCCTGTTTTTCTTCTAGAGCGAGAGAGAAGGAGGCGGAGAGAGAAAGGGATTAATATGGGGTGAAAATGGGTGTGGGGCGGTGTTGGCGCGGTGGCTGGGAGCGGCGGACGGTGGTGAAGATGAGAAGAGGGCAGAGATTGAGGTTGTGGTTGCCGGAGACAAGGAGATGATGTCGATTAGGAGTTCTAGAAGGTACGTTTTCGAGGATATCGTTGTAAATGAAGAAGAAGAACCTAGAGTGAGCATTTGTATACCTCCTAAAAATGCTCTGTTGCTATGAGGTGTAAATCTGATCCAATGAAGAAACTTGACATTGAAGAAGAAACTGAATCTGTGGATTTTGAAGAAACAGAGGTCAAAGACGAGATTTCAGTTGTTGCCTATGTTTTTTTATTTTGAGGTTTTTAATTAGTTTAATTTTGTTACTGAGTTTTTTAATTGGTTTGATCTTGAATATGTTCGGGATCTATTTTTCCTTTTTGTCGAGCTCAATTTTATTTTTTAGTTTCGGAACGATGAAGATGGAAGAAAGATTAAGTGTTGATGAAGTGTTGATGACGATGAAGATGGAAGAGATTTGATATGCAAATATGCACATATGTAAAATGCATGTGCCCCGATTAAGCGTTGATGAATCGTCCTAATTATTACGTTTTTAGTGTGCAACTTAGTACTCGGGGATTAGGCGAAAAAAGGAGAAGTTTCATGGATACAGCAACTTGACATGGAGGTGAACATTAGATATGCACATTACCGTATGCATGTTTACATGCATATCGTATAGTGCATTTCACATATGCACATATGTAAAATGCATGTACCCCGTTTTACGTGCATATTAGTATGCTTATCCATGTATGAACCTTTTTCTAAGCTTATAAACTCATAATTTTATTATGACCCATTTCTACATACCAAAATTCATTTCACTGTTCATATTAAACTTCATAATCTATTTTCATATATGTATGCATATTCAAATAACCGGGAACTGCATCCACTATGGCACGCTTATTTAGTCTTTTTGTGATTTAATTGTGTTATGAGTCTTGTGTAATTTAATTCTGAATCATAAAATGCAGAATTATTAAGATCATAAAAGTCAGCTAATTAATTTGAATTGCCTTATTTTTAGGAATATTTGAATTAAGGAAGGTGATAGATTTTCGCGTTTTTCAAGACTATGCATTTATAAAATTGATTTGATGTTAATCTGTCTAATATTAATTAATTTGAAATTATTTAAATGGGAAAAGGGAAACTTTGTCTTCTTAAGTGCCAATTTGACTCTATTGGATAAAAATTAAAAACCTATTCCCTATTAGATAAAAGTCTTAGTGAAATGACCTTATTAAGAATTTACCCATAATTCTTCATCATACTCTCAACTTATTTAATTTACACGTAAAATACTTAATATTCATTAAATCTCGTGCTCGAAAAAATTGACACAATAAATTAAAACGAAATAAGTATTGTTTATTTCCTTATTTATGTATTTCTATTTTGGGAAGAGTTCTCTTTGCTATATCGCATGGATGCTTTGATCCAAAAACACATTTGGTATGTCCCATATTAGTGATTTACAAAAAAAAAAATATTAAGAAATTTATGTAAGTGTAACATTTGTGTGCATCAATTGTACGGTGTGATGTGCAATTGGTGCAATTTTTATACCATATGCTTATCAACTGATAATACTATATTTATGAACTAATACCACAACAATTTACATGCACAAGGATGGTCCAACGTGTGAAAAAAAAACTTGTGATATTAATATACAATCATAGTGTTATCGATTGATAAGTGATGTAATATAAAAAATTGTAAAAATATTTCATCAGTTGCATGAATGCAACTTGTGCATACATATTATTTGTCAAGATTGAAATGTTTTGTGCATACATATTATTAAATGAGTGAATTGATAATTGGATTTGCATTTGGATTGATTGAGATTGGAGAGATTTTACACAAAATATCATTACTGTGAGAGTGGATGTAGACTTATTGGTCGAACCACTATAAAATTCTGTGTTCTTTATTTTATGTTTGATATTTTTTTCATATTTGTTTAAACAAGAATAGTAGAATTTACTAAGTAAAGATCTGATTAAAAGTTGAGTATAAAACTAAAACTGGAAGTACTGATCTGACTCAGTAAGAACAGTACTATTCAGAACACTATTCCGCATTATAAACTCTGATATTTTGAAAGATTTTTGAAAGTCTATTCACCCCTCCCCTCTAGACTTTCTTAGCTTACTCAATCTTAACTCAACTTGGGACCAACAAGTGGTATCAGAGCAGTAGTTCTTTGGACTGCTGTTTCTTGATAACCTTGTAGATCTTGAGGGAAATCACACTGATCTTAATACTATTTCTTGATATTTGTCACTATCTGAATACTTGAAAATTATCTGCTACACTACTGATCTTATTTTTCTGATCAAACATGGATGACACTATTGTGAACAAACTTCCTAAGTTCAAGATTGCAGATTATGACTACTGGAAGCTTAGGATGGAGGCCATCTTTAGCTCAACACATGATCTGATGGTGTCTGTGGTGACTGAAGGACCAATTGTCACCATGGTGGAAAACACTGCTGTTCTGGATCCTTCTAAACTAGTTGGAGCACTGGTCCCTAAACCAAGGTCAGAACTGACTTCTGAAGATATGCGATAAAACAATTTGGATAGTCTTGCTAAGAATTATATTTTACACACCTTGCCAAATGAGTATCTTGGCAAAGTGTTAAAATGTAAGACTGCAAAGCAAATGTGGGACAAATTGGCTATTCTTTGTGAAGGTACTACACTGATCAAAGAAAGCAAATTATCCACAGCTGTCCAAAGGTTTGAAACATTTAAGATGAAGCCAGGAGAAACAATTGATGAATTGGATACTCGATTTACAAAGATTATGAATGATCTTGATGTGTTAGGTAAAACTTATATTGAAAGAGAAGTTAACCTGAGAATCTTGAAAGCTTTGGATGAAAGGTGGAAAATGGTCAAGATGATCATTAAAACCACACAAGACATTGATTCTTGGCCAGCAGAAACTATGTTCCAAACCCTTAAGGCACATGAGTTTGAGTTAGATGAAGAAGATCCTATCACTGTGATTCATAAGGAAAAGGATGCCTCTAAGGACATAGCTTTTAAAGCCTCTACCTCTAAGGGGTCTAGATCATCTAAGTCTAAGGCCTCAAGCATAAAAGATGAACTAGATAGTTCTGATCTTAGTCTGAAAGATCAGATGAGCCTTATGATCAAAATATTTGATAGACTAAATAAGAGGTATGGTAGATACAAGAGATTCTATAAGGAAACCAAGGGTTCTAGTAACAGGGACTCTTCTGTGAACAGAAGGGATCAAAACTCTTCTGAAAGAAGGGATGAGATCTCTAATGAGAACAGGAGAGATAGGAACTCATCTGATAAGAGGGATAGAAAGTATTCTGATAAGAAAGACAGGAACTCAATTGACAAACATGACAGGAACCGAAATCATTCACCTCCTAAGAGAACTTCTAACAATCCTGTTTGCTATAATTGTGATAAGCCAGGTCATTATGCTTATGAATGTCCTGATCTGAGTTCTGAAGATCGAGAAGAAAGGAAAGCCAGAAGAGATCGAAAATATGCCAAGGGTAAGAAGGCAATGATGGCATACAATGATTCTGATTCGGAATCAGAAGAGTTGCCATCGTCTTCATCTGAATACCCCTCTAGCAATGAAAATGAAGCCTTCATAGCAGATGATGGACTGGTAATGATGGCCAAAATAAATGATGAGGTATCATCTGCTAACTCTTTTCAATCTTGCAAAAATTCTGACACTGATGAAAGTGATGCTGCTGATAGCAGTGTAGGAAGTAGTCTTCATCATTCCCAAGGAGTGACTGAAGAAGACCTTCTACAAGCTAACAAAGCATTCATTGAAATTAGTGATGAGAATATATCTTTAAAGCAAGAAATCATTAATCTGAAAGAAGCTCAGTTGAAAGTGGATCCTAATATAGTTGTCATAAATGCAAGACTATCAGAAGAGTTGTCCCAACTCCAAGAAAAGTATGCATCCATTGACAAACTATATCAGGGTATGCTTAAAACTCAAGCCAAAGAGACTAATGAATTCAATGATTTAAAGATTAAATGTGAAAAACTTGAAGAGCGCAATAGATTCTTAGAATCTGAAGTGGTGAGCCTAGATCGAAAGCTATCTGGGATGATTAACTCTACCAAGATTAATCAAACAATCTCAGACAAATATAGAGCTCCAAATGATAAAAGTGGAATAGGTACTGATCTGCCTAGTTCCTCTACTTCAGGCTTTAAGAACACTAATGGAGCTAGCTCAAGTTCTTTGCAACTAGATAAAGGAAAAGAACCTATGACTTATGATAATGATCCCAAACCTAAAGTACAGTCTAAATACATCCCTCCTACTACCAAGAATGGTAAAATGAAGAATGTATTAAGACCAGTACAGTCAAGACCATACCAGAAGAGTTATACTCCTCTGACCAGAACAGATCAGTCCTGGTATCAGAAGAGACAAACTCAGAACAGTAGGTCAAGACAAGCACAGGCAAGTTGGGAACAGCCTAGACCTCCTTTTATAAGGCAGTCTCAGCTGTATTCAACTAAACCTAGGAGATTTGTGCCTCATTATCATAACAAACCTGTTCTTTATCCTCCACCTTTATCTTATGATATCATTGGAGAGGAAAGACCAAAACGCATTTATAAGCCGTATGGTCCACATGCTTTCAGACCATATTCAAACTATTACAGGCATACTGATCTTACTGAAAAAGGGATAGAACCAAGGAAAGGCTATCTCAGAAAAATAGATCATAAGTCTGCTGATAATTCTGAAATGGTTAATAAAGTACTGTTTTGTGATAAATATGGAAGGAAACTTGTTGGGATATAAATACACCCTAAGCCCCACTTGATGTTAGTATAGTTTTGATGGCCAAAACACTTAGAGTTTATAAATGTAATAGGATCAGCTGACTTTGTATAGAACAGCTTAGACTAGTCTTGTGTGATTGACTGTATAGATATCAGTTGATCAGCACAGTCCCGGCTTACATGCGCTCCCTCAAGATGAGAAGAGTAGAAGACATGAAGACTAGGAGATCCTTGAAGACCAGTTAAGAAAGGTGCTTGTATACCTACTTAACTGATGGAGTCCCAGATTGAAGATGGCCTAAAGCAGGACATAAGAATTGCCAGATCAGAAGAGTTTTACTCTGCTGATATCAGAAGACAAAAGACTCAAGGCCAGAAGAGTAGTCAGAAGACTAGAAGCTCAGATCAGAGGACTATGTGATCTTTCAGGACTCGGCTGATTCCAAAGTCATCTTGCAATTTAAACAGAGACCTACCTTATTTAGAAGATTGACATGATCCCAGGATTGAAGCAATCAAGCGGCTGGAATCAAGGAATCAAGCCATTATGGAAAGATTGCCCCAACGGCTAGTCAACTCCAACGGCTAGTTGCAAGCAATCACCACTATAAATACAAGAGGATGAGAAATCACAAAAGAAGAAGTCACAACAAGAGAATTCAACATTTCCAGCAAGCAATTAAGCTAAAGTTGTACTGTCTCAAGAATTCTCAAAGAGCCAGAATCCATTAGATTATCCATAGCTCTTAAGTGATTTCTATCCAACCCTTAAGAACCTGAAACCTATTTCACATTGTTTATCATTTGTTTTAGGCAAAGTGATTAAGCAAATTATAAGCTTGAATCACTAGTTGGATACTCTTCAAAAACCCCAAACCCTCTCCGAAAGGTTAAAGTTTTTGAAACCCTCAAAGTGCAAGTGCTTACAATCACTTGTGGAGACCGTAGCTGTTAGGACGGCTCAGATCTCAAAGTCCTATCCTTGGGACTATAAAGGTCAAGACCCTTGTAATTTGCAGTAAATTAAAGGGATTAAACTTCACGTTAGGACGTGAGAGTGGACGTAGGATCGTATATCCGAACCACTATAAACCTGGTGTTATCTACTTTCTGCACTTTACTTTACTGTCATTTCATCTATCTTATATAGTGCATACTGTGTTTTAACTGTCTTCAAAACAAGGTCACAACCTTCAAACCAGCATCAGCTTAGTATTTCTATTAAGTAAATAGCTTGGCACTTTCAAAAGAAACTAAGAGAACGAGTTTAAACAAGGCCTACCATAATTCCGCATATAACCTCCTCTATCAGATCACTATAGTCATCTGGACCAGCAGACTTGTAGTCCAGCAGACATAACAATCAGAAGAGGTTCCCAACTCTCTTGAAAAAGTTTTAAAGTCTATTCACCCCTCCCCTCTAGACTTTAATCCCATTCACTACTCGTTCAGGGACCAACAAGTGGTATTAGAGCAGTGGTTCTAACGGACTACTGTCTCTAGATTATCAGAAGACTTGAGGGAGTCTTTTTGTAGTCCTCTTGAACAGATCTTTTTTCTTTTGAAAAACTTGTTTTCGAAAACTCATACAGCATGAGTGCTAATATGCGTAAGTTGCCTAAGTTTTCAGTGGAGGATTATGATTACTGGAAGATCAGGATGAGGAAGAATCTCACATCAGTCCACTACAAGATGTGGTCAGTAATCACTGAAGGCCCAATCACCATCATGGCAGTCAACACTGCAAATGGTGATCCAGAAGTTCCAGTTGGAGAACTAGCCCCCAAGCCGATGAAGGATCTCACACCAGAAGAGATGAAGCAGTCAAATCTTGACAGCATTGCTCAAGATTACATCATGCAAACTCTTCCAAATGAGTACATTGCAAAAGTACTCAAGTGTGAAACAGCTAAGTAAATGTGGGATGCTCTAGCACTCCTCTGTGAAGGAACCGAGCTGATCATGGAGAGCAAGTTGACAACAGCAGTCAAGAAGTTTGAGCATTTCAAAATGCAACCAGAAGAGTCTATTGATCAATTAGACAATAGATTTACCAAGATCATCAATGAGATAGAATCTCTGGGCAAGAAATATACAAATAGAGAGAAAAATCTAAAAATATTAGACTCTCTAACCAAGAAATGGAGACTCAAGAAGACCATCATCAAAGATACTCAAGATATCAAGGAGTGGTCTGCACAGACTTTATTTCAGAATCTAAAAGCCCATGAATATGATCTTGAAAGAGAAGAAAACTCAGAAAATGATGAACCTATTGTTGCTCCACCTACATCCAAGACTGTAGCTTTCAAGGCAGCTAATACAAAAGCTGCAAGCACCTCATCTGGCAAGACATCTCTGAAAACAGAAGACTGTGAAGGATCAGACATGAGTCTGAAGGAACAAATGGCTCTTATGATCAAGAGATTCGAAAGGATGAACACTCTCAACAGCAAATATAGAAAGTTCTATAGAAACTACAAAGATAGAAGAGCAAGATCACCCTCCAGAGGTTCCAGAGAAAGAACACCAGAAAGACATCCTAGAAAGGATGTGGAGTCATCTGACAGCCGAGGCCCCAGAAAAAGAGATGCCACACCTCCAAGGAAAGGCAATTCAAATCAAAAGCCTGGAGCATGCTTCAATTGCCGTAAACTAGGACACTATGTCTATGAATGCCCTGAGCTGGATGACAAAGAAGAAAGAAGGCCTAGGAGAAGAAATTCAGATAAGCAAGCAATGCTGACTGAAGAATCTGAATATCAAAGTGATGAACTTCCTACATCACCAGACTGTCAAATCTACTCAGTTGATTCAGACGATCTAGCTATGATGGCCATAGGAGAAAATGAGGTAAACTCTTATACTACTACTTTCCATTCACCTATTTTCTCACAAACAGATGACATAAACTCATCTGAAGGCGAATCAGAAGACACCTATTATCAATCTTTAAGAAAGGTAAAAGGTGATCTGGATATTGCCACTAGAGCCTTTATAGAAGTGGAAGAGGAGAATAAGGATTTAAGGAAAGAAATTGCTAGGTTAAAAAAGGTTAAGTTTGATAACACCCCTGAGTTAGTCACCATGAATGAAAGGTTGACCAAAGAAGTGGAACTTCTTAAGGAAGAAAATACCACAACAACTCAGTTGTATGAGGGGATGTTAGAAACTCAAGCCTTAGAAACCAAAGAATTTCGTATACTACAATCTAAGTTCGATGATCTCTTCCAATCATACAAGCTCTTAGAAAAGGAGAAGGAATGCCTAGATCAAAAGATATCAGAATTCAATAAAGCCTCGACTACTATTGAAAGTATCTCTGAATATTATAGATCAAATGGCAATAAGATGGGTTTAGGCTATGAACTTAATCCATCAACATCCTCTCCAGCTGGGGGTAGTACACCTAACCAGTGCACTACTCAGACACATGAACAGGGTGAGTGTTCTAAACACAATGAACTCAATATGAACCAAAAGGCATCTGTACCAACTAAGGCTAACTATTCCAATACCAAAAATGGTAAAAGAAAAGTTAACCCCAAACCTATACAGAGGAACAGCAAACAGCCTAGACCATCTCGTCTGAGACAGTCTCAGCTGTATGCTGCTCCAGTCAAGAAGAAGAAATCTTCTTCAAACAAATCTGTTCTCTTTGCACCCCCTATCTCTTATGATATTGTGAGAACATAAGAGTATGGTCCATATAATCGTGTGCATCGACCAGCTAATGCACCCAGGCCGAATGTAACTAGTCAAAAGATATTGTATGTTCACTCCTATAAAGGAAAACCATTTGACTATTACTTAGCTGACACAAACAACAAATCAAATCAGTCTAAGGTGTTAACTGGTAAGATTTGGTTCTGTGATGCCCGAGGGAAACAACTCAAGTGCTCAAGGTCGTTCAAACGACCAATGTATATGTGGGTTCCCAAGGGTAGTACTAACACCCAAGGACCCAAAACAAAATGGGTACCTAAGACTTAACCCTTCTTGCAGGAAAGGAAGGACCTATACAGAAAAGGAGGCCTAGCAGGAGAGATATGGTACATAGATAGTGGATGCTCAACCCATATGACTGGAACCAAAAACCTGCTGACCAACTACACAGAAAAGAAAGGTCCAAAAGTCTTCTTTGGTGATAACGCGCACGGTAACACAAAAGGATATGGCACCCTTAGAAATGGTGACATTGAGGTACATGACGTATCATATGTAGAAGGTCTTAAGTTTAATCTATTATCTGTTTCTCATTTTTGTGACACTGGTTATTCAGTTAAATTCTCTAAAGATGAATGTCTCATAAGTGATAAAAGAACAAAACAAAACCTTCTAACAGGATCTAGAAAGGGAAGTATGTATCTTGCAAATTGGAACAGCTGTCCTAAGGATACATGTCTGCTTGTGAAAAGCCCTAAAGATGTCAGCTGGCTATGGCACAAACGTCTTAGTCATCTGAACTTTAAGACTTTGAACAAGTTAGCAAGGGAATCCTTAGTTGATGGTCTGCCTAATGAACTCTACTGTAAAGATCAGGTCTGTGATGCATGTCAACAAGGAAAGCAAACAAAGGTCTCTTTCAAGACCAAGAAGACAACATCAACCAACAGAGCTCTTGAACTGTTACACATGGATCTCTTTGGACCAATCACTCCAACCACTTTAACAGGAAGAAAATACACTCTTATTGTTGTAGATGACTACTCCAAGTTTACTTGGGTTATCTTCTTATACAAGAAGAGTGAAACTCAGCAGAAGCTTCCTGAACTGTTAAAGAGGATCCAAGTAGAGAAAGGAGAACCTATTGTGAAAATTAGAAGTGACAAAGGCACTGAATTTATTAACTCTTATATTATTGCATATTGTACTTCTAATGGTATTCAGCATGAAACAAGTGCAACAAGAACACCACAACAAAATGGTGTAGCTGAAAGAAGAGTCAGAACACTCAAAGAAGCTGCAAGAACACTCCTTGCTAAATTCTCTACTCCTAAGAAACTTTGGGCAGAAGCTATTAACACAGCTTGTCACACTCAAAACAGGTCAGGTATTCATAAAATCCATGAGAAAACCCCATATGAACTGTGGAAAGGAAGAAAACCTAGAGTATCTTACTTTCATATATTTGGTTGTAAGTGTTTCATTCACAACAATGGGAAAAGTAAGTTGAATGCTTTTGATGCCAAAGCAGATGAGGGGATATTCTTGGGATACTCCTCAACTAGCAAAGCATTTAGAGTATTCAACAAACGCACCCTTTTTGTGGAAGAAACACCACATGTTGTTTTTGATGAATCTTGTGAAAAGAATGCAGTAGAAACAACCTCAGCTACAGAACAGATGAAGAAACTAGTGATCAAGAAGAAGTCTGATGAATTTATTGAAGTCAATGAACCATTCCCTGATGAACCAGAGGAAGATAAAACACACAGACCAGTCACTAGATCTCAAACTCAAGCTGAACAAGCTATCCACAATCAACATGCAACAATCCCAAATGCAAGGGGGAATGATCTCTTTGATACTCAAGACACAGATGATGATCGACCAAATCAAGTCAACCCTCCTGATGACAATAGAACAGATGAGAATCCAAGTTCATCTAATGCAAGTACTCCTGTAAGACATACATGGAGGAACAATCATCCATCAAATCTCATCTTAGGAGGAGCAGAATCAGGTGTCAAGACAAGAAGACAACTGAATCAGAATTCTCAATCATCTATGTTCTGCTGGTGTGCTTTCCTCTCCAACATTGAACCAGCTGACATAGAAGAAGCAATGACCGATAGCAATTGGATCACTGCTATGCAAGAGGAACTAAACCAATTCGAAAGAAATGAAGTCTGGGAATTGGTAGATCGACCTGAAAACCACAATGTAATAGGAACAAAGTGGGTATTCAAGAACAAGAAGGACGAACATGATGTAATAACTAGAAATAAAGCAAGGCTAGTTGCAAAAGGATATTCACAATCTGAAGGAATTGACTACGATGAAACCTTTGCTCCAGTAGCCAGGTTAGAAGCCATTCGACTATTTCTAGCCTATGCATCATTTATGGGCTTCAAAGTATACCAGATGGATGTCAAAAGTGCTTTTCTAAATGGTATTCTGGTAGAAGAAGTATATGTAGAGCAGCCTCCAGGATTTGAAAAAGGTGATCAAGTATATCGACTGAAGAAGGCTCTCTATGGTCTAAAACAAGCCCCTAGAGCTTGGTATGACACATTGTCACAATTCCTACTTGACAATGGATATACAAAAGGCAAAGTTGATAGAACTCTCTTCAGAATACAAGAAGGAGAAGACATTTTAATGGTACAAATATATGTAGATGACATTATATTTGGATCACCCAACCAAGAAATGTGCAAGAAGTTCTCTGAACTCATGCAAGGAAAATTCGAAATGAGCATGATGGGTGAGATGAATTATTTCCTAGGACTTCAAGTCAAGCAGAGTCCAGAAGGGATCTTCATCAACCAGTCCAAGTATACCAAGAGTCTGCTAGAAAGATTCAAAGCTCTACAAAGCAAGACTGCAAGGATTCCTATGATGACATCTTTCAAAATGGAACCAGATGAGTCCGGAAAGGCAGTTGATCAAGCTGAATATAGAGCACTGATTGGATCTCTACTATACCTTACAGCCAGCAGACCAGATATAACATTCGCTGTAGGAGTATGTGCTAGGTTTCAAGCAAACCCAAAGCAAAGTCATCTAGAAGCAGCGAGGAAGATTCTCAAGTACCTAAAAGGATCAGTCAACCTAGGTCTATGGTACCCTGCTGATGACAATCTAGAATTAAGTGGCTATTCTGACTCAGACTTTGGAGGATGCAGAATTGATAGGAAATCCACATCAGGAACCTGTCAATTTCTAGGCAGCAAGCTGATATCATGGTTCTCTAAGAAACAAACCTCAGTTGCAACATCCACCACTGAAGCAGAATATATGGCAGCTGGAAGTTGTTGTAGCCAGCTACTCTGGCTAGCTCAACAACTCAAAGATTACAATGTAGAGGCAAAAGAAGTCCCTATCTTTTGTGACAGCAGCAGTGCCATTGCCATCACTCAAAATCCAGTCCTCCACACAAGGTGCAAGCATGTCGACATTCGACACCATTTTATAAGAGACCACCTTGAAAAGAAGGACATCAAGATGGAGAAAATTCACACAGATATCCAAAGAGCAGACATCTTGACTAAGCCCCTAGCTGAAGAAAGATTCAAGACCCTATGCTATAGCTTAGGACTCTTGGACCCAAGCACATGAAGAGCACAAGATCAGCTGAAGACCTCAGCTGATACATTTTGCAGCAGACTAGGAGGATCAGATGAGGTGAATAGACACCCTCATCTTCAGGTAAGTTCTTTCCCAATGAAGACAGATAGAGCTGAGGGAAAACATATAGTTATCTAATCAAGGGGGAATCAATGATACCTTAAGAATCCTTGATGAAATACTCTAAAATCTGCATTGCATAGTATACATATACATATATATAGCAGACTTGAACAAAGCTATTTGATCTCTTTACTCTAAGCAATGTATAACTATGTATATTAATAAACTATTCTTCATAAAATACTTTATTCATATACATAAATACAGTATACTAACTGAGTCATACTTGGCTGGATTAATACACCATCCTCACCGACTCAACAGTATGCATGCACAGTACGGATTTCAAATAACTCATGGACAAAATTTATAATTTCTGCATTCCATTAGATAAAGTCTGAATATCTTTAAATGTGCACCCTTGGATCAAGAAACTCACTGCTAATCTTAAGAAATCACTTTTCAGAAATTCAGACCTATCACCTCTATAGTTTTGTCATCTTTCTCCCCACTACCTCATTTCTACCTCTATAAAAGAAGAAGTTATGAGAACACCTAAGAACACAAAACATCTAACACTTTTCTTGTTTCAGGTATGGAGACAATTGAAAGAAGAGATGGAACGGAGATCATTCTTCAACCAAAATCTTGGGTGAAGGAGATGAAGATTTGTCCAGAAAATGAAGATGATGCAGATCCATATACATGGCTTACTCAACATGAGTATGTTCATGAAAGCTAAAGGAAGAAGAGACGTTCTTGTTGAAAGCTAAAGGAGGAAGAGATGCAGAGGACAAAGTAGCAAGCAAGCAGAGCTTCTTCTCCAGGGAGAAGTTCTACAAGAAGAGCTTGTTATCAAAAGCTACTGTGTCTAAACAGAACATGAAGGCTGCGTCCATGGCCCTCTCTTCAACTCCATTGAAGCACCCCTCAACCTTCCTTCCCCTTCAAGAGAAGCGAAGAAATTCAACAAGAGCACATTAGATGCTACATCCCATCTGATGATGAGGAACATCCGATGGTGAGAAACATTTAAATCAGTGGGACTATGTCTAGACTAGCTCCACTTGATTTAAAGAAGGAGCTGAAAGATCCATCAAACCAGGTTGGATCATCACTCACAATAAAGCTGGAAGGATCCATCCAGGTTGGATCATCACAGCAAACACCGTTTCCTCTACTCAGCTGATCAGAAGACCAACTCAGCTTACCAGAAGACTTTTCAAAGACAATCAGCAGACATCTTGAAGAACTCAGAAGACCTCACTCTGTCTAGACTAGCTCCACTTGATTTAAAGAAGGAGCTGAAAGATCCATCAAACCAGGTTGGATCATCACTCACAATAAAGCTGGAAGGATCCATCCAGGTTGGATCATCACAGCAAACACCGTTTCCTCTACTCAGCTGATCAGAAGACCAACTCAGCTGACCAGAAGACTTTTCAAAGACAATCAGCAGACATCTTGAAGAACTCAGAAGACCTCACTCTGCTGACCAAATCACTCCAATTTAGAGTATAATGACTAGTCTTGATCATGTAATTCATTCTAGATTTATTCCTGAATGTAATTAAACAAATTGGCTTATATAAGGAATGCAATTTTCTTATAGAAAACGGCCTTGATGATCAATTCTTACCATAAATTAGTCTCAACGGCTATTTTTGGTAATGATGTCATTAATACTCAAGTACCATATTGCCCGCAAATCAAATATTGCCAAATGGCATAACCAGCCGGCAAATTTAAGAAATCAAAGAAGGAAATCTTGGGCTCTACTCCAAAATCAAACCCAAATCTGACCGTTAGATCAAGATTTTCTGGAGTATATATTCACACCCCTAAAACCTCTTCCAATCCCTGTCGCTCATATTACTCAATTAATCACATTACTCTCTCTCGTTCTGCAAATTTCTTTCAAGCCTTCAAACTCTAACACTCAGACTCTACTATGGCAATCATTGAAATTTACGACGATAAGACCAAGAACACTGGCACCTTGGATGCTGCAAAGTGGTCCAAGGAAGGGAAGATTTTTACGGAGAATGCTCTGTTCTTCAAAGGCAAACACTCAGATGAGAACAAGGAGATATTGCTTCGGTGCGTCAATCTTAAACTCAGAGACTTTCTGGAAGCAGCTCCAACTAATGTTTATGAACAAGACGTACTGGCATTCTATGCAAACGCCGTAATGAAGGGTTCTCATGTTGAAAGTGTCATGAATGGACACAAAGTCAAGGTTACAAGGGAAATCCTTCAGGAATTGTTTGGCCTGTCAAGGGGGAAAATAAATATCTCCAACTACATCATGAATAGAGAAAAGGAGTATATGGAGATGTTTACTGGTGGAAAAATCAAGGCTACTGATGCAACTGGGCTAAAGAAATCCCAACTTGAACCAAAATTCCAAACCTTGTTGGATATTGCAGGAAAGATGTTACTTGGTAACACATTCAGTCATGATGCTGTTACTACTTTAAAGGTTCGAGTAATGGCTGCAATCTGGGATCAGATCGATGGAGACTGGCAAGGACTATTCTTAGAAAGAATTGCTCTTGAGGCAAAGAAAGTCACTTTGGACTTACAATCGAAGGTATGGAAGGTAGCAGCTACAGTCAGCTTTGTCAACAAGCTGAGCATCATCCTTCCAGATATTCTCCCAAAGAAGTACAAGATGGGACCTCATAAGACCTTTCACATCTCCAAATATTATTTGAGAAAAGAAGCTCTTGCTGAGGCAGAAAGGTTAAAAGAAGAGAAGAGGAAGCTGTTGGCTGAGAAGGCAGCACAAGAGTCTGATCATAACTCTGCCGAAGAAGAAGAGGAGCCAACCAAAGAAGAGGTTCAGAAGAAGGTTGCTGAGGCTGATGATGATGACAATCAGACCTTAGCACAAAGACGATATCTAATCAGATCTGGGCTCATCTCCCCATCTGATTTAGATGCCACTCCCACTGCCTCTCCCTTGAAGAAGGCAGGTACCTCTAAATCCTCTCCCTCTTTTACTCCTTCTAAATTGTCGAAGGGTCAGAAGAGAAAGAAGAATAATTCTTCTTTCAACAAAAAGTCCAAGAAATCGAGGCTTCCTACTCCCATGCTAATAGCCCCGATTGCATCCTTCAACCCTTCTGATGACTCCAACCCATCTGACCACTCAAACACTGATATCCAAATCCCTGCTGATACTCACACAGCAGAGGAACAAGCTCCACCTACCTCAACCCCTGAAACCCTATTGCCTACCCCTGCTGATGTTCAAGATCTACGTGTTCAACCTTCTACTGATCTTCATGAAGGTACTATACCAGACCAGCAGACCCAAATCCCTGCTGATGAACAGACAACTGAAGATCAAGACCATATCACTTCCCAAATCCCTGCTGATACTCACACAGCAGGGGAAACTACCCCACATACACAAACTCCTATCATCATTGGTTCTTCCGTTCCAGAAGACATGGCACCAGCAGACCTTGCTCAAGCTGGTCCCTCTCGACCTCAGTACAGAATGGTACACTATCCTATGTGCACAAGGGAGAAGATAATGCGGATGAAGATAGCAAACCTGCTCAAGTCTACTATCCCTGGTATTGATGAGGAATCAGTTCAGTTCGAACAAATTCTCAGAATCTGCACCTGGATTGAACTCAGGAGAGATGATGTGGATGACCTTATTGAGGTCATGGAAGGAATGGGAGGAAAAGCTGTTGGTCCCTGAACGAGTAGTGAATGGGATTAAAGTCTAGAGGGGAGGGGTGAATAGACTTTAAAACTTTTTCAAGAGAGTTGGGAACCTCTTCTGATTGCTATGTCAGCTGGACTACAAGTCTGCTGGTCCAGATGACTATAGTGATCTGATAGAGGAGGTTATATGCAGAATTATGGTAGGCCTTGTTTAGACTCGTTCTCTTAGTTTTTTTTGAAAGTGCCAAGTTATTTAGTTAATAGAAATACTCAGCTGATGCTGGTTTGAGAGTTGTGGCCTTGTTTTGAATACAGTTAAAACACAGTATGCACTATATAAGATAAATGAAATGACAGTAAAGTAAAGTGCAGAAAGTAAATAACACCAGGTTTATAGTGGTTCGGATATACGATCCTACGTCCACTCTCACGTCCTAACGTGAAGTTTAATCCCTTTAATTTACCGCAAATTACAAGGGTCTTGACCTTTATAGTCCCAAGGATAGGACTTTGAGATCTGAGCCGTCCTAACAGCTACGGTCTCCACAAGTGATTGTAAGCACTTGCACTTTGAGGGTTTCAAAAACTTTAACCTTTCGGAGAGGGTTTGGGGTTTTTGAAGAGTATCCAACTAGTGATTCAAGCTTATAATTTGCTTAATCACTTTGCCTAAAACAAATGATAAACAATGTGAAATAGGTTTCAGGTTCTTAAGGGTTGGATAGAAATCACTTAAGAGCTATGGATAATCTAATGGATTCTGGCTCTTTGAGAATTCTTCAGACAGTACAACTTTAGCTTAATTGCTTGCTGGAAATGTTGAATTCTCTTGTTGTGACTTCGTTTTTTTGTGATTTCTCATCCTCTTGTATTTATAGTGGTGATTGCTTGCAACTAGCCGTTGGAGTTGACTAGCCGTTGGGGCAATCTTTCCATAATGGCTTGATTCCTTGATTCCAGCCGCTTGATTGCTTCAATCCTGGGATCATGTCAATCTTCTAAATAAGGTAGGTCTCTGTTTGAATTGCAAGATGACTTTGGAATCAGCCGAGTCCTGAAAGATCACATAGTCGTCTGATCTGAGCTTCTAGTCTTCTGACTACTCTTCTGGCCTTGAGTCTTTTGTCTTCTGATATCAGCAGAGTAAAACTCTTCTGATCTGGCAGTTCTTATGTCCTGCTTTAGGCCATCTTCAATCTGGGACTCCATCAGTTAAGTAGGTATAGAAGCACCTTTCTTAACTGGTCTTCAAGGATCTCCTAGTCTTCATGTCTTCTACTCTTCTCATCTTGAGGGAGCGCATGTAAGCCGGGACTGTGCTGATCAACTGATATCTATACAGTCAATCACACAAGACTAGTCTAAGCTGTTCTATACAAAGTCAGCTGATCCTATTACATTTATAAACTCTAAGTGTTTTGGCCATCAAAACTATACTAACATCAAGTGGGGCTTAGGGTGAATTTATATCCCAACAATTTCCCCCTTTTTGATGAAGCCAAAACTATATATGATAAATGCTCTTAATAAGATAAGATAGGAGTTTATAAACTTCATAGAAACTGAAGTATCTGATGAAGACAATGAGAGTTTGTCTTGAAAGCAAAGAGAACTAAACTTGAATATATAGAACTTTTACAGATTACAAGTAATAGTTTCTTAAAGCTTTGAAAGTGGTCTTCATCAGGTCTTCTGATCTTCAGATGCGGAAGGCAAGGTACAGACGAGATCAAACTTCTTCCATGTGCTGCAGGTCTGTAACATTCTCCTCTTCATAGATCTTCTCTAGGATCCTTTTGACTTCAATGAAGTCTGTTCTTCCAGAATCCAGAGTGGGAGGATCCCATTTGGGTTCTTCAGGAGTTAGGATTCTGCAGTTGTCAAGTTCTTTGGCTGTCTTGACTACTTCTTTCCAGAACTCTGGATCTTCAATGTTCATGAATTGATTGAACTGGAAGAATTCATCTTCATAGGTTGGGAGAGGGCCAAATTTTCTTACAATGTGGTGTTGAATTTGCCATTTCTTCTTCAGAGGGTACCACCTTGGTAGCTCATCTTGAAGGGCTAGATAATCCACATAGTTGCTATCAAACACCAGAACTTTATCTTTCTGTGCCAGAGCATTTTCTTTCAGTGCTTTCTCCTTGAGAGCTTTCCTGAGTTTGGCTATCTTCCTGTCAAACTTGGCTTTGACTGCTTTCGCATCTTTTAGCTTCTTTTGTTTAAGCTCTTGATCTTCAAGCTCTTTTCTTTTCTTCAACTCTAAAGCCTCTTTCTCTTCTGCAGTAGGCTCTGCTGGAGTTGACTTCTTGCTTGACTTCTGAGCTTGCTCATCTGCCTTCCTTTTCCTAGTCATCCTTTTCTCGGAAACTTGTTCTGTAGAGGCAGTGATCTGTAGACTCTTGGCAGTTGCTTGAGTGGGAGCTTGGATGTCTTCTTGAGCAATTTCTTTGCCTTTGCCTTTCTTGCTCTTGATTTTGCTTGATAAACCACCCAAGGTTTCATTCAGCTCATCTTGAGATACTACCATTACAGCTTGCTGTGCAGTAGTCTTCTCTAGAGCTTTTATCAATACATCTTCCCCCTTTTTGGCTTCAGCAAGTGCAGCCGCAAAAGGCTTCATGGCATTCAGAATCTCCACTCTAAGAGTTTGTTGAAGAGCCATGGCGTTGACTCTGCCAATATGAGTCAGATGAGTGATGCTATGGTCTAGAATCTGAGCATGAGAGTTGGAGGAGGAGGCAGCTTCTAGTCTAGCTGTAATTGCTTCCAATTTGGTTGCTGTCTCCTTCAGCTGAATCTGAAGTTTTTCATTCTCTGCTGTAGCTGATTGGAGAAGAGCTCGACCTTCAGTAGCTCTTGCTTCAGCATCTTCAATTCTTTTCTTGTAGGTGTTTTCCATGCGGTTGACCTCATTGGTGTAGAGATCAGCAAACCTGGTGGAATAGTCACCTGCCTTCTTCAGAATGCTGGTCAGATACTCACTTATCTGATTGTGAAGTGATTCTCCAAACTTGTCTTCAATGTCAATGATCTGGTCATGAAGACGAGTTCTCTGCTCCTTAACAGCCTTTTCAACATATCTTCCAAGCTGTAGGCCTAAACCCTTCTCAAAGTGTAGGTCTATTGCAGCCTTGACCTGTGAGCATATGTCTGCTGTATAGTCAGCTGTTGAAGTAGAAGTTGAGGCAGTACCTTGAGGCTTTGGATGAACAATCAGGGCTTTGCCTCTGTCTTCAGCTGAAAGGTACTCTTCATTGAGAAATGAGGTAGTGGCCTTAACCAGGTGGGACATGATGGTGTCTCCTTTGTCAATGAAGTGAGTTAGAGTATCCTTAGGCATGAAGTGATCAGGAATAGTGATTACTTCTCTTTCAATCTCGGTTCTGTCAGCTGGTTCAGTTGAGTCTTCCGCAGGAACGGACGTAGCTGAGTCATTCACTTTTGCTGTGTCAGCTGTCGGCTGACCTGTTATGCCTTCTGGGATAGAGGTACCATTAGTTGGAATTCCTAGAATCCTGTGGCATACTGCTGTAAAGGCTTCTTCGGGCAGCAGTTGAGCAAAAGATTTAACTTGAGCAACTTCTTTTTGCTCCATTTCCCAGTCGAGGAAATTAGCTTTTCCTCCCATTCCTTCCATGACCTCAATAAGGTCATCCACATCATCTCTCCTGAGTTCAATCCAGGTGCAGATTCTGAGAACTTGTTCAAACTGAACTGATTCCTCATCAATGCCAGGGATAGTAGACTTGAGCAGGTTTGCTATCTTCATCCTCATTATCTTCTCCCTTGTGCACATAGGATAGTGTACCATTCCGTACTGAGGTTGAGAGGGACCAGCTTGAGCCAGGTCTGCTGGTGCCATGTCTTCTGGAACAGAAGAAACAATGATGGTAGGAGTTTGAGTATTTGGGGTAGTTTCCTCTGCTGTGTGAGTATCAGCAGGGATTTGGGAAGTGATATGTTCTTGATTTTCAGTGGTCTGTTCATCAGCAGGGTTTTGAGTCTGCTGGTCTGGTATAGTATCTTCATGAAGATCAGTAGAAGGTTGAACCTGTAGATCTTGGACATCTGCTGTGTGAATGTCAACAGGGGTGTTGGATGGAATCTGAGTTTGATCAACAGAGATCTGTGATTGGGTGTCTGTTGTTTGAACATCAGCAGGGGTAGGCAATAGTGATTCAGGGGTTGAAGTAGGTTGAGCTTGTTCCTCTGCTGTGTGAGTATCAGCAGGGATTTGGATATCAGTGTTTGAGTGGTCAGATGGGTTGGAGTCATCAGAGGGGTTGAAGGATGCAATCGGGGCTATTAACATGGGAGTAGGAAGCCTCGATTTCTTGGACTTTTTGTTGAAAGAAGAATTATTCTTCTTTCTCTTCTGACCCTTCGACAATTTAGAAGGAGTAAAAGAGGGAGAGGATTTAGAGGTACCTGCCTTCTTCAAGGGAGAGGCAGTGGGAGTGGCATCTGAATCAGATGGGGAGATGAGCCCAGATCTGATTAGATATCGTCTTTGTGCTAAGGTCTGATTGTCATCATCATCATCCTCAGCAACCTTCTTCTGAACCTCTTCTTTGGTTGGCTCCTCTTCTTCTTCGGCAGAGTTATGATCAGACTCTTGTGCTGCCTTCTCAGCCAACAGCTTCCTCTTCTCTTCTTTTAACCTTTCTGCCTCAGCAAGAGCTTCCTTTCTCAAATAATATTTGGAGATGTGAAAGGTCTTATGAGGTCCCATCTTGTACTTCTTTGGGAGAATATCTGGAAGGATGATGCTCAGCTTGTTGACAAAGCTGACTGTAGCTGCTACCTTCCATACCTTCGATTGTAAGTCCAAAGTGACTTTCTTTGCCTCAAGAGCAATTCTTTCTAAGAATAGTCCTTGCCAGTCTCCATCGATCTGATCCCAGATTGCAGCCATTACTCGAACCTTTAAAGTAGTAACAGCATCATGACTGAATGTGTTACCAAGTAACATCTTTCCTGCAATATCCAACAAGGTTTGGAATTTTGGTTCAAGTTGGGATTTCTTTAGCCCAGTTGCATCAGTAGCCTTGATTTTTCCACCAGTAAACATCTCCATATACTCCTTTTCTCTATTCATGATGTAGTTGGAGATATTTATTTTCCCCCTTGACAGGCCAAACAATTCCTGAAGGATTTCCCTTGTAACCTTGACTTTGTGTCCATTCATGACACTTTCAACATGAGAACCCTTCATTACGGCGTTTGCATAGAATGCCAGTACGTCTTGTTCATAAACATTAGTTGGAGCTGCTTCCAGAAAGTCTATGAGTTTAAGATTGACGCACCGAAGCAATATCTCCTTGTTCTCATCTGAGTGTTTGCCTTTGAAGAACAGAGCATTCTCCGTAAAAATCTTCCCTTCCTTGGACCACTTTGCAGCATCCAAGGTGCCAGTGTTCTTGGTCTTCTCGTCGTAAATTTCAATGATTGCCATAGTAGAGTCTGAGTGTTAGAGTTTGAAGGCTTGAAAGAAATTTGCAGAACGAGAGAGAGTAATGTGATTAATTGAGTAATATGAGCGACAGTGATTGGAAGAGGTTTTATGGGTGTGAATATATACTCCAGAAAATTTTGATCTAACGGTCAGATTTGGATTTGATTTTGGAGTAGAGCCCAAGATTTCCTTCTTTGATTTCTTAAATTTGCCGGCTGGTTATGCCATTTGGCAATATTTGATTTACTGGCAATATGGTACTTGAGTATTAATGACATCATTACCAAAAATAGCCGTTGAGACTAATTTATGGTAAGAATTGATCATCAAGGCCGTTTTCTATAAGAAAATTGCATTCCTTATATAAGCCAATTTGTTTAATTACATTCAGGAATAAATCTAGAATGAATTACATGATCAAGTCTAGTCATTATACTCTAAATTGGAGTGATTTGGTCAGCAGAGTGAGGTCTTCTGAGTTCTTCAAGATGTCTGCTGATTTTCTTTGAAAAGTCTTCTGGTCAGCTGAGTTGGTCTTCTGATCAGCTGAGTAGAGGAAACGGTGTTTGCTGTGATGATCCAACCTGGATGGATCCTTCCAGCTTTATTGTGAGTGATGATCCAACCTGGTTTGATGGATCTTTCAGCTCCTTCTTTAAATCAAGTGGAGCTAGTCTAGACATAGTCCCACTGATTTAAATGTTTCTCACCATCGGATGTTCCTCATCATTAGATGGGATGTAGCATCTAATGTGCTCTTGTTGAATTTCTTCGCTTCTCTTGAAGGGGAAGGAAGGTTGAGGGGTGCTTCAATGGAGTTGAAGAGAGGGCCATGGACGCAGCCTTCATGTTCTGTTTAGACACAGTAGCTTTTGATAACAAGCTCTGCATGTAGAACTTCTCCCTGGAGAAGAAGCTCTGCTTGCTTGCTACTTTGTCCTCTGCATCTCTTCCTCCTTTAGCTTTCAACAAGAACGTCTCTTCTTCCTTTAACTTTCATGAACATACTCATGTTGAGTAAGCCACGTATATGGATCTGCATCATCTTCATTTTCTGGACAAATCTTCATCTCCTTCACCCAAGATTTTGGTTGAAGAATGATCTCCGTTCCATCTCTTCTTTCAATTGTCTCCATACCTGAAACAAGAAAAGTGTTAGATGTTTTGTGTTCTTAGGTGTTCTCATAACTTCTCCTTTTATAGGGGTAGAAATGAGGTAGTGGAGAGAAAGATGACAAAACTATAGAGGTGATAGGTCTGAATTTCTGAAAAGTGATTTCTTAAGATTAGCAGTGAGTTTCTTGATCCAAGGGTGCACATTTAAAGATATTCAGACTTTATCTAATGGAATGCAGAAATTATAAATTTTGTCCATGAGTTATTTGAAATCCGTACTGTGCATGCATACTGTTGAGTCGGTGAGGATGGTGTATTAATCCAGCCAAGTATGACTCAGTTAGTATACTGTATTTATGTATATGAATAAAGTATTTTATGAAGAATAGTTTATTAATATACATAGTTATACATTGCTTAGAGTAAAGAGATCAAATAGCTTTGTTCAAGTCTGCTATATATATGTATATGTATATTATGCAATGCAGATTTTAGAGTATTTCATCAAGGATTCTTAAGGTATCATTGATTCCCCCTTGATT
The DNA here is from genome assembly GCA_963675135.1 of Galeopsis tetrahit. Lineage (NCBI taxonomy): Eukaryota > Viridiplantae > Streptophyta > Magnoliopsida > Lamiales > Lamiaceae > Galeopsis > Galeopsis tetrahit. The sequence continues at coordinate 60,764,733 of OY776121.1, read as the reverse complement.
AGATAACTCTATGTTTTCCCTCAGCTCTATTTGTCTTCATTGGGAAAGAACTTACCTGAAGATGAGGGTGTCTATTCACCTCATCTGATCCTCCTAGTCTGCTGCAAAATGTATCAGCTGAGGTCTTCAGCTGATCTTGTGCTCTTCATGTGCTTGGGTCCAAGAGTCCTAAGCTATAGCATAGGGTCTTGAATCTTTCTTCAGCTAGGGGCTTAGTCAAGATGTCTGCTCTTTGGATATCTGTGTGAATTTTCTCCATCTTGATGTCCTTCTTTTCAAGGTGGTCTCTTATAAAATGGTGTCGAATGTCGACATGCTTGCATCTTGTGTGGAGGACTGGATTTTGAGTGATGGCAATGGCACTGCTGCTGTAACAAAAGATAGGGACTTCTTTTGCCTCTACATTGTAATCTTTGAGTTGTTGAGCTAGCCAGAGTAGCTGGCTACAACAACTTCCAGCTGCCATATATTCTGCTTCAGTGGTGGATGTTGCAACTGAGGTTTGTTTCTTAGAGAACCATGATATCAGCTTGCTGCCTAGAAATTGACAGGTTCCTGATGTGGATTTCCTATCAATTCTGCATCCTCCAAAGTCTGAGTCAGAATAGCCACTTAATTCTAGATTGTCATCAGCAGGGTACCATAGACCTAGGTTGACTGATCCTTTTAGGTACTTGAGAATCTTCCTCGCTGCTTCTAGATGACTTTGCTTTGGGTTTGCTTGAAACCTAGCACATACTCCTACAGCGAATGTTATATCTGGTCTGCTGGCTGTAAGGTATAGTAGAGATCCAATCAGTGCTCTATATTCAGCTTGATCAACTGCCTTTCCGGACTCATCTGGTTCCATTTTGAAAGATGTCATCATAGGAATCCTTGCAGTCTTGCTTTGTAGAGCTTTGAATCTTTCTAGCAGACTCTTGGTATACTTGGACTGGTTGATGAAGATCCCTTCTGGACTCTGCTTGACTTGAAGTCCTAGGAAATAATTCATCTCACCCATCATGCTCATTTCGAATTTTCCTTGCATGAGTTCAGAGAACTTCTTGCACATTTCTTGGTTGGGTGATCCAAATATAATGTCATCTACATATATTTGTACCATTAAAATGTCTTCTCCTTCTTGTATTCTGAAGAGAGTTCTATCAACTTTGCCTTTTGTATATCCATTGTCAAGTAGGAATTGTGACAATGTGTCATACCAAGCTCTAGGGGCTTGTTTTAGACCATAGAGAGCCTTCTTCAGTCGATATACTTGATCACCTTTTTCAAATCCTGGAGGCTGCTCTACATATACTTCTTCTACCAGAATACCATTTAGAAAAGCACTTTTGACATCCATCTGGTATACTTTGAAGCCCATAAATGATGCATAGGCTAGAAATAGTCGAATGGCTTCTAACCTGGCTACTGGAGCAAAGGTTTCATCGTAGTCAATTCCTTCAGATTGTGAATATCCTTTTGCAACTAGCCTTGCTTTATTTCTAGTTATTACATCATGTTCGTCCTTCTTGTTCTTGAATACCCACTTTGTTCCTATTACATTGTGGTTTTCAGGTCGATCTACCAATTCCCAGACTTCATTTCTTTCGAATTGGTTTAGTTCCTCTTGCATAGCAGTGATCCAATTGCTATCGGTCATTGCTTCTTCTATGTCAGCTGGTTCAATGTTGGAGAGGAAAGCACACCAGCAGAACATAGATGATTGAGAATTCTGATTCAGCTGTCTTCTTGTCTTGACACCTGATTCTGCTCCTCCTAAGATGAGATTTGATGGATGATTGTTCCTCCATGTATGTCTTACAGGAGTACTTGCATTAGATGAACTTGGATTCTCATCTGTTCTATTGTCATCAGGAGGGTTGACTTGATTTGGTCGATCATCATCTGTGTCTTGAGTATCAAAGAGATCATTCCCCCTTGCATTTGGGATTGTTGCATGTTGATTGTGGATAGCTTGTTCAGCTTGAGTTTGAGATCTAGTGACTGGTCTGTGTGTTTTATCTTCCTCTGGTTCATCAGGGAATGGTTCATTGACTTCAATAAATTCATCAGACTTCTTCTTGATCACTAGTTTCTTCATCTGTTCTGTAGCTGAGGTTGTTTCTACTGCATTCTTTTCACAAGATTCATCAAAAACAACATGTGGTGTTTCTTCCACAAAAAGGGTGCGTTTGTTGAATACTCTAAATGCTTTGCTAGTTGAGGAGTATCCCAAGAATATCCCCTCATCTGCTTTGGCATCAAAAGCATTCAACTTACTTTTCCCATTGTTGTGAATGAAACACTTACAACCAAATATATGAAAGTAAGATACTCTAGGTTTTCTTCCTTTCCACAGTTCATATGGGGTTTTCTCATGGATTTTATGAATACCTGACCTGTTTTGAGTGTGACAAGCTGTGTTAATAGCTTCTGCCCAAAGTTTCTTAGGAGTAGAGAATTTAGCAAGGAGTGTTCTTGCAGCTTCTTTGAGTGTTCTGACTCTTCTTTCAGCTACACCATTTTGTTGTGGTGTTCTTGCTGCACTTGTTTCATGCTGAATACCATTAGAAGTACAATATGCAATAATATAAGAGTTAATAAATTCAGTGCCTTTTGTTGGTCCCTGAACGAGTAGTGAATGGGATTAAAGTCTAGAGGGGAGGGGTGAATAGACTTTAAAACTTTTTCAAACAGAGTTGGGAACCTCTTCTGATTGCTATGTCAACTGGACTGCAAGTCTGCTGGTCCAGATGACTATAGTGATCTGACTGAAGAGGTTATATGCGGAAATATGGTGGCCCTGGTTTAGACTCGTTCTTGTAACTTGTTTTACTTTGTGAAACTACTCAGCTGATGCTGGTTTGAAAGTTATGGCCTTGTTTTGAATGGTGTTGAAATCACAGTATGCACTATATAATAATGAATGTAAAAGCAGAAATGTAAAGTGCAGAAAGTAAATAACACCGGATTTATAGTGGTTCGGATTTACGATCCTACGTCCACTCTCACGTCCTAACGTGATGTTTAATCCCTTTAATTTCCACAAATTACAAGGGTCTTGTCCTTTATAGTCCCAAGGTTAGGACTTTGAGATCTGAGCCGTCCTAACAGCTGCGGTCTCCACAAGTGATTGTAAGCACTTGCACTTTGGGGGGTTTCAAAAACTTAAACCTTTCGGTGAGGGTTTGGGGTTTTTGAGATGTATCCAACTAATGGTTCAAGCTTATAATTTGCTTAACCACTATGCCTAAAACAACTGATATACAATATGAATAAGTTTCAGGTTCTTAAGGGTTGGATAGGAAGCACTTAAGAGCTATGGATAATCTAATGGATTTCTGGCTCTTGGAGAATTCTTAGAACAATGTGGCTTTTTGCTTGATTGCTTGCTGTGCTTGTGAATTCTCTCTTGTTGCTTCTGTGTTTTGTGATTCCTCATCCTCTTGTATTTATAATGGAGATTGGGTGCAACTAGCCGTTGGAGTTGACTAGCCGTTTGAGCAATCTTCCCATAATAGCTTGATTCCTTGATTCCAGCCGCTTGATTGCTTCAATCCTGGGATCATGTCAATCTTCTAAATAAGGTAGGTCTTCGTTTGAATTGCAAGATGACTTGGGAATCAGCCGAGTCCTGGAAGAGCACATAGTCTTCTGATCTGTACTTCTAGTCTTCTGACTACTCTTCTGGCCTTAGGTCTTCTGTCTTCTGATATCAGACGAGTACTACTCTTCTGATCTGGAAATTCTTTGTACTGCTTTAGGCCATCTTCAATCTGGGACTCCATCAGATAAGTAGGTATACAAGCACCTTAACATATCTGGTCTTCAAGGATCTTCTAGTCTTCATGTCTTCTACTCTTCTCATCTTGAGGATAGGCATGTAAGCCATGACTGTGCTGATCAGCTGCTATCAATACAGTTGATCACACAAGACTAGTCTAAGCTGTTCTATACAAGTCAGCTGATCCTATTACATTTATAAACTCTAAGTGTTTTGGCCATCAAAACTATTCTAACATCAAGTGGGGCTTAGGGTGAATTTATATCCCAACACCTTTGTCACTTCTAATTTTCACAATAGGTTCTCCTTTCTCTACTTGGATCCTCTTTAACAGTTCAGGAAGCTTCTGCTGAGTTTCACTCTTCTTGTATAAGAAGATAACCCAAGTAAACTTGGAGTAGTCATCTACAACAATAAGAGTGTATTTTCTTCCTGTTAAAGTGGTTGGAGTGATTGGTCCAAAGAGATCCATGTGTAACAGTTCAAGAGCTCTGTTGGTTGATGCTGTCTTCTTGGTCTTGAAAGAGACCTTTGTTTGCTTTCCTTGTTGACATGCATCACAGACCTGATCTTTACAGTAGAGTTCATTAGGCAGACCATCAACTAAGGATTCCCTTGCTAACTTGTTCAAAGTCTTAAAGTTCAGATGACTAAGACGTTTGTGCCATAGCCAGCTGACATCTTTAGGGCTTTTCACAAGCAGACATGTATCCTTAGGACAGCTGTTCCAATTTGCAAGATACATACTTCCCTTTCTAGATCCTGTTAGAAGGTTTTGTTTTGTTCTTTTATCACTTATGAGACATTCATCTTTAGAGAATTTAACTGAATAACCAGTGTCACAAAAATGAGAAACAGATAATAGATTAAACTTAAGACCTTCTACATATGATACGTCATGTACCTCAATGTCACCATTTCTAAGGGTGCCATATCCTTTTGTGTTACCGTGCGCGTTATCACCAAAGAAGACTTTTGGACCTTTCTTTTCTGTGTAGTTGGTCAGCAGGTTTTTGGTTCCAGTCATATGGGTTGAGCATCCACTATCTATGTACCATATATCTCCTGCTAGGCCTCCTTTTCTGTATAGGTCCTTCCTTTCCTGCAAGAAGGGTTAAGTCTTAGGTACCCATTTTGTTTTGGGTCCTTGGGTGTTAGTACTACCCTTGGGAACCCACATATACATTGGTCGTTTGAACAACCTTGAGCACTTGAGCTGTTTCCCTCGGGCATCACAGAACCAAATCTTACCAGTTAACACCTTAGACTGATTTGATTTGTTGTTTGTGTCAGCTAAGTAATAGTCAAATGGTTTTCCTTTATAGGAGTGAACATACAATATCTTTTGACTAGTTACATTCAGCTTGGGTGCATTAGCTGGTCGATGCACACGATTATATGGACCATACTCTTCTGTTCTCACAATATCATAAGAGATAGGGGGTGCAAAGAGAACAGATTTGTTTGAAGAAGATTTCTTCTTCTTGGCTGGAGCAGCATACAGCTGAGACTGTCTCAGACGAGATGGTCTAGGCTGTTTGCTGTTCCTCTGTATAGGTTTGGGGTTAACTTTTCTTTTACCATTTTTGGTATTGGAATAGTTAGCCTTAGTTGGTACAGATGCCTTTTGGTTCATATTGAGTTCATTGTGTTTAGAACACTCACCCTGTTCATGTGTCTGAGTAGTGCACTGGTTAGGTGTACTACCCCCAGCTGGAGAGGATGTTGATGGATTAAGTTCATAGCCTAAACCCATCTTATTGCCATTTGATCTATAATATTCAGAGATACTTTCAATAGTAGTCGAGGCTTTATTGAATTCTGATATCTTTTGATCTAGGCATTCCTTCTCCTTTTCTAAGAGCTTATGTGATTGGAAGAGATCATCGAACTTAGATTGAAGTATACGAAAATTCTTTGGTTTCCAAGGCTTGAGTTTCTAACATCCCCTCATACAACTGAGTTGTTGTGGTATTTTCTTCCTTAAGAAGTTCCACTTCTTTGGTCAACCTTTCATTCATGGTGACTAACTCAGGGGTGTTATCAAACTTAACCTTTTTCAACCTAGCAATTTCTTTCCTTAAATCCTTATTCTCCTCTTCCACTTCTATAAAGGCTCTAGTGGCAATATCCAGATCACCTTTTACCTTTCTTAAAGATTGATAATAGGTGTCTTCTGATTCGCCTTCAGATGAGTTTATGTCATCTGTTTGTGAGAAAATAGGTGAATGGAAAGTAGTAGTATAAGAGTTTACCTCATTTTCTCCTATGGCCATCATAGCTAGATCGTCTGAATCATCTGAGTAGATTTGACAGTCTGGTGATGTAGGAAGTTCATCACTTTGATATTCAGATTCTTCAGTCAGCATTGCTTGCTTATCTGAAGTTCTTCTTTTTGGCCTTCTTTCTTCTTTGTCGTCCAGCTCAGGGCATTCATAGACATAGTGTCCTGGTTTACGACAATTGAAGCATGCTCCAGGCTTTTGATTTGAATTGCCTTTCCTTGGAGGTGTGGCATCTCTTTTTCTGGAGCCTCGGCTGTCAGATGACTCCACATCCTTTCTAGGATGTCTTTCTGGTGTTCTTTCTCTGGAACCTCTGGAGGGTGATCTTGCTCTTCTATCTTTGTAGTTTCTATAGAACTTTCTATATTTGCTGTTGAGGGTGTTCATCCTTTCGAATCTCTTGATCATAAGAGCCATTTGTTCCTTCAGACTCATGTCTGATCCTTCACAGTCTTCTGTTTTCAGAGTTGTCTTGCCAGATGAGGTGCTTGCAGCTTTTGTATTAGCTGCCTTGAAAGCTACAGTCTTGGATGTAGGTGGAGCAACAATAGGTTCATCATTTTCTGAGTTTTCTTCTCTTTCAAGATCATATTCATGGGCTTTTAGATTCTGAAATAAAGTCTGTGCAGACCACTCCTTGATATCTTGAGTATCTTTGATGATGGTCTTCTTGAGTCTCCATTTCTTGGTTAGAGAGTCTAATATTTTTAGATTTTTCTCTCTATTTGTATATTTCTTGCCCAGAGATTCTATCTCATTGATGATCTTGGTAAATCTATTGTCTAATTGATCAATAGACTCTTCTGGTTGCATTTTGAAATGCTCAAACTTCTTGACTGCTGTTGTCAGCTTGCTCTCCTTGATCAGCTCGGTTCCTTCACAGAGGAGTGCTAGAGCATCCCACATTTCCTTAGCTGTTTCACAATTGATTACTTTTGCAATGTACTCATTTGGAAGAGTTTGCATGATGTAATCTTGAGCAATGCTGTCAAGATTTGACTGCTTCATCTCTTCTGGTGTGAGATCCTTCATCGGCTTGGGGGCTAGTTCTCCAACTGGAACTTCTAGATCACCATTTGCAGTGTTGACTGCCATGATGGTGATTGGGCCTTCAGTGATTACTGACCACATCTTGTAGTGGACTGATGTGAGATTCTTCCTCATTCTGATCTTCCAGTAATCATAATCCTCCACTGAAAACTTAGGCAACTTACGCATATTAGCACTCATGCTGTATGAGTTTTCGAAAACAAGTTTTTCAAAAGAAAAAAGATCTGTTCAAGAGGACTACAAAAAGACTCCCTCAAGTCTTCTGATAATCTAGAGACAGTAGTCCGTTAGAACCACTGCTCTGATACCACTTGTTGGTCCCTGAACGAGTAGTGAATGGGATTAAAGTCTAGAGGGGAGGGGTGAATAGACTTTAAAACTTTTTCAAGAGAGTTGGGAACCTCTTCTGATTGCTATGTCAGCTGGACTACAAGTCTGCTGGTCCAAATGACTATAGTGATCTGATAGAGGAGGTTATATGCGGAATTATGGTAGGCCTTGTTTAGACTCGTTCTCTTAGTTTCTTTTGAAAGTGCCAAGTTATTTAGTTAATAGAAATACTCAGCTGATGCTGGTTTGAGAGTTGTGGCCTTGTTTTGAATACAGTTAAAACACAGTATGCACTATATAAGATAAATGAAATGACAGTAAAGTAAAGTGCAGAAAGTAAATAACACCAGGTTTATAGTGGTTCGGATATACGATCCTACGTCCACTCTCACGTCCTAACGTGAAGTTTAATCCCTTTAATTTACCGCAAATTACAAGGGTCTTGGCCTTTATAGTCCCAAGGATAGGACTTTGAGATCTGAGCCGTCCTAACAGCTACGGTCTCCACAAGTGATTGTAAGCACTTGCACTTTGAGGGTTTCAAAAACTTTAACCTTTCGGAGAGGGTTTGGGGTTTTTGAAGAGTATCCAACTAGTGATTCAAGCTTATAATTTGCTTAATCACTTTGCCTAAAACAAATGATAAACAATGTGAAATAGGTTTCAGGTTCTTAAGGGTTGGATAGAAATCACTTAAGAGCTATGGATAATCTAATGGATTCTGGCTCTTTGAGAATTCTTGAGACAGTACAACTTTAGCTTAATTGCTTGCTGGAAATGTTGAATTCTCTTGTTGTGACTTCGTTTTTTTGTGATTTCTCATCCTCTTGTATTTATAGTGGTGATTGCTTGCAACTAGCCGTTGGAGTTGACTAGCCGTTGGGGCAATCTTTCCATAATGGCTTGATTCCTTGATTCCAGCTGCTTGATTGCTTCAATCCTGGGATCATGTCAATCTTCTAAATAAGGTAGGTCTCTGTTTGAATTGCAAGATGACTTTGGAATCAGCCGAGTCCTGAAAGATCACATAGTCGTCTGATCTGAGCTTCTAGTCTTCTGACTACTCTTCTGGCCTTGAGTCTTTTGTCTTCTGATATCAGCAGAGTAAAACTCTTTTGATCTGGCAGTTCTTATGTCCTGCTTTAGGCCATCTTCAATCTGGGACTCCATCAGTTAAGTAGGTATACAAGCACCTTTCTTAACTGGTCTTCAAGGATCTCCTAGTCTTCATGTCTTCTACTCTTCTCATCTTGAGGGAGCGCATGTAAGCCGGGACTGTGCTGATCAACTGATATCTATACAGTCAATCACACAAGACTAGTCTAAGCTGTTCTATACAAAGTCAGCTGATCCTATTACATTTATAAACTCTAAGTGTTTTGGCCATCAAAACTATACTAACATCAAGTGGGGCTTAGGGTGAATTTATATCCCAACAAAAGCTAATTTCCTCGACTGGGAAATGGAGCAAAAAGAAGTTGCTCAAGTTACATCTTTTGCTCAACTGCTGCCCGAAGAAGCCTTTACAGCAGTATGCCACAGAATTCTAGGAATTCCACCTAATGATGCCTCTATCCCAGAAGGCATATCAGGTCAGCAGACAGTTGGCACAGCAAAAATGAATGACTCAGCTGCGTCTGTTCCTGCGGAAGACTCAGCTGAACCAGCTGACAGAACCGAGATTGAAAGAGAAGTAATCACTATTCCTGATCACTTCATGCCTAAGGATACTCTACCTCACTTCATTGACAAAGGAGACACCATCATGTCCCACCTGGTTAAGGCCACTACCTCATTTCTCAATGAAGAGTACCTTTCAGCTGAAGAAAGAGGCAAAGCCCTGACAGTGCATCCAAAGCCTCAAGGTACTGCCTCAACTTCTACTTCAACAGCTGACTATACAGCAGACATATGCTCACAGGTCAAGGCTGCTATAGACCTACACTTTGAAAAGGGTTTAGGCCTACAGCTTGGAAGATATGTTGAAAAGGCAGTCAAGGAGTAGAGAACTCGTCTTCATGACCAGATCATTGACATTGAAGACAAGTTTGGAGAATCTCTTCACAATCAGATAAGTGAGTATCTAACCAGCATTCTGAAGAAGGCAGGTGACCATTCCACCAGGTTTGCTGATCTCTACACTAATGAGGTCAACCGCATGGAAAACACCTACAACAAAAGAATTGAAGATGCTGAAGCAAGAGCTACTGAAGGTCGAGCTCTTCTCCAATCAGCTACAGCAGAGAATGAAAAACTTCAGATTCTGCTGAAGGAGACAGCAACCAAATTGGAAGCAATTACAGCTAAACTAGAAGCTGCCTCCTCCTCCAACTCTCATGCTCAGATTCTAGAACATAGCATCACTCATCTGACTCATGTTGGCAGAGTCAACGCCATGGCTCTTCAACAAACTCTTAGAGTGGAGATTCTGAATGCCATGAAGCCTTTTGCGGCTGCACTTGCTGAAGCCAAAAAGGGGGAAGATGTATTGATAAAAGCTCTAGAGAAGACTACTGCACAGCAAGCTGTAATGGTAGTATCTCAAGATGAGCTGAATGAAACCTTGGGTGGTTTATCAAGCAAAATCAAGAGCAAGAAAGGCAAAGGCAAAGAAATTGCTCAAGAAGACATCCAAGCTCCCACTCAAGCAACTGCCAAAAGTCTGCAGATCACTGCCTCTACAGAACAAGTTTCCGAGAGAAGGATGACTAGGAAAAGAAGGCAGATGAGCAAACAGATGAGCAAGCTCAGAAGTCAAGCAAGAAGTCAACTCCAGCAGAGCCTACTGCAGAAGAGAAAGAGGCTTTAGAGTTGAAGAAAAGAAAAGAGCTTGAAGATCAAGAGCTTAAACAAAAGAAGCTAAAAGATGCGAAAGCAGTCAAAGCCAAATTTGACAGGAAGATAGCCAAACTCAGGAAAGCTCTCAAGGAGAAAGCACTGAAAGAAAATGCTCTGGCACAGAAAGATAAAGTTCTGGTGTTTGATAGCAACTATGTGGATTAACTAGCCCTTCAAGATGAGCTACCAAGGTGGTACCCTCTGAAGAAGAAATGGCAAATTCAACACCACATTGTAAGAAAATTTGACCCTCTCCCAACCTATGAAGATGAATTCTTCCAGTTCAATCAATTCATGAACATTGAAGATCCAGAGTTCTGGAAAGAAGTAGTCAAGACAGCCAAAGAACTTGACAACTGCAGAATCCTAACTCCTGAAGAACCCAAATGGGATCCTCCCACTCTGGATTCTGGAAGAACAGACTTCATTGAAGTCAAAAGGATCCTAGAGAAGATCTATGAAGAGGAGAATTGTAAATAAATAATGATTATTTATTTATTAATATATATTTAATATATATTTATCCACCTATGAAGTGGATAAGATGGAGAGAAGTTAACAACTTCTTATATAAAAGGAAATCCAACGGGATTTTCCATAACAACTGATAACAGATGAGAGATTATGTTCTCTCTCTCTCATCTCCCTAACGCTCCCAACGAACAAAAAGACAGAAACAACAGAAAACAGAGATTTCTGAGTATTATGTACAATACGCTCACACACACTTATACATGGAAGGGCACTTAAATTGTGGATATGAGAAGCGGTTCGTGAAGCAATTCATGTGACCGTGTTCTGACTACGAGGATCACAGTATGTACGTGGAATTCAACTGGGTTCAAGATATATTCCGCTGCATTGAGAATTACAGGTTGGTAATTCTAATTTTGATTATTCAATTAATTAATTCCAACATTGGTATCAGAGCCAATGTGTTGGATTCTCGTACGTATTATTATATGCTTGTATGTGTTATATGTTTTTGGCACTGATTTGACATTACACACGGCATAGATGTACAATCTGTATTTTTTAAGATTTTCGATTTTTTCAAACGGCTGAATTAGGGGCTGAATTTTTTACTGTACATGCGTAGTATAATGTAGATGATATCTGGAAAATTTCAGATTTTTTGGCCTTACCGTTTGGGAGAAAAAAATCGGTCTTTGGAAATTTACAGAAACTTTGACTGGAAATTACGAATGAAATATAGGGAATCGTGATTAATTCTTGTTATTGGGTTGAATTACGTTGAATGAGAATTTCATCGATATAAAGTTCGTTAATTTTGGCCAAGAAACGAGTGAGTTATGAATTTTTGAAAAATTCACGTTTCTGGGGTAATTCTGAAAAGTTTCAGAAACTTTGTGGGTGGCTAAATGAGAATTAGATATTCTCTAGGGACCATTCTGCAATTAGTAGTTGTGCGCTCTTTCAAAATCTTGTTTTGGCTCGTTTAGGCTCGTTATAACTCCGTTTTTAGTTCTGAAAATTCCTGTGAACTCCGTTTTTCGTGTAGATTCTTAATTTTCATAGTATGGGTGTATTTGAACAATGAAAAGTTTAAGTACTTATTTATCTATAGAAATGAGAACCTTGGTATGGACGTATTTCACTTGTGAATTAGCTATACGCATTGAATTAAATTTCTTTGCGTAATTATGGGCTTGAAATTCATGTGTTCGAGTTTGTAAACATTAAATTATTTTTAATGGTTGCTCGTTTTATGGGTATGACTCGAAAGAATAAGAACATTTAATGTTCAATAAAATTCGAGATAATGGAGTTAAGCTCCGTGATTTTAAGAATTACATGATTAAAAGTCACAAATTTTTTTTTGGAAATTTACGTTGATTAATGGAGATTTATAGTTTGTCACTCTTCTATTATCACGTAAGGATATTCCGATTGCAAAGCTCGTGATTTAATTGGAGTTAAAACTCGAGCTAAGACAATTCCAAGAGAACTTATTGTAGTTTTTTTTAGATGAATTATGTCTAAATTGGAAAGTGATAATTTTATGAAAATTGTTTACATGATTGAATAAAAAGATACTAGTAAACTAGTCGTTGGAACGACTTGTTTACGTGTTGAAAAATAATTTCGGGAATCCGACGTTATTTGCTTGAGAAGTTGGAGCAACATTTAGATGGAGAACCCTGATATGTGATTTTTCCCATTATTTTTTCATAATATTGGTACTAAAGTAGTACTACAAGAGTGCATAAAATACATTGAAGGTTATCCGAAATCTTCAAGTTAACTGCCTGATAGTGTAGCTGAAACAAGATCTTTCTGAAATAACCATTGTAGTTGGTTTATTAGACTTACAATAGTTTTATGATTACCTGGACTACTTTGGGTTGTTTTAACTTATGACATGATTGTGCTTTATTGTGTTTATGTTGATAAATGTTTAAGCATGCAGATTCATGTTGTTGAGTGGGAGTTTTAGCTAATTTTTGGATTAAATGCTAGAACTAATTTTGTTCATGTTTTGGAGCTGAATCTGTTAAATGCGGATACTTAGTGAGATTGATGATTAATAGCTCTAAGTTATTTTTCGATATCAAATTTTGTATCAGATTTTTCAGATGTCAGTTAGCTTAACATTGAACATAATGATGCATAAATTAACATTAACTTGTTGAATCACTTCGATTAAAAACCAGACAAACGCAATGATCGCTGAGTTAATTAGATAAAACCTCAAAAGCGATAATAATGACACATGGTGTCATAATTAATTTTTTTCAATGTTCTTGGAAGAACATGATTCATTGGATACTTTCAACCATATTATGGATGATCCTGAAGTTAAGATGGAGACTCAGATTATTAAGGTTCAAGAGATTTATCATAATTGAAAGGTATTCACATAGGTTGTGAAATACTGGTAAACTCGGTCATTGACGACATGATCTATAATTGTGAACAACACCATACTGCCTATGATATTTGTGAATATTTGAAGGAGAAATATGGTGATACTTCATTTTTTAGAAACATCAGATTCGGGATCGAATCCGTCACTTCGTGAAAATTGGGAACACTTGAGGTTTATTACGTTATTTGATGAAAGTATTGAGACTTTCACTTAGACAACTCAAAACATTGAGTTATATGATGAGTAACTTGAAGTTGATTAAGTCTACATCTTATGTTCTCATTTCTGAATCCAGTTCTAAACATAAGAGATATTGGAAAGAAGGGACATAGCTAGTAGCCTAAGATTGGGCACACTACTAGAAATATAGATATCAATCTCATTGCTAAGAAGAATAAGGATAAGAAATATGCTAAACTGAAAATGGATAAGAGTGAGATGACATGCAACCGAAGTAAAAAGCGTGGTCATTATACTCGTTAATATCCTGAGTCCACGATGGACAAGGTAGTTCGTTCTGATATTTGGTTGTGGCATAAATGTTTTTCGTACTGTATTTCCGTCTGAATCTTATGAATGAGGATTATAGACACAGAAATGACAGACCATTGACTAAAGACATATGAGAATTTGTAAATCTCTGTCTATTCCAAGACAAACGAGATTGAATTGTGTAGGGAACCGAGCTCGAGTTAAAGTCCACAGGCTTATAAAACTTGAGATTGACAAAGGTCAATGTTTCATAATGCATGATGTATAGTTAGCTCTAAAGATCACTCAGGATCTCACCTCCATATTTGTTCTTCTATGATTGAGATGTGATTTATTATTTCTTTTAGAGATGGTTGTGAATAGTATAAACAATGTAGATTATGGTACTAAACATTTATATGATTATGGTTTGTATGAGAACAACAACTAGTTTTATGAAGCAAGTTCATAGTTACTAAATGTTTGTTCCTCTGGCAATGCTTGAGTTATTGATGAAATTCGGTATGCTAGATTAGGTCATGTTGTGCAAGATTAGGAGAACTGACTTGTGAAAGAAGGACTACGGTGTTCGTCTTTATAAGTTGAGTTTTTAGCACGTTGATATTGTCTTGCTCATAAGTGACTGAAAAACCATTTGATTATTGTTAATTCTTCATTGCATATATTTCGTTAGGATAAAATGTGATTTTGTAAATGTCAAATAACATGGAGCTGGTTGTTTTCACTTCTACGTCGATAATTTTTCACGTGTTGGATTTGTGCATACAATTTCTCAAAGTTTAGGCATTTGGATTGCTTTAGACATTACCTAATAGAGGTTGAGAATAAAAGACACAACTTTAAAGGTTTTAAGAACCTATAGAACGTGAATGTTTATCCAACAGTTCAAGGAATTGTATAATGAAAATGACATAATCCGACAATTATCAAAACCTAATACTGTTACACAAGGATGTGACTATAAGAAGGAGTACACGTTGTTGGATATAATAAGATCCATGATGGCAAAACTTTAACTATCATCTTTGGGAGATGAGTTGTTAATAATTGTCAATGTTTTATGAATAAAGTTATTCGTAGATATTTACTTCAACTCCATTAGGACTCTGAACGAGTGGAATACCTGTTCTTGAGTAATTTTTTGTATCTGAATATCCGCAACTTATATACTTGATTCTACGAGTCAGTATGAAAAGTTGGGTTTTGGGGGTTTAGAAACGTATCTTCATAAGGATATTGTGCTAAATCTAAACGATACATGTTGATCGAAGATCGAGGAGTTGGAAGTGTGACATGAGATAGAATCATATAAAACCATTTTTCTGAGAATTTCCTAGTATTGGAAGCATTTGGTATGCTACACCATTTTTGTGATTGAAATAATCACTCTCTATCAGATCCAAGTGGGAGTGATTTACTTAATGTGATATTTGATAGAAGTTTACCCATTAAAGATCGGATGGATCTTGATGAGAGTAATTATCTAGAGAAGATGTCACAGAGTTTCAATCTAAAGAAAGCAATGGAAGAAACGACAGAGTCGATAAGGTCAAATCAAGTTTGGAAACTTGTCGATCTTTCATCGAGACACAAAGAAATTGAGAATAAATGGATTCTCAGATTATTAAAGAGACTGATGGGTCTATAGTGAGGTAGAAAATTTCACATGGTAGAAAATAATTATACTCAAGTATGGGTATATAACCTTTTTCCGCCTGTTGTGAAATTTACCTTGATTCGTCTACTTCTGGCTAAATTTAGAATTACATTAGAATGGACGTTTAGACTGTATTTTCTCAAAGAAGAATTGGAAGGAGAAATCCATATGTTGAAAAATGTGGGATTCATAGGAGAAATCCACATGTTGAAAAATGTGGGATTTATTCTTCAAAGAAGAGGATAATGTTTGTGAATTGATGAGATCGATTTACGAACTTAAACAATCCTCAATACAATGGTACTTGAGACTTCATTGAATTATTGTCTCATATAACTTTGTGATGATAGACAAAGACCATTGTGCTTACGTTAAATGGTCCTAGGTAGTTTTGTAATTCTATCCTGATACGATGTTAGCTGGAAAACGATAATGAGTATGTTTGGTGAAAATATTTATAGAGATAGTTCAAGGAAGTTACTTGGTTTGTCTCAAGAGACATAGTAAAGAGACTTCTAGAACAGATTCAGAATGGATGCATGAAATCCTGTTGATACTCTTGTTGTAAAAGACGAGTCATTGAACTGTAATGAGTGTCCGAAAGACTCAAAGATGGAATGTTAGTAGTACAATATATATATATATGCGAATATAATTGAAAGTCTGATGTATGCTAAGATGAGTAAACATCTAGACATATGATGAGCTGTTGGTTTGGTTAGTAGATATCAATTCAATTCAGAATAGATACTGGTGACAGTATAAGGGATTGTAAGATATCAGAAATGTACTATAGATTAATTGGAATCTGAAAGGGTATATAGACATGTACCATCCACTGTGCAAGTAGAGCTTGTGGCAAGTGCATTTGTAAGTACAAGAAATGGTTTGGGTAAGAAGTTTATTGAATTTTTTTGAAAAAGTAAGCAGTCCATTAGGAGTTGTAACGATTCATCGTGGAATCAAACACTCCAGTAAGAGTTATAACGATTCACTATGGAATTGAACACTCTAGTGGAAGCTGTAACGATTCACTGTGAAATCAAACACTCTAGTGGAAGTTGTAACGATTCACTGTGGAATCAAACACTTTTGTGGGAGTTGTAACGATTCATTGTTGAATTAAACGCTCTAGTGGGAGCTGTAGCAATTCATTGTGAAATCAAACACTCTAATGGGAGTTATACCGATTTATTGTTGAATTAAACACTCTAGTGGAAGTTGTAACGATTCACTGTGGAATCAAACACTTTAGTGAAAGAGTTGTAACTATTTACACTACCTTGGGAGTTGTAATGATTCACACTCCAGTGGGAGTTGTGGTGATTTACTACATAATCAAACATTTCAATGGGAGTTGTAGTGATTCATTGTAGTAATCAAAGTAGTTAAAGCTTACACTCGAGATTTCGAGTTTCATGAAAAACCAAACAAATGAGATACAAAGTTTTAACTTTGTATAAACTTTAAAAGAATAAAATGTGATTCTTAAATGCATGACTACTCACTTGATGTTTGCAGATCCTCTTGTCAAACATATTCCTGAGAGATGTTTTAGACATCTAAGGTTTTGGGTTTGTGTGGATTTGAACATAGTGCTTTGTAGTTGTTAATGATGTTGAACATTTATGTATTGTGAATTATATGATGTTTCATATAATAGTATGTCAACAAGTAAAGATTGGCTCTCTCATACGAGCAATCGCCTCTGACATCGAGGCATGTGCAGAGATGAGATTATTTAGGAATAATTGAAATAGATCTTACCACAAATCTATTTAACTTGTTACGAAACTAAATCAACGGATTTTCTGGACTATAGTGGGAGGAAATTCAAGTTAAGTGTCGAGGATACACTTGAACTGTGATTTACACGATGTCAAATAAAAGAATGACATACGCTTCTATCTTGGGAAGTTAAGATATCGTGACATGTGTTTCATACCACATGTGTTAAGATGACCATAAGGAAATGAGAAAGATATCCCTATTTTCTCATTGTATGAGGCCTTGAGGGTTAAGAAATCCTCTAACAAATACCCTTAAGACTTTTTACTGTATTCTTAAGTCTTCACTGTAGTGTTGCTACTTTAGCATGTTACCAATATCTATAAGTTATATGGCCATGCGGTGCATGTCTAGGAAAGCAGCTATAGTGGAAGTCTGGAGATATTAGTGTAAAAGGAAGGACGTCTTTATTAACATGTTCTATTGTATTCATTGATCGATCAATCGAGTTGGGAACTTGATTATGAATACATAGATTTGATAAAAGGTTGAATATGCTCTTATGTTCAAGGGATTGAAAGAGATATGTCAACTAATGTTAAATTGAAAGAGTTCTGGGGTATAACGAGTTTTGAAATTTTCATATAAAACTGGTTGAGTTGCTATATATCCTTAACAAGTGTATAGCGTGGAAACTCATATTCTCGAGGGTCGCACGATTTATTTGCCTGTATGAAAAAGGTGTTATGTGATGGTACAAAGATGTGAAGTAAATGAGCTTGAGGTTCAAACTTCATATGTGAGTGGGAGATGTAAATAAATAATGATTATTTATTTATTAATATATATTTAATATATATTTATCCACCTATGAAGTGGATAAGATGGAGAGAAGTTAACAACTTCTTATATAAAAGGAAATCCAACGGGATTTTCCATAACAACTGATAACAGATGAGAGATTATGTTCTCTCTCTCTCATCTCCCTAACGCTCCCAACGAACAAAAAGACAGAAACAACAGAAAACAGAGATTTCTGAGTATTATGTACAATACGCTCACACACACTTATACATGGAAGGGCACTTAAATTGTGGATATGAGAAGCGGTTCGTGAAGCAATTCATGTGACCGTGTTCTGACTACGAGGATCACAGTATGTACGTGGAATTCAACTGGGTTCAAGATATATTCCGCTGCATTGAGAATTACAGGTTGGTAATTCTAATTTTGATTATTCAATTAATTAATTCCAACAAGAATGTTACAGACCTGCAGCACATGGAAGAAGTTCGATCTCGTCTGTACCTTGCCTTCCGCATCTGAAGATCAGAAGACCTGATGAAGACCACTTTCAAAGCTTTAAGAAACTATTACTTGTAATCTGTAAAAGTTCTATATATTCAAGTTTAGTTCTCTTTGCTTTCAAGACAAACTCTCATTGTCTTCATCAGATACTTCAGTTTCTATGAAGTTTATAAACTCCTATCTTATCTTATTAAGAGCATTTATCATATATAGTTTTGGCTTCATCAAAAAGGGGGAAATTGTTGGGATATAAATACACCCTAAGCCCCACTTGATGTTAGTATAGTTTTGATGGCCAAAACACTTAGAGTTTATAAATGTAATAGGATCAGCTGACTTTGTATAGAACAGCTTAGACTCTAGTCTTGTGTGATTGACTGTATAGATATCAGTTGATCAGCACAGTCCCGGCTTACATGCGCTCCCTCAAGATGAGAAGAGTAGAAGACATGAAGACTAGGAGATCCTTGAAGACCAGTTAAGAAAGGTGCTTCTATACCTACTTAACTGATGGAGTCCCAGATTGAAGATGGCCTAAAGCAGGACATAAGAACTGCCAGATCAGAAGAGTTTTACTCTGCTGATATCAGAAGACAAAAGACTCAAGGCCAGAAGAGTAGTCAGAAGACTAGAAGCTCAGATCAGACGACTATGTGATCTTTCAGGACTCGGCTGATTCCAAAGTCATCTTGCAATTTAAACAGAGACCTACCTTATTTAGAAGATTGACATGATCCCAGGATTGAAGCAATCAAGCGGCTGGAATCAAGGAATCAAGCCATTATGGAAAGATTGCCCCAACGGCTAGTCAACTCCAACGGCTAGTTGCAAGCAATCACCACTATAAATACAAGAGGATGAGAAATCACAAAAGAAGAAGTCACAACAAGAGAATTCAACATTTCCAGCAAGCAATTAAGCTAAAGTTGTACTGTCTCAAGAATTCTCAAAGAGCCAGAATCCATTAGATTATCCATAGCTCTTAAGTGATTTCTATCCAACCCTTAAGAACCTGAAACCTATTTCACATTGTTTATCATTTGTTTTAGGCAAAGTGATTAAGCAAATTATAAGCTTGAATCACTAGTTGGATACTCTTCAAAAACTCCAAACCCTCTCCGAAAGGTTAAAGTTTTTGAAACCCTCAAAGTGCAAGTGCTTACAATCACTTGTGGAGACCGTAGCTGTTAGGACGGCTCAGATCTCAAAGTCCTATCCTTGAGACTATAAAGGTCAAGACCCTTGTAATTTGCGGTAAATTAAAGGGATTAAACTTCACGTTAGGACGTGAGAGTGGACGTAGGATCGTATATCCGAACCACTATAAACCTGGTGTTATCTACTTTCTGCACTTTACTTTACTGTCATTTCATCTATCTTATATAGTGCATACTGTGTTTTAACTGTCTTCAAAACAAGGCCACAACCTTCAAACCAGCATCAGCTGAGTATTTCTATTAAGTAAATAACTTGGCACTTTCAAAAGAAACTAAGAGAACGAGTTTAAACAAGGCCTACCATAATTCCGCATATAACCTCCTCTATCAGATCACTATAGTCATCTGGACCAGCAGACTTGTAGTCCAGCAGACATAACAATCAGAAGAGGTTCCCAACTCTCTTGAAAAAGTTTTAAAGTCTATTCACCCCTCCCCTCTAGACTTTAATCCCATTCACTACTCGTTCAGGGACCAACAAAACTGAAGAGGTCCCATTTATTCAAATCCTCAATGTTCATTTGGGTACCTCTCACTGCTAACCCCCAAGGACCCCAATAAACTAGGGTACCTAAATTATTAAGATCACTACCTTGCAGGATCGACTGGACTTATACAAGAAAGGTGGTTCAGTTGGTGAGACCTGGTACATAGACAGTGGGTGTTCACACCACATGACTGGTACCAAGGCCTTGCTTACTGACTATCATGAGAAGGAAGGACCAAAAGTCATCTTTGGAGACAGCTCCATGGCAATTACAAAAGGATTTGGATTCATCAAGAATGGAGATGTTGAAATCCAAGATGTCTCCTATGTTGAAGGTTTGAAATATAACTTGCTATCTGTATCTCAATTCTGTGACAGGGGATACAAAGTTCAGTTCAAAACCAGAAGATGTGAAATAATAGACAAAATGACTCACAATGTTCTACTTGTTGGCACAAGACAAGGAAGTGTATACATTGTGAATTGGAATAGTTGTCCTAAGAATGCTTGTCTTATTACTAAGAGTCCTAAAGAAAACAGTTGGCTCTGGCATAAATGCCTTTGCCACCTGAACTTTAAGATAATCAACAACATTGCTAGAGAACATCTTGTTGAGGGCATTCCTAATGAAATCTATTCCAAATCACAAATGTGTGACTCCTGTCAAAAAGGTAAACAGGTAAAGGTTTCATTTAAGTCCATTCCAACTCTTTCAACAAGCAGAGTCTTAGAACTCTTGCATATGGATCTTCATGGTCCTATCAAACCTCCTACATTGAATGGAAGAAGGTACACTCTGGTTGTAGTAGATGATTATTCTAAGTTTACTTGGGTAGTCTTTCTACACAAAAAGAGTGATACACAAACACTACTTCCAGATCTATTAAAGAGGTTGCAGGTTGAAAAGGGCCAACCCATTGTCAAGATAAGAAGTGACAAGGGGACTGAGTTTATTAACTGTTACATCTCTGACTACTGTTCTAAGTCTGGCATACATCATTTGACAAGTGCAGCCAGAACACCTCAACAAAATGGTGTTGCAGAAAGGAGAAACAGAACACTAAAAGAAGCATGCAGAGCAATGATTGCAGAATTCAACACACCTCAGAAGTTTTGGGCTGAAGCCATTAACACAGCTTGCCACTCCCAAAACCGAAGTGCTCTTAATAAGGTGCATGGTAAAACACCTTATGAGGTATGGAAAGGCAGAAAACCTAGAGTTTCTTATTTTCATATCTTTGGATGTAAGTGTTTCATTCATAACAATGGCAAAAGTAAGCTAAATGCCTTTGATGCAAAAGCTGATGAAGGGATATTCTTAGGATACTCTTCAGTAAGCAAAGCATTTAGAGTGTTTAATTACTCTACCCTATGTGTGGAAAAACACCCCATGTAGTCTTTGATGAGAATGTGCGGGACTCTGCTGATCATCAGCTCAGTAAGAAAATTGACAAACTACAGCTCCAAACCAACAATGAAGATGATGATACAGAAACATATGAATCTGTACAAGCCTATAATCCTTTCCTAAATGTCCTAGATCAAGATTCTGAAAAAGAAAAGGTAAAAGACAAAGGTAAGTCATCTAAAACTTCTGATATGCCAGAATTGAATGACTGCTCCCCTATGAACAAATCTGCTGATTTGATGCAAAATAATGATACTGATCTGCATGATATAAATGATGATAGTATTTCTGTTAAGAATAGAAGGACATGGAAGTCTGCTCATTCTACTGATCTGATTCTAGGTGATTCCAGTAAAGGTGTTAAAACTAGAAAACAATTGTTTGATTCCCAGGAAGAACCTAGTAAGTCCCTATTTTGCTGGTGTTGTTTTCTATCCACTATTGAGCCTAAAACTGTGAATGAAGCTTTAAGTGATAGTAACTGGATTATAGCCATGCAAGAAGAACTTAATCAGTTCACTAGAAATGAAGTTTGGGAACTTGTTGATAGACGTAGTGATCATAATGTTGTAGGCACTAAGTGGATTTTCAAGAATAAAAAGGATGAAAATGATCTTGTAGTTAGAAATAAATCTAGATTAGTTGCTCAGGGCTACTCTCAAGCTGAGGGTATTGATTATGATGAAACTTTTGCTCCTGTAGCTAGACTAGAAGCTATAAGATTGTTCCTTGCTTATGCTGCACATATGAAATTCACTGTGTATCAAATGGATGTGAAAAGTGCATTTTTGAATGGTATACTTGCTGAAGAAGTTTATGTGGAACAACCACCTGGTTTTGAAGTGAATAGTCACCAAGTATACAGGTTAAAGAAAGCACTCTATGGACTGAAACAAGCCCCAAGAGCCTGGTATGATACACTTTCTCTATTCTTACTTGAAAATGGTTTTACAAAAGGCAAGGTTGATAGAACTTTGTTTCGAAGACAAGAAGGTAATGATATATTACTTGTTCAAATTTATGTGGATGATATTATCTTTGGATCACCCAACAAAACCTTGAGTGAAAGCTTTTCTACACTCATGCAAAGAAAATTTGAAATGTCTATGATGGTTGAAATGACATATTTTCTTGGTCTTCAAGTAAAACAAACTCCAGAAGGTATCTTTATAAATCAAGCAAAATATACTAAGAATTTGCTAGACAAATTCGGTATTAAAACCGGTAAAACAGTTGGTGTGCCCATGCAACCTACATACAGAATGGATCCTGATGAAGGAGGTAAGTCTTCTGACCAACCTCACTATCGTGCTTTAATTGGCTCTCTACTCTATCTAACTGCCAGCAGACCTGATATTGCTTTTTCTGTTGGTGTATGTGCATGATTTCAAGCAAACCCCAAAGAAAGTCATCTGGAAGCTGCCAAAAGGATATTGAAATATCTAAAGGGGACCATTAATCGAGGATTATGGTATCCCGCAGATGATGATATATCTTTAAGTGGTTATTCAGACTCGGACTTTGGAGGTTGCAAAATAGATAGAAAATCTACTTCAGGTTCATGTCAATTCTTAGGAACTAAGCTCATTTCATGGTTTTCAAAGAAACAAACAAGTGTGGCAACTTCTACTACTGAAGCTGAATATATGGCTGCAGGTAGTTGTTGTAGTCAGCTTCTTTGGCTAATACAACAACTCAGAGACTACAATATTGTAGAATCTAATGTACCTATATATTGTGACAGTAATAGTGCCATTGCCATCACACAAAATCCCGTTCTACATACTAGATGCAAGCATGTTGACATTAGGCATCATTTTATTAGGGATCATGTAGAAAAGAAAAATATTAGGATGGAAAAGATTCATACTGATATTCAAAGAGCTGACATCTTTACAAAACCATTGGCTGAAGTGAGATTTAGAGAGTTATGCATTAGCTTAGGGTTGATAGATATGGATTCTATATGTATATAGAACTGTACTAACATTTCAGGTACTGATCTTATACCAAGAGGAAGACAAAGCAGAAACTAAGAGAAGTACATCAAATGCATAAAATTCAGAAGAGACAATCCCATGTCAGACCACTACATTTAAAACAGGTAACAAGGTTACTAAAGTGACCTTAATCCCAATGAGGAAGCTGGTAAAGCTGAGGGACACTGAGAACACACATTAAGGGGGAATCTGTGATTTCTTAAAGATCCTTTTGTTGACTCAGAACACTAAGTCACTTTAGCATAAACCTTTGTTGGGAATAAAATGAGATATGTTTTGATCTAATACCAAAACCCCCTGAGACATGCCTAAGTCAAATTGATAGTGTTCTAAAAATGTTAGAACACATAGCATAAGGCTAGATGAGAAGCTGAAATGTTAGGCAGCTCTTAGACAATTAGATGCACAATTTGAGGGGGAACCTATGCTTTGAAGATGATCAAGATCAAGTCCCCTCAAGGCTCAAATTCTGGAACAACCACTTAAGAGCAAGGACACTCTATGAAAAACCAAATGCACTGATCAGGAGAGTTGTCCAGAGAAGATGTTCTTATGCAAGAACAAGATTGTAAAGCTCAAAAGGACAAGTCCAATAAGATGATCTGATCAGGAGAGTTGTCCAAGTGTCCATATGCAAGATTGGTAAAACCAAAAGACAAGCTGAATAACTCTGATCAGCAGAGTTGTCCAAAGAAGCTAGCCACATGCAAGAACAAACTTACCTAGCTCAAAAGGACAAGGCTACTCAAAGGCTTTTGATCAGGAGAGTTGTCCAAAGAAGCCAACTCTATGTGTAAAGTGCTCTGATGCTAAAAGGCCAAATATGCTGATCAGAAGAGTTGTCCAGAAAAGTTGTCTCAGCATGATTGAATCAGAACAGATGTTCTAAAGGTTGAAGGTCAACTATGCTGAAGAGAAAGAGACAACCACACCCTAAAGATCACCAAAGAAACAAGCTAAGATTACCTTGGAGTGAAATAAAGGGAAAGAGCCAAGTCATCTGAAGAAGAGCAAGCCAACCTTGCTGAAAGGCAAAACTGCTGATAGTGATAAGGAGAGTTGTCCAGATGATAAGGAATGTTGTCCTATCATTGGATCAACCTTCAGAAGCCATGTCCAAGTCCTAACAAGAAGTCAAACATTGGGAAAAGTGCTGCAGAATGAAGACAAAACTGTTACAGCCGTTTATTACCCAAATGAGGACATGTCACTATCAAGAATCTGTCTTCCAGTTTGAAGAACTCAAGGAAGACATTTATAGCAATTTGGGGCTGCCTCTCCAACGGGCAAATCCTCCATTTTGTCTATAAATACAGAAGTGTGAAGACCATTTGAAGGCACCTCAACACAATCCAAAAGCACCTCAACCTTGACAAGAATATCCAACTATCCTACAAGTTGACAAGTGCTCTTAAAGCCTTCAAAGAGACTATCTTAGTCTTCATACACTTCATCTAAGCTGAACTTCATTGTATAACCATACACAAGCTTAGAGAGATATCCTATCCTTATACCTTGATCCTCATTGTAAAGGATATCTCATTAGTTGGAACCTTACTTCAATCCTTACCCCTTTCAAGAGTGAAAGTGAGAAGGTTGTAGTAGTAGAAGTGGTAGGAGCTGACTGTTGAGAGAAGAACAGTTCAGTTCTGAGTTGAGAAGAGGGTACTAGGACTCTAGACATCCTAGGGATCAATTCACCAAGGAGTGGTGTTCTTGATCAAGTGCACCTTGGCACTATAAAACAAGTTAATTCCAAGAGTGAAGGAATTATCCTGTTAAATCAGGGAAAGTGGATGTAGGAGCTTGAGTCTCTGAACCACTATAAACTCTTGTGTTGATTTGCTTTACAAGTACTTACATTCATTCAACACTGCACACAAAACTGATCTTTCAAAGATACATATTCAAAGACTGTGCAAAACACATTTGGACAAGTTCCCTGAAGCTTAACTGGACTTGACTAAGTGATTTCAGAAATTAAAGGAGTCTAAACTTAAAGGGCCAACCACTATTCCGCACATATAACTCCCCTAGATAGTTATTCAACTAAGTACTCAATAGTACTTAGTAGTTTGATTATCTTAGAAGAGTTAATCTTCTTCAGCAGAGTTGTCCAAGACAACCTTGCTGAAACTCTGGTTTGATCAAATTAGCAAAAGAATTGCATACAAGTGTATTCCCCCCCCCCCCATACACTTGTCATATACTCCTTTCAGGACCAACAAGTGGTATCAGAGCAGGGGTTCAAAGACCACTGCTTCTGAAAATCCATCTTGATTTTCAAAACTCTCATATTTGTGTGGTCACTGAACTGATCTCTATCTGAAATCCATCACTTGTTGACTAACTGATTATTTGTGAGATATGGCCAACAACAATGCTGTTCCTCCACCTGCTGTCCAAGGTTTGGACAATGTGGCCACAAATCCAGTCAACCATATTTCTCATCACAAACTGCCCATGTTTTCAATAGACAATTATGATTTCTGGAAAATTAGAATGAGGGCTCATCTTGCATCTCTTCATACTGATATGCTTAGAGTAATCACAAGAGGACCTTTTGTGTTTACTCAAACTAACCCCAGAGTGACAGCTGAGCAAAAAGCAGATATAAGGGAACTGATTCCCAAAGATGAAGATGACTTCACTGCTGATGAAAAGAGGAAGGATAATCTGAATTATCTAGCAATGAACACCCTTTATCAAACAATTCCAGATGCAGTCATGGGAAGAGTCTACCACTGCACAACAGCCAAAGAAATTTGGGATACTCTTGCTGAAATGTGTGAGGGCACTGAAAAGATCAAGGAGAACAAGCTCCAAGTTGCTGTGCAGAAGTTTGAACAATTTTCAATGGAAACTGATGAGTCCATTGACAAATTTGCTGGTAGATTCACTGATGTGATGAATGAGATTAACTCATTGGGCAAGGTCTACACCAAGAGAGAGGTTGGACTGAAAATCCTAAGGAGTCTCACTCAAAAGTGGGATGTCTATGCTGTAATGATGCAGAATACCAAAGATCTCTCCACCATGCCCATGCAACAAATATTCTCAGAACTTAAAGCCTATGAGTTTGACCTCAATAGAAGAAAGCCTGTTGAGGAACCTTCAAATCCTACTAAGGGAGTGGCATTCAAAGCCAAAGTTGCTGAACCAGAAATGCAACCCACTCCCAGATCATCAAAGACAGTCTCTAAGACTGAAATGAAGGAAGAACTAGCCTTGATGGCTAGAAGGTTTGACAAGCTCAACACAAGGTTTGGTAGATACAAGAAATTCTACCAAGACAACAAATTCAGGAGAAGATACAACTCCCCTGAAGATCAGGCTGAGGACAAAAAGCCTGAAGAGAAAAGATCAGAGGACAAGTCCTCTGATAGGAGAAGATCCAGTAGAGCTGATCCTTCTTCATCTAAGAGAAGAGAAGAATCCAAGAAGGATGATGATGAAGATCTGTGCTATAACTGTAAAAAGAAAGGGCACTTCCAATATGACTGCCCTGAATTGAGCTCTAAAGAAAGAAGAGAGAGACAAACTAAAAGAGACAGAAAGTTCACCAATAGAAAAGCCATGATGGCTGGTGAAGAATCTGATAGTGCTGAAAGCTTCAACTCCTCTGATGGATTATTCTCCAACAGTGATGATGATGATGATGTCTGCAACATGGCTCTTGAGGATGATGAGGTATCCTCTACTTCTAGTTCACCATCATTCATCTCACAAAACACTAGTGAGGTTAACCTGAAACTTTCCTTAGGAAAGTTGATGGAAGATTTCACTAGATTACAAGAATTTCATGACAACTGTGTGAGAGAAAATGAAAGATTGGCTACTGAACTAACCAAGAACTCTGAGGTAGCTGTTGATGTCAAGTCTACTGAGTTGTATCAACAAGTCTTGAGAAAGCTTGAGGAAGCAAATCTCAGGATAGTTGACCAACAAAAGGAGATTGATGATCAACTTCTCTCTCAGAAAAGAAAAGAATTTGAATTTAAAATTCTAAATGCCAAATTTGAAAACCTCTCACATGAATATGATATTCTTAAATCAAGTGAAGAGAGCCTGAAATTAAAGATGTCTGCTCTGAACAAATCCTCTAGAGCAATAGAGGAAATTCAAAGTTATCAAAGACCTATGGCTCAAAGAAGTGGATTGGGTTTTGATCCATTTGAATCTTCACCTTGCCTTAGTGTTGCATCCACAAGTAACACTAAGAGAATCTTTGTTAAGTCAGTGGCACAAACTGAAAATAAAATAATTCAGCCACTGAACAAAGGAAAGGGCAAATTGAATGAAATGCCTACTCAAGTGATTCAGGAGAAAAGGCCAAAACCTAAGGAAATGGCCAAAGCTCCTGAGCACAAGAGGAATATTGGTCAGCAGAGTAGACCCAATGGAAGGGCAACTCTCCTGAACAATGTTCAGAGGAATTATCCAAGGTATAATCAGCCTAGGCCAACTCATCTGAGAAAGACTCAGCTGAATAGACCTAAGGACAACTACCCTCACAGGCAGAATAAAATGAGACAACCAAAACCCTTCATGCCAAAGGGTAATGGTCATAAAAAGGCCTTTCCTCAAAGATTTCATCAAGCTGCACAAAGAACTCATAAGTTCAGGAGAGTGGACAACTCCTCTGAAACTTACAGAGTTAACACATTCACACATACTTTTCCAAAGGCATTTAAGGGAAAGACAGTGTATGTTGATGCACTAGGAAATCAACTTAGCCACCTTGAATCAATCAGGGTTATTAGGCAAGTTTGGGTTCCCAAAGGTACAGCTAACCTCTCAGGACCCAAAACTCAAAGGGTACCTAAACCTATCTAAATGCAGGTACCATTGGGCCACAAGAAGAGGAGCATGAACAAAAAGACAGCATGGTACCTTGACAGTGGATGCTCAAGGCACATGACTGGAAACAAGGAACTCCTCACTAACTTCATTGAAAAAGAAGGCCCAAATGTAACTTTTGGAGACAGCTCACAAGCAACTACAAAAGGTTATGGTACTTTGATGATTGGTAACATCAAAGTATCCAATGTATCTTATGTAGCTGGTCTCAAATATAATCTCCTAAGTATCAGTCAATTCTGTGATAAAGATTTTAATGTTGAGTTCTCAAGTGGAAAGTGTCTAATTAAAGATAAAACTCAACAAACTCTATTGACTGGAACTAGGAAGGGAAATGTGTATTTTGCAGACTGGGACAAGTCTACTGATGCTGCATGCTTTATTGCTAAAAGTTCTAGTGAACAAAGTTGGTTATGGCACAAAAGGCTAAACCACCTGAACTTCAAATCTATGAATAAACTTGCTAGAAATGCATTAGTTAAAGGACTGCCTAATGAGGTTTTCATTAAAGAACATGTGTGTAAGCCATGTCAAGAAGGAAAACAGATTAAAGCCTGATTCAAAGGAAAACCAGTCATCTCCACTGAAAGGGTACTTGAACTTCTACATATGGATCTGTTTGGACCAATTACCCCTTCAAGCATAAATGGTAGAAAATACACATTAGTGGTAGTAGATGACTTCTCTAGGTTCACATGGGTAGTATTTCTCCTTAATAAGAAGGAAACACAAGTCAAACTACCTGAACTTCTAAAGAGACTGTCAAATGAGAAAAGCCTTAGCATTATCAAGATAAGATCTGATAAAGGCACTGAGTTCATTAATTCATACATCAATGAGTACTGCACATCAAATGGAATAGCTCATGAAACCTCAGCAGCTAGAACTCCCCAACAAAATGGAGTTGCAGAAAGAAGGAATAGAACTTTAAAAGAAGCTGCTAGAACCTTAATTGCTGATTCAAATTTACCTAAGAGGTTTTGGGCTGAAGCTATAAACACTGCATGTCATACTCAAAATCGATGTTTGATCACTAAGGGGCAAGGCAAAACCCCCTATGAACTCTGGAAAGGAAGAATGCCTAAAGTGTCATATTTTCATATATTTGGTTGTAAATGTTTCATTCACAATAATGGGAAAGAACAATTGAAAGCCTTTGACAGCAAAGCTGATGAGGGAGTATTCCTTGGATACTCTCAAATCAGTAGAGCTTTCAGAGTCTACAACAAGAAAACCCTTATAGTGGAAGAAACACCTCATGTTGTGTTTGATGAGTCTATCTTTGAGATCAGGAATGATCATTTGGAACCTGAAGAAATCACACAGAGGACAACCAGACTAAGTCTAAAAGACAAAGGCACTGAATTCATAGATGTTGTCTAAGCCAATCTGCCTGAAAAACCCACATTGGACAACAATCCTGAAGGCAACCTTCCTGAAACAAACTCTACAGATGGAAATGGTGAACTGAATGAACCAATCCCAGTTCACATCCAGGTAACAACTACCAATGAAGAAGCAGTTCCTGCTGAGGTAGTTAATGGGTCAAATAATCAAGGGGGAACTCAAAATGTTGAAAATGCCAATGTCCCTGACATTGAGGACAACACCCCTGATTATGATCCTGAATTAGATCCTGCATTAAATTATCCTGAATTCTATGATCAAAATGACTCACCTTCAGTAGAGGACAACTCTACTGAAGAGATCAGAAAAAGAAGGACTTGGTTATCTGACCATCCTACTGATCTGATACTTGGTGATCCAAGTATAGGAGTCAGAACCAGAAAGTTTCATGGTGAAAGTGCTATGTTCTGTTGTTTCTTGTCAGAGCATGAACCAAGTGATATTGAGGAAGCACTTCAAGATGCCAATTGGATCACAGCCATGCAGGAAGAACTCAACCAATTCACCAGAAATGAAGTATGGGAGCTGGTGGATAGACCTTCACATCAAGATGTTATTGGAACAAAATGGGTGTTCAAGAACAAGAAAAATGAAAATGATGTGATTGTCAGAAACAAAGCAAGACTTGTGGCAAAAGGGTATTGCCAACATGAAGGCATTGACTATGATGAGACATTTGCACCTGTGGCAAGGCTAGAAGCAATAAGGCTCTTTCTAGCCTATGCAGCCCACAAGAGGTTCAAAGTATACCAAATGGATGTCAAGAGTGCCTTTCTGAATGGAGTCTTGAAAGAAGAAGTCTATGTGGAGCAACCACCAGGTTTTGAAGTTGGAAACCAAGTTTACAGACTCAAGAAAGCTCTATATGGACTCAAACAAGCCCCTAGGGCTTGGTACGATACACTGTCACAATTCCTCTTGGATCATGGATTCACCAAGGGAACTGTGGACAGAACTCTCTTCAGAATCTCTGAAGGAGAGGACATCTTGCTTGTCCAAATTTATGTGGATGACATAATTTTTGGATCCCCTAATGAGAAGCTATGTGAAAAATTCTCCAAGCTCATGCAAAGCAAGTTTGAGATGTCCATGATGGGGTTGATGAACTTCTTTTTGGGTCTACAAGTCAAGCAATCTAAAGAAGGAATCTTCATCAACCAAGCTAAGTACACCAGAGAAATGATCAAAAAGTTTGGGTGTACAACTAGCAAGCCAGTAAGGATCCCTATGAACACCAATTGGAAGATGGATCCTGATGAAAGTGGTGTGCCAACCAACTCTACTGAGTATAGAGGAATAATTGGTTCACTCCTCTATCTCACTGCCAGCAGACCTGATATCACCTTTGCAGTAGGTGTTTGTGCAAGGTTTCAAGCAAACCCTAAGAAAAGTCACCTTGAGGCTGCAAAGAGGATTTTGAGGTATCTCAAAGGCACTGAGAATCTAGGCCTTTGATACCCTGCTGATGACAATATTGAGCTAACTGGCTACTCAGATGCTGATTATGGAGGATGTAGAATTGACAGAAAGTCCACCTCAGGGACTTGTCAATTCTTAGGCAATAAACTCATATCTTGGTTCTCCAAGAAACAAAATACAGTAGCCACCTCCACCACTGAAGCTGAATATGTTGCTGCTGGAAGCTGTTGTGCTCAAATACTTTGGCTAAGACAACAACTCAGAGACTACAAAGTCAACTCTACTGAAGTGCCAATTTTCTGTGATAACAATAGTGCCATTGCTATATCACAAAATCCTGTCTTGCACACAAGATGCAAACATGTGGACATCAAGCATCACTTCATTAGAGATCATGTGGAGAAGAAGGATATCAAGCTAGTGAAAATTCACACAGACCATCAAAAAGCTGATATACTAACTAAGCCACTTGCAGAGGCAAGGTTCCTGGAATTATCAGCAGAGTTGGGACTTCTTGATCCAGGGAAGTTGGACAAATAAATCCAAAGAAGTTCATTGATTAAGGGGGAAACAAACTCAAACTTCAGCAGACTTGGTCAAGTCTACTGAAACTCAGAAACATGACCTTACTTCTTCAGGACACTTGTCCACAGTCTTTCAGGACACTTGTCCATGTAGGGTCAGATAAGTTGTCCCAGCTATCAAACCAAGTCTTGGTATGATAAGCACCTATTTTTGGTGATCAATACCTATCTCGAAATCTGTCCCTTGAAATACAGTTTTCACCTTTCTGGGATTTAATTTGTCTCCCACCCAAAAGGTCACTTTCCATGCATTAAATGCCAAGATTTAACTCTTGTTTGCATTAAACTTTTTGGGACATGATCTATCTCGAAAAACCCCCAGCCTTAAACAAACATTAAAAACCACCCACGTTTTGAATAAAACAGTTATTTCACTGTTACATTGGTTTTTGACCATTGGATCAAAAATGGACAACTCCCCTGAAATCAATCATAGCCGTCCATTTTGGATTTCCATTTTTGTTCACCTTTGAATTATCTCAAGACCTTACCAACTCATTGACAAACATTCTTTTTAGAATATTCACAAGTCTTAAGATACCCACAAACACTTCTTCCCCAAGTATTCGAAACCCTAACTCTATTTTTCTTCAAACTCTCTCAAAACTCTCTCTGCAAATTTCAATGGCCCCCAAAGTTAGACCTGAGATGCTTGTTGATTTCTCTAACAAGGATCTAGACCTGGATTTTGCCTACCTTAGCAACAAAAACAATCTTCACTTTGAGCCAATAGTTTCTTTTGAAAGTGAAGATCCTGAAATTACTCCAACCTTGAGGTGGTTGAGAAGAGCTGGACTTCAAAAGTTCATGGAGAGCTACATGGCAGAATTCTTTGCCTTCCTCAAGTGGAGAGGCAAGCCTGAAGATGGTGAAGTATCAACCAGACTATCCTACACAGTGAAGGAGAGGAAGAGGAGAGATTCCACAGAGTAAAATTCTCCTCAGAAGATCTGGAAGGAGCTTTTGGATTGCCTTATGAGGGAAGGAATCCAGAGGTTTATGGTACTGGGCATGAAGAGGAAATAGCCCAAGAATGGTTATTAGTTCCAGGCCCTCTCTCTTCAACTCAAAACAAGAAAACTCTCAAGCCAGAGTTTCTCAATCTTTTTGAGGTAGTTGCTAAGAGCCTCCTAAGCAACACTGGAAGCTTAGAGCAGGTCAGCCATCCAAGGATCAGAATCATGGCTGCCATTATTGATGCCAGTGATAAGGGCATCAAGTTTGATTGGAGGACCTTCATCATATCTGAGATGATGAAGGAGAAGGCTAAATTTAAGGTGAAAACCCACAATAAGGTGGTGCTAGAAGGGAAAATCAAGTATTGCACCAGGGCAAGCTTGTTGATTGAGAGGTTTTCCCACTATTCCCAGATGCAAACCTTTGCAAAACCCCTCCTAGCCCAAAAGATCCTATTCAGAAAGCTCAGCAAGAAAACTGAGAAAAGAAGGATGTTACTGGCCAAGCCTGCTGAAGAACAGGAGGAAGAGAAGCCTAAGATGAAAAAGAGAACAAAGGCCAGGGCTGTCAAGACAAGAAAAATGTCTCAATTGTCTTCAAGAGAAGCCTCAGGAGCATCAGCTGAAGTTGATGCAGTGGCAGAAGAGGGAGTGAGTGTGCCTTCTGACCACTCAGAAGAGTTGAGGAGGAAGTACAATGAGACTAGGCAAAAGAAGAAGGGTGATAAGAGAATCAGGGAAGTTGTCCCTGAGAAAGAAGGAAGTGGAAGCAGTAGGGCCAGCAAGAGAAGGGTCAAACCTACTGAGAAGGTGTTGGAGTTTCAAGAAGAAAGGTCTCTTCAATTGGCTCTAAGGGAGAGCAGAGCTGAAAGCAGGACCAAATCCATGTCAAGGACTAACTCATCTGGTTCTGGAACTCCAGAATCCAAAGTCCCTGAAGGTCAACCTATAGAGGCCAAACTCCCTGAAATTCAGAACCTTGAGCCCAATTCCCCTGAAACCCATGTCACCCCTTCCAACCAACCCATTACCCCTGTAAATCTCACTAAGAGATATTCTCCTGAAGGGAATGTGCAAAGAAGTGGCATAGATGTGCTTGCAGATTTAGCTGTAGATGAGACAAGACTCCTGTCTCCCCTTGACTCATCCATGCTCAACTATTCAAAGCTCTTAGAGCATGCACTTCATGAGCCAACCCCACTGAGTAAAGCCCCTTCAGATTCATTGCTCTCTAAAGCAACTGAAATACCTTCATTAGAGCCCAACCCTTCTGAAGCCAATATCCCTGAACTTAATCTGCCTGAAGCCACATTAGGAGAACCCAGAGCCAACTCCCCTATAACCCAAAGTCCCCATTCAAGTGGAGATGAGGAGGAGTATACTTTTGAAAGTATGCTCAGAGGAGGAGCCAAGGCTACTGTGGACAGTTTGTATCCACAACTTGCTGAATTTCCAAGAATTCAGAAGGCCTTTCATGATTTGAGGATGCTTGTTGATGTGAAAGACAAATCTATGATGGAGATATCACAAGTCATCCAAGATAAGGGTGCAAACTGGTGGCAAATAGAGGAAAACAGATTGCTACACTTTGCTGGAGTTACAAAGACAAGATTTCTCATTGATGAGAACATTTTTGCAAAGTTAGTAGCTGATAAAATTGAGGAGGAGAAAGAAAGAAAAGCCAAGGGAATCAAACACCCTGACAGTAGCTCAAATGATGATGATTCCCCTGATGATCCCTCAAACCCTTCAAATCCCAACCCTCCTGAAACCCCTCAAGCCAATCTCCCTGAATCCTTTCACCCCAAGTCTTCTATAGCAGATAGACTCTCTAACCCTCCTAAAACCTATCATAGGAAAGGCTCTGTGTTATCAGAGGTGTTGACCAAGGGTGGTAACACAACCAAGGACACATCTGCCAATGAAGGTTCTTCTGAACCCAAGGCACAGCCTAAAGATGTTGAGGTTCCTATACTAGAGGCTAGTTTGATTAAGGCCTATTCAGTGTCAGAAGAGTTGGACACTGATCAGCCCTTAATCATTCAGGATGACTCAGTGGCTGCTGATATAAGCACTGTGATCTCCTCACAACTGCCATCTTTGAACCCTGTTGAGGGTGAAGATGCTGCAGGTTTAGGAGAAGGAGTTGAAAAGGAGAGAATAGCTGAAAAATCAGAGGGAGTTGAGGATGAAAGAGAGGTAGTCATCACTAAGATAGTGAGTGTACCACCATATGAGGGTGGAATAAGTGAGGAAGGACAGGTTATTCTTGAAGTCAAATCTGAACTTCAAGAATCCCTTGATGAGAGGAGGCCTGATTCCTTGAGTGAGAACATTATCAAAGAAGGGAGCAAAGAGCAAGTTGAAAATGAGAAGAAGACTGCTGATGTATCAGAGTCTTATACAAAAGAAATTGAGGGTGATGAGTGCTTATTTCCTAACTTGTTTGACTTGTCTGATGTTGCAGGTATCTCTCTTGATCAAATTTTTGCAGATGAGTTCTTAACAGATGCACCTATCCAAGTAGACACAGGCTCAGCTCAGGCCTTACTTGGAATACAATCAGAGAAGTTGGACTCCTTGGCTCATCAAGTCCAATCTGCTCATGCTGAAACTTCAGGAGCATTGAATGAGCAAGGAAGGACTCTAGCATCTGTAGAAATGAGGCTCACTGGATCTGAAGATGTTGTGCTACCAACCCTTGAGGCAAGAATCAGTTGTGTGGAATCTGGTCTCCAAACCATCTCCACTGAAGTTCAAAATGCCAAATCAACCATGGAAGCCATCTCAGAGGAGGTCAAGAAAGAACAAAAGCTGCTGAGAGACAATCACAATGCTAATGTCAAAGCTCTCAGGCTAACTGTCAAACAAGCTATTGGAAAGAAGACTGCACTGCAAAAGAGAAGAGCTGAAGAGCAAAGGCTAGCTATGGTCAAAGCTGCCTCAGAAAAATTTTCCCAAGATGTGCTGGCCAACATTGCTGAAGGTGCAGTGGCCAACCTCACTGAGCTTCTGAAAGCTAAATTGGATGCATCTCTCAAAGCAACCTTGGAGGAGGTTGTCCAACAAAAAATGAAGCCTGTTCTAGCTTTTCTTAGCTTGAGCAATGATAAAATGCAAGATATACATGATGAAAATGTGTATTTGTTGGAAGAGATGAAGTCCCTAAACCAGGCCCAATCCCTGATGGCCTCAACAATGAGTGACCTCAAGCCCCAGTGTTTTGATGCTGCCAAAAAAGGGGGAAAGGGAAAGAGCAAGGGCAAAAGGTGCCTTAGTAATTGGGAGTCCAGTGAAAGGGAAGGACAAAGTCCCTGAAGGAAAGGGAAAAGAGCCATAAATGCTGAACTTGGAAGATTTGGATGAAGAGGAGCAGTTAGCATTGGCATTGAAAAACTCAATGGCCTCAGCTCAAGAGGAAAGAGTAAGGCTACAACAAAGGCCAGGTGGTGAAGTGTCAGGTTTGGACAAAGATGCTGAAGGTGTCCAAACCAGAGGAAAGATCAAGAAGGCCCAAGGAAAGAAGAGACAAATTGAGAAATTCACTGACTTTCCTAGCAGCCTTGATCTTCCACCTGAATTCAGAATTGATGAAGATGAGCCTACATCAAAGAAAGCCAAAACTGCTGAAGGTACCAAGTCCACTGAAGACATTGAAGAAATATATGCTGAAGGATTTGGACCTGAACCTAAGAAGAAGACAACTGTTCTAGCCCATGATCCATCAAAGCTGTTTCATGAAGGGTATGGCAAAGACCCTGAAACACAACAGAAACTGGCCATGATGAGGGCACATGAGAAAATGGATCTGATGGAAGAAGCCAACAGAGCAAGAGATGAAAGGAGAGCAAACTTTCAGAAACCAAGAAGGAGAAGAGCAGCTTACAGCAAGATGAAGCCTCAGCTTCTAATCCCAATGGACACCAAATATCCACACTTGGATAAATGGGTGCCAATTCAACTGAATGACACATGGGAAGAAGCCAAAAGGGAGTTTGTCTATGACTATTATGTCATTGACAGATGGAATGGAGGAGATGTAGACTCTGCCTTCACTGAGTTCATGCTAGAATACTACAGAGAGTTGTATCAACAACTTCTTGCAGCTGCTGACATTGCAAGATTTGAACTCACAGCTCCCAAGCCAATCATATACATGCCTCCAAAGCTTGAAGGATGGATTGATCAAGCAAGAATTCTGAGAGAATTCACTGAGATCCTTAAGCTAAACAAGATGGTTCTTGGACCTAAGGGAACCAACCAAGAAGCCATGGCATTGAAGAGAAGAGTGTGGGCACAGTATGGAATGCTGCCACCCCCTGAGGATGATCTTTGAAATGGCTAAGTCTTCTGACCTTTCTTGATTGATCAACTATGCTAAAATATGGTCAAGATTGCTGATATGGTGTGCTAATCTGGTTGCTCTGATCTGTTAAAGATTGCTCTGATACAAGCTCTGTGATCTGATGCTGAATATCTTATTTTATGTCTTGAATTGTTAGAATGAAATGCTCTGATGTATTTAAGTGTTATTGATTCATGCTCTGATATGTTAATTTCAACTATCAACATGCCTGTAATGATTTTTGAATGAATGATAGTTGAACTTATTTTGAATCAAGAAACACTAATCTCTCTATGCCTATCTTGAACCTACTTGCAACAGAAACAGTGAATACACTAACACATTGCTTTTTCAGGAATATTGACCTTAGTCATGACTTCTGAAGATACATGTAATAGGTGTAGACAAGTCACTTTTGCTTAAATAATGTAGGTTTTGGCATCATCAAAAAGGGGGAAATTGTTGGGAATAAAATGAGATATGTTTTGATCTAATACCAAAACCCCCTGAGACATGCCTAAGTCAAATTGATAGTGTTCTAAAAATGTTAGAACACATAGCATAAGGCTAGATGAGAAGCTGAAATGTTAGGCAGCTCTTAGACAATTAGATGCACAATTTGAGGGGGAACCTATGCTTTGAAGATGATCAAGATCAAGTCCCCTCAAGGCTCAAATTCTGGAACAACCACTTAAGAGCAAGGACACTCTATGAAAAACCAAATGCACTGATCAGGAGAGTTGTCCAGAGAAGATGTTCTTATGCAAGAACAAGATTGTAAAGCTCAAAAGGACAAGTCCAATAAGATGATCTGATCAGGAGAGTTGTCCAAGTGTCCATATGCAAGATTGGTAAAACCAAAAGACAAGCTGAATAACTCTGATCAGCAGAGTTGTCCAAAGAAGCTAGCCACATGCAAGAACAAACTTACCTAGCTCAAAAGGACAAGGCTACTCAAAGGCTTTTGATCAGGAGAATTGTCCAAATAAGCCAACTCTATGTGTAAAGTGCTCTGATGCTAAAAGGCCAAATATGCTGATCAGAAGAGTTGTCCAGAAAAGTTGTCTCAGCATGATTGAATCAGAACAGATGTTCTAAAGGTTGAAGGTCAACTATGCTGAAGAGAAAGAGACAACCACACCCTAAAGATCACCAAAGAAACAAGCTAAGATCACCTTGGAGTGAAATAAAGGGAAAGAGCCAAGTCATCTGAAGAAGAGCAAGCCAACCTTGCTGAAAGGCAAAACTGCTGATAGTGATAAGGAGAGTTGTCCAGATGATAAGGAATGTTGTCCTATCATTGGATCAACCTTCAGAAGCCATGTCCAAGTCCTAACAAGAAGTCAAACATTGGGAAAAGTGCTGCAGAATGAAGAAAAAACTGTTACAGCCGTTTATTACCCAAATGAGGACATGTCACTATCAAGAATCTGTCTTCCAGTTTGAAGAACTCAAGGAAGACATTTATAGCAATTTGGGGCTGCCTCTCCAACGGGCAAATCCTCCATTTTGTCTATAAATACAGAAGTGTGAAGACCATTTGAAGGCACCTCAACACAATCCAAAAGCACCTCAACCTTGACAAGAATATCCAACTATCCTACAAGTTGACAAGTGCTCTTAAAGCCTTCAAAGAGACTATCTTAGTCTTCATACACTTCATCTAAGTTGAACTTCATTGTATAACCATACACAAGCTTAGAGAGATATCCTATCCTTATACCTTGATCCTCATTGTAAAGGATATCTCATTAGTTGGAACCTTACTTCAATCCTTACCCCTTTCAAGAGTGAAAGTGAGAAGGTTGTAGTAGTAGAAGTGGTAGGAGCTGACTGTTGAGAGAAGAACAGTTCAGTTCTGAGTTGAGAAGAGGGTACTAGGACTCTAGATATCCTAGGGATCAATTCACCAAGGAGTGGTGTTCTTGATCAAGTGCACCTTGGCACTATAAAACAAGTTAATTCCAAGAGTGAAGGAATTATCCTGTTAAATCAGGGAAAGTGGATGTAGGAGCTTGAGTCTCTGAACCACTATAAACTCTTGTGTTGATTTGCTTTACAAGTACTTACATTCATTCAACACTGCACACAAAACTGATCTTTCAAAGATACATATTCAAAGACTGTGCAAAACACATTTGGACAAGTTCCCTGAAGCTTAACTGGACTTGACTAAGTGATTTCAGAAATTAAAGGAGTCTAAACTTAAAGGGCCAACCACTATTCCGCACATATAACTCCCCTAGATAGTTATTCAACTAAGTACTCAATAGTACTTAGTAGTTTGATTATCTTAGAAGAGTTAATCTTCTTCAGCAGAGTTGTCCAAGACAACCTTGCTGAAACTCTGGTTTGATCAAATTAGCAAAAGAATTGCATACAAGTGTATTCCCCCCCCCCCCATACACTTGTCATATACTCCTTTCAGGACCAACAACCTTGATGTGATCATTAAATTAAACATATTTTTACTACTCTGTACTGTTTTACACTTATATCTCATGAACTAACACTTCTACCAAGGTGAAACAGGCATAGAAGAGGAATTCTCCACTGAAGGGGGAACTGATCTGATTACAGGCCATATCAGTCTACATATCTATTTTGATTAATAAATTGACTTGTCTACAGAACTGTTCTGATTACAAAGTTTCTTTGTCTACAGTACTGATCTGATTACAATTCAATTATTCTACAGAACTAATCTGACTACTGATTAAACTGTCTACAGAAAGATTTGATTACTACTAATCTGTCTACAGAATAGCACTGATCTGTCACAGTACTGATCTGAGGATTACTGTGCTGATATCAAAAAGGTGAAATCAGGAAAATTGGGTACTGATCTGAAAATTACTGTGCTGACCCATCTACTGATCTGAAAACTACTGTGCTGACACATCTACTGATCTGATGTCTGAAAAAGGTTTACTCAGCTGATCACAGTACTCAGCTGATCCAGATAAGTACATTTTCTTTATATACAAGTAAGAGAATGAAGTGAAATATTTTTGGAAACTACTGTGCTGATATGCATCAGAACAATATCTTGTCTTAGAATACTCTAAGTCAAAAACTGCTCAAATTTAGATTACTAATAGAGAAGATTAGTACACTCCTCTATTTTTAACCTAATTACTGTGGTGTATTTATCAAACACAAATTGGCTCCAAAATTAAGAATGGTACTAGAATATGAACAGTTTCTTTTAAACACGAATTTTAAGACTTAATCTCAACCATTCTTTGTGATAAACAAATTCAATCCTAGCCCTAGATTGGTTTTGAATCTATCAAACACGATCACTTTTCATCTTCTTCTTCCTTACGAGTTCATTTCTGGAAAATTCATAACTCAAAATCTACTGCAAAATTTCAATAATCTATCTTCTACAAAACCCTTCAATGGCGATTATCAATATTATCAGTGAATCTAACGAAGTCGCATGTACTTTTGATTCTGATTTTTGGGTTCGAGAAAAGGGCATTTTTGTGGAAAATGCAGTATACTTCAACGACCGACATAGTGCAGAAAACCAAGCCATTCTGACAATGTGCGAAGAATGCGGGCTGAGGAAGTTTCTTGAATCATCTCCGATCAATGTATTTGAACCAGAAGCGATGGAATTTTATTTGCAGCTTGAAGGTGATAACAATGGTGTCCATTCAATGCTCTCTGGGCACAAGGTCTCGATTACAAGAGAAATCCTTGAAGTCATGCTGGATTTGCCACAAGGCCCAGTAGATATTCTGACCTACAAAGTAGGGGAAGAGAAAGAGTGTGTAGGCAGATGGTCGGGTGAAGAACCAGAGTCTCTAAGCCATCTTAAGAAGGATGTTCTTCCTACTGGTCTTCAATTTCTAATGGACATAGCTGGAAAATGTTTGTTAGGTCAACATCACAGTCAGGATGCACTAACAAATTTGAAAATCCGAATCATGGCAGCAATCATTGACAAAGTGCAAGGAGATTGGCAAGGTTTTTTTTTAGAAAGATTGATAAGTGAGAAAGAAAAGGTCTTGTTCGATGAGGATACAATGGAATTTTCGATTAAATCGAAGTTAGGGTTCGGAAACAAACTGAGTATTTTGTTGCCTCAGTTAATTGTCAAGAAGGCGTACTGGAGTAATCCCAAGAAATTCCATCATGGAAAATTCTTGATGAAAAAGGAGTCTGTTCGATTTGAACAAGAACATCCTTTGGTGCAACCTCAAGAACCTGGAGCTCAAGAGTCTGGTTCTTCAATGTATCGATCTGATGATAATCAACCAGAGATAAGATAGAAAGCGAGGCATGATCCGAGCAGTACTAGACCAAGAAGAGGAAGGTCTGCTATAGCTGCCTCAGAGCAAACAATTCGTTTTATTGAGACTGTGGTGCAAGAAAGCTCTGAAGAACAAGAGGTTAGTAATTCAAGTGTTGTTGTTTTACATAAAAGAACCAAGGAAAGAAGTGCACCTAGACCTAGGAGAAGACTTGTTGATTCCTCTCCTACCCCTTCAAATTCTGATCCAAGCCCAATTGATCCCATTGACCACCAACCTTCATGTTCTGGAGAATCAACTCACTATTTTCCAATTTCTCAGAACACTCCCCATTCATCTCCTCAGAACACTCCTGTTTCAAGTCATCAAAACCAACCCACTCCACCTCATTCACCCACACAAGTTCATGATCACTCTACTGAACATGAATTTGAGCCTTCTTCTGTACCAATTGACATTTCATCATCCCCTGAACCTGAATATATAGCCCCTAAACCTGCTGGTTTAATGGATTATCCTATCTGTGATAAAGAGGATCAAATTAGGATAGATTTGAGATTGGCTTTGTTGAAGCAATTTCCTGGTTTAGATGAAAGCTTAGTTGAGTTTGAGAAACTTCTTAGGATAGGCACATGGGTGTATCTTAAGAGAAGTACTCTTAAAGAGAATCTAGCTGTTATGGAAGGTATGGGTGGTGCTCAATCTTTGATGATTGGGAAGCAGAGCAGATGCTTGCAGCTGGTGTTAACTCATTTCTTGAGCTAGTAACTCCAGAGTCAGTGGTGCAACTTGTTGAAAGGTTGACAGGATTTAAGTATTCTGTGGAAAATGTTGCCACTGATGCTGCTGATGAAAATGATGATGTTGTTATGGAAAGTGAAGAAAGGATTGTTGATGAAGCTGAGAAAGATATTGAAGAGGATGTTATGGAAGTTGATGAAGCTGGTGACAATACAACAGAGGTGTTTGAGAACACTGTTGTACTTGAAGAGACATAAGTTGTGGAAAATCAAGATTTGAATGCTGATGAACTGGAAAGCATCCCATTTCAATCTGCTGAACCTATCATTCCTGAAGATGTGCAGGAACAAATCAGAACAGTTCATGTTGAGAAGGAATCTGATAATTCTAGCTTTGAAATGTTGAGAAAGCAGAATGAAGAGCTTCAAGCCAAGTTGGAAGCTGCTGTGAGAATGTTCCAAGAAGCTACTGAAAGAATGAATAGAATGCATTCAGAAAACTCAGTTGAAAGAGTTATGGAGCATACAATGACTAAAATCTATGATCTCCATAGACTACAAGAAAAGAACCTATCTCAGGTGTTGCATGCAAAGATGGAGCAACACTTGACTCCCTTGAAAGAGTGGCATGATGAAGCCAAAAAGGGGGAAGACAGGATAAGAAGAGTACTGGAACAAACTCAATCACAACAAGCTCAACTAGTTGTGAGTCAAGACGAATTGAAAGAAGAGATTGCCAGTTTGAATGAGAAAATCAAGATTAGGAAGCAACAGAAACAACAAGGTCAAGAAGTTGTTGTGAAAAAGAAAAATGATGTTGCTGAAAGTTCTATTCAGAAGAAAAGGAAACTGATCTTGTCTGATGAAGAAGAACAAGAAGAAGAGACTGGTAGAATTACCAGATCCAGAAGCAAATTGAAACATGGTGTTTCAAGTGAAGAACAAGGAAAGCTTGAATTGATAAAAGAAAAGAAAGATGAAGAAGCAGAGTTGAAAAAGAAGAAGGATAAGGATGTTATGTTTTTGAAAACAAGATTTGATAATAGAGTTGCAGCTTTGAAAAGGAAAATGAAAGCTCAGAGAAAAGCTGAAGGAAAATAGTTTGATAAAAATTTTCAAGATGAGAATTTTGTTGATTTTATTGTCCTAACTGAAAATATGGATTACTGGAAAAATCTGAAGAAGAAGTGGCAGATTGCAAACTTCATTGTGAAGAAGTTTGGTGATCATATGAACAAAGAAGCTGAATTTGCTGATTTTGAAGAGTTCATGTTGAACATTGATAAAGATTTTTGGGAAGATATAGCACAAGTTGCTGCTCGTGCTGAAGTAAGGATATTATGTCCTGAAGAACCAAGTTAGGAACCTCCAAGACTTGAGAATGGAGAACCTGATTACAAAGAGATTAGTAACATAATTGCTGAGATCATCAGAGAAGAAGGTAT
Organism: Galeopsis tetrahit; assembly: GCA_963675135.1. Lineage (NCBI taxonomy): Eukaryota > Viridiplantae > Streptophyta > Magnoliopsida > Lamiales > Lamiaceae > Galeopsis > Galeopsis tetrahit. The sequence goes on along the minus strand of OY776121.1, from coordinate 60,721,256 downwards.
CACTGATCATCAACATAAGATGGATATCAAAGCAAGGCTTTATGTTGCATTCAGAATCTGAAGATAAAGAAAGAAGATGAAGGACAAGCTCACAAGATAACATTTCTAACCTTAATCTTTATTTCTATATTTTCTGTTCATTTCATATTTTGTTAGTATGTGTAATATATGCATTATCTGATCTAACTTGAATATGAATCTGGAATTTTGAATTGATGAACTGTTATGATAGACTACATACTTAACTACTGATTTATTAACATTTAAGTAGTTTTGGCTTCATCAAAAAGGGGGAAATTGTTGGGATATGAATCCTTGAAACAATGTTCTAATTGATGATTGTATGTTTTGATGGCCAAAAGCAACTTAAAGTTAGTAATATATGTGGTTCTAAGTCATCTTAACTAAGTCATCTGAAATAAGTTTACTAATCTTAATGAGATATTGAAAACTGAGTTACTGATCTTATTGTGTTTACTGATCTGATATATGAACTGTTAGGAACTAAGCTGATGTTTTGTAATGTATAGACAGCTTATAGTATAGGACTTAGATATACTCATCTGTATATAGTTCAGTTGATGTATAAATAGGTTTTATATATGTAAAGTTGTATTTTATTGTAATCAGCATTGTAATAGTTTAGAACAGTAATTTAGAACACTAGATTAGAAGAAGATCAGAAGACTAATGAAGACTCAGAGGACTACTTCAGAATAAGAAGACTTCAAAGAAGAGTTGAAGAGAAGCTTAGAAGAATTTTGGAGAAGTACAGAACAATTTTAAGTTACTGTGCTGACTGGCTCAGAACAGTAAAAATCAGAACATTAAGTTATTGTGCTGATTTGGTAAATTGGAAGAATAAGTTTGGATAACTTATTTAAGGCGTAACATAATATATTTGAAGATATGCTGACTTGGAATAAGAAGGAAGTTACAAAGTCGGTTACAAGAAGAAGTTACAAAAACAGTTTTAGAGTTAGTTGAGAGTTAGTTCACAAACTGCTAACTGTCATACTAAGTTCTATAAATACTGTATGATCTCCTACTGCTGAAGACTACTGAACAATTACTGATCTTAGAGAAATCAAGAGCAAGTCTACAAGCAAGAACTCACAGAGTTAAGAAAATCGAACTAAGGAGAAGCCACTGAATTGAAGAGAAGAATCAAAGGCTACTCAAGAGAAGTTTTACTTTTCAGTTTAAGTTTGTGTTTTGTAAACAAGTGTGCTAGTTACTTGTAGAATTACTAGTAGATCGAAGATACACTTGGAAGTGTAATCGATAAGATCACAGTCTTAATCTTGGGACTTTAAGCCACAAGAAACTCAAGGAAGAGTAATAAAACATCACAACTGGGATTGTGAGAGTGGATGTAGACTTATTGGTCGAACCACTATAAAATTCTGTGTTCTTTATTTTCTGTTTGATATTTGTTTCATATTTGTTTAAACAAGAACAGTAGAATTTACTAAATAAAGATCTGATTAAAAGTTGAGTATAAAACTAAAACTGGAAGTACTGATCTGACTCAGTAAGAACAGTACTATTCAGAACACTATTCCGCATTATAAACTCTGATATTTTGAAAGATTTTTGAAATTCTATTCACCTCTCCCCTCTAGACTTTCTTAGCTTACTCAATCTTAACTCAACTTGGGACCAACAAGTAACACTAAGAAAATGTTTATTAAGTCAGTGGCACAACAAGCTGAAAATGAAATAATTCAGCCACTGAACAAAGGAAAGGGCAAAATGAATGAAATGCCTACTCAAGTGCTTCAGGAGACTAGGCCTAAACCTAAGGAAATGGCCAAAGCTCCTGAACACAAGAGGAATGTTGGTCAGCAGAGTAGACCCAATGGTAGGGCAACTCTCCTGAACAATGTTCAGAGGAGTTATCCAAGGCATAATCAGCCAAGGCCAACTCTTCTGAGAAAGCCTCAGCTGAATAGACCTAAGGACAACCATCCTCAAAGGCAGAATAAAATGAGACAACCAAAACCCTTCATGCCAAAGGGTAATGGTCATAAAAATGCCTTTCCTCAAAGATTTCATCAAGCTACACAAAGAACTCATAAGTTCAGGAGATTTGACAACTCTCCTGAAACTTACAGAGTTAATACTTTCACACACACCTACCCAAAGGCATTTAAGGGAAAGGCTGTGTATGTTGATGCACAAGGAAAACAACTTAGCCACCTTGAATCAATCAGGGTAATTAGGCAAGTTTGGGTTCCTAAAGGTACAACTAACCTCTCAGGACCCAATATTCAAAGGGTACCTAAAACTTGTTAATTGCAGATACCTAAGGGCCACAAGAGGATGAGGAGTATGAGCAAAAAGTCAGCATGGTACCTTGACAGTGGATGCTCAAGGCACATGACTGGAAACAAAGAACTCCTCACTGGCTTCACTGAAAAAGAAGGCCCAAATGTCACATTTGGAGACAGCTCACAAGCAACAACAAAAGGTTATGGTACTTTGATGATTGGTAACATCAAAGTATCCAATGTGTCTTATGTAGCTGGTCTCAAATATAATCTCCTAAGTATCAGTCAATTCTGTGATAAAGGTTTCAATGTTGAGTTTTCAAGTGGAAAATGTTTAATCAAAGATAAGACTCAACAAACTCTATTGACTGGAACTAGGAAAGGAAATGTGTATTTTGCAGACTTGGACAAGTCTACTGATGCTGCATGTTTCATTGCTAAGAGCTCTAGTGAACAAAGTTGGTTATGGCATAAGAAGCTAAACCACCTGAACTTTAAATCAATGAACAAACTTGCTAGGAATGCATTAGTTAAAGGACTGCCTAATGAGGTTTTCATTAAAGAGCATGTTTGCAAACCATGCCAAGAAGGAAAACAGATTAAAGCCTCATTCAAGGGAAAACCAGTCATCTCTACTGAAAGGGTACTTGAACTTTTACACATGGACTTATTTGGACCAATTACCCCTTCAAGCATAAATGGCAGAAAGTACACATTGGTTGTAGTAGATGACTTCTCTAGGTTCACATGGGTAGTATTTCTGCTTAATAAGAAGGAAACACAAGTCAAACTGCCTGAACTTTTAAAGAGACTGTCAAATGAGAAAAGCCTTAATATAATCAAGATAAGATCTGATAAAGGCGCTGAGTTCATAAATTCATACATCAATGAGTATTGCACATTAAATGGAATAGCTCATGAAACCTCAGCAGCTAGAACTCCTCAACAAAATGGAGTTGTAGAAAGAAGGAATAAAACTCTAAAAGAAGCTGCTAGAACTTTAATTGCTGATTCTAATTTACCTAAGAGGTTTTGGGCTGAAGCCATAAACACTGCATGTTATAATCAAAACAGATATTTAATCACTAAGGGTCAAGGCAAAACCCCCTATGAACTCTGGAAAGGAAGAATGCCTAAAGTGTCTTATTTCCACATATTTGGTTGCAAGTGTTTCATTCACAACAATGGGAAAGAACAGTTGAAAGCCTTTGATAGCAAAGCTGATGAAGGAGTATTTCTTGGATACTCTCAAATCAGTAGAGCTTTCAAAGTCTACAACAAGAAGACCCTTGTTGTGGAGGAAACACCTCATGTTGTGTTTGATGAATCCATCTTTGAGATCAGGAACAAAAACCTGGACACTGAAGAGATCACACAAAGAACAACCAGATTGAGCTTAAAAGACAAGGACACTGAATTCATAGATGTTGTTCAAGCAAATCTCCCTGAAAATGCTTCACTGGACAACAATCTTGAAGGCAACCTTCCTGAAGCAAACCCCACTGAAGGAAATGGTGAACTGAATGACCCAATCCTAGTTCACACTCAGGTAACAACTACCAATGAAGAAGCAGGCTCTGCTGAGGTAGTTAATGGATCAAATATTCAAGGGGGAACCATAAATGTTGAAAATGCCAATGTCCCTGACATTGAGGACAACATCCCTGAATATGATCCTGAATTAGATCCTGCATTCAATTATCCTGAATTCTATAACACTGGTGACTCAACTTTAGTAGATGACAACTCTACTAAAGGGATCAGAAAAAGAAGGACTTGGTTGTCTGACCATCCTACTGATTTGATACTTGGTGATCTAAGTATAGGAGTCAAAACCAGAAGATTTCATGGTGAAAGTGCTCTGTTTTGTTGTATCCTATCAGAACAGGAACCAAAAGACATTGATGAAGCACTTCAAGATGCAAACTGGATCACAACAATGCAGGAAGAGCTTAACCAATTCACCAGAAATGATGTTTGGGAGCTGGTAGATAGACCTTCACATCAAGATGTTATTGGAACCAAGTGGGTGTTCAAGAACAAGAAGAATGAAAATGATGTGATTGTCAGAAACAAGGCCAGATTAGTGGCAAAAGGCTACTGTCAATCAGAATGCATTGACTATGATGAGACCTTTGCACCTGTGGCAAGGCTAGAGGCAATCAGACTCTTCATAGCCTATGCAGCCCCCAAGAGGTTCAAAGTGTACCAAATGGATGTCAAGAGTGCCTTTTTGAATTGAGTCTTGAAAGAAGAAGTCTATGTGGAACAACCACCTGGTTTTAAAGTTGGAAACCAAGTCTATAGACTGAAGAAAGCTCTATATGGACTCAAGCAAGCTCCAAGAGCCTGGTATGATACACTGTCACAGTTCCTCTTGGATCATGGTTTCATCAAAGGAACTGTGGATAGAACTCTCTTCAGAATCACTGAAGGAGAGGACATCTTGCTTGTCCAAATATATGTGGATGACATCATATTTGGATCCCCCAATGAGAAGCTGTGTGAGAAGTTCTCCAAGCTCATGCAAAGCAAGTTTGAGATGTCCATGATGGGCCTGATGAATTTCTTCTTGGGCCTACAAGTCAAGCAATCTAAGGAAGGAATTTTCATCAACCAACTAAGTACACCAGAGAAATGATCAAGAAATTTGGGTGTACAACTAGCAAGCCAGTAAGGATCCCAATGAACACAAATTGGAAGATGGATCCTGATGAGAGTGGTATCTCAACCAACTCTACTGAGTATAGAGGAATCATTGGTTCACTCCTCTATCTCACTGCCAGCAGACCTGACATCACCTTTGCAGTAGGTGTTTGTGCAAGGTTTCAAGCAAATCCTAAGAAAATACATCTTGAGGCTGCAAAAAGGATCTTGAGGTATCTCAAAGGCACTGAAAATCTAGGCCTTTGGTACACTGCTGATGACAACATTGAGTTAACTGGCTACTCAGATGCTGACTATGGAGGATGTAGAATTGACAGAAAGTCCACTTCAGGGACTTGTCAATTCTTGGGCAACAAACTCATATCTTGGTTCTCCAAGAAGCAAAATACAGTGGCTACTTCCACCACTGAAGCTGAATATGTTGCAGCTGAAAGTTGTTGTTCTCAGATTCTTTGGTTGAAACAACAATTAAGAGACTACAATGTCAACTCTACTAAAGTGCCTATATTCTGTGACAATAACAGTGCTATTGCAATATCACAGAATCCTGAATTGCACACAAGATGCAAGCATGTGGACATCAAGCACCACTTCATTAGAGATCATGTGGAGAAGAAGGATATCAAGTTGATAAAGATCCACACAGATCATCAAAAAGCTGATATATTGACAAAACCACTTGCAGAGGCAAGATTTCTGGAACTATCAGCAGAATTGGGTCTACTTGATCCAGGGAAGTTGGACAAATGTGTCCAAAGAAGTTTATTCATTAAGGGGGAATTAAATACAAACTTCAGCAGACTTGGTCAAGTCTACTGAAATTCAGAAGAGATGACCTCAATCATTCAGGACACTTGTCCATTGAAATTCAGGACACTTGTTTACATCTTTTCAGGACACGTGTCCAAGTAGGGTCAGATAAGTTGTCTTGGCTATCAAACTATTTTCTTGGTTTGATAAGCACCTAGTTTGGGTAATCATTGCCTATTTTGAAATCTGTCCCATTCCATTTACAAATATCATCTTTTTGGGATTTAATTTATCTCCCACCCAAAAGGTCACTTTCCATGCATTAAATGCCAAGATTTAACTCTTGTTTGCATTAAACATTTCAAGCCATGATCTATCTCGAAAACTCCCCAAGCATTAACTAATATTAAAACTCCTCCCACGTTTTGAATAAAAACAGTTTTCACTGTTACATTGGTTTTTGGCCATTGGATCAAAATTGGCCAACTCCCCTGAAATCAATCCTGGCCGTCCAATTTTGTTTTCCACTTTTGACAACCGTTGAAAACTCTCAAATCTCACCAACTCATTGACAAACATTCTTTTTAGAATATTCAGAAGTCATAAGAACCCCTACAAACACTTCTTCCCCAAGTATTCGAAACTCTAGCTTTCATCTTCTTCAAACACTCTCAAACTCACTCAAATTCATTTCTGAAACCTTCAATGGCTCCCAAAATCAGACTAGAAATGATCATTGACTTCTCCAACAAGGCTCTAGACCTTGATTTTGGCTATCTAAGCAACAAGAACAACCTTCACTTTGAGCCTATTGTATTTTTTGAAAGTGAAGACCCTGAAGTTACTCCAACTCTTAGATGGCTGAGAAGAGCTGGACTCAAGAAATTCATGGAAGAAAGGCCAAGCTCTTGTCTGGAGAGCTATATGGCTGAGTTCTTTGCTTTCCTCAAGTGGAGAGGTAAGCCTGAAGATGGTGAAGTTGCTACAAGACTTTCTTATGTAGCAGAGGGAGAGGAGGAAGAGAGATTTCACAGGGTGAAATTCTCTGAAGAAGACCTTGAAGGAGCCTTTGGATTGCCTTATAAGGGAAGGAATCCAGAATTTTATGGTGCTGACCATGAAGAGGAGATAGCACAAGAATGTCTATTGGTCCCAGGTCCCCTCTCTTCAACACAACACAAGAAGACTCTTAAGGTTGCAGTTATTGATGCTTGTGACAAGGGCATCAAATTTGATTGGAGGACCTTCATCTTGTCTGAGATGATGAAGGAAAAGGCCAAATTCAAAGTGAAAGTTCACGATAAGGTTGTATTGGAAGGAAAACTCAAGTATTGCACTAGGGCAAGCTTGTTGATTAAAAGGTTTTCCCACTATTCAAAAATGCAGACCTTTGCAAAGCCCGTCCCTGCCCAGAAAATAATGTTCAGAAAGCTTAGTAAGAAAACTGAGCAAAGAAGGTTGCAACTGGCCAAAGTTGCTGAAGAGAAAACTGAAGAAAAGCCAAAGTTGAAGAAAAGGACTAAGGCCAGAGTTGTGAAAATAAGAAAAGTGTCTCAAATTCAATCAGAAGAGACTTCAGGAGCCTCAACTGAGATTGAAGAGGTTGCTGAAGAGGGAGTGAATGTGCCTTCTGACCACTCAGAAGAATTGAGGTAAAGATACAATGAGACTAGACAAAAGTCTAAGGGTGAAAAGAGGATCAGGAAAGTTGTCCCTGAGAAGGATGGAGAAGGAAGTGGGAGCAGTAGGGCTAGCAAGAGAAGGGCCAAGCCTACTGAAAAGGTGTTAGAGCTTCAGGAGGAAAAGTCTCTACAACTTGCTCTAAGAGAGAGCAGAGCTGAAAGCAGGACCAAGTCTAAATCAAGGACCAACTCTTCTGGCTCTGGAACTCCAGAATCCAAGGTCCCTGAAGGTCAACCAATAGAGGCCAATCTCCCTGAAACTTAGAATCTTGATCCCAACTCCCCTGAAACTCATGTTACTCCCACAAACCAACCAATCACCCCTGTCAATCTTACGAAAAGATATTCTCCAGAAGGGAGTGTGCAAAGAATTGGGATAGATGTGCTAGCAGACTTGGCAGTAGATGAGACAAGACTACAGTCTCCCCTTGACTCATCTATGCTCAATTATTCAAAGTTTTTAGAAGCTGCACTTCATGAGCCAACCCCCCTGAGCAAAGCCCCTTCAGATCCATTGCTCTCAAAAGCAACTGAAGTACCTTCAATTCCACCCAACCCTTCTGAAGCCAATATCCCTGAAATTATCCTTCTAGAAGCCACTTTAGGAGAAGACAGAGCCAACTCCCCTATAACCCAAAGTCCCCATTCAAGTGGAGATGAGGATGAGTATACTTATGAGAATATGCTCAGAGGTGGAGCCAAGGCTGTTGGTCCCTGAACGAGTAGTGAATGGGATTAAAGTCTAGAGGGGAGAATAGACTTTAATACTTTTTCAAGAGAGTTGGGAACCTCTTCTGATTGCTATGTCAACTGGACTACAAGTCTGCTGGTCCAGATGACTATAGTGATCTGATAGAGGAGGTTATATGCGGAATTATGGTAGGCCTTGTTTAGACTCGTTCTTTTGTTTCTTGTGAAAGTGTTTAACTTGTTTTCTTTAATGAAAGTACTCAGCTGATGCTGGTTTGAAAGTTGTGGCCTTGTTTTGAAGAATATTGAAATCACAGTATGCACTATATAATAGTTAATGAAATCACATAATGTAAAGTGCAATAAGTAAATAACACCAGGTTTATAGTGGTTCGGATATACGATCCTACGTCCACTCTCACGTCCTAACGTGATATTTAATCCCTTTAATTTACCGCAAATTACAAGGGTCTTGACCTTTATAGTCCCAAGGATAGGACTTTGAGATCTGAGCCGTCCTAACAGCTACGATCTCCACAAGTGATTGTAAGCACTTGCACTTTGAGGGTTTCAAAAACTTTAACCTTTCGGAGAGGGTTTGGGGTTTTTGAAGTGTATCCAACTAATGATTCAAGCTTATAATTTGCTTAATCACTTTGCCTAAAACAAATGATATACACTATGAACAGGTTTCAGGTTCTTATGGGTTGGATAGAAATCACTTAAGAGCTATGGATAATCTAATGGATTCTGGCTCTTTGAGAACTCTTGGGACAATATGACTTTAGCTTGATTGCTTGCTAGACTTGTTGAATTCTCTCGTTGTGACTTCGTGCTTGTGATTTCTCATCCTCTTGTATTTATAGTGGTGATTGCTTGCAATTAGCCGTTGGAGTTGACTAGCCGTTGGGGCAATCTTTCCATAATGGCTTGATTCCTTGATTCCAGTCGCTTGATTGCTTCAATCCTGGGATCATGTCAATCTTCTAAATAAAGTAGGTCTTTGTTTAAACTGTAAGATGACTTTGGAATCAGCCGAGTCCTAGAAGAACACATAGTCTTCTGATCTGTACTTCTAGTCTTCTGACTACTCTTCTGGCCTTGCGTCTTCTGTCTTTTGATATCAGCAGAGTAAAACTCTTCTGATCTGGCAATTCTTTGTCCTGCTTTAGGCCATCTTCAATCTGGGACTCCATCAGTCAAGTAGGTATACAAGCACCTTACATAACTGGTCTTCAAGGATCTCCTAGTCTTCATGTCTTCTACTCTTCTCATCTTGAGGGAGCGCATGTAAGCCGGGACTGTGCTGATCAGCTGATATCTATACAGTTGATCACACAAGACTAGTCTAAGCTGTTCTATACAAAGTCAGCTGATCCTATTACATTTATAAACTCTAAGTGTTTTGGCCATCAAAACTATTCTAACATCAAGTGGGGCTTAGGGTGAATTTATATCCCAACAATTTCCCCTTTTTGATGAACCCAAAACTATATATGATAAATGCTCTTAATAAGATAAGATAGGAGTTTATAAACTTCATAAAAACTGAAGTATCTGATGAAGACAATGAGAGTTTGTCTTGAAAGCAAAGAGAACTAAACTTGAATATATATAGAGCTTTTACAGATTACAAGTACTAGTTTCTTTAAAGCTTTGAAAGTGGTCTTCATCAGGTCTTCTGATCTTCAGATGCGGAAAGCAAGATACAGACGAGTTCGAACTTCTTCCATATGCTGCAGGTCTGTAACATTCTCCTCTTCATATATCTTTTCTAGGATCCTTTTGACTTCAATTAAGTCTGTTCTTCCAGAATCCAGAGTGGGAGGATCCCATTTGGGTTCTTCAGGGGTTAGGATTCTGCAGTTGTCAAGTTCTTTGGCTGTCTTGACTACTTCTTTCCAGAACTCTTGATCTTCAATGTTCATGAATTGATTGAACTGGAAGAATTCATCTTCATAGGTTGGGAGAGGGCCAAATTTTCTTACAATGTGGTGTTGAATTTGCCACTTCTTCTTCAGAGGGTACCACCTTGGTAGCTCATCTTGAAGGGCTAAATAATCCACATAGTTGCTATCAAACACCGGAACTTTATCTTTCTGTGCCAGAGCATTTTCTTTCAATGCTTTGTCCTTGAGAGCTTTCCTGAGTTTGGCTATCTTCCTGTCAAATTTGGCTTTGACTGCTTTCGCATCTTTTAGCTTCTTCTGCTTAAGCTCTTGAGCTTCAAGCTCTTTTATTTTCTTCAACTCTAAAGCCTCTTTCTCTTCTGCAGTAGGCTCTGCTGGAGCTGATTTCTTGCTTGACTTCTGAGCTTGCTCATCTGCTTGCTCATCTGCCTTCCTTTTCCTTGTCATCCTCTTCTCAGGAACTTGTTCTGTAGAGGCAGTGATCTGCAGACTTTTGGCAGGAGCTTGAGTGGGAGCTTGGATGTCTTCTTGAGCAATTTCTTTGCCTTTGCCTTGCCTGCTCTTGATTTTGCTTGATAGACCACCCAAGGTTTCATTCAGCTCATCTTGAGATACTACCATCACAGCTTGTTGTGCAGTAGCCTTCTCTAGAGCCTTTATCAATACATACTACCATCACAGCTTGCTGTGCAGTAGCCTTCTCTAGAGCCTTTATCAATACATCTTCCCCCTTTTTGGCTTCAGCAAGTGCAGCCGCAAAAGGCTTCATGGCATTCAGAATCTCCACTTTCAGAGTTTGTTGAAGAGCCATGGCATTGACTTTCCCAACATGGGTCAGATGAGTGATGCTGTGGTCTAGAATCTAAGCATGAGAGTTGGAGGAGGAGGCAGCTTTAAGTTTAGCTGTAAGTGCTTCCAATTTGGTTGCTGTCTCCTTCAGCTGAGTCTGAAGTTTCTCATTTTCTGCTGTAGCTGATTGGAGAAGAGCACGACCTTCAGTAGCTCTTGCTTCAGCATCTTCAATTCTTTTCTTGTAGGTGTTTTCCATGCGGTTGACCTCATTAGTGTAGAGATCAGCAAACCTGGTGGAATTGTCACCTGCCTTCTTCAGAATGCTGGTCAGATACTCACTTATCAGATTGTGAAGTGATTCTCCAAACTTGTCTTCAATGTCAATGATCTGGTTATGAAGACGAGTCCTCTGCTCCTTAATAGCCTTTTCAACATATCTTCCAAGCTGTAGGCCTAAACCTTTCTCAAAATGTAGGTCTATTGCAGCCTTGAACTGTGAGCATATGTCTTGTTGGTCCCTAAACGATTAGTGAATGGGATTAAAGTCTAGAGGGGAGGGGTGAATAGACTTTAAAACTTTTTCAAACAGAGTTGGGAACCTCTTCTGATTGCTATGTCAACTGGACTGCAAGTCTGCTGGTCCAGATGACTATAGTGATCTTGACTGAAGAGGTTATATGCGGAAATATGGTGGCCCTGGTTTAGACTCGTTCTTGTAACTTGTTTTACTTAATGAAACTACTCAGCTGATGCTGGTTTGAAAGTTATGGCCTTGTTTTGAAGAGTGTTGAAATCACAGTATGCACTATATAACAATGAATGCAAAAGCAGAAATGTAAAGTGCAGAAAGTAAATAACACCGGATTTATAGTGGTTCGGATATACGATCCTACGTCCACTCTCACGTCCTAACGTGATGTTTAATCCCCTTAATTTCCACAAATTACAAGGGTCTTGTCCTTTATAGTCCCAAGGTTAGGACTTTGAGATCTGAGCCGTCCTAACAGCTGCGGTCTCCACAAGTGATTGTAAGCACTTGCACTTTGGGGGGTTTCAAAAACTTTAACCTTTCGGTGAGGGTTTTGGGTTTTTGAGATGTATCCAACTAATGGTTCAAGCTTATAATTTGCTTAACCACTATGCCTAAAACAACTGATATACAATATGAACAAGTTTCAGGTTCTTAAGGGTTGGATAGGAAGCACTTAAGAGCTATGGATAATCTAATGGATTTCTGGCTCTTGGAGAACTCTTAGAACAATGTGGCTTTTTGCTTGATTACTTGCTTAGCTTGTGAATTCTCTCTTGTAGCTTCTCTGTTTAGTGATTCCTCATCCTCTTGTATTTATAATGGAGATTGGGTGCAACTAGCCGTTGGAGTTGACTAGCCGTTTGAGCAATCTTCCCATAATAGCTTGATTCCTTGATTCCAGCCGCTTGATTGCTTCAATCCTGGGATCATGTCAATCTTCTAAATAAGGTAGGTCTTCGTTTAAATTGCAAGATGACTTGGGAATCAGCCGAGTCCTGGAAGAGCACATAGTCTTCTGATTTATACTTCTAGTCTTCTGACTACTCTTCTGGCCTTAGGTCTTCTGTCTTCTGATATCAGACGAGTACTACTCTTCTGATCTGGAAATTCTTTGTTCTGCTTTAGGCCATCTTCAATCTGGGACTCCATCAGATAAGTAGGTATACAAGCACCTTAACATATCTGGTCTTCAAGGATCTTCTAGTCTTCATGTCTTCTACTCTTCTCATCTTGAGGATAGGCATGTAAGCCATGACTGTGCTGATCAGCTACTATCAATACAGTTGATCACACAAGACTAGTCTAAGCTGTTCTATACAAGTCAGCTGATCCTATTACATTTATAAACTCTAAGTGTTTTGGCCATCAAAACTATTCTAACATCAAGTGGGGCTTAGGGTGAATTTATATCCCAACAATTTCCCCCTTTTTGATGAAGCCAAAACTATATATCTGATAAATGCTCTTAATAAGATAAGATAGGAGTTTATAAACTTCATAAAAACTGAAGTATCTGATGAAGACAATGAGAGTTTGTCTTGAAAGCAAAGAGAACTAAACTTGAATATATAGAACTTTTACAGATTACAAGTAATAGTTTCTTAAAGCTTTGAAAGTGGTCTTCATCAGGTCTTCTGATCTTCAGATGCGGAAGGCAAGGTACAGACGAGATCGAACTTCTTCCATGTGCTGCAGGTCTGTAACATTCTCCTCTTCATAGATCTTCTCTAGGATCCTTTTGACTTCAATGAAGTCTGTTCTTCCAGAATCCAGAGTGGGAGGATCCCATTTGGGTTCTTCAGGAGTTAGGATTCTGCAGTTGTCAAGTTCTTTGGCTGTCTTGACTACTTCTTTCCAAAACTCTGGATCTTCAATGTTCATGAATTGATTGAACTGGAAGAATTCATCTTCATAGGTTGGGAGAGGGCCAAATTTTCTTACAATGTGGTGTTGAATTTGCCATTTCTTCTTCAGAGGGTACCACCTTGGTAGCTCATCTTGAAGGGCTAGATAGTCCACATAGTTGCTATCAAACACCAGAACTTTATCTTTCTGTGCCAGAGCATTTTCTTTCAGTGCTTTCTCCTTGAGAACTTTCCTGAGTTTGGCTATCTTCCTGTCAAATTTGGCTTTGACTGCTTTCGCATCTTTTAGCTTCTTTTGTTTAAGCTCTTGATCTTCAAGCTCTTTTCTTTTCTTCAACTCTAAAGCCTCTTTCTCTTCTGCAGTAGGCTCTGCTGGAGTTGACTTCTTGCTTGACTTCTGAGCTTGCTCATCTGTTTGCTCATCTGCCTTTCTTTTCCTAGTCATCCTTTTCTCGGAAACTTGTTCTGTAGAGGCAGTGATCTGCAGACCAGATGCTTGAGTGGGAGCTTGAATGTCTTCTTGAGCAATTTCTTTGCCTTTGCCTTTCTTGCTCTTGATTTTGCTTGATAAATCACCCAAGGTTTCATTCAGCTCATCTTGAGATACTACCATTACAGCTTGTTGTGCAGTAGTCTTCTCAAGAGCTTTTATCAATACATCTTCCCCCTTTTTGGCTTCAGCAAGCGCAGCCGCAAAAGGCTTCATGGCATTCAGAATCTCCACTCTAAGAGTTTGTTGAAGAGCCATGGCGTTGACTCTGCCAACATGAGTCAGATGAGTGATGCTGTGGTCTAGAATCTGAGCATGAGAGTTGGAGGAGGAGGCAACTTCTAGTTTAGCTGTAATTGCTTCCAGTTTGGTTGCTGTCTCCTTCAGCTGAATCTGAAGTTTTTCATTCTCTGCTGTAGCTGATTGGAGAAGAGCTCGACCTTCAGTAGCTCTTGCTTCAGCATCTTCAATTCTTTTCTTGTAGGTGTTTTCCATGCGGTTGACCTCATTGGTGTAGAGATCAGCAAACTTGGTGGAATGGTCACCTGCCATCTTCAGAATGCTGGTCAGATACTCACTTATTTGATCGTGAAGAGATTATCCAAACTTGTCTTCAATGTCAATGATCTGGTTATGAAGACGAGTTCTCTGCTCCTTGACTGCCTTTTCAACATATCTTCCAAGCTGTAGGCCTAAACCCTTTTCAAAGTGTAGGTCTATGGCAGCCTTGACCTGTGAGCATATGTCTGCTGTATAGTCAGCTGTTGAAGTAGAAGTCGAGGCAGTACCTTGAGGCTTTGGATGCACTGTCAGGGTTTTGCCTCTGTCTTCAGCTGAAAGGTACTCTTCATTGAGAAATGAGGTAGAGGCCTTAACCAGGTGGGACATGATGGTGTCTCCTTTGTCAATGAAGTGAGGTAGAGTATCCTTAGGCATGAAGTGATCAGGAATAGTGATTACTTCTCTTTCAATCTCGGTTCTGTCAGCTGGTTCAGCTGAGTCTTCCGCAGGAATAGACGCAGCTGAGTCATTCGTTTTTGCTGTGCCATCTGTCTGTTGACCTGATATGCCTTCTGGGATAGAGGCATCATTAGGTGGAATTCCTAGAATTCTGTGGCATACTGCTGTAAAGGCTTCTTCGGGCAGCAGTTGAGCAAAAGATGTAACTTGAGCAACTTCTTTTTGCTCCATTTCCCAGTCGAGGAAATTAGCTTTTCCTCCCATTCCTTCCATGACTTCAATAAGGTCATCCACATCATCTCTCCTGAGTTCAATCCAGGTGCAGATTCTGAGAACTTGTTCGAACTGAACTGATTCCTCATCAATACCAGGAATAGTAGACTTGAGCAGGTTTGCTATCTTCATCCTTATTATCTTCTCCCTTGTAAACATAGGATAGTGTACCATTCTGGATTGAGGTTGAGAGGTACCAGCTTGAGCAAGGTCTGCTGGTGCCATGTCTTCTGGAACAGAAGAAACAATGATGGTAGGAGTTTGAGTATGTGGGGTAGTTTCCTCTGCTGTGTGAGTATCAGCAGGGATTTGGGAAGTGATATGTTCTTGATCTTTAGTGGTCTGTTCATCAGCAGGGATTTGGGAAGTGATATGTTCTTGATCTTTAGTGGTCTGTTCATCAGTAGGGGTTTGGGTCTGCTGGTCTGGTATAGTACCTTCATGAAGATCAGTAGAAGTTTGAACACGTGGATCTTGAACATCAGCAGGGTTAGGCAATAGGGTTTCAGGGGTTGAGGTAGGTGGAGCTTGTTCCTCTGCTGTGTGAGTATCAGCAGGGATTTGGGTATCAGTGTTTGGGTGGTCAGATGGGTTGGAGTCATCAGAAGGGTTGAAGGATGCAATCGGGGCTATTAGAATGGGAGTAGGAAGCCTCGATTTCTTGGACTTTTTGTTGAAAGAAGAATTATTCTTCTCTCTCTTCTGACCCTTCGACAATTTAGAAGGAGTAAATGAGGGAGAGAATTTAGAGGTACCTGCCTTCTTCAAGGGAGAGGCAGTGGGAGTGGCATCTGAATCAGACGGGGAGATGAGCCCAGATCTGATTAGATATCGTCTTTGTGCTAAGGTCTGATTGTCATCATCATCATCCTCAGCAACCTTCTTCTGAACCTCTTCTTTGGTTGGCTCCTCTTCTTCTTCGGCAGAGTTATGATCAGACTCTTGTGCTGCCTTCTCAGCCAACAGCTTCCTCTTCTCTTCTTTTAACCTTTCTGCCTCAGCAAGAGCTTCCTTTCTCAAATAATATTTGGAGATGTGAAAGGTCTTATGAGGTCCCATCTTGTACTTCTTTGGAAGAATATCTGGAAGGATGATGCTCAGCTTGTTGACAAAGCTGACTGTAGCTGCTACCTTCCATACCTTCGATTGTAAGTCCAAAGTGACTTTCTTTGCCTCAAGAGCAATCCTTTCTAAGAATAGTCCTTGCCAGTCTCCATCGATCTGATCCCAGATTGCAGCCATTACTCGAACCTTTAAAGTAGTAACAGCATCATGACTAAATGTGTTACCAAGTAACATTTTTCCTGCAATATCCAACAAGGTTTGGAATTTTGGTTCAAGTTGGGATTTCTTGAGTCCAGTTGCATCAGTAGCCTTGATTCTTCCACCAGTAAACATCTCCATGTACTCCTTTTCTCTATTCATGATGTAGTTGGAGATATTTATTTTCCCCCTTGACAGGCCAAACAATTCCCGAAGAATTTCCCTTGTAACCTTGACTTTGTGTCCATTCATGACACTTTCAACATGAGAACCCTTCATCACGGCGTTTGCATAGAATGTCAGAACGTCTTGTTCATAGACATTAGTTGGAGCTGCTTCCAGAAAGTCTCTGAGTTTAAGATTGACGCACCGAAGCAATATCTCCTTGTTCTCATCTGAGTGTTTACCTTTGAAAAACAGAGCATTCTCCGTAAAAATCTTCCCTTCCTTGGACCATTTTGCAGCATCCAAGGTGCTAGTGTTCTTGGTTTTCTCGTCGTAAATTTCAATGATTGCCATAGTAGAGTCTGAGTGTTAGGGTTTGAGGGCTTGAAAGAAATTTGCAGAACGAGAGAGAGTAATGTGATTAATTGAGTAATATGAGCGACAGGGATTGGAAGAGGTTTTAGGGGAGTGAATATATACTCCAGAAAATCTTGATCTAACGGTCAGATTTGGGTTTGATTTTGGAGTAGAGCCCAAGATTTCCTTCTTTGATTTCTTAAATTTGTCGGCTGGTTGTGCCATTTGGCGATATTTGATTTGCTGGCAATATGGTACTTGAGTATTAATGACATCATTACCAAAAATAGCCGTTGAGACTAATTTATGGTAAGAATTGATCATCAAGGCCGTTTTCTATAAGAAAATTGCATTCCTTATATAAGCCAATTTGTTTAATTACATTCAGGGATAACTCTAGAATGAATTACATGATCAAGACTAGTCATTATACTCTAAGTTTGTGTGATTTGATCAGCAGAGTGAGGTCTTCTGAGTTCTTCAAGATGTCTGTTGATTGTCTTTGAAAAGTCTTCTGGTCAGCTGAGTTGGTCTTCTGATCAGCTGAGTAGAGGAAACGGTGTTTGCTGTGATGATCCAACCTGGTTTGATGGATCTTTCAGCTCCTTCTTTAAATCAAGTGGAGCTAGTCTAGACATAGTCCCACTGATTTAAATGTTCCTCACCATCGGATGTTCCTCATCATCAGATGGGATGTAGCATCTAATGTGCTTTTGTTGAATTTCTTCGCTTCTCTAGAAGGGGAAGGAAGGTTGAGGGGTGCTTCAATGGAGTTGAAGAGAGGGCCATGGACGCAGCCTTCATGTTCTGTTTAGACATAGTAGCTTTTGATAATAAGTTCTTCATGTAGAACTTCTTCCTGGAGAAGAAGCTCTGCTTGCTTGCTACTTTGTCCTCTGCATCTCTTCCTCCTTTAGCTTTCAACAAGAACGTCTCTTCTTCCTTTAGCTTTCATGAACATACTCATGTTGAGTAAGCCATGTATCTGCATCATCTTCATTTTCTGGACAAATCTTCATCTCCTTCACCCAAGATTTTGGTTGAAGAATGATCTCCGTTCCATCTCTTCTTTCAATTGTCTCCATACCTGAAACAAGAAAAGTGTTAGATGTTTTGTGTTCTTAGGTGTTCTCATAACTTCTCCTTTTATAGGGGTAGAAATGAGGTAGTGGAGAGAAAAATGACAAAACTATAGAGGTGATAGGTCTGAATTTCTGAAAAGTGATTTCTTAAGATTAGTAGTGAGTTTCTTGATCCAAGGGTGCACATTTAAAGATATTCAGACTTTATCTAATGGAATGCAGAAATTATAAATTTTGTCCATGAGTTATTTGAAATCCGTACTGAGCATGCATACTGTTGAGTCGGTGAGGATGGTGTATTAATCCAGCCAAGTATGACTCAGTTAATATACTGTATTTATGTGTATGAATAAAGTATTTTATGAAGAATAGTTTATTAATATACATAGTTATACATTGCTTAGAGTAAGGAGATCAAATAGCTTTCTTCAAGTCTGCTATATATGTATATGTATATGTATACTATGCAATGCAGATTTTAGAGTATTTCATCAAGGATTCTTAAGGTATCATTGATTCCCCCTTGATTAGATAACTCTATGTTTTCCCTCAGCTCTATCTGTCTTCATTGGGAAAGAACTTACCTGAAGATGAGGGTGTCTATTCACCTCATCTGATTCTCCTAGTCTGCTGCACTTGGGTCAGCTGAGGTTTTCAGCTGATCTTTCCTTCTTCATGTGCTTGGGTCCAGGAGTCCTAAGCTGTAACATAAGGTCTTGAACCTTTCTTCAGCTAGGGGCTTAGTCAAGATGTCTGCTCTTTGGATATCTGTGTGAATTTTCTCCATCTTGATGTCCTTCTTTTCAAGGTGATCTCTTATGAAGTGGTGTCGAATGTCGACATGCTTGCACCTTGTGTGGAGGACTGGATTTTGAGTGATGGCAATGGCGCTGCTGCTATCACAATAAATAGGGACTTCTCTTGCCTCTACATTGTAATCCTTGAGTTGTTGAACTAGCCAGAGCAGCTGACTACAACAACTACCAGCTGCCATGTATTCTGCTTCAGTGGTGGAGGTTGCAACTGAGGTTTGCTTCTTAGAGAACCATGATATCAGCTTGTTTCCTAGAAATTGACAGGTTCCTGATGTGGACTTCCTATCAATTCTGCATCCTCCAAAGTCTGAGTCAGAATAGCCACTTAATTCTAGATTGTCATCAGCAGGGTACCATAGTCCTAGGTTGACTGTTCCTTTTAGGTACTTGAGAATCTTCCTTGCTGCTTCTAGATGACTTTGCTTTGGGTTTGCTTGAAACCTAGCACATACTCCTACAGCGAATGTTATGTCTGGTCTGCTGGCTGTAAGGTATAGTAGAGATCCAATCAGTGCTCTATATTCAGCTTGATTAACTGCCTTTCCGGACTCATCTGGTTCCATTTTGAAAGATGTCATCATAGGAATCCTTGCAGTCTTGCTTTGTAGAGCTTTGAATCTTTCTAGCAGACTCTTGGTATACTTGGACTGGTTGATGAAGATCCCTTCTGGACTCTGCTTGACTTGAAGTCCTAGGAAATAATTCATCTCACCCATCATGCTCATTTCGAATTTTCCTTGCATAAGTTCAGAGAACTTCTTGCACATTTCTTGATTGGGTGATCCAAATATAATGTCATCTACATATATTTGTACCATATCTCTCCTGCTAGGCCTCCTTTTCTGTATAGGTCCTTCCTTTCCTCATTTTCTCCTATGGCCATCATAGCTAGGTCGTCTGAATCATCTGAGTAGATTTGACAGTCTGGTGATGTAGGGAGTTCATCACTTTGGTATTCGGATTCTTCAGTCACCATTGCCTTTTTGTCTGAGGTTCTTCTCGGCCTTCTTTCTTTCTTGTCATCCAAATCCAGCTCAGGACATTCATAGACATAGTGTCCTGGTTTGCCACAGTTGAAGCAAGATCCAGGTTTCTGATTTGAGTTGCCTCTCCTTGGAGGGGTGGCATCTCTTCTTCTAGATCCTCGGCTGTCAGATGACTCCACATCCTTTCTAGGATGTTTTTCTGGTGTTCTTTCTCTGGAACCTCTGGAAGGTGATCTTGCTCTTCTATCTTTGTAGTTTCTATAGAACTTTCTATATTTGCTGTTGAGGGTGTTCATCCTTTCAAATCTTTTGATCATAAGAGCCATTTGCTCTTTCAGGCTCATGTCTGATCCTTCACAGTCTTCTGTTTTCAGAGAGGTCTTGCCAGATGAGGTGCTTGCAGCTTTTGTATTGGCTGCCTTGAAGGCTACAGTCTTGGAGGTAGATGGGGTTGCAGTTGGCTCATCACTTCCTGAGTTCTCTTCTCTTTCAAGATCATATTCATGGGCTTTCAGGTTCTGAAATAGAGTTTGTGCAGACCATTTCTTGATATCTTGAGTATCTTTGATGATGGTCTTCTTGAGTCTCCATTTCTTGGTTAGAGAATCTAAGATCTTTAGATTTTTCTCTCTATTTGTGTATTTCTTGCCCAGAGATTCTATCTCATTGATGATCTTGGTAAATCTGTTGTCTAACTGATCAATAGACTCTTCTGGTTGCATCTTGAAGTGTTCGAACTTCTTGACTGCTGTAGATAACTTGGATTCTTTGATCAACTCAGTTCCTTCACAAAGAAGTGCCAATGCCTCCCACATCTCTCTGGCTGACTCACAATGGATTACCTTTGCAATGTACTCATTTGGAAGAGTTTGCATTATGTAATCTTGAGCAATGCTATCAAGGTTTGATTGCTTCATCTCTTCTGGTGTGAGATCCTTCATTGGCTTGGGAACCAGTTCTCCAACTGGGACTTCTGGATCACTATTTGCAGTGTTGACTGTCATGATGGTGATCGGGCCTTCTGTGATTACAGACCACATCTTGTAGTGGACTGATGTGAGATTCTTCCTCATCCTGATCTTCCAGTAATCATAATCCTCCACTGAAAACTTAGGCAACTTACGCATATTAGCACTCATGCTGTATGAGTTTTCGAAAACAAGTTTTTCAAAAAGAAAAGATCTGTTCAAGAGGACTACAGAAAGACTCCCTCAAGTCTTCTGATAATCTAGAGACAGTAGTCCGTTAGAACCACTGCTCTGATACCACTTGTTGGTCCCTGAACGAGTAGTGAATGGGATTAAAGTCTAGAGGGGAGGGGTGAATAGACTTTAAAACTTTTTCAAACAGAGTTGGGAACCTCTTCTGATTGCTATGTCAACTGGACTGCAAGTCTGCTGGTCCAGATGACTATAGTGATCTTGACTGAAGAGGTTATATGCGGAAATATGGTGGCCCTGGTTTAGACTCGTTCTTGTAACTTGTTTTACTTAATGAAACTACTCAGCTGATGCTGGTTTGAAAGTTATGGCCTTGTTTTGAAGAGTGTTGAAATCACAGTATGCACTATATAACAATGAATGTAAAAGCAGAAATGTAAAGTGCAGAAAGTAAATAACACCGGATTTATAGTGGTTCGGATATACGATCCTACGTCCACTCTCACGTCCTAACGTGATGTTTAATCCCCTTAATTTCCTCAAATTACAAGGGTCTTGTCCTTTATAGTCCCAAGGTTAGGACTTTGAGATCTGAGCCGTCCTAACAGCTGCGGTCTCCACAAGTGATTGTAAGCACTTGCACTTTGGGGGGTTTCAAAAACTTTAACCTTTCGGTGAGGGTTTTGGGTTTTTGAGATGTATCCAACTAATGGTTCAAGCTTATAATTTGCTTAACCACTATGCCTAAAACAACTGATATACAATATGAACAAGTTTCAGGTTCTTAAGGGTTGGATAGGAAGCACTTAAGAGCTATGGATAATCTAATGGATTTCTGGCTCTTGGAGAACTCTTAGAACAATGTGGCTTTTTGCTTGATTACTTGCTTAGCTTGTGAATTCTCTCTTGTAGCTTCTCTGTTTAGTGATTCCTCATCCTCATGTATTTATAATGGAGATTGGGTGCAACTAGCCGTTGGAGTTGACTAGACGTTTGAGCAATCTTCCCATAATAGCTTGATTCCTTGATTCCAGCCGCTTGATTGCTTCAATCCTGGGATCATGTCAATCTTCTAAATATGGTAGGTCTTCGTTTAAATTGCAAGATGACTTGGGAATCAGCCGAGTCCTGGAAGAGCACATAGTCTTCTGATCTATACTTCTAGTCTTCTGACTACTCTTCTGGCCTTAGGTCTTCTGTCTTCTGATATCAGACGAGTACTACTCTTCTGATCTGGAAATTCTTTGTTCTGCTTTAGGCCATCTTCAATCTGGGACTCCATCAGATAAGTAGGTATACAAGCACCTTAACATATCTGGTCTTCAAGGATCTTCTAGTCTTCATGTCTTCTACTCTTCTCATCTTGAGGATAGGCATGTAAGCCATGACTGTGCTGATCAGCTACTATCAATACAGTTGATCACACAAGACTAGTCTAAGATGTTCTATACAAGTCAGCTGATCCTATTACATTTATAAACTCTAAGTGTTTTGGCCATCAAAACTATTCTAACATCAAGTGGGGCTTAGAGTGAATTTATATCCCAACATGTCTGCTGTATAGTCAGCTGTTGAAGTAGAAGTTGAGGCAGTACCTTGAGGCTTTGGATGAACAATCAGGGCTTTGCCTCTTTCTTCAGCTGAAAGGTACTCTTCATTGAGAAATGAGGTAGTGGCCTTAACCAGGTGGGACATGATAGTGTCTCCTTTATCAATGAAGTGAGTTAGAGTATCCTTAGGCATGAAGTGATCAGGAATAGTGATTACTTCTCTTTCAATCTCGGTTCTGTCAGCTGGTTCAGTTGAGTCTTCCGCAGGAACTGACGCAGCTGAGTCATTCACTTTTGCTGTGTCAGCTGTCTGCTGACCTGATATGCCTTCTGGGATAGAGGTACCATTAGTTGGAATTCCTAGAATCCTGTGGCATACTGCTGTAAAGGCTTCTTCGGGCAGCAGCTGAGCAAAAGATTTAACTTGAGCAACTTCTTTTTGCTCCATTTCCCAGTCGAGGAAATTAGCTTTTCCTCCCATTCCTTCCATGACCTCAATAAGGTCATCCACATCATCTCTCCTGAGTTCAATCCAAGTGCAGACTCTGAGAACTTGTTCAAACTGAACTGATTCCTCATCAATACCAGGAATAGTAGACTTGAGCAGGTTTGCTATCTTCATCCTCATTATCTTCTCCCTTGTGCACATAGGATAGTGTACCATTCCGTACTGAGGTCGAGAGGGACCAGCTTGAGCCAGGTCTGCTGGTGCCATGTCTTCTGGAACAGAAGGGACAATGATGGTAGGAGTTTGAGTATTTGGGGTAGTTTCTTCTGCTGTGTGAGTATCAGCAGGGATTTGAGAAGTGATATGTTCTTGATCTTCAGTGGTCTGTTCATCAGCAGGGTTTTGAGTCTGCTGGTCTTGTTCAGTACCTTCATGAAGATCAGTAGAAGGTTGAACCTGTAGATCTTGGACATCTGCTGTGTGAATGTCAGCAGGGGTGTTGGATGGAATCTGAGTATGATCATCAGAGATCTGTGATTGTTTGTCTGCTGTTTGAACATCAACAGGGGTAGGCAATAGTGATTCAGGGGTTGAAGTAGGTTGAGCTTGTTCCTCTGCTGTGTGAGTATCAGTAGGGATTTGGATATCAGTGTTTGAGTGTTCAGATGGGTTGGAATCATCAGAAGGGTTGAATGATGCAATCGGGGCTATAAACATGGGAGTAGGAAGCCTCGATTTCTTGGACTTTTTGTTGAAAGAAGAATTATTCTTCTTTCTCTTCTGACCCTTCGACAATTTAGAAGGAGTAAAAGTGGGAGAGGGTTTAGAGGTACCTGCCTTCTTCAAGGGAAAGGCAGTGGGAGTGGCATCTGAATCAGATGGGGAGATGAGCCCTGATCTGATTAGATATCGTCTTTGTGCTAAGGTCTGATTGTCATCATCATCATCATCCTCAGCAGCCTTCTTCTGAGCCTCTTCTTTGGCTGGCTCCTCTTCTTCTTCAGCAGAGTCATGATCAGACTCTTTTGCTGCCTTCTCAGCAACATCTTTGGAAGATGCTTCAGCCAACAGCTTCCTCTTCTCTTCTTTCAACCTTGCTGCCTCAGCAAGAGCTTCCTTTCTCAAATAATATTTGGAGATGTGGAAGGTCTTATGAGGTCCCATCTTGTACTTCTTTGGGAGAATATCTGGAAGGATGATGCTCAGCTTGTTGACAAAGCTGACTGTAGCTGCCACCTTCCATACCCTCGATTGTAAGTCCAAAGTGACTTTCTTTGCCTCAAGGGCAATTCTTTCTAAGAATAGTCCTTGCCAGTCTCCATCAATCTGATCCCAGATTGCAGCCATAACTCGAACCTTTAAAGTAGTAACAGCATCATGACTGAATGTGTTACCAAGTAACATCTTTCCTGCAATATCCATCAAGGTTTGGAATTTAGGTTCAAGTTGGGATTTCTTGAGCCCAATTGCATCAATAGCCTTGATTTTTCCACCAGTAAACATCTCCATATACTCCTTTTCTCTATTCATGATGTAGTTGGAGATATTTATTTTCCCCCTTGACAGGCCAAACAATTCCTGAAGGATTTCCCTTGTAACTTTGACTTTGTGTCCACCCATGACACTTTCAACATGAGAACCCTTCATCACAGCGTTTGAATAGAATGCCAGTACGTCTTGTTCATAAACATTAGTTGGTGCTGCTTCCAGGAAGTCTCTGAGTTTAAGATTGACGCACCTAAGCAATATCTCCTTGTTCTCATCTGTGTGTTTGCCTTTGAAAAACAGAGCATTCTCCGTAAAAATCTTCCCTTCCTTGGACCACTTTGCAGCATCCAAGGTGCCAGTGCTCTTGGTCTTCTCGTCGTAAATTTCAATGATTGCCATGGTAGAGTTTGAGTGTTAGGGTTTGAGAGCTTGAAAGAAATTTGCAGAACGAGAGAGAGTATTGAGAGTAATTGAGTAATGTGAGCGACAGGGTTTGGAAGAGGTTTTAAGGGTGTGGATATATACTCCAGTAAATTTTGATCTAACGGTCAGATTTGGGTTTAATTTGGAGTAGTGCCCAAGATTTCCTTCTTTGATATCTTAAATTTGCCGGCTGATTTTGCCATGTGGCGATATTTGATTTGCTGGCAATATGGTACTTGAGTATTAATGACATCATTACCAAAAATAGCCGTTGTGACTAATTTATGGTAAGAATTGATCATCAAGGCCGTTTTCTATAAGAGAATTGCATTCCTTATATAAGCCAATTTGTTTAATTACATTCAGGAATAAATCTAGAATGAATTACATGATCAAGACTAGTCATTATACTCTAAATTGAAGTGATTTGGTCAGCAGAGTGAGGTCTTCTGAGTTCTTCAAGATGTCTGCTGATTTTCCTTGAAAAGTCTTCTGGTCAGCTGAGTTGGTCTTCTGATCAGCTGAGTAGAGGAAACGGTGTTTGCTTTGATGATCCAACCTGGATGGATCCTTCCAGCTTTATTGTGAGTGATGATCCAACCTGGTTTGATGGATCTTTCAGCTCATTCTTTAAATCAAGTGGGACTAGCCTAGATGAAATCCCACTGATTTAACTGCTTCTCACCATCGGATGTTCCTCATCATCAGATGGGATGTAGCATCTAATGTGTCCTTGTTGAATTTCTTCGCTTCTTTTGAAGGGGAAGGAAGATTGAAGGGTGCTTCAATGGAGTTGAAGAGAGGGCCATGGACGCAGCCTTCATGTTCTGTTTAGATACAGTAGCTTTTGATAACAAGCTCTCCATGTAGAACTTCCCCCTGGAGAAGAAGCTCTGCTTGCTTGCTACTTTGTCCTCTGCATCTCTTCCTCCTTTAGCTTTCAACAAGAACGTCTCTTCTTCCTTTAGCTTTCATGGACATACTCATGTTGAGTAAGCCAAGTAAATAGATCTGCATCATCTTCATTTTCGGGACAAATCTTCATCTCCTTCACCCAAAACTTTGGTTGAAGAATGATCTCCATTCCATCTCTTCTTTCAATTGTCTCCATACCTGAAACAAGAATAGTGTTAAATGATTTGTGTTCTTAGGTGTTCTCATAACTTCCTCCTTTTATAGGGGTAGAAATGAGGTAGTGGAGTGAAAGATGACAAAACTATAGAGGTGATAGGTCTGAATTTCTGAAAAGTGATTTCTTAAGATCAACAGTGAGATTCTTGATCTAAGGGTGCACATTTAAGGATATTCAGACTTTATCTAATGGAATGCAGAAATTATAAATTTTGACCATGAGTTATTTGAAATCCGTACAGTGCATGCATACTGTTGAGTCGGTGAGGATGGTGTATTAATCCAGCCAAGTATGGCTCAGTAGTATACTGTATGTATGTATATGAATAAAGTATTTTATGAACAATAGTTTATTAATATACACAGTTATACATTGCTTAGAGTAAAGAGATCAAATAACTTTGTTCAGGTCTGCTGTATGTATGTATATATACTATGTAATGCAGATTTTAGAGTATTTCATCAAGGATTCTTAAGGTATCATTGATTCCCCCTTGATTAGATAACTCTATGTTTTCCCTCAGCTTTATTTGTCTTCATTGGGAAATAACTTACCTGAAGATGAGGGTGTCTATTCACCTCATCTGATCCTCCTAGTCTGCTGCAAAATGTATCAGCTGAGGTCTTCAGCTGATCTTGTGCTCTTCATGTGCTTGGGTCCAAGAGTCCTAAGCTATAGCATAGGGTCTTGAATCTTTCTTCAGCTAGGGGCTTAGTCAAGATGTCTGCTCTTTGGATATCTGTGTGAATTTTCTCCATCTTGATGTCCTTCTTTTCAAGGTGGTCTCTTATAAAATGGTGTCGAATGTCGACATGCTTGCACCTTGTGTGGAGGACTGGATTTTGAGTGATGGCAATGGCACTGCTGCTGTCACAAAAGATAGGGACTTCTCTTGCCTCTACATTGTAATCTTTGAGTTGTTGAACTAGCCAGAGTAGCTGACTACAACAACTTCCAACTGCCATATATTCTGCTTCAGTGGTGGATGTTGCAACTGAGGTTTGTTTCTTAGAGAACCATGATATCAACTTGTTGCCTAGAAATTGACAGGTTCCTGATGTGGATTTCCTATCAATTCTGCATCCTCCATAGTCTGAGTCAGAATAGCCACTTAACTCTAGATTGTCATCAGCAGGGTACCATAGTCCTAAGTTGACTGATCCTTTTAGGTACTTGAGAATCTTCCTTGCTGCTTCTAGATGACTTTGCTTTGGGTTTGCTTGAAACCTAGCACATACTCCTACAGCAAATGTTATGTCTGGTCTGCTGGCTGTAAGGTATAGTAGAGATCCAATCAGTGCTCTATATTCAGCTTGATCAACTGCCTTTCCGGACTCATCTGGTTCCATTTTGAAAGATGTCATCATAGGAATCCTTGTAGTCTTGCTTTGTAGAGCTTTGAATCTTTCTAGTAGACTCTTGGTATACTTGGACTGGTTGATGAATATCCCTTCTGGACTCTGCTTGACTTGAAGTCCTAGGAAATAGTTCATCTCACCCATCATGCTCATTTCGAATTTTCCTTGCATAAGTTCAGAGAACTTCTTGCACATCTCTTGATTGGGTGATCCAAATATAATGTCATCTACATATATTTGTACCATTAGAATGTCTTCTCCTTCTTGTATTCTGAAGAGAGTTCTATCAACTTTGCCTTTTGTATATCCATTGTCAAGTAGGAATTGTGACAATGTGTCATACCAAGCTCTAGGGGCTTGTTTTAGACCATAGAGAGCCTTCTTCAGTCGATATACTTGATCACCTTTTTCAAATCCTGGAGGCTGCTCTACATATACTTCTTCTACCAGAATACCATTTAGAAAAGCACTTTTGACATCCATTTGGTATACTTTGAAACCCATAAATGATGCATAGGCTAGAAATAGTCGAATGGCTTCTAATCTGGCTACTGGAGCAGAAGTTTCATCATAGTCAATTCCTTCAGATTGTGAATATCCTTTTGCAACTAGCCTTGCTTTATTTCTAGTTATTACATCATTTTCGTCCTTCTTATTTTTGAATACCCACTTTGTTCCTACTACGTTGTGGTTTTCAGGACGATCTACCAATTCCCAGACTTCATTTCTTTCGAATTGGTTTAGTTCCTCTTGCATAGCAGTGATCCAATTGCTATCAGTCATTGCTTCTTCTATGTCAGCTGGTTCAATGTTGGAGAGGAAAGCACACCAGCAGAACATAGATGATTGAGAATTCTGATTCAGTTGTCTTCTTGTCTTGACACCTGATTCTGCTCCTCCTAATATGAGGTTTGATGGATGATTGTTCCTCCATGTATGTCTTACAGGAGTATCTGCATTAGATGAACTTGGATTCTCATCGGTTCTATTGCCATCAGGAGGGTTGACTTGATTTGGTCGATCATCATCTGTATCTTGAGTGTCAAAGAGATCATTCCCCCTTGCATTTGGGATTGTTGCATCTTGATTGTGGATAACTTGTTCAGCTTGAGTTTGAGATCTAGTGACTGGTCTGTGTGGTTTATCTTCCTCTGGTTCTTCAGGGAATGGTTCATTGACTTCAATAAACTCATCAGACCTCTTCTTGATCACTAGTTTCTTCATCTGTTCTGCAACTGAGATTGTTTCTACTGCATTCTTTTCACAAGATTCATCAAAAACAACATGTGGTGTTTCTTCCACAAGAAGGGTACGTTTGTTGAATACCCTAAATGCTTTGCTAGTTGAGGAGTATCCCAAGAATATCCCCTCATCTGCTTTGGCATCAAAAGCATTCAACTTACTTTTCCCATTGTTGTGAATGAAACACTTACAACCAAATATATGAAAGTAAGATACTCTAGGTTTTCTTCCTTTCCACAGTTCATATGGGGTTTTCTCATGGATTTTGTGAATACCTGACCTGTTTTGAGTGTGACAAGCTGTGTTGATAGCTTCTGCCCAAAGCTTCTTAGGTGTAGAGAATTCAGCAAGGAGTGTTCTTGCAGCTTCTTTGAGTGTTCTGACTCTTCTTTCAGCTACACCATTTTGTTGTGGTGTTCTTGCTGCACTTGTCTCATGCTGAATACCATTAGAAGTACAATATGCAATAATATAGGAGTTAATAAATTCAGTGCCTTTGTCACTTCTAATTTTCACAATAGGTTCTCCTTTCTCTACTTGGATCCTCTTTAACAGTTCAGGAAGCTTCTGCTGAGTTTCACTCTTCTTGTATAAGAAGATAACCCAAGTAAACTTGGAGTAGTCATCTACAACAATAAGAGTGTATTTTCTTCCTGTTAGGGTGGTTGGAGTGATTGGTCCAAAGAGATCCATGTGTAACAGTTCAAGAGCTTTGCTGGTTGATGCTGTCTTCTTGGTCTTGAAGGAGACCTTTGTTTGCTTTCCTTGTTGACATGCATCACAGACCTGATCTTTACAGTAGAGTTCATTAGGTAGACCATCAACTAAGGATTCCCTTGCTAACTTGTTCAGAGTCTTAAAGTTCAGATGACTAAGACGTTTGTGCCATAGCCAGCTGACATCTTTAGGGCTTTTCACAAGCAGACATGTATCCTTAGGACAGCTGTTCCAATTTGCAAGATACATACTTCCCTTTCTAGATCCTGTTAGAACGTTTTGTTTTGTTCTTTTATCACTTATGAGACATTCATCTTTAGAGAATTTAACTGAATAACCAGTGTCACAAAAATGAGAAACAGATAATAAATTAAACTTCAGACCTTCTACATATGATACATCATGTACCTCAATGTCACCATTTCTAAGGGTGCCATATCCTTTTGTGTTACCTTGCGCGTTATCACCAAAGAAGACTTTTGGACCTTTCTTTTCTGTGTAGTTGGTCAGCAGGTCTTTGGTTCCAGTCATATGGGTTGAGCATCCACTATCTATGTACCATATCTCTCCTGCTAGACCTCCTTTTCTGTATAGGTCCCTCCTTTCCTGCAAGAAAGGTTAAGTCTTAGGTACCCATTTTGTTTTGGGTCCTTGGGTGTTAGTACTACCCTTGGGAACCCACACATACATTGGTCGTTTGAACAACCTTGAGCACTTGAGTTGTTTCCCTCGGGTATCACAGAACCAAATCTTACTAGTTAACACCTTGGACTGATCTGATTTGTTGTTTGTGTCAGCTAAGTAATAGTCAAATGGTTTTCCTTTATAGGAGTGAACATACAATATCTTTTGACTAGTTACATTCGGCCTGGGTGCATTAGCTGGTCGATGCACACGATTATATGGACCATACTCTTCTGTTCTCACAATATCATAAGAGATAGGGGGTGTTGGGATATAAATTCACCCTAAGCCCCACTTGATGTTAGAATAGTTTTGATGGCCAAAACACTTAGAGTTTATAAATGTAATAGGATCAGCTGACTTGTATAGAACAGCTTAGACTAGTCTTGTGTGATCAACTGTATTGATAGCAGCTGATCAGCACAGTCATGGCTTACATGCCTATCCTCAAGATGAGAAGAGTAGAAGACATGAAGACTAGAAGATCCTTGAAGACCAGATATGTTAAGGTGCTTGTATACCTACTTATCTGATGGAGTCCCAGATTGAAGATGGCCTAAAGCAGTACAAAGAATTTCCAGATCAGAAGAGTAGTACTCGTCTGATATCAGAAGACAGAAGACCTAAGGCCAGAAGAGTAGTCAGAAGACTAGAAGTACAGATCAGAAGACTATGTGCTCTTCCAGGACTCGGCTGATTCCCAAGTCATCTTGCAATTCAAACGAAGACCTACCTTATTTAGAAGATTGACATGATCCCAGGATTGAAGCAATCAAGCGGCTGGAATCAAGGAATCAAGCTATTATGGGAAGATTGCTCAAACGGCTAGTCAACTCCAACGGCTAGTTGCACCCAATCTCCATTATAAATACAAGAGGATGAGGAATCACAAAACACAGAAGCAACAAGAGAGAATTCACAAGCACAGCAAGCAATCAAGCAAAAAGCCACATTGCTCTAAGAATTCTCCAAGAGCCAGAAATCCATTAGATTATCCATAGCTCTTAAGTGCTTCCTATCCAACCCTTAAGAACCTGAAACTTATTCATATTGTATATCAGTTGTTTTAGGCATAGTGGTTAAGCAAATTATAAGCTTGAACCATTAGTTGGATACATCTCAAAAACCCCAAACCCTCACCGAAAGGTTTAAGTTTTTGAAACCCCCCAAAGTGCAAGTGCTTACAATCACTTGTGGAGACCGCAGCTGTTAGGACGGCTCAGATCTCAAAGTCCTAACCTTGGGACTATAAAGGACAAGACCCTTGTAATTTGTGGAAATTAAAGGGATTAAACATCACGTTAGGACGTGAGAGTGGACGTAGGATCGTATATCCGAACCACTATAAATCCGGTGTTATTTACTTTCTGCACTTTACATTTCTGCTTTTACATTCATTATTATATAGTGCATACTGTGATTTCAACACCATTCAAAACAAGGCCATAACTTTCAAACCAGCATCAGCTGAGTAGTTTCACAAAGTAAAACAAGTTACAAGAACGAGTCTAAACCAGGGCCACCATATTTCCGCATATAACCTCTTCAGTCAGATCACTATAGTCATCTGGACCAGCAGACTTGCAGTCCAGTTGACATAGCAATCAGAAGAGGTTCCCAACTCTGTTTGAAAAAGTTTTAAAGTCTATTCACCCTTCCCCTCTAGACTTTAATCCCATTCACTACTCTCTCAGGGACCAACAAGTGGTATCAGAGCAGTGGTTCTAACGGACTACTGTCTCTAGATTATCAGAAGACTTGAGGGAGTCTCTCTGTAGTCCTCTTGAACAGATCTTTTTTTTAAAAAAACTTGTTTTCGAAAACTCATACAGCATGAGTGCTAATATGCGTAAATTGCCTAAGTTTTCAGTGGAGGATTATGATTACTGGAAGATCAGGATGAGGAAGAATCTCACATCAGTCCACTACAAGATGTGGTCTGTAATCACCGAAGGCCCGATCACCATCATGACAGTCAACACTGCAAATGGTGATCCAGAAGTCCCAGTTGGAGAACTGGTTCCCAAGCCCATGAAGGACCTCACACCAGAAGAGATGAAGCAATCAAGTCTTGATAGCATTGCTCAAGATTACATAATGCAAACTCTTCCAAATGAGTACATTGCAAAGGTAATCCATTGTGAGTCAGCCAGAGAGATGTGGGAGGCATTGGCACTTCTTTGTGAAGGAACTGAGCTGATCAAAGAATCCAAGTTGTCTACAGCAGTCAAGAAGTTCGAACACTTCAAGATGCAACCAGAAGAGTCTATTGATCAGTTAGACAACAGATTTACCAAGATCATCAATGAGATAGAATCTCTGGGCAAGAAATACACAAATAGAGAGAAAAATCTAAAGATCTTAGATTCTCTAACCAAGAAATGGAGACTCAAGAAGACCATCATCAAAGATACTCAAGATATCAAGAAGTGGTCTGCACAAACTCTATTTCAGAACCTGAAAGCCCATGAATATGATCTTGAAAGAGAAGAGAACTCAGGAAGTAATGAGCCAACTGCAACTCCATCTACCTCCAAGACTGTAGCCTTCAAGGCAGCCAATACAAAAGCTGCAAGCACCTCATCTGGCAAGACCTCTCTGAAAACAGAAGACTGTGAAGGATCAGACATGAGCCTGAAAGAGCAAATGGCACTTATGATCAAGAGATTTGAAAGGATGAACACCCTCAACAGTAAATATAGAAAATTCTATAGAAACTACAAAGATAGAAGAGCAAGTTCACCCTCCAGAGGTTCCAGAGAAAGAACACCAGAAAGACATCCTAGAAAGGATGTGGAGTCATCTGACAGCCGAGGATCTAGAAGAAGAGATGCCACTCCTCCAAGGAGAGGCAACTCAAATCAGAAACCTGGATCTTGCTTCAACTGTGGCAAACCAGGACATTATGTCTATGAATGTCCTGAGCTGGATTTGGATGACAAGAAAGAAAGAAGGCCAAGAAGAACCTCAGACAAAAAGGCAATGGTGACTGAAGAATCTGAATACCAAAGTGATGAACTCCCTACGTCACCAGACGATCAAATCTTTTCAGATGATTCAGACGACCTAGCTATGATGGCCATAGGAGAAACTGAGGTAAACTCTTATACTACTACTTTCCATTCACCTATTTTCTCACAAACAGATGACATAAACTCATCTGAAGGCGAATCAGAAGACACCTATTATCAATCTTTGAGAAAGGTAAAAGGTGATCTGGATATTGCCACTAGAGCCTTTATAGAAGTGGAAGAGGAGAATAAGGATTTAAGAAAAGAAATTGCTAGGTTGAAAAAGGTAAAGTTTGATAACACCCCTGAGTTAGTCACCATGAATGAAAGGTTGACCAAAGAAGTGGAACTTCTTAAGGAAGAAAATACCACAACAACTCAGTTGTATGAGGGGATGTTAGAAACTCAAGCCTTAGAAACCAAAGAATTTCGTATACTTCAATCTAAGTTCGATGATCTCTTCCAAACACATAAGCTCTTAGAAAAGGAGAAGGAATGCCTAGATCAAAAGATATCAGAATTCAATAAAGCTTCGACTACTATTGAAAGTATCTCTGAATATTATAGATCAAATGGCAATAAGATGGGTTTAGGCTATGAACTTAATCCATCAACATCCTCTCCAGCTGGGGGTAGTACACCTAACAAGTGCACTACTCAGACACATGAACAGGGTGAGTGTTCTAAACACAATGAACTCAATATGAACGAAAAGGCATCTGTACCAGCTAAGGCTAACTATCCCAAAACCAAAAATGGTAAAGGACAAGCTAACCCCAAGCCTGTACAGAGGAACAGCAAACAGCCTAGACCATCTCGGCTGAGACAGTCTCAGCTGTATGCTGCTCCAGCCAAGAAGAAGAAATCTTCTTTAAACAAATCTGTTCTCTTTGCACCCCCTATCTCTTATGATATTGTGAGAACAGAAGAGTATGGTCCATATAATCGTGTGCATCGACCAGCTAATGCACCCAGGCCGAATGTAACTAGTCAAAAGATCATGTATGTACACTCCTATAAAGGGAAACCATTTGACTACTACTTAGCTGACACCAAGAACAAATCAGATCAGTCCAAGGTGCAGACTGGTAAGATTTGGTTCTGTGATGCCCGAGGGAAACAACTCAAATGTTCAAGGTTGTTTAAACGACCAATGTATATGTGGGTTCCCAAGGGTAGTACTAACACCCAAGGACCCAAAACAAAATGGGTACCTAAAACTTAACTTTTCTTGCAGGAAAGGAAGGACCTATACAGAAGAGGAGGTCTAGCAGGAGAAACTTGGTACATAGATAGTGGATGCTCAACTCACATGACAGGAACCAAAACCCTGCTGACCAACTACATAGAGAAGAAAGGTCCAAAAGTTTTCTTTGGTGATAACGCGCACGGTAGCACAAAAGGATATGGCACCCTTAAAAATGGTGACATTGAGGTACATGATGTATCATATGTAGAAGGTCTTAAGTTTAACTTATTATCTGTTTCTCACTTTTGTGACACTGGTTACTCAGTCAAATTCTCTAAAGATGAGTGTCTCATAAGTGATAAGAGAACAAAACAAAACCTTCTAACAGGATCTAGAAAGGGAAGTATGTATCTTGCAAATTGGAACAGCTGTCCTAAGGATACATGCCTGCTTGTGAAGAGCCCTAAAGATGTCAGCTGGCTATGGCACAAACGTCTTAGCCATCTGAACTTTAAGACTATAAACAAGTTAGCAAGGGAATCCTTAGTTGATGGTCTGCCTAATGAACTCTACTGTAAAGATCAGGTTTGTGATGCATGTCAACAAGGGAAGCAAATAAAGGTCTCTTTCAAGACCAAGAAGACAGCATCAACCAGCAGAGTCCTTGAATTGCTTCACATGGATCTCTTTGGACCAATCACTCCAACCACTTTAACAGGGAGGAAGTACACTCTTATTGTTGTAGATGATTACTCCAAGTTTACTTGGGTTATCTTCCTATACAAGAAGAGTGAAACACAGCAGAAGCTTCCTGAACTATTGAAGAGGATCCAAGTAGAAAAAGGAGAACCAATCGTGAAAATTAGAAGTGACAAAGGCACTGAATTTATTAACTCTTATATAATTGCCTATTGTACTTCTAATGGTATTCAGCATGAGACAAGTGCAGCAAGAACACCACAACAGAATGGTGTAGCTGAAAGAAGAGTCAGAACACTCAAAGAAGCGGCCAGAACACTCCTTGCTGAATTTTCTACTCCCAAGAAGCTATGGGCAGAAGCCATCAACACAGCTTGTCACACTCAAAACAGGTCAGGTATTCATAAAATTCATGAGAAAACTCCATATGAACTGTGGAAAGGAAGAAAACCTAGAGTATCTTACTTTCATATATTTGGTTGTAAGTGTTTCATTCACAACAATGGGAAGAGTAAGTTGAATGCCTTTGATGCCAAAGCAGATGAGGGGATATTCTTAGGATACTCCTCAACTAGCAAAGCATTTAGAGTACTCAACAAACGAACCCTTCTTGTGGAAGAAACACCTCATGTTGTTTTTGATGAATCGTGTGAAAAGAATGCAGTAGAAACAAACTCAGCTGCAGATCAGATGAGACATCTAGTGATCAAGTCCAAACCAGATGAGTTCATTGAAGTCAATGAACCTTTCCCTGAAGAACCAGAGGAAGATAAGCCTCATAGACCTGTCACTAGATCTCAAACTCAAGTAGGACAAGCTGACCAGAATCAAGATGCATCAATCCCAAATGCCAGGGGGAATGATCTCTTTGACACTCAAGATACAGATGATGATCGAACTAATCAAGTCAACCCTCCTGATGACACTAGACCAGATGAGAATTCAAACTCATCCAATGCAGATACTCCAGTGAGACATACATGGAGGAACAACCATCCATCAAACCTCATCTTCGGAGGAGCAGAATCAGGTGTCAAGACCAGAAGACAACTGAATCAGAATTCTCAATCATCTATGTTCTGCTGGTGTGCTTTCCTCTCCAACATTGAACCAGCTGACATAGAAGAAGCAATGACAGATAGCAATTGGATCACTGCTATGCAAGAAGAACTAAACCAATTCGAAAGAAATGAAGTCTGGGAATTGGTAGATCGTCCTGAAAACCACAATGTAGTAGGAACAAAGTGGGTATTCAAGAACAAGAAGGACGAAAATGATGTGATAACTAGAAATAAGGCAAGGCTAGTTGCAAAAGGATATTCACAATCTGAAGGGATTGACTATGATGAAACTTTTGCACCAGTAGCCAGATTAGAAGCCATTCGACTATTTCTAGCTTATGCATCTTATATGGGCTTCAAGGTATATCAAATGGATGTCAAGAGTGCTTTCCTAAATGGTATTCTGATAGAAGAAGTATATGTAGAGCAGCCTCCAGGATTTGAAAAAGGTGATCAAGTATATCGACTGAAGAAGGCTCTCTATGGTCTAAAACAAGCCCCTAGAGCTTGGTATGACACATTGTCACAATTCCTACTTGACAATGGATATACAAAAGGCAAAGTTGATAGAACCCTCTTCAGAATACAAGAAGGAGAAGACATTTTAATGGTACAAATATATGTAGATGACATTATATTTGGATCACCAAATCAAGAAATGTGCAAGAAGTTCTCTGAACTTATGCAAGGAAAATTCGAAATGAGCATGATGGGTGAGATGAATTATTTCCTAGGACTTCAAGTCAAGCAGAGTTCAGAAGGGATCTTCATCAACCAGTCCAAGTATACCAAGAGTCTATTAGAAAGATTCAAAGCTCTACAAAGCAAGACTGCAAGGATTCCAATAATGACATCTTTCAAAATGGAACCAGATGAGTCTGGACAGGCAGTTGATCAAGCTGAATATAGAGCACTGATTGGATCTCTACTATATCTTACAGCTAGCAGACCAGACATAACATTTGCTGTAGGAGTATGTGCTAGGTTTCAAGCAAACCCAAAGCAAAGTCATCTAGAAGCAGCAAGGAAGATTCTCAAGTACCTAAAAGGAACAGTCAACCTAGGACTATGGTACCCTGCTGATGACAATCTAGAATTGAGTGGCTATTCTGACTCAGACTATGGAGGATGCAGAATTGATAGGAAGTCCACATCAGGAACCTGTCAATTTCTAGGAAACAAGCTGATATCATGGTTCTCTAAGAAGCAAACCTCAGTTGCAACCTCCACCACTGAAGCAGAATACATGGCAGCTGGTAGTTGTTGTAGTCAGCTGCTCTGGCTAGTTCAACAACTCAAGGATTACAATGTAGAGGCAAGAGAAGTCCCTATTTATTGTGATAGCAGCAGCGCCATTGCCATCACTCAAAATCCAGTCCTCCACACAAGGTGCAAGCATGTCGACATCCGACACCACTTCATAAGAGATCACCTTGAAAAGAAGGACATCAAGATGGAGAAAATTCACACAGATATCCAAAGAGCAGACATCTTGACTAAGCCCCTAGCTGAAGAAAGGTTCAAGACCTTATGTTACAGCTTAGGACTCCTGGACCCAAGCACATGAAGAAGGAAAGATCAGCTGAAAACCTCAGCTGACCCAAGTGCAGCAGACTAGGAGAATCAGATGAGGTGAATAGACACCCTCATCTTCAGGTAAGTTCTTTCCCAATGAAGACAGATAGAGCTGAGGGAAAACATAGAGTTATCTAATCAAGGGGGAATCAATGATACCTTAAGAATCCTTGATGAAATACTCTAAAATCTGCATTGCATAGTATACATATATATATATATATAGCAGACTTGAACAAAGCTATTTGATCTCCTTACTCTAAGCAATGTATAACTATGTATATTAATAAACTATTCTTCATAAAATACTTTATTCATATACATAAATACAGTATACTAACTGAGTCATACTTGGCTGGATTAATACACCATCCTCACCGACTCAACAATATGCATGCACAGTACGAATTTCAAATAACTCATGGTCAAAATTTATAATTTCTGCATTCCATTAGATAAAGTCTGAATATCTTTAAATGTGCACCCTTGGATCAAGAAACTCACTACTGATCTTAAGAAATCACTTTTCAGAAATTCAGACCTATCACCTCTATAGTTTTGTCATTTTTCCCTCCACTACCTCATTTCTACCCCTATAAAAGGAGAAGTTATGAGAACACCTAAGAACACAAAACATCTAACACTTTTCTTGTTTCAGGTATGGAGACAATTGAAAGAAGAGATTGAACGGAGATCATTCTTCAACCAAAATCTTGGGTGAAGGAGATGAAGATTTGTCCAGAAAATGAAGATGATGCAGATCCATGGCTTACTCAACATGAGTATGTTCATGAAAGCTAAAGGAAGAAGAGACGTTCTTGTTGAAAGCTAAAGGAGGAAGAGATGCAGAGGACAAAGTAGCAAGCAAGCAGAGCTTCTTCTCCAGAAGGAAGTTCTACATGGAAAGCTTATTATGCAAAGCT
Source organism: Galeopsis tetrahit (assembly GCA_963675135.1). NCBI lineage: Eukaryota > Viridiplantae > Streptophyta > Magnoliopsida > Lamiales > Lamiaceae > Galeopsis > Galeopsis tetrahit. The sequence continues at coordinate 60,683,044 of OY776121.1, read as the reverse complement.
ACTGTGTCTAAACAGAACATGAAGGCTGAGTCCATGGCCCTCTCTTCAACTCCATTGAAGCACCCCTCAACCTTCCTTCCCCTTCTAGAGAAGCGAAGAAATTCAACAAGAGCACATTAGATGCTACATCCCATCTGATGATGAGGAACATCCGATGGTGAGAAACATTTAAATCAGTGGGATTATGTCTAGACTAGCTCCACCTGATTTAAAGAAGGAGCTGAAAGATCCATCAAACCAGGTTGGATCATCACTCACAATAAAGCTGGGAGGATCCATCCAGGTTGGATCATCACAGCAAACACCGTTTCCTCTACTCAGCTGATCAGAAGACAAACTCAGCTGACCAGAAGACTTTTCAAAGACAATCAGCAGACATCTTGAAGAACTCAGAAGACCTCACTCTGCTGATCAAATCACACAAATTTAGAGTATAATGACTAGTCTTGATCATGTAATTCATTCTAGATTTATTCCTGAATGTAATTAAACAAATTGGTTTATATAAGGAATGCAATTTTCTTATAGAAAACGGCCTTGATGATCAATTCTTACCATAAATTAGTCTCAACGGCTATTTTTGGTAATGATGTCATTAATACTCAAGTACCATATTGCCAACAAATCAACAATTGCCAAATGGCATAACCAGCCGGCAAATTTAAGAAATCAAAGAAGGAAATCTTGGGCTCTACTCCAAATTCAAACACAAATCTGACCGTTAGATCAAATTTTCTGGAGTATATATTCACACCCCTAAAACCTCTCCCAAACACTGTCGCTCATATTACTCAATTAATCACATTACTCTCTCTCGTTCTGCAAATTTCTTTCAAGCCCTCAAACCCTAACACTCAGACTCTACTATGGCAATCATTGAAATTTACGACGAGAAGACCAAGAATACTGGCACCTTGGATGCTGCAAAGTGGTCCAAGGAAGGGAAGATTTTTACGGAGAATGCTCTGTTTTTCAAAGGCAAACACTCAGATGAGAACAAGGAGATATTGCTTCGGTGCGTCAATCTTAAACTCAGAGACTTTCTGGAAGCAGCTCCAACTAATGTCTATGAACAAGACGTTCTGACATTCTATGCAAACGCCGTGATGAAGGGTTCTCATGTCGAAAGTGTCATGAATGGACACAAAGTCAAGGTTACAAGGGAAATTCTTCAGGAATTGTTTGGCCTAGCAAGGGGGAAAATAAATATCTCCAACTACATCATGAATAGAGAAAAGGAGTATATGGAGATGTTTACTGGTGGAAGAATCAAGGCTACTGATGCAACTGGACTAAAGAAATCCCAACTTGAACCAAAATTCCAAACCTTGTTGGATATTGCAGGAAAGATGTTACTTGGTAACACATTCAGTCATGATGCTGTTACTACTTTAAAGGTTCGAGTAATGGCTGCAATCTGGGATCAGATCGATGGAGACTGGCAAGGACTATTCTTGGAAAGAATTGCTCTTGAGGCAAAGAAAGTCACTTTGGACTTACAATCGAAGGTATGGAAGGTAGCAGCCACAGTCAGCTTCGTCAACAAGCTAAGCATCATCCTTCCAGATATTCTCCCAAAGAAGTACAAGATGGGACCTCATAAGACCTTTCACATCTCCAAATATTATTTGAGAAAGAAAGCTCTTGCTGAGGCAGAAAGGTTAAAAGAAGAAAAGAGGAAGCTGTTGGCTGAGCAGGCAGCACAAGAGTCTGATCATGACTCTGCTGAAGAAGAAGAGGAGCCAACCAAAGAAGAGGCTCAGAAGAAGGTAGTCTGCAAAAATCTGTTCTAGAGTGAAAGCTACTGAATCTGCAAAACACAAAGGGTTAGGTAAATCACCGTCAACACCCTCTTTCTTTTCATCTCCCAAAAGATCTGATACATCAGCACCTTTGCTCTCATTTTCAACTTTATTCTTTTCTTCATTCACATTAGTTGGACTCACAATCACTGGAGAATCAGGCCTCCTTTCACCAAGGGATTCATCAAGTTCAGATTTGACTTGAAGAATAGCCCGACTCTCATGTTGAGCTTCACTCAAAATTTCAATCTCATCACCCTCTATTTGTGGTACACTCTTGCTATCTAATACCTCACACTCACCATTCTCTCCCTCTGATTTTTCATCACTATTAACCTTTTCAACTTCTTCAATTCCTAGACCTGACACCTCTATATCCTCAACAGGATGCACAGAGGGCAGTTGAGGGGAGATCACAGTGCTTGGGCTTCCCAAGTCCACTGAGTCATCCTGAATGACTAAAGGCTGGTCAGTGTCCAACTTCTCTGACACTGATGAGGCTTTAGTAAAACCAGCTTCTCCTAAGGAAGTCTCAGCATTGTCAAGCTGTGCCTCAGCGTCAGTAGAACCATCCTTGGCCAATGCTTCTTGGACTGAGTCACCACTTTTGGTCAACTCCTCTGATTTCTCAGAGTCCTGAATTGAATGATAAGTCAAGTAATGTACCTGAGCAGGGTTAGGACCAGGAGGTTTGGGGTTGGTGGTGTCATCATCATCATCATCATCTGCATCCTCTGAGGTGCTATCAGGATGTTTGACTCATTGAGCAATCCTTTCTCTCTCAGCCAACACCTTCTCATGGACAATTGTGCAGAATAGTGCCTCAGTGGTCAACACACTGGTTTTCTTGACATTGGCAAAGTGTAATATCCTGTTCTCTTCCACCTGCCACCAACTAGCACCTTTATCCTTGATAGCCTGAGCTATCTCCACCATTGTTCTATCTTTGATCTCAACAAGTGCTCTGAGATCATTGAACTGCTGCGGCAATCTTGGATAATCCTTCAACCCTGGGTACAACTGATCAACATTAGCTTTGGCAATCTGCCTTAGCATCCCTTCATATGTATACTCTTCTCCACTGTCATCATCATTGTTGTCATCAGAAGAGTTGGCTTGTGATTCGGGAGGGTTGGTTTGGTCTTCAGGAAGGTTGAGATGGGTTTAGGTGGGTTGGGTTCAGAAGAACTGGGAATGATTTGGGTCTCATGTGCTGTAGAGAGCAATGTTCCTGAGAGGTTAGAAGGAAGGTTAATGGGGATAGGCTGGAAGGCTTGAACTTGGGGTTTATCATCAGCAAGAATGACACTTTCAAGAAACTTGGTGTAGGAGATCAGTCTTGGATCAAGAGGGGAGAATGGCCTGTCTTCTACATCAGCAAGATCAGCCAAAACATCAATGCATGTCCTGTCAGGAGCACCTTAAGGAGAGTAGGTCTTCTTTGCAACAATTGGAGCATCCTCAGGAGTCTTGCACTCCCCTTCTTCAGGCTTTGGAGACTCATGGGCTGGAGATATTCTCTGAGATTGAATATCAGGAGAGTTGGCATCAGGGCTTTTGGACTTTGATCTTGTCTTGGAGTTAGACCTACTTGCTTGTCTAATCTCCTTGAAGAATTCCTTCTTCTGTTTTTCTTCCTCCATCAACTTCTTCTTTTCAGAAGTTTTGATAATTCTTCTTCTTCTTTCAGCCCTTGAAGGCTTTTCAAGATCTCTGAACTCAGTTACTGCTTCAGGCTGCAGAGGGACAATCTCCCTGAACTCTTCTCCCTCTTCAGGAGGGTTGACTCCTTCTTGCTCAACCTTATCAATTTCTTCAGAAGTGGCACCTCCACTCTTGGACTGGCTTTCTGGTGAAGATTCACTAAGAATCTGCTTCATTCTTTTCATCTTGGGCTGGGCTTTGACTGTCTGAGCTTTTCTTTTCCTTGGAGAAGATCTGGTAACATGTGCAATTGTTAGGGCCTGCTTTGTTGCTACTCCTTGCTTCCTCTTTTCTGTCTTAGAAGACAGTTTCCTGTATATCACCTTTTGGGCTGGAAAAGGTTTTGGTTTGGCTTGAAGATGGGTGTAGTGAGCAAATCTTTCTAAGAGCAGGCTTGCTCTTGTACAATATTGAAGCTTCCCATCCACCACAACTTTATGATGCTTCACCTCCTTGAACTTATACTTATCATTCACCATCTTTCCCAAAATGAAAGTTTTCCAATCAAACTTGACTCCTCTCTCAGCAGAGTCAATCACAACTGCCATTACTCTCAACTTTGGCAAACTTATTTGCTCTAAACTCCCAGAATGACTCAGCAAGCTTTTCACCACAATATCAAATAAGTGCTCATATTTCAGTTTTAAGGTCTTTTTGTTTTGAGCACTTACAAGTTTCTGGGGAACTTTCATCCAAGGATTTGAGAACTCCCGCTCCTCTCCTTCTCTGTAGGTTTCTGGATTGAGTCCTTCAGAGGGTAACCCAAAACTTGCATCCAAATCTTCTGAAGAGAAGATTATTGCGTGTTGAGATTCCTCCTCCTCTCCTTCTCCAGTATAGGTGAGTTTGGTGCAAACATCACCTTTCTTGCCTTTCCATCTGAGGTAGGCAAAGAACTCAGCCATGTAAGGGTTGAGACAAGAATCAGGTTTGGTGCCCAAAAATTGCTCAAGCCCTGCACTTCTTAGCCATTGGAGGACTAAAAGGAATTCCTCATCTGGGCTGTCAAAAGCCACAATCTTTTCGAACCATAGTGAGTTTATGTTGCTAAGATAAGTAAAATCAATGTCCAAGGCAGGATCATTGAAGTTTACCAGTTCCTCTCTTTTGATTTTGGGGGCCATGAATGTTTGGAAGATGAGAAAGGATTGGATACGGGTAAGAAAGATTTAAAAGTTCAAAGGTTTTCAGAATATTGCTTAAGGGTTTTGAAAATATGAGTGCGCGAGAAGTGAAGTTAAAACCAAAGGTTTTTATATCCAGTGGTTTTATTAACCGTTGGATAATGGCATTTGAGGGTGGACAAATCATAAAACAATATGGATAAAGTGGGGTAGTGGCTTGAAAACGGTTAGATGTAGGTTTAAGAATAATCAATAGCTTTGATCAATAGCACAGTAATTAATGCAATCTTTAAGGAGATTTTGCATTTAATGCAGATTTGCCATTTGGGGCTAAAATCTTAATAGCACACGCCATCCTAAAAATAGACTACTCTTAGCCCAAGAATTCCCTTAAATGTCCAATCAATGCTACAAATAACACTTATCACTGTTGGGATATGAATCCTATAAACAATGTTCTAGTTGATGATTGTATGTTTTGATGGCCAAAAGTAACTTAAAGTTAATGATATATGTGGTTCTAAGTCATCTTAACTAAGTCATCTTAAGAGATATTAAAATCTGAGTTACTGATCTTATATATGTTTACTGATCTTATTGTGTTACTGATCTGATATATGAACTGTTAGGAACTAAGCTGATGTTTATATTGTATAGACAGCTTATAGTATAGGACTTAGATGCACTCTTCTGTATATAGTTCAGTTGATGTATAGATAGGTTTTATATTTGTAAAGTTGTATTCTATTGTATTCAACATTGTAAAAGTTTAGAACAGTAGATTAGAAGAAGACTAAGAAGATTATTGAAGAATCAAAAGACTACTTCAGAATAAGAAGACTTTGAAGAGTTGAAGAGAAGCTCAGAAGTTCAAGAGAAGCATTCTGAAGAAGTTAGAACAGTTTTGGAGAAATGTGCTGACTGGCTCAGAGCAGTAAAAGTCAGAGCTATAAGTTACTGTGCTGAGTTGGTGAGTTTGAAGAATAAGTTTGGAAAACTTATTTAAAGTGTAACTGAAGATATATTAAAGATATGCTGACTTGGAATTAGTTGAAGGAAGTTACAATGTCGGTTACAAAAGGATAAGTTACAAAAACAGTTTTAGAGTTAGTTTCACAAACTGCTAACTGTCATACTAATGTCTATAAATACTGGTGATCTTCTACTGCTAAGACTACAGATTTGAAGAGAAGAATCAAAGGCTACATTCTAGAGAAGTTTTTACTTTACTATTTTAGTTTGTGATTTGTTGTAAACAAGTGTGCTAGTTACTTGTAGAATTACTAGTCGATCGAAGATATACCTGGAGGTATAATCAATAAGATCACAGTCTTAATCTTAGGACTTTAAGCCACAAGAAACTCAAGGAAGAGTTAATAAAACTTCACAACTGGAGTTGTGAGAGTGGATGTAGACATTTGTCGAACCACTATAAATCTTGTGTTCTTTACTTTCTGTTTGATATTTGTTTATATTGTTTAACTAAGAACATTAAAGTTTACAAAGTAAAAGATCTAAATAAAAGTTGAGTATAAAACTAAACTGAAAGTACTGATCTAACTCAGTAAGAGCAGTACTGTTCAGAACACATTTCCGCATAAAAACTCTGATATTTTGAAAGATTTTTAAAAGTCTATTCACCCCTCCCCTCTAGACTTTTACTAGCTTAATCAATCTTAACTCAACTTGGGACCAACAAGTGGTATCAGAGCAGTAGTTCTTTGGACTGCTGTTTCTTGATAACCTTGTAGACTTTGAGGGAAGTCTTACTGATCTTGTTACTGATTCTTGGAATTTGTCAATACTTGAATACTTGAAATTACTTGCTTATTACTGATCTTATCTGTTTGATCAATCATGGATGAAACTAATGTGAACAAACTTCCTAAGTTCAAGATTGCAGATTATGACTACTGGAAGCTGAGGATGGAGGCCATCTTTAGCTCAACCCATGATCTGATGGTTTCTGTGGTCAAAGAAGGACCAATCACTACCATGGTGCCAAACACTGCAACTCTGGAACCTTCCAAGGCCGTTGGTGTGCTAGTTCTAAAACCAAGGTCAGACCTTACTGCTGAAGAAATGAAACAGAACAATCTGGACAATTTGGCCAAAAACTATATTTTACATACCATTCCCAATGAGTATCTTGGGAAAGTACGTAAGACAGCCAAAGAAATGTGGGACCGTTTGGCTATCCTTTGTGAAGGTACATCCCTAATAAAAGAAAGCAAACTATCTGACACGTGATTTTACCAACACGTTCTCCTCAATTATAAGAGGTTCGTATGTAATAAAAGAAAGGCCCGGTTAAATTATCGATCCGTGGGACTAGATTGATCAAGTAGCCTTAGTGTTATGCATTGATCTTTGAATATAGTAAAGAGTCATGGTTTGTGCAAATGTAAAGGAAAATCACAAATAACAACTAATAATAAGCAAATACTAAATATAATAATGATAGAAATCAAATGGAGAGAGGGAGTGTTCGGATGTTCGTCCTTGTGTGGAGTCGATGTTAATAGTCGAATTCTATGTGTAATTCATTGGATGGAATTTGGTAGAAGCAATCACTAAGCATATAACGAGTAAAGCACCTAGGATCGAGAGGATGAATAGAGGCTTTCTTACCCGGGTAATCACACGACTAGGGGGTTCGACTCTACCTAAATTATACTAAACTAATCCCTAATCATGTTTTTCCACTTGAATACTAACAACCAAACTCCTATGGCCTACTCACTAATCACTTAAATGTTAATTCAAGCTATTAATGTAGATAAATGGGGTTCTAATGAAATTTACCCAACTCTCGTTGCGATAAACCAATATTAACTCATTCACTCGATTCCCAACACTCGATTATACTATCTACCCCAAAGTAACCAACTCTCGTTGCATTAATTGAGCTTCTAATACAACCTATTAATTGAGTTCTAGCAAATGATCTATCAAAACCCATAAACCTAACCAATGAACCTACCAATGAATTCCACAATCAAAATCAAGCTAAAACATATCACAATTCTACAACACCCAAACACCAATATGCTTAGCCCATGGCTAATTTAATGGAAATAAGTGAGAAAAGTGAGAAATCAAACATACCCATAATTAATAACACTAAGTTCTTGAATAAAAGTAAAGGTATCACCTCTTTGATTTGCAAAATGAAATAAACCTTGAAATCTTCAACAAAATCTTCAATCCTTTGCTTGAAATGAAATTACAACTCAAATTAACAACTAAACTATGAAAATCCACTCAATTCTATGGCTAAACTAAGGAAAATGAGCTAAAGATGGTGAAGTTTGGATGTTAGGGAGCTTGTGTGGCCTCCAATTGCTTCCTTCCCTTTAAAAAACGAACTTGTGGCCTTATATACCCCTCCAATTAAGCTTGGCACATGTCCCTAGGTCAAATTTGGGAGTGGGCAAAAAGTGCACAGTGACTCGGCCGAGTGGGCTAACTCGGCCGAGTGGAGTAAGTAAAAAGCGTGCCACGCTTTTATCAGTAGGTGATTCGGCCTCGACTCGGCCGAGTGGGCTCACTCGGCCGAGTGCTCAGTAATTTTGAAACTCTCTGTCTCGGCCGAGTGTTCAAAAAATCGAAAATTGTAGTTTTGGCCCGACCCGGCCGAGTTGTGCTCACTCGGCCGAGTGACACTCTGTCCTAGCTTTTGCTTTGGGCATAACTTTTGATCCGGAGGTCCGATCGGCTTGATTCTTGTGGCTATTCCACTCCGTTTTTCGAGACGAGCCCAACGGTGAACTCCTCTTCCTGATCCAGTAAAGTATGGTTGGTGTTTTGCTCCAAATTCCATCGTATTTCCTACAAAATCGACAAAACACAACCTTTCTCTCATTTTGGCTCAAATCATCATAATCAATCCATAATTCAATGAAAAACTCATCGAAATACACTTCACATGTGCCTCTAAAGTGTGTAAATTCCACCCGAATCAAACCCCCCCAAACTTAAAATGTTGTTTGTCCTCAAACAACTAAGCATTTAAATGCAATTAGGGTGGAATGATCACAATGGAGTATTCAATGCAAATCACACATGTAAGGTAAAGTGTAGTGATATCTCTTTCTCAAAGTGCATATCTCAATGAAGGCCATAGACTCATTATTTCAATTCACACTTATGAATCAAAGAATGCACAAACACACAACACATTGTGAATGGGGAACACAATCCAAATGCTCAAGTCCTCAACTCACATGATGAAGTGTTTCTCTAAAACACACAAACAAATTGAGGATATTAATGCACTCATCAATCAAGTTATGCTATGCAATCACTATATGCTTGCCCAAATTCTACTTTCTACAACATTCAAGTGCTCAACAATGTGATCAATAGGACTTAATCAAGGATGTAACATTGGCTCTTTGGACAAGGTGGGATGAATTTGAGAATTTGTGACTCTTCTAATGGAGGACAAAGTTTGTTGTTTTACAATGTGTGCTTTTACTTTCAAAGCTTACAAACTCCATCCTCACTTTTCATTTTCTTTTCTTTTTCAAGTATTCATCACCTCATCTTTTTGAACCATTCTTTTTTTCAAACTTTTGGGGCTCTTTGTCCCTCTTTTCTTTTCCCTTGATTTTCTTTTCATCTTTTCTTTTCTCTTTTTTTTTTTTCTTTCAACTTTTCCAAATTATCCTTTCACCAAAGATAATTAAGCACATGTTTATCCACTTTGTCTTTTATCCCCCACTAGATGTAGGTATCAAAGGCTAAAAAAGGCTAAGTGGTTAACATTGTAGTTTGCCAAGAAAATGAGGAATTAAGCTCAAAGGGGCTAACTACAGAAGATTTCTTCGGTTTTAGGAAATTTTGGCTAAGTGACTCTTTAAGAACAAGATGGCCTATGTCATATCACAAAATTTCACACAATCATGCTTTCAAACAAGAACTTGAGCAAGTTCTAAGATCACTAGCAATAACCTAATCCACTCTATAATGAATCAAACCGGATTACATATTCGATTTATGGCTCAATTCTCACCGGTTTATTCAATAGGACTCTCACATTCATCAAATGTTCCCAAACAACAACACATCATGCACTCATGCCATCAAAGATCAACAAATATGAACACAACATGATACTACTTTTCATCACCAAAAATGCCTACATTCAAAGCAAATAGATATCACCACAACTACTCACTATGGGTTCCAAAGATTATCCATGCTCACATTTCATGCAACATGATGAAATTTTTTGTTAGGCCTCAACAATTCACAAAATCATCTACCACAATGACTCACATGTGCTTGGTGCAAATTTACTTTTAAAAACGAACAAATCCCCCCAAACTTTTTCATTGCTATGCAATTAAAAGTTTAGAAAATAAGTGTTAAAATTAAATTGCACCAAGTACCAACAATTACTCATAACCAACACTATATCACAAATGAATTCACCATCATGAAAATCAATCTAGAGCACACAACAATTCAATATTCTAAGCAAATCTCAATCACCACTTGCATGTGCTCATATGAAATAAACTCCAAGTACAAAAAATTAAAGAAATATTTCTCTACCCCCCCCCCCAAACTTGAGCATTGCCAAGCAATCCAAGTTTGGGAAAGGGTGTACCTTCCATGATGGCTATCACCTCCTTTTCTCATTCTCACTCCATCTCTTCAATGATTCCACATCAACTTCTTCAACCATTTGACCACATGTCCATACGAATGTACCTACAACAATCAAGCTCACCCACCATCAAAAGCATCATCTACAAACATAAAAGAAACTACACTATGAAAGCAAGTAAAAATGGGTTGCCTCCCATTTAACGCTAAGTTTAACGTCTTCAAGCCGGACGGAACTTATAGAGTTCAAACTTCCTCCTTCATCTTGACACCACCAACTTCTTTTGAAGAAGAAGCATAGTGGTGCTTCTTTGCTTTGTTCTTCATTTTCTTCTTCTTGTCATACCAATCCTTCACCTTCTTCTTTAGAATTTTTGAACTTGGATCAACTCTTTTCTTAACTTTTCTTCCTAGGCCACAAAGAAAGTTAATATTAGTCACACAAGATTTGTTAGAACAGTGTGAATCATTAAGAATTTGAGAAGTGGAGAGTATAGCATTTCTTATGCTTGAGTTTGAGGAATTTTTCATATCCTTCATTACAAATGTCACTTCTTCCTCCTCCACTTTTAACTTGATCTCTCCATCTTTCACATCAATTGTTGCTCCCCCCATAGCTAAGAATGGTCTCCCCAAAATCAAAGGAATTTCGGGGTCCTCTTCCGTATTCATCACCACAAAATCAGCATGAAAGTTAAATTTGTCCACTTTCACCACTACATCTTCTATGACCCCTTCCGGGTAAACTATGGAACGGTCCGCCAATTGTAGAGTCATGTTGGTTGGCTTCATACTTCCAAGCTTAAAACGATCATACATTGAGAGGGGCATCAAATTTATGCTAGCTCCAAGATCACAAAGAGCTTTCTTCTTTTCTCCATTGCCCAACTCACATACCAATGTGAAGCTCCCGGGGTCTTTCAACTTTTGAGGGAGACTCTTTTGAATTAAAGCACTACATTCCATAGGAAGATTCACCGTCTCACATTCTTCCACTTTTCTTTTCTTTGAAAAAAACTCTTTCATAAATTTTGCATAAGTGGGCATCTCCTCAAGAGCCTCCAAGAAGGGTATATTCACGGTGACTTTCTTGAAAATTTCAAGAAACTTTCCAAATTTCTCATCGAGCTTCTTTCTCATAAACCGTTGGGGAAATGGTGGTGGAACAAGTGTTTTTGGAACTCCCCACCCATCACACTCTATCTTCTCTTCATGCTTTGCTTCTCTTGCTTCCTTAGCTTTCTTCCACTTCGGTATCCTTTCTTCTTTATTTTCTTCTTTCTTCTCTTCTTTCTCCATCTCTTATCTTATCCTCATTTCTCCATCTTCGTCTTCATTTGGCATGCTTGGACCCTCGTATTGAGTGCCACTACGGAGATTAATTGCCATACAATTCTCTCTAGGATTTGCTTCCGTAGTAGAAGGGAACTTGTCTTTTTGATTTCCCCCACTCGAAGAAGCAATTTGGCTCATGTGAAACTCCATGTTCTTCATTTGCTTAGCCATTGAGAGCATTTGTTCATCCAATCTATCAATCTTTTGGTTTTGTTGAGCCGTCGTTTGATTATTTTGAGCTATGAAGGTAGTCAACAAGTCTTCCAAATGTGGTCTCCCCTCATTGTTTGGTGCACGAGCACCCGGATCAAATCCCGGAGGAAGAGTGAGAACGACTTTAGGATTTCCATAAGAGAAGTTTGCATGCTTCCGAGCATTTGGGCTGTAAGGAGGATTTCCTTGGAATTGGGCTTGGGCATGTTGTTGGAAACGGTTTTGATTTGGAGCTTGGTTTGGGAAAGGTGGTTGGTGAAAATTTCCTTGAAAATTCCCTTGAGGATATTGAGGTCTCCCCATGTAGTTAGCATCCTCAACTTGGTTCAACATGTTGGGCATTTCCATTCCTCCACCAAAGTTCTCCCTTCTTTGATTGTTCTCCATCAACTCAACCTTATCCAAGAGCATCTTGATTGTATCAACCAATGTTGTAGAGTTATTTCCAATTTGAGCAACTCTATTGGATCTATTTCCATCAATAGGCCAATCATATGTGTTGGTAGCAATTGCTTCAATGATTTTCTTTGCTACTCTTGCACTCTTTGCAAACAATTGCCCACCCGCCGATGCATCAATGTATTGCCTTGAAGAAAGCCCCAATCCATTGTAGAAGAAGCTAATCGTTTGCTCTTCCGCAAACCCATGTTGAGGACATCTCCTCAAAAGACTTTGGAATCTCTCCCATGCACTATAAATACTTTTGTTGGTCCCTGAACGAGTAGTGAATGGGATTAAAGTCTAGAGGGGAGGGGTGAATAGACTTTAAAACTTTTTCAAGAGAGTTGGGGAACCTCTTCTGATTGCTATGTCAACTGGACTGCAAGTCTGCTGGTCCAGATGACTATAGTGATCTGAATGAAGAGATTATATGCGGAATTATGGTAGGCCTTGTTTAGACTCGTTCTTTTGTTTCTTATGAAAGTGTTAACTTGTTTTTACTTAATGAAAGTACTCAGCTGATGCTGGTTTGAAAGTTGTGGCCTTAGTTGAAGAATGTTGAAAACACAGTATGCACTATATAAAATATATGGACAGACAGAAATGTAAAGTGCAGAAAGGTAAATAACACTAGGTTTATAGTAGTTCGGATATACGATCCTACGTCCACTCTCACATCCTAACGTGATGTTTAATCCCTTTAATTTACCACAAATTACAAGGGTCTTGACCTTTATAGTCCCAAGGATAGGACTTTGAGATCTGAGCCGTCCTAACAGCTACGGTCTCCACAAGTGATTGTAAGCACTTGCACTTTGAGGGGTTCAAAAACTTTAACCTTTTGGTGAGGGTTTGGGGTTTTTGAAGTGTATCCAACTAATGGTTCAAGCTTATAAATTGCTTAACCACTATGCCTAAAATAATGGATATACAATATGAACAGGTTTCAGGTTCTTATGGGTTGGATAGAAATCACTTAAGAGCTAAAAGTATTCTAAGGCTTTCTGGGCTCTTGGAGAATTCTTAGAACAGTATGGCTTTTGCTTGATTTCTTGCTTAGCTTGTTGAATTCTCTCGTTGTGATCTCGTACTTGTGATTTCTCATCCTCTTGTATTTATAATGGTGATTGCTTGCAACTAGCCGTTGGATTTGACTAGCCGTTGGGGCAATCTTTCCATATTGGCTTGATTCCTTGATTCCAGCTGCTTGATTGCTCCAATCCTAGGATCATGTCAATCTTCTAAATAAGGAAGGTCTTCATTTGAATTGCAAGATGACTTTGGGAATCAGCCGAGTCCTGTAAGAGTACATAGTCTTCTGATCTGTACTGCTAGTCTTCTGACTACTCTTCTGGCCTTAGGTCTTCTGTCTTCTGATATCAGTCGAGTAACACTCGTCTGACCTGTGAATTATTTGTGCTGCTTTAGGCCATCTTCAATCTTGGACTCCATCAGATAAGTAGGTATACAAGCACCTTACTTAACTGGCCTTCAAGGATCTTCTAGTCTTCATGTCTTCTACTCTTCTCATCTTGAGGGAGCGCATGTAAGTCGGGACTGTGCTAATCAACTGATATCTATACAGTTGATCACATAAGACTAGTCTAAGCTGTTCTATACAAAGTCAGCTGATCATATTACATTTATAAAGTCTAAGTGTTTTGGCCATCAAAACTATTCTAACATCAAGTGGGGCTTAGGGTGAATTTACATCCCAACAATTTCCCCCTTTTTGATGAAGCCAAAACTATATTTGATAAATGCTCTTAGTAAATAAGATAAGAGTTTATAAACTTCATAAAAACTGAAGTATCTGATGAAGACAACGAGAGTTTGTCTTGAAAGCAAAGAGAACTAAACTTGATTATATATAGAGCTTTTACAGATTACAAGTGATAGTTTCTTTAAAGCTTTGAAAGTGGTCTTCATCAGGTCTTCTGATCTTCAGATGCGGAAAGCAAGGTACAGACGAGTTCGAACTTCTTCCATGTGCTGCAGGTCTGTAACATTCTCCTCTTCATAGATTTTCTCTAGAATCCTTTTGACTTCAATCCAGTCTGTCCTTCCGGAGCTCAGAGTGGGAGGATCCCATTTAGGTTTGTTGGTCCCTGAACGAGTAGTGAATGGGATTAAAGTCTAGAGGGGAGGGGTGAATAGACTTTAAAACTTTTCAAGAGTTGGGAACCTCTTCTGATCTCTATGTCAGCTGGACTACAAGTCTGCTGGTCCAGATGACTATAGTGATCTGATAGAAGAGATTATATGCGGAATTATGGTAGGCCTTGATTAGACTCGTTCTTATAGTTTATTAAGAAAGTGTTAACTTGTTTTCTTTAATGAAAGTACTCAGCTGATGCTGGTTTGAAAGTTGTGGCCTTGTTTTGAAGAATATTGAAATCATAGTATGCACTATATAATAGTTAATGAAATGACAGAATGTAAAGTGCAGTAAGTAAATAACACCAGGTTTATAATGGTTCGGATATACGATCCTACGTCCACTCACACGTCCTAACGTGATGTTTAATCCCTTTAATTTACCACAAATTACAAGGGTCTTGACCTTTATAGTCCCAAGGATAGGACTTTGAGATCTGAGCCGTCCTAACAGCTACGGTCTCCACAAGTGATTGTAAGCACTTGCACTTTGAGGGTTTCAAAAACTTTAACCTTTCGGAGAGGTTTGGGGTTTTTGAAGTGTATCCAACTAATGGTTCAAGCTTATAAATTGCTTAACCACTTTGCCTAAAACAATTGATATACAGTCTGAACAGGTTTCAGGTTCTTATGGGTTGGATAGAAATCACTTAAGAGCTAAAAGTATTCTAATGCTTTCTGGGCTCTTGGAGAATTCTTAGAATAGTATGACTTTAGCTTGATTGCTTGTTTTGCTTGTTGAATTCTCTGTGTTGTCTCCTCTGTTGTGATTTCTCATCCTCTTGTATTTATAATAGTGATTGCTTGCAACTAGCCGTTGGAGTTGACTAGCCGTTGGGACAATCTTTCCATATTGGCTTGATTCCTTGATTCCAGCTGCTTGATTGCTCCAATCCTGGGATCATGTCAATCTTCTAAATAAGGTAGGTCTTCATTTGAATTGCAAGATGACTTTGGGAATCAGCCGAGTCCTGGAAGAGTACATAGTCTTCTGATCTGTACTGCTAGTCTTCTGACTACTCTTCTGGCCTTAGGTCTTCTGTCTTCTGTTATCAGTCGAGTAGCACTCGTCTGATCTGAGGATTATTTGTGTTACTTTAGGCCATCTTCAATCTTGGACTCCATCAGTTGAGTAGGTATACAAGCACCTAACTTAACTGGTCTTCAAGGATCTTCTAGTCTTCATGTCTTCTACTCTTCTCATCTTGAGGAGGCGCATGTAAGCCGGGACTGTGCTAATCAGCTGATATACATACAGTTGATTGCACAAGACTAGTCTAAGCTGTTCTATACAAGTCAGCTGATCCTATTACATTTTTAAACTCCAAGTGTTTTGGCCATCAAAACTATTCTAACAACAAGTGGGGCTTAGGGTGAATTTACATCCCAACAAAGTTCTTCTGGAGTTAGGATTCTGCAGTTGTCAATTTCTTTGGCTGTCTTGACTACTTCTTTCCAGAACTCTTGATCTTCAATGTTCATGAAATGATTGAACTGGAACAATTAATCTTCATAGGTTGGGAGAGGGCCAAATTTGCTTACAATGTGGTGTTGAATTTGCCATTTCTTCTTCAGAGGATACCACCTTGGTAGCTCATCTTGAAGGGCTAGATAATCCACATAGTTGCTATCAAACACCAGGGTATTGTCTTTGACATTGTCTTCTTTTGCTTTGTCCTTGATTGGTTTCCTGAGTTTGGCTATTTTCCTTTCAAATTTGGCTTTGACTGCCTTCGCATCTTTTAGCTTCTTCTGCTTAAGCTCTTGAGCTTCAAGCTCTTTTCTTTTCTTTAGCTCTAAAGCCTCTTTCTCTTCTGCAGTAGGCTCTGCTGGAGCTGACTTCTTGCTTGACTGAGCTTGCTCATCTGCCTTTCTTTTCCTTGTCATCCTCTTCTCAGGAACTTGTTCTATAGAGGCAGTGATCTGTAGACTCTTGGTAGGAGCTTGAGTGGGAGCTTGGGTGTCTTCTTGAGCAATTTCTTTGCCTTTGCCTTGCCTGCTCTTGATTTTGCCTTTTAAACCACCCAAGGTTTCATTCAGCTCATCTTGAGATACTACCATCACAGCTTGCTGTGCAGTAGCCTTCTCTAGAGCCTTTATCAATACATCTTCCCCCTTTTTTGCTTCAGCAAGTGCAGCCGCAAAAGGCTCCATGGCATTCAGAATCTCCACTTTCAGAGTCTGCTGTAGGGCCATGGCATTGACTTTGCCAACATGGGTCAGATGAGTGATGTTGTGGTCTAGGATCTGAGCATGAGAGTTGGAGGAGGAGGCAGCTTCAAGTTTAGCTGTAATTGCTTCCAATTTGGCTGTTGTCTCCTTCAGCTGAGTCTGCAGTTTCTCATTCTCCTCTGCAGCTGACTTAAGAAGGGTTTTACATTCAGTGGCTCTTGCTTCAGCATCATCAAGTCTGTTTTTATAGGAGCTCTCCAAGCGGTTGATTTCATTTGTATAGAGATCAGTAAACTTCTTTGTTCTGTCTGCTGATTTCTTCATTTCTAAGTTGAGATACTCCTCTAGCTGATTATGGAGTGCCTCACCGAACTTGTCATCTATGTCAAGGATTTTTTCGGTGAGACGAGTCTTCTGCTCATGAATGGCCTTCTCTACAATTCTGGCTAGCTGCATGCCTAGCCCTTTGGCGAAGTGTGTGTCTATTGCTTCCTTGACCTGAGCACACACATCTGCTCGAATATCTATAGATGAAGTAGAGGGAGAGGCAATACCTTGAGTTTCTTTAGGAAATACAGGGATGATAGGCTGTTTGTAGGAAACTAGAGCCATTCCTTTTTCTTCAGCAGAGAGATAACTTTCTTGAAGAAAGTCTATTGTAACATCAACCAGACGAGCAAATAATCGACCATTCCTTTGATGAGGTTGATAGATGAAGTGATCAAGCTCATGCTTAGGAAAGAAGTGAGAGGGAACAGACACCACTTCTTTTTCCTTTGCTTCAACTTCAGCTGATTCAGTTGTATCGACTGCAGTTGAGTCTGGTACACAGGGGGCCTCAGAGGGGATTCCTAGAATCCTTTGGCATACTGCTGCAAGGGCCTCTTCTGGCAGCAGTTGAGCAAAAGATATAACTTGAGCAACTTCCTTCTGCTCCATCTCCCAGTCGAGGAAATTAGCCTTACGTCCCATTCCTTCCATGACCTCAAGAAGGTCATCTACATCATCTCTCCTGAGTTCAATCCAGGTGCAGACTCTGAGAACTTGTTCAAACTGAACTGATTCCTCATCAATGCCAGGAATGGTAGACTTGAGCATCTGAGCTATCTTCATCCTCATTATCTTTTCTCTTGTGCACATGGGATAATCCACCATGCTGTACTGAGGCTGAGATGAACCTGCTTGAGCCAGGTCTGCTGGGGCTAAGTCTTTTTGTTCAGATGGGGCAGTGATGATAGGGGATTGAGCGGTTGGAATGGTTTCCTCTGCTGTGTGAGTATCAACAGGGATTTGGGAAGTGATATCTTCTTGATCTTCAGTGGATTGATCATCAGCAGGGTTTTGAGTCTGCTGATCTGGGACTATTTCTACTTGAAGATCAGTAGATGGTTGGGGTTGATGATCTTGGACATCTGCCATTGGAATATCAGCAAGGGTAGGCAAATGTGGCTCTGGGGTTGTTTGAGGCTGGGCTTGTTCCTCTGCTGTGTGAGTATCAGCAGGAATTTGGATATCAGTGTTTGAGGGTTCAGATGGGTTTGAATCATCAGAAGGGTTGAAGGAAGTAATAGGGGCTATGCTCATGGGAGTAGGGAGCCTGGATTTCTTGGTTTTCTTAGTGAAAGAAGAATTGTTCTTCTTTCTCTTCTGACCCTTCGACAATTTAGAAGGAGTAAAAGTGAGAGAGGGATTAGAGGTACCTGCCTTCTTCAAGGGAGTGGCATCTGAATCAGATGGGGAGATGAGTCCTGATCTGATTAGAAATCGTCTTTGTCCTAAGGTCTGATTGTCGTCATCATCAT
Source organism: Galeopsis tetrahit (assembly GCA_963675135.1). Classification (NCBI taxonomy): domain Eukaryota; kingdom Viridiplantae; phylum Streptophyta; class Magnoliopsida; order Lamiales; family Lamiaceae; genus Galeopsis; species Galeopsis tetrahit. Next base: position 60,664,678 of record OY776121.1, on the reverse strand, counting down.
CCTCAGCAGCCTTCTCCTGAGCCTCTTCTTTGGATGGCTCCTCTTCTTCTTCAGCAGAGTCATGAACAGACTCTTCTGCCTCCTTAACAACATCTTTGGAAGATGTTTCAGCCAACAACTTCCTCTTCTCTTCTTTCAACCTTGCTGCCTCAACAAGAGCTTCCTTTCTCAAATAATACTTGGAGATGTGGAAGGTCTTATGATGTCCCATCTTGTACTTCTTTGGGAGAATATCTGGAAGGATGATGCTCAGCTTGTTGACAAAGCTGACTGTAGCTGACACCTTCCATTCCCTCGATTGCAAGTCCAGAGTAACTTTCTTTGCTTCAAGGGAAATTCTATCCAAGAATAACCCTTGCCAGTCTCCATCAATCTGATCCCAGATTGCAGCCATAACTCTAACCTTCAAAGTAGTAACTGCATCATGGCTAAAAGTGTTACCAAGAAACATCTTGCCTGCAATGTCCATCAGGGTTTGAAACTTAGGTTCAAGTTGGGATTTCTTGAGTCCAGAGGCATCAATAGCCTTGATTCTTCCATTAGTAAACATCTCCATATACTCCTTTTCTCTACCCATGATGTAGTTGGAGATATTTATCTTCCCCCTCGACAAGCCGAACAGTTCATGAAGAATTTCTCTTGTTACCTTGACTCTGTGTCCACCCATGACACTTTCAACTTGAGATCCCTTCATTACAGCGTTTGCGTAGAAAGCCAGCACATCTTGTTCATAGAAGTTTGTTGGTGCTGCTTCCAGAAAGTCACGAAGGTTGAGGTTGATACATCGAAGAAGTATCTCCTTGTTCTCTGCTGTATGCTTGCCCTTAAAAAACAGAGCATTCTAGGTGAATATCTTCCCTTCCGTAGACCATTTTGTTGCATCTAGAGGTCCGGTGCTCTTGGTCTTCTCGTCATAAATTTCAATGATTGCCATTTTGAGTATTTGAGTGTAATGGTTTGGAATGCTTAAGAAGGTTTGCAGAACGAGAGAATTTGAGAGCAATTTAGTAATGTGAGCGAAAGGGTTTGGGAGAGATGTTAAGAGTTGTATATATACTCCAGCAATTCTTGATCTAACGGTCAGATTATATTTTAATGTGGAGTAGTGCCCAAGATTTCCTTCTTTGATTCCGGGCCATTCCTTAAATTTGCCGACTGAATTTGCCATGTGGCAACTGTTGATTTGCTGGCAATATGGTAATCAAGTATTAATGACATCATTACCAAAAATAGCCGTTGTGACTAATTTTGTGGCAAGAATTGATCATCAAGGCCATTTTCTATAAGTGAATTGCATTCCTTATATAGGCCAATTTCTTTAATTACATTCAGAAATAAATCTAGAATGAATTACATGATCAAAGATAGTCATTATGCTCTAAAATAAAGTCTTCTTATCAGCAGAGTGAAGTCTTCTGATTTCATCGAAATGTCTGCTGATTTTCCTTGAAAGTCTTCTGGTCAGCTGAGTTGGTCTTCTGATCAGGTGAGTAGAGGATAGGGGTTTGCTGTGATGATCCAACCTGGATGGATCCTTCCAACTTTATTGTGAGTGATGATCCAACCTGGTTTGATGGATCTTTCAGCTCCTTCTTTTAACCAAGTGGGACTAGCCTAGATGAAATCCCACTGGCTCAACTGCTCCTCACCATCGGATGTTCCTCATCATCAGATGGGATGTAGCATCTAATGTGTCCTTGTTGAATTTCTTCGCTTCTTTTGAAAGAGAAGAAAAGTTGGAAGAGGCTTCAATGGAGTATGAAGAGAGAGCCATGGACTTGGTCTCCTTGACATGTTTTGACAAAGTGGTCTTTGATAGCAAGCTATCCATGTAGAACTTCCCCCTGGAGAAGAAGCTCTGCTTGCTTGCTACTTTGTCCTCTGCATCTCTTCTTCCTTTAGTTTTCAACAAGAACGTCTCTTCTTTCTTTAGTTTTCATAGGCATACTTATGTTGGGTAGCCCAAGTATGCTGATCTGCATCATCTTCATCTTTTGGACAAATCTTCATCTCCTTCACCCAAGACCTTGGTTGAGGGATGATCTCCATTCCATCTCTTCTCTCGATTATCTCCATACCTGAAACAAGAATAATAGTTAGTGATTTGTGTTCTTAGGTGTTCTCATAACTTTCTCCTTTTATAGAGGTAGAAATGAGGTAATGGAGCATAAGATGACAAAAACTATAGAGTTGATAGGTCTGAATTTCTGAAAAGCTATTTCTTAAGATCAACAATGAGATTCTTGATCTAAGGGTTTACATTTAAAGAGATTCAGACTCTATCTTATGGAATGCAGAATTTATAAATTTTTGAACAAGAGTTATTTGGAATCCGTACAGTGGATGTATACTGTTGAGTCGGTGAGGATGGTGTATTAATCCAACCAAGTATGACTCACTAATATACTGTATACTTGTATAGTGATAAAGTATTTTATGAAGAATAGTTTATTACTATACATAGATATACATTGCTTAAGTATAGATTACCAATTAACTCTATTCAAGTCTTCTAAATGTAAGTATATAATGCAATGCAGATTATAGAGTATTTCATCAAGGATTCTTAAGGTATCATTGATTCCCCCTTGATTAGATGACTCTATGTTTTCCCTCAGCTTTATTTGTCTTCATCGGGAATAACTTACCTGAAGATGAGGGTGTCTATTCACCTCATCTGATCCTCCTAGTCTGCTGCAATTGTATCAGCTGAGGCCTTCAGCTGATCTTGTGCTCTTCATGTGCTTGGATCCAAGAGTCCTAAGCTATAGCATAGGGTCTTGAATCTTTCTTCAGCTAGGGGCTTAGTCAAGATGTCTGCTCTTTGGATATCTGTGTGAATTTTCTCCATCTTGATGTCCTTCTTTTCAAGGTGGTCTCTTATAAAATGGTGTCGAATGTCGACATGCTTGCATCTTGTGTGTAGGACTGGATTTTGAGTGATGGCAATGGCGCTGCTGCTGTCACAGTAGATAGGGACTTCTCTTGCCTCTACATTGTAATCCTTGAGTTGTTGAACTAGCCAGAGCAGCTGACTACAACAACTACCAGCTGCCATGTATTCTGCTTCAGTGGTGGAGGTTGCAACTGAGGTTTGCTTCTTAGAGAACCATGATATCAGCTTGTTTCCTAGAAATTGACAGGTTCCTGATGTGGATTTCCTATCAATTCTACATCCTCCATAGTCTGAGTCAGAATAACCACTCAATTCTAGATTGTCATCAGCAGGGTACCATAGTCCTAGATTGACTGTTCCTTTTAGGTACTTGAGAATTTTCCTTGCAGCTTCTAGATGACTTTGCTTTAGGTTTGCTTGAAACCTAGCACATACTCCTACAACAAATGTTATGTCTGGTCTGCTAGCTGTAAGATATACTAGAGATCCAATAAGTGCTCTATATTCAGCTTGATCAACTGCCTTTCCAGACTCATCTGGTTCCATTTTAAATGATGTCATCATTGGAATTCTTGCAGTCTTACTTTGTAGAACTTTGAATCTTTCAAATAGGCTTTTGGTGTACTTGGACTGATTAATGAAGATCCCTTCTGAATTCTGTTTGACTTGGAGTCCTAGGAAGTAATTCATCTCACCCATCATACTCATTTCGAATTTTCCTTGCATAAGTTCAGAGAACTTGTTGCACATATCTTGATTTGGTGATCCAAATATAATATCATCTACATATGTTGGGATGTAAATTCACCCTAAGCCCCACTTCATGTTAGAATAGTTTTGATGTCCAAAACACTTAGAGTTTATAAATGTAATAGGATCAGCTGACTTTGTATAGAACAGCTTAGACTAGTCTTGTGTGATCAACTGTATAGATATCAGTCGATTAGCACAGTCCAGGCTTACATGCGCTCCCTCAAGATGAGAAGAGTAGAAGACATGTAGAAGATCCTTGAAGGCCAGTTAAGTAAGGTGCTTGTATACCTACTTATCTAATGGAGTCCAAGATTGAAGATGGCCTAAAGCAGCACAAATAATTCACAGATAAGACGAGTGTTACTCGACTGATATCAGTAGACTAGTAGTTCAGATCAGAAGACTATGTACTCTTCCAAGACTCGGCTGATTCCCAAAGTCATCTTGCAATTCAAATGAAGACCTTCCTTATTTAGAAGATTGACATGATCCCAGGATTGGAGCAATCAACCAGCTGGAATCAAGGAATCAAGCCAATATGGAAAGATTGTCCCAACGGCTAGTTGCAAGCAATCACCATTATAAATACAAGAGGATGAGAAATCACAAGCACGAGATCACATCGAGAGAATTAAACAAGCTAAGCAAGCAATCAAGCAAAAACCATACTGTTCTAAGAATTCTCCAAGAGCCCAGAAAGCCTTAGAATACTTTTAGCTCTTAAGTGATTTCTATCCAACCCATATGAACCTAAAACCTGTTCATATTGTATATCAATTGTTTTAGGCATAGTGGATAAGCAATTTATAAGCTTGAACCATTAGTTGGATACACTTCAAAAACCCCAAACCCTCACCGAAAGGTTAAAGTTTTTGAACCCCTCAAAGTGCAAGTGCTTACAATCACCTGTGGAGACCGTAGCTGTTAGGACGGCTCAGATCTCAAAGTCCTATCCTTGGGACTATAAAGGTCAAGACCCTTGTAATTTGTGGTAAATTAAAGGGATTAAACATCACGTTAGGACGTGAGAGTGGACGTAGGATCGTATATCCGAACCACTATAAACCTGGTGTTATTTATCTTTCTGCACTTTACATTTCTGTCTCTCCATATATTTTATATAGTGCATACTGTGTTTTCAACTTTCTTCAACTAAGGCCACAACTTTCAAACTAGCATCAACTGAGTACTTTCATTAAGCAAAACAAGTTAACACTTTCATAAGTAATAAAAGAACGAGTCTAAAACAAGGCCTACCATAATTCCGCATATAACCTCCTCTATCAGATCACTATAGTCACCTGGACCAGCAGACTTGTAGTCCAGCTGACATAGCAATCAGAAGAGGTTCCCAACTCTCTTGAAAAAGTTTTAAAGTCTATTCACCCCTCCCCTCTAGAATTTAATCCCATTCACTACTCGTTCAGGGACCAACAAGTGGTATCAGAGCAGTGGTTCTAACGGACTACTGTCTCTAGATTATCAGAAGACTTGAGGGAGTCTCTCTGTAGTCCTCTTGAACAGATCTTTTTCTTTTGAAAAACTTGTTTTCGAAAACTCATACAGCATGAGTGCTAATATGCGTAAGTTGCCTAAGTTTTCAGTGGAGGATTATGATTACTGGAAGATCAGGATGAGGAAGAATCTCACATCAGTCCACTACAAGATGTGGTCAGTAATCACTGAAGGCCCAATCACCATCATGGCAGTCAACACTGCAAATGGTGATCCAGAAGTTCCAGTTGGAGAACTTGCCCCCAAGCCGATGAAGGATCTCACACCAGAAGAGATGAAGTAGTCAAATCTTGACAGCATTGCTCAAGATTACATCATGCAAACTCTTCCAAATGAGTACATTGCAAAAGTAATCAATTGTGAAATAGCTAAGGATATGTGGGATGCTCTAGCACTCCTCTGTGAAGGAACTGAGCTGATTAAGGAGAGCAAGTTGACAACAGCAGTTAAGAAGTTTGAACATTTCAAGATGCAACCAGAAGAGTCTATTGATCAACTAGACAATAGATTTACCAAGATCATCAATGAGATAGAATCTCTGGGCAAGAAATATACAAATAGAGAGAAAAATCTAAAGATCTTAGACTCTCTAACCAAGAAATGGAGACTCAAGAAGACCATCATCAAAGATACTCAAGATATCAAGGAGTGGTCTACACAGACTCTATTTCAGAACCTAAAAGCTCATGAATATGATCTTGAAAGAGAAGAAAACTCAGGAAGTGATGAACCTACTGCAACCCCATCTACTTCCAAGACTGTAGCTTTCAAGGCAGCAAATACAAAAGCTGCAAGCACCTCATCTGGCAAGACCTCTTTGAAAACAGAAGACTTTGAAGGATCAGACATGAGTCTGAAAGAGCAAATGACCCTTATGATCAAAAGATTCGAAAGGATGAACACTCTCAACAGCAAATATAGAAAATTCTATAGAAACTACAAAGATAGAAGAGCCAGTTCACCCTCTAGAGGCTCCAGAGAAAGAACACCAGAAAGGTATCCTAGAAAGGATATGGAGTCATCTGACAGCCGAGGCTCCAGAAGAAGAGATGCCACTCCTCCAAGGAAAGGCAGTTCAAATCAAAAACCTGGAGCATGCTTCAATTGTCGCAAACCAGGACATTATGTCTATGAATGCCCTGAGCTGGATGACAAAGAAGAAAGAAGGCCAAGAAGAGACAGAAGAAATTCAGATAAGCAAGCAATGGTGACTGAAGAATCTGAATATCAAAGTGATGAACTTCCTACATCACCAGACTGTCAAATCTACTCAGATGATTCAGATGATCTAGCTATGATGGCCATAGGATAAAATGAGGTAAATTCCTATACTACTACTTTCCATTCACCTATTTTCTCACAAACAGATGATATAAATTCATTTGAAGGCGAATCAGAAGACACCTATTATCAATCGTTAAGAAAGGTAAAAGGTGATCTGGATATAGCCACTAGAGCTTTTATAGAAGTGGAATAGGAGAATAAGGATTTAAGGAAAGAAATTGCTAGGTTGAAAAAGGATAAGTTTGATAACACCCCTGAGTTAGTCACAATGAATGAAAGATTGACCAAAGAAGTGGAACTTCTTAAGGAAGAAAATACCACAACAACTCAGTTGTATGAGGGGATGTTAGAAACTCAAGCCTTAGAAACCAAGGAATTTCGTATACTACAATCTAAGTTCGATGACCTCTTCCAAGCACACAAGCTCTTAGAAAAGGAGAAGGAATGCCTAAATCAAAAGATATCAGAGTTCAATAAAGCCTCGACTACTATTGAAAGTATCTCTGAATATTATAGATCAAATGGCAATAAGATGGGTTTTGGCTATGAACGTAATCCATCAACATCCTCTCCAGCTGGGGGTAGTACACCTAACAAGTGCACTACTCAGACACATGAACAAGGTGAGTGTTCTAAACACAATGAACCTAATATGAACCAAAAGGCATCTGTACCAACTAAGGCTAACTATTCCAACACCAAAAACGGTAAAAGAAAAGTTAACCCCAAACCTGTACAGAGGAACAGCAAACAGCCTAGACCATCTCGTCTGAGACAGTCTCAGCTGTATGCTGCTCCAGCCAAGAAGAAGAAATCTTCTTCACACAAATCTGTTCTCTTTGCACCCCCTATCTCTTATGATATTGTGAGAACAGAGGAGTATGGTCCATATGATCGTGTGCATCGACCAGCTAATGCACCTAGGCCGAATGTAACTAGTCAAAAGATAATGTATGTACACTCCTATAAAGGGAAACCATTTGACTATTACTTAGTTGACACAAACAACAAATCAGATCAGTCCAAGGTGTTAACTGGTAAGATTTGGTTCTGTGATGCCCGAGGGAAACAACTCAAGTGCTCAAGGTTGTTCAAACGACTAATGTATATGTGGGTTCCCAAGGGTAGTACTAACACCCAAGGACCCAAGACAAAATGGGTACCTAAGACTTAACCTTTCTTGCAGGAAAGGAGGGACCTATACAGAAAAGGAGGTCTAGCAGGAGAGATATGGTACATAGATAGTGGATGCTCAACTCATATGACTGGAACCAAAGACCTGCTGACCAACTACACAGAAAAGAAAGGTCCAAAAGTCTTCTTTGGTGATAACGCGCACGGTAACACAAAAGGATATGGCACCCTTAAAAATGGTGACATTGAGGTACATGATGTATCATATGTAGAAGGTTTAAAGTTTAATTTATTATCTGTTTCTCATTTCAGTGGCACGGGTTACTCAGTAAAATTCTCTAAAGATGAGTGTCTCATAAGTGATAAAAGAACAAAACAAAACCTTCTAACAGGATCTAGAAAAGGAAGTATGTATCTTGCAAATTGGAACAGTTGTCCTAAGGATACATGTCTGCTTGTGAAGAGCCCTAAAGATGTCAGTTGGCTATGGCACAAACGTCTTAGTCATCTGAACTTTAAGACTATGAACAAGTTAGCAAGGGAATCCTTAGTTGATGGTCTGCCTAATGAACTCTACTGTAAAGATCAGGTCTGTGATGCATGTCAACAAGGAAAGCAAACAAAGGTCTCTTTCAAGACCAAGAAGACAGCATCAACCAGCAGAGCTCTTGAATTGCTTCACATGGATCTATTTGGACCAGTCACTCCAACTACACTTACAGGGAGAAAGTATACCCTCATTGTTGTAGATGACTACTCCAAGTTAGATTGTCTTCTTATACAAGAAGAGTGAAACTCAGCAGAAGCTTCCTGAACTATTAAAGAGGATCCAAGTAGAGAAAGGAGAACCTATTGTGAAAATTAAAAGTGATAAAGGCACTGAATTTATTAACTCTTATATTATTGCCTATTGTACTTCTAATGGTATTCAGCATGAGACAAGTGCAGCAAGAACACCACAACAAAATGGTGTAGCTGAAAGAAGAGTCAGAACGCTCAAAGAAGCTGCAAGAACACTCCTTGCTGAATTCTCCACTCCTAAGAAGCTTTGGGCAGAAGCTATCAACACAGCTTGTCACACTCAAAACAGGTCAGGTATTCACAAAATCCATGAGAAAACCCCATATGAACTGTGGAAAGGAAGAAAACCTAGAGTATCTTACTTTCATATATTTGGTTGTAAGTGTTTCATTCACAACAATGGGAAAAGTAAGTTGAATGCTTTTGATGCCAAAGCAGATGAGGGGATATTCTTGGGATACTCCTTAACTAGCAAAGCATTTAGAGTATTCAACAAACGAACCCTTCTTGTGGAAGAAACACCTCATGTTGTTTTTGATGAATCTTGTGAAAAGAGTGCAGTAGAAACAAACTCAGCTGTAGATCAGATGAAGAAACTAGTGATCAAGACCAGGTCTGATGAGTTTATTGAAGTCAATGAACCATTTCCTGAAGAACCAGAGGAGGATAAACCACACAGACCAGTCACTAGATCTCAAACTCAAGCTGAACAAGCTGTCCATAATCAAGATGCAACAATCCCAAATGCAAGGGGGAATGATCTCTTTGACACACAAGATACAGATGATGATCGACCTAATCAAGTCAACCCTTTTGATGGCACTAGAACAGATGAGAATCCAAGCTCATCTAATGCAGATACTTCTGTAAGACATACATGGAGAAACAACCATCCATCAAACCTCATCTTAGGAGGAGCAGACTCAGGTGTAAAGACCAGAAGACAACTGAATCAGAACCCTCAATCATCTATGTTCTGCTGGTGTGCCTTCTTGTCCAACATTGAACCAGCTGACATAGAAGAAGCAATGACTGATAGCAATTGGATCACTGCTATGCAAGAGGAACTAAACAAATTCGAAAGAAATGAAGTATGGGAATTGGTAGATCGTCCTGAAAACCACAATGTAGTAGGAACAAAGTGGGTATTCAAGAATAAAAAGGACGAAAATGATGTGATAACTAGAAATAGAGCAAGGCTAGTTGCAAAAGGATACTCACAATCTGAAGGAATTGACTATGATGAAACCTTTGCTCCAGTAGCCAGATTAGAAGCCATTCGACTGTTTCTAGCTTATGCATCATATATGGGCTTCAAGGTATATCAAATGGACGTCAAGAGTGCTTTTCTGAATGGTATTCTGGTAGAAGAAGTGTATATAGAACATCCTCCAGGATTCGAAAAAGGAGATCAAGTATATCGTCTGAAGAAGGCCCTCTATGGTCTGAAGCAAGCTCCCAGAGCCTGGTATGACACATTGTCACAATTCCTACTTGACAATGGTTACACAAAAGGCAAAGTTGACAGAATACTTTTCAGAATACAAGAAGGAGAAGACATTCTAATGGTGCAAATATATGTAGATGATATTATATTTGGATCACCAAATCAAGATATGTGCAAAAAGTTTTCTGAACTTATGCAAGGAAAATTCGAAATGAGTATGATGGGTGAGATGAATTACTTCCTAGGACTCCAAGTCAAACAGAGTTCAGAAGGGATCTTCATCAATCAGTCCAAGTACACCAAAAGCCTATTAGAAAGATTCAAAGCTCTACAAAGCAAGACTGCAAGAATTCCAATGATGACATCCTTTAAAATGGAAACAGATGAGTCTGGAAAGGCAGTTGATCAAGCTGAATATAGAGCACTTATTGGATCTCTACTATATCTTACAGCTAGCAGACCAGACATAACATTTGTTGTAGGAGTATGTGCTAGGTTTCAAGCAAACCCAAAGCAAAGTCATCTAGAAGCAGCAAGGAAAATTCTCAAGTACCTAAAAGGAACAGTCAATCTAGGACTATGGTACCCTGCTGATGACAATCTAGAACTGAGTGGTTATTCTGACTCAGACTATGGAGGATGTAGAATTGATAGGAAATCCACATCTGGAACCTGTCAATTCCTAGGCAACAAGTTGATATCATGGTTCTCAAAGAAGCAAACTTCAGTTACAACTTCCACCACTGAAGCAGAATATATGGCAGCTGGAAGTTGTTGCAGTTAGGAGTGTTCAAAAAAAAACCGGACCGGAAAAAAGACCGGAACCGGTCCGGACCGGACCGGAACCGGACCGACCAGTTAGATTCCGGTCCGGGAAATTTTGGATTCCGGTCTTCCGGTCCGGTCCAAGACCGGAATTTTCCGGTCCGGACCGGTTTGGACCGGAATTTTTTTTTTTTTAATTTTTTTAATATTTTTTTACTAATGCACTCTCAATTATTTTTCAAAACCAAGTAATGTGTTGAGATCTTATTACATTTTTTACAAATATATAATTTAACAAACATATTTAATTTATTTTTAGGGTCAAAAGATCATTAATAACAATGTAAATAAAATTCACATTGACGTAATGAAGAGCAAACACTTTAATTTTCATACACAAATTCATCAATCTTGTTCTTGGTTCCATAAATTTAAAAAAAAAATTAAAAAAAAAAAAAAAACAATTCCGGTCCAACCGGTCCAAACTCCGGTCTCCGGTCCGACCTTTTGGTAAGATTCCGGTCCCGATCCAAACCGGTCCCGGTCCGGTCCGGTCCGGTTTTGGACCGGTGCACACCCCTAGTTGCAGTCAGCTGCTCTGACTAGTTCAACAACTCAAGGATTACAATATAGAAGCAAGAGAAGTCCCTATCTACTGTGACAGCAGCAGCGCCATTGCCATCACTCAAAATCCAGTCCTCCACACAAGGTGCAAGCATGTCGACATTCGACACCATTTCATAAGAGACCACCTTGAAAAGAAGGACATCAAGATGGAGAAAATTCACACAGATATCCAAAGAGCAGACATCTTGACTAAGCCCCTAGCTGAAGAAAGATTCAAGACCCTATGCTATAGCTTAGGACTCTTGGACCCAAGCACATGAAGAGCCCAAGATCAGCTGAAGACCTCAGCTGATACATTTTGCAGCAGACTAGGAGGATTAGATGAGGTGAATAGACACCCTCATCTACAGGTAAGTTCTTTCCCAATGAAGACAGATAGAGCTGAGGGAAAACTTAGAGTTATCTAATCAAGGGGGAATCTATGATACCTTAAGAATCCTTGATGAAATACTCTAAAATATGCATTGCATAGTATACATATATATATATATAGCAGACTTGAACAAAGTTATTTGATCTCTTTACTCTAAGCAATGTATAACTATGTATTTTAATAAACTATTCTTCATAAAATACTTTATTCATATACATAAATATAGTATACTACTGAGTCATACTTGGCTGGATTAATACACCATCCTCACCGACTCAACAGTATGCATGCACAGTACGGATTTCAAATAACTCATGGTCAAAATTTATAATTTCTGCATTCCATTAGATAAAGTCTGAATATCCTTAAATGTGTACCCTTGGATCAAGAATCTCACTGCTGATCTTAAGAAATCACTTTTCAGAAATTCAGACCTATCACTTCTATAGTTTTGTCATCTTTCTCTCCACTACCTCATTTCTACCCCTATAAAAGGAGAAGTTATGAGAACACCTAAGAACACAAATCATCTAACACTATTCTTGATTCAGGTATGGAGACAATTGAAAGAAGAGATGGAACGGAGATCATTCTTCAACCAAAATCTTGGGTGAAGGAGATGAAGATTTGTCCAAAAAATGAAGATGATGCAGATCTATATACATGGCTTACTCAACCTGAGTATGCTCATGAAAGCTAAAGGAAGAAGAGACGTTCTTGTTGAAAGCTAAAGGAGGAAGAGATGCAGAGGACAAAGTAGCAAGCAAGCAGAGCTTCTTCTCCAGAAGGAAGTTCTACATGGAGAGCTTGTTATCAAAAGCTACTGTGTCTAAACAGAACATGAAGGCTGAGTCCATGGCCCTCTCTTCAACTCCATTGAAGCACCCCTCAACCTTTCTTCCCTTTCAAGAGAAGCGAAGAAATTCAACAAGAGCACATTAGATGCTACATCCCATCTGATGATGAGGAACATCTGATGGTGAGAAGCAGTTAAATCAGTGGGATTTTGTCTAGGCCAGTCTCACTTGATTTAAAGAAGGAGCTGAAAGATCCATCAAACCAGGTTGGATCATCACTCACAATAAAGCTGGAAGGATCCATCCAGGTTGGATCATCACAGCAAACATCGTTTCCTCTACTCAGTTGATCAGAAGATCAACTCAGCTGACCAGAAGACTTTTCAAAGAAAATCAGCAGACATCTTGAAGAAATCAGAAGACCTCACTTTGCTGACCAAACCACTCCAATTTAGAGTATAATAACTAGTCTTGATCATGTAATTCATTCTAGATTTATTCCTGAATGTAATTAAACAAATTGGCTTATATAAGGAATGCAATTCTCTTATAGAAAACGGCCTTGATGATCAATTCTTACCATAAATTAGTCACAACGGCTATTTTTGGTAATGATGTCATTAATACTCAAGTACCATATTGCCAGCAAATCAAATATTGCCACATGGCAAAACCAGCCGGCAAATTTAAGAAATCAAAGAAGGAAATCTTGAGCTCTACTCCAAATTAAACCCAAATCTGACCGTTAGATCAAAACTTTCTGGAGTATATATTCACACCCTTAAAAACTCTTCCAAACCCTGTCGCTCATATTACTCTCTCTCGTTCTGCAAATTTCTTTCAAGCCTTCAAACCCTAACACTCAAAATCTACTATGGCAATCATTGAAATTTACGACGAGAAGACCAAGAACACTGGCACCTTGGATGCTGTAAAGTGGTCCAAGGAAGGGAAGATTTTTACGGAGAATGCTCTGTTCTTCAAAGGCAAACACACAGATGAGAACAAGGAGATATTGCTTCGGTGCGTCAATCTTAAACTCAGAGACTTTCTGGAAGCAGCTCCAACTAATGTTTATGAACAAGATGTACTGGCATTCTATGCAAACGCTGTGATGAAGGGTTCTCATGTTGAAAGTGTCATGGGTGGACACAAAGTCAAGGTTACAAGGGAAATCCTTCAAGAATTCTTTGGCCTGTCAAGGGGGAAGATAAATATCTCCAATTACATCATGAATAGAGAAAAGGAGTATATGGAGATGTTTACTGGTGGAAAAATCAAGGCTGCTGATGCAATTGGACTCAAGAAATCCCAACTTGAACCAAAATTCCAAACCTTGATGGATATTGCAGGCAAGATGTTACTTGGTAACACATTCAGTCATGATGCGGTTACTACTTTAAAGGTTCGAGTAATGGCTGCAATCTGGGATCAGATCGATGGAGACTGGCAAGGACTATTCCTAGAAAGAATTGCCCTTGAGGCGAAGAAAGTCACTTTGGACTTACAATCGAAGGTATGGAAGGTAGCAGCTACAGTCAGCTTTGTCAACAAGCTGAGCATCATCCTTCCAGATATTCTCCCAAAGAAGTACAAGATGGGACCTCATAAGACCTTTCACATCTCCAAATACTATTTGAGAAAGGAAGCTCTTGCTGAGGCAGAAAGGTTGAAAGAAGAGAAGAGGAAGCTGTTGGCTGAGAAGGCAGCACAAGAGTCTGATCATGACTCTGCTGAAGAAGAAGAGGAGCCAACCAAAGAAGAGGCTCAGAAGAAGGCTGCTGAGGATGATGATGATGATGACAATCAGACCTTAGCACAAAGACGATATCTAATCAGATCAGGGCTCATCTCCCCATCTGATTCAGATGCCACTCCTACTGCCTCTCCCTTGAAGAAGGCAGGTACCTCTAAACCCTCTCCCACTCTTACTCCTTCTAAATTGTCAAAGGGTCAGAAGAGAAAGAAGAATAATTCTTCCTTCAACAAAAAGTCCAAGAAATCGAGGCTTCCTACTCCCATGTTAATAGCCCCGATTGCATCCTTCAACCCCTCTGATGATTCTAACCCATCTGAACACTCAAACACTGATATCCAAATCCCTGCTGATACTCACACAGCAGAGGAACAAGCACAACCTACCACAACCCCTGAATCGTTGTTGCCAACCCCTGCTGATGCTCAAACAACAGACATCCAATCACAGATCTCTGATGATCAAACTCAGATTCCATCAAACACCCCTACTGACATTCACACAACAGATGTCCAAGCACTACAGGTTCAACCTTCTACTGATCTTCATGAAGGTACTATACCAGACCAGCAGACTCAAAACCCTGTTGATGAACAGATCAGTGAAGATCAAGAACATATCACTTCCCAAATCCCTACTGATACTCACACAGCAGAGGAAACTACCCCACATACGCAAACTCCTACCATCATTGATTCTTCTATTCCAGAAGACATGGCACCAGCAGACCTTGCTCAAGCTGGTCCCTTTCTACCTCAGTACAGAATGGTACACTACCCTATGTGCACACGGGAGAAGATAATGAGGATGAAGATAGCAAACCTGCTCAAGTCTACTATTCCTGGTATTGATGAGGAATCAGTTCAGTTTGAACAAGTTCTCAGAATCTGCACCTGGATTGAACTCAGGAGAGATGATGTGGATGACCTTATTGAGGTCATGGAAGGAATGGGAGGAAAAGCTAATTTCCTCGACTGGGAAATGGAGCAAAAAGAAGTTGCTCAAGTTACATCTTTTGCTCAACTGCTGCCCGAAGAAGCCTTTACAGCAGTATGCCACAGAATTCTAGGAATTCCACCTAATGATGCCTCTATCCCAGAAGGCATATCAGGTCAGCAGACAGATGACACAGCAAAAGTGAATGACTCAGCTGCGTCCGTTCCTGCGAAAGACTCAGCTGAACCAGCTAACAGTACCGAGATTGAAAGAGAAGTAATCACTATTCCTGATCACTTCATGCCTAAGGATACTCTAACTCACTTCATTGACAAAGGAGACACCATCATGTCCCACCTGGTTAAGGCCACTACCTCATTTCTCAATGAAGAGTACCTTTCAGCTGAAGAAAGAGGCAAAGCCCTGACTGTTCATCCAAAGCCTCAAGGTACTGCCTCCACTTCTACTTCAACAGCTGACTATACAGCAGACATATGCTCACAGGTCAAGGCTGCAATAGACCTACACTTTGAAAAGGGTTTAGGCCTACAGCTTGGAAGATATGTTGAAAAGGCGGTTAAGGAGCAGAGAACTCGTCTTCATGACCAGATCATTGACATTGAAGACAAGTTTGGAGAATCACTTCACAATCAGATAAGTGAGTATCTGACCAGCATTCTGAAGAAGGCAGGCGACTATTCCACCAGGTTTGCTGATCTCTACACTAATGAGGTCAACCGCATGGAAAACACCTACAAGAAAAGAATTGAAGATGCTGAAGCAAGAGCTACTGAAGGTCGAGCTCTTCTCCAATCAGCTACAGCAGAGAATGAAAAACTTCAGATTCAGCTGAAGGAGACAGCAACCAAATTGGAAGCACTTACAGCTAAACTAGAAGCTGCCTCCTCCTCCAACTCTCATGCTCAGATTCTAGACCATAGCATCACTCATCTGACTCATATTGGCAAAGTCAATGCCATGGCTCTTCAACAAACTCTCAGAGTGGAGATTCTGAATGCCATGAAGCCTTTTGCGGCTGCACTTGCTGAAGCCAAAAAGGGGGAAGATGTATTGATAAAAGCTCTAGAGAAGACTACTGCACAGCAAGCTGTAATGGTAGTATCTCAAGATGAGCTGAATGAAACCTTGGGTGGTCTATCAAACAAAATCAAGAGCAAGCAAGGCAAAGGCAAAGAAATTGCTCAGGAAGACATCCAAACTCCCACTCAAGCAACTGCCAAAAGTCTGCAGATCACTGCCTCTACAGAACAAGTTCCTGAGAAGAGGATGACTAGGAAAAGGAAGGCAGATGAGCAAGCAGATGAGGAAGATAGCCAAACTCAGGAAAGCTCTCAAGGACAAAGCATTGAAAGAAAATGCTCTGGCACAGAAAGATAAAGTTCCGGTGTTTGATAGCAACTATGTGGATTATCTAGCCCTTCAAGATGAGCTACCAAGGTGGTACCCTCTGAAGAAGAAATGGCAAATTCAACACCACATTGTAAGAAAATTTGGCCCTCTCCCAACCTATGAAGATGAATTCTTCCAGTTCAATCAATTCATGAACATTGAAGATCAAGAGTTCTGGAAAGAAGTAGTCAAGACAGCCAAAGAACTTGACAACTGCAGAATTCTAACTCCTGAAGAACCCAAATGGGATCCTCTCACTCTGGATTCTGGAAGAACATACTTAATTGAAGTCAAAAGGATCCTAGAAAAGATCTATGAAGAGGAGAATGTTACAGACCTGCAGCACATGGAAGAAGTTCGATCTCGTCTGTACCTTGCTTTCCGCATCTGAAGATCAGAAGACCTGATGAAGACCTCTTTCAAAGCTTTAAAGAAACTATTACTTGTAATCTGTAAAAGTTCTATATATATTCAAGTTTAGTTCTCTTTGCTCTCAAGACAAACTCTCATTGTCTTCATCAAATACTTCAGTTTTTATGAAGTTTATAAACTCTTATCTTATCTTATTAAGAGCATTTATCATATATAGTTTTGGCTTCATCAAAAAGGGGGAAATTGTTGGGATATAAATTCACCCTAAGCCCTACTTGATGTTAGAATAGTTTTGATGGCCAAAACACTTAGAGTTTATAAATGTAATAGGATCAGCTGACTTTGTATAGAACAGCTTAGACTAGTCTTGTGCGATTGACTGTATAGATATCAGTTGATCAGCACAGTCCAGGCTTACATGCGCTTCCTCAAGATGAGAAGAGTAGAAGACATGAAGACTAGGAGATCCTTGAAGACCAGTTAAGATAGGTGCTTGTATACCTACTTGACTAATGGAGTCCCAAATTGAAGATGGCCTAAAGCAGGACAAAAGAACTGCCAGATCAGAAGAGTTTTACTTTGCTGATATCAGAAGACAGAAGACTCAAGGCCAGAAGAGTAGTCAGAAGACTAGAAGTTCAGATCTGACGACTATGTGCTCTTTCAGGACTCGGCTGATTCCAAAGTCATCTTGCAATTTAAACAGAGACCTACCTTATTTAGAAGATTGACATGATCCCAGGATTGAAGCAATCAAGCGGCTGGAATCAAGGAATCAAGCCATTATGGAAAGATTGCCCCAATGGCTAGTCAACTCCAACGGCTAGTTGCAAGCAATCACCACTATAAATACAAGAGGATGAGAAATCACAAAAAAAAGAAGAAGTCACAACAAGAGAATTCAACATTTCCAGCAAGCAATCAAGCTAAAGTCGTATTATCTCAAGAATTCTCAAAGAGCCAGAATCCATTAGATTATCCATAGCTCTTAAGTGATTTCTATCCAACCCTTAAGAACCTGAAACCTATTTCACATTGTTTATCATTTGTTTTAGGCAAAGTGATTAAGCAAATTATAAGCTTGAATCACTAGTTGGATACTCTTCAAAAACCCCAAACCCTCTCCGAAAGGTTAAAGTTTTTGAAACCCTCAAAGTGCAAGTGCTTACAATCACTTGTGGAGACCGTAGCTGTTAGGACGGCTCAGATCTCAAAGTCCTATCCTTGGGACTATAAAGGTCAAGACCCTTGTAATTTGCGGTAAATTAAAGGGATTAAACTTCACGTTAGGACGTGAGAGTGGACGTAGGATCGTATATCCGAACCACTATAAACCTGGTGTTATCTACTTTCTGCACTTTACTTTACTGTCATTTCATTTATCTTATATAGTGCATACTGTGTTTTAATTGTCTTCAAAACAAGGCCACAACTTTCAAACGAGCATCAGCTGAGTATTTCTATTAAGTAAATAACTTGGCACTTTCAAAAGAAACTAAGAGAACGAGTCTAAACAAGGCCTACCATAATTCCGCATATAACCTCCTCTATCAGATCACTATAGTCACCTGGACCAGCAGACTTGTAGTCCAGCTGACATAGCAATCAGAAGAGGTTCCCAACTCTCTTGAAAAAGTTTTAAACTCTATTCACCCCTCCCCTCTAGACTTTAATCCCATTCACTACTCGTTCAGGGACCAACATCTTGTTCAAAAATTTATAAATTCTGCATTCCATAAGATAGAGTCTGAATCTCTTTAAATGTAAACCCTTAGATCAAGAATCTCATTGTTGATCTTAAGAAATAGCTTTTCAGAAATTCAGACCTATCAACTCTATAGTGTTTGTCATCTTATGCTCCATTACCTCATTTCTACCTCTATAAAAGAAGGAAGTTATGAGAACACCTAAGAACACAAATCACTAACTATTATTCTTGTTTCAGGTATGGAGATAATCGAGAGAAGAGATGGAATGGAGATCATCCCTCAACCAAGGTCTTGGGTGAAGGAGATGAAGATTTTTCCAGAAGATGAAGATGATGCAGATCAGCATACTTGGGTTATCCAACATAAGTATTCCTATGAAAACTAAAGAAAGAAGAGACGTTCTTGTTGAAAACTAAAGGAAGAAGAGATGCAGAGGACAAAGTAGCAAGCAAGCAGAGCTTCTTCTCCAGTGGGAAGTTCTACATGGAGAGCTTGCTATCAAAGACCACTTTGTCAAAACATATCAAGGATACCAAGTCCATGGCTCTCTCTTCATACTCCATTGAAGCCTCTTCCAACTTTTCTTCTCTTTCAAAAGAAGCGAAGAAATTCAACAAGGACACATTAGATGCTACATCCCATCTGATGATGAGGAACATCCGATGGTGAGGAGCAGTTGAGCCAGTGGGATTTCATCTAGACTAGTCCCACTTGGTTAAAAGAAGGAGCTGAAAGATCCATCAAACCAGGTTGGATCATCACTCACAATAAAGCTGGAAGGATCCATCCAGGTTGGATCATCACAGCAAACCCCTATCCTCTACTCAGCTGATCAGAAGTCCAACTCAGCTGACCAGAAGACTTTCAAGGAAAATCAGCAGACATTTCGATGAAATCAGAAGACTTCACTCTGCTGATAAGAAGACTTTATTTTAGAGCATAATGACTATCTTTGATCATGTAATTCATTCTAGATTCATTCATGAATGTAATTAAGGAAATTGGCCTATATAAGGAATGAAATTCACTTATAGAAAACGGCCTTAATGATCAATTCTTGCAAAAATTCAGTCACAACGGCTATTTTTGGTAATGATGTCATTAGTACTCAATTTCTATTCTGCCAACAAGTCATCTATTGACACATGGCAAATTCAGCCGGCAAAATTAAAGGAATGAGGCGAAATCAAAGAAGGAAATCTTGGGCTCTACTCCAAACATTTAATCGAATCTGATCGATGGATCATTCATCTCTCAAGTTCTTGCTGGAGTATATATACAAACCCTTAAACCTCTTCCAAACTCCTTTCGCTCACAATACACAATTACTCTCAAATCACTCTCGTCCTGAAATATTCTTTCCAAAGCATTCCTACCCTCAATACTCAACATCCAGAATGGGAATCATCAAAATTTACGACGAGAAGACCAAGAGTACCGGCACCTTAGATACTCAAAAGTGGTCTAAGGAAGGAAAAGTTTTCACTGAGAATGCTCTGTTTTTCAAGGGCAAACATACACCTGCGAACAAGGAGATCCTTCTTCGCTGCATCAATCTCAACCTTCGTGATTTTCTGGAAGCAGCACCAACAAATGTTTATGAACAAGATGTGCTGACCTTCTATGCAAACGCAGTGATGATGGATTCTCATGTTGAAAGTGTCATGGGTGGACACAGAATCGAGATCTCAAGGGAGATCCTTCAAGAACTGTTCGGCTTATCAAGGGGAGAGATAGACATCTCTACCTACATCATGGGAAGAGAAAATGAGTATATGGAGATGTTTACTAATGGAAGGGTCAAGGCTGAGGATGCCTCTGGGCTTAAGAAATCACAACTCGACCCTAAATTCCAAACCTTGATGGATATTGCAGGCAAGATGTTGCTTGGTAACACTTTTAGCCATGATGCTGTTACCACTCTAAAAGTTAGAGTTATGGTTGCAATCTGGGATCAGATTGATGGAGATTGGCAAGGGCTATTCTTGAATAGGATTGCTCTTGAGGCCAAGAAGGTTGCTTTGGACCTCCAATCAAGAGAATGGAAGGTCACATCTACTGTCAGCTTTGTCAACAAGCTGAGTGTTATCCTTCCAGAAGTACTCCAAAAGAAGTACAAGATGGGTCCTCATAAAACATTCCACACCTCCAAGTATTACTTGAGAAAGGAGGCCCTTGCTGAGGCAGCACGGTTGAAGGAAGAAAAGAAGAAGAGACTGGCAGAAGCATCCTCTACGGATGTTGTTAAGGAAACAAAAGAGTCTGTTCATGACTCTGCTGAAGAAGACGAGAAACCTTCCAAAGAAGAAGCTCAACAGAAGGTTGCTGAGGACGATGATGATGATAATCAGACCTTGGCACAACGAAGAATCCTGATCAGATCTGGGCTCATCTCCCCATCTGATTCAGATGCTACTCCCACTGCCTCTCCTTTGAAAAAGGCAGGTACTTCTAATCCTTCTCTCACTATCACACCTTCTAAATTGTCAAAGGGTCAGAAGAGAAAGAAGAATAACTCCTCTTTCACCAAAAAGTCAAAGAAATCGAGGCAGCAGACCTGATATTGCTTTTTCTGTTGGTGTATGTGCAAGATTTCAAGCAAACCCCAAAGAAAGTCATCTGGAAGCTGCCAAAAGGATATTGAAATATCTAAAGGGGACCATTAATCGAGGATTATGGTATCCTGCAGATGATGATATATCCTTAAGTGGTTATTCAGACTCGGACTTTGGAGGTTGCAAAATAGATAGAAAATCTACTTCAGGTTCATGTCAATTCTTAGGAACTAAGCTCATTTCATGGTTTTCAAAGAAAAAAACAAGTGTGGCAACTTCTACTACTGAAGCAGAATATATGGCTGCAGGAAGTTGTTGTAGTCAGCTTCTTTGGCTAATACAACAACTCAGAGACTACAATATTGTAGAATCTAATGTACCTATATATTGTGACTGTAATAGTGCCATTGCCATCACACAAAATCTTGTTCTACATACTAGATGCAAGCATGTTGACATTAGGCATCATTTTATTAGGGATCATGTTGAAAAGAAAAATATTAGGATGGAAAAGATTCATACTGATATTCAAAGAGCTGACATTTTTACAAAACCATTGGCTGAAGTGAGATTCAGAGAGTTATGCATTAGCTTAGGATTGATAGATATGGATTCTATATGTATATAGAACTATACTAACATTTCAGGTACTGATCTTATACCAAGAGGAATATGAAGCAGAAACTAAGAGCAGTACATCAAAACTCAAAATTCAGAAGAGACAACCCTATGTTAGATCACTACATTTAAAACAGGTAACAAGGTTACTAAAGTGACCTTAATCCCGATGAGGAAGCTGGTAAAGCTGAGGGACACTGAGAACACACATTAAGGGGGAATCTGTGATTTCTTAAAGATCCTTTTGTTGACTCAGAACACCATAAACCTTGATGTGATCATTAAATTAAACATATTGTTACTACTCTGTACTGTTTTACACTTATATCTCATGAACTAACACTTCTATCAAGGTGAAACAGACACAGAAGAGGAATTCTCCACTGAAGGGGGAACTGATCTGATTACAGATTTGAAAAATCTACAAATCTGATCTGATTACAGGCTATATCAGTCTACAGATATATTCTGATTAATACATTGACTTGTCTACAGAACTGTACTGATTACAAAGCTTCTTTGTCTACAGTACTGATCTGATTACAATTCAGTTATTCTACAGAACTAATCTGATTACTGACTAAACTGTCTACAGAAAGATTTAAGTATTACTAATCTGTCTACAGAATAGCACTGATCTGTCACAATACTGATCTGAGGATTACTGTGCTGATATCAAAAAGGTGAAATCAGGAAAATTGGGTACTGATCTGAAAACTACTGTGTTGATTTATCTACTGATCTGATGTCTAAAAAGTTTACTCAGCTGATTACAGTACTCAGTTGATCCAGATAAGTGAAATTTTCTTTATATACAAGTAAGAAAATGAAGTGAAATAGTTTTGGAAACTACTGTGCTGATTTGCATCAGAACAGTCTTTTGGATTAGAATACTCTAAGTCAAAAACTGCTCAAATTTTAGATTACTAATAGAGAAGATTAGTACACTCCTCTATTTCTAACCTAAAAATCGTGGTGTATTTATCAAACACAAATTGGCTCCAAAATTAAGAATGGTACTAGAATATGAACAGTTCTTGTTAAACACATATTTCGAGACTTAATCTCGACCATTCTTTGTGATAATCAAATTCAATCCTAGCCCTAGATTGGTTTTGAATTTGACAAACACGATCACTCTTCATCTTCTTCTTTCTTACGAGTTCATTTCTGGAAAGCTCATAACTCAAAATTACTGCAAAATCTCAATAATCTATCTTCTACAAAAACCTACAATGGCAACTGTAGGTCCCTAAGTTGAGTTAATATCGAGGGAAGCTAAAGAAAATGTCTAGAGGGGGGTGAATAGACTTTTCTAAAATCTTTCGATATATCAGAATTACAATGTGCGGAATACGAAATTAACAATGAGCCCAATTAAAGATTATACTCAACTTATTTCGAGAACTCTGTTTTATGTATACTCAACTAGTCTTGTTCAGATATGTACTTCAATCAATCAGTTAATCAATTAAACAACAAACAAAACAGTAAAGTAAATCAAACACGAGATTTATAGTGGTTCGACAACTTGTCTACATCCACTCTCACAACCCAGTTGTGAAATTCTTATTAACTCTTCCAATCGAGTAATATGTTCTTGTAGCTTTAAGTCCCAAGAAATAAGACTTAGATCTTCTCGATTATATCTCCAGATATATCTTCGATCTTACTAGCTATTTTACAAGTAACTAGCAGCTTGAAACAATAAACGAAAATAAAACTTCTCTTCGTTCAGTAGTAGCCTTCTTCGATCTTCACTTGTCTTGCGTAGCTTTTCTTTCTGAACTTCAATCTCTGAGAGTAATTTCTTCACTTGAATCTTCAATAATGCTTGCAGTATCAATATTTCAGTAGTAGCAGTAATCTCTAATGAATTAATACCATGAGGTATTTATAGACTTCTAATTCCAAGAACTTTCAGTTGTGTAACAACCTTTCTTGAAAACTAACTTGTAACTGATTCTTTTATCCTTTAACGCGTTTCTTCAGTTAATTAGTTATTCCTTAACTAATTCTTCAATCTTTATCTTCAACGCGCTTTTGTAACTAACTTCAAGTTAACCTGTCTTGTTTAGTCGCGCACCTGTCTTGTCCAGTAGTAGTAGACTGTGTCTTCTACTTGTCTTGTGCAGTAGACTTCTTCAGATTACAACATAGAACTAATCTAGTCCTATTATCTAATCCTAACAAGACTATTACATTACTTTAAGCTCTTGTTTACAAAGCTTAGTCAACTTAGAAAACTATACAAAGAATCTATCTATTACATTTAAAATCATGAGCTCTATACAACAATTATTCATAGCTCAATAACAATCTAACATATACGAATAACAAAATATGAAGTACTTAAAAATCGTACTTATCTTTCAATAATACTTGTTTTTCAATAACACTTGTCTTTCAAAACGAGTACTTGTCTTGTGAACTTCTACTGATCTGTACAAGATGACTTCAACTTAACTAGACTAGATCAGTCAACACTTAGAAAATATTCAAGTCTACTTTTGGCTTATCAAAACTTCATCTTTATCTTTTATCATTATTTAGGACTTGTTCTAGGATTCATATCCCAACAACAACTATCAATATTATCAGTGAATCTAACGAAGTTGCAGGAACTTTTGATTCGGATTTCTGGGTTCGTGAAAAGGGCATTTTTGTAGAAAATGTTGTATATTTCAATGGCCGACACAATGCTGAAAATCAAGCAATTCTGACGATGTGCGAAGAGTGCGGGCTGAGGAAGTTTCTTGAATCTTCTCCGATGAATGTATTCGAACCAGAGGCAATGGAATTTTATTTACAGCTTAAAGGTGACAGCAATGGTGTCCATTCCATGCTTTCAGGGCACAAGGTAGCGATTACAAGGAAAATCCTGGAAGTTATGTTGGATTTACCTCAAGGCCCTGTAAATATTTTGACCTACAAAGCAGGGGAAGAGAAAGAATGTGTAGGCAGATGGACTGGTGAAGAACCTGAGTCTCTAAGCCATCTTAAGAAAGATGTTCTTCCTACTGGTCTGCAGTTTCTAATGGACATAGCTGGAAAATGTTTGTTAGGGCAACATCACAGTCAGGATGCTCTATCAAGTTCAAAAATCCGAATTATGGCAGCAATCATTGACAGAGTTCAAGGTGATTGGCAAGGATTTTTCTTAGAAAGACTGTTAAGTGAGAAAGAAAAATTCTTGTTCGATGAGGATACAATGGAATTTTCGATTAAATCGAAATTAGGGTTCGGAAACAAACTGAGTATCTTGTTGCCTCAGTTGGTTGTCAAAAAGGCATACTGGAGTAATCCCAAGAAATTCCATCATGGAAAATTCTTGATGAAGAAGGAGTCTGTTCGATTTGAACAAGAACACCCTTTGGAGCAACCTCAAGAACTTGAAGCACAAGAGTCTGGAGCTTCAATGTACAGATCTGATGATAATCAACCAGAGATTAGATCGAAAGCGAGGCATGATCCGAGCAGTATTAGACCAAGGAGAGGGAGGTCTGCTACAGCTGCCTCAGAGCCAACAGTCAGGTTTGTTGAGACTGTGGTGCAAGCAAGCTCTGAAGAGCAAGAGGTTAGTAATTCAAGTCCTGTTGCTTTACATAAGAGAACCAAGAGGAGAAGTGCTAGGAGGAAACTTATTGATGTCTCTCCTACCCCTTCAAATTCTGATTCAAGCCCAGCTGAACCCCTTAACCCTCAACCTTCATGTTCTGGAGAATCAGCTCACTACTTTTCAATGTCTCAGAACACTCCACATTCATCCCCTCAGAACACTACTTTTAATCCTACTCCTATTTCAAGTCCTCAACACCAACCTACTCCACATCATTCCCCAATACAGGTTCATGATCACTCTACTAAACATGAATTTGAACCTTCTACTGTACCAATTGACATTTCATCATCCCCTGAACCTGAATTTATAGCCCCTAAACCTGCTGGTTTAATGGATTATCCTATCTGTGATAAGGAAGATAGAATCAGGATAGATTTAAGATTGGCTTTGTTGAAGCAATTTCCTGGATTGGATGAAAGCTCAGTTGAGTTTGAGAAACTCCTTAGGATTGGCACATGGGTGTATCTTAAGAGGAGTACTCTTAAAGAGAATTTAGTTGTTATGGAAGGTATGCGTGGTGCTTCAATCTTTGATGATTGGGAAGCAGAGCAGATGCATGCAGCTGGTGTTAACTCATTTCTTGAGCTAGTAACCCCAGAGTCAGTGGTACAACTTGTTGAAAGATTGACAGGAGTTAAATATTCTGTGGAGAATGTTGCTACTACTGCTGCAGATGAAAATGATGATGTTATTATGGTAAGTGAAGAGAAGGTTGTTGATGAAGCTGAGAATGCTGTTGAAGAGGATTTTATGGAAGTTGATGAAGTTGTTGACAACACAACAGAGGTGTTTGAGAACACTGTTGTGATTGAAGATACAAAAGTTGTTGGAAATCAAGTTTTGGATGCTGAAGAGATGGAAAGCATTCCATTTCAGTCTGCTGATCCTATCATTCCTGAAGATGTGCAGGAACAGGTTAGAATAGTTCCTTGTTGAGAAGGAATCTGAAAATGCTAGCTTTGAGTTGTTGAAAAAGCAGAATGCAGAGCTTCAAGCAAAGTTGGAAGATGCTTTGAAAATGTTCCAAGAAGCTACTGAGAGAATGAATAAGATGAATTCTGAAAATTCTTATGACAGAGTTATGGAGCATACAATGTCTAAAATTTATGATCTTCATAGATTGCAAGAGAAGAACCTATCTCAGGTGTTGCATAAGAAGTTGGAGCAACACATATCTTCCTTGAAAGAGTGGCATGATGAAGCCAAAAAGGGGGAAGATAAGACAAGAAGAGTGATGGAACAAACTCAGTCACAACAAGCTCAACTAGTTGTGAGTCAAGACGAGTTGAAAGAAGAAATTGCAAGTCTGAATGAGAAAATCAAACTCAGGAAGCAACAGAAACAACAAGCTGAAGAAATTGTTGAAAAGAAGAAAACTGATGTTGCTGGAAGTTCTAGTCAAAAAAAGAGGAAATTAATATTGTCTGGTGAAGAAGAACAAGAAGAGGAAACTGGTAGAGTTACCAGATCAAGAAGCAAGTTGAAAATTGGTGTTTCAAGTGAAGAAGCAGAATTGAAAAAAAAGAAAGAAAAGGATGTTAAGTTTTTGAAAACAAGGTTTGATAATAGAGTTGCAGCTTTGAGAAGGAAATTGAATGCTCAGAGAAAAGCTGAAGGAAGAGAGTTTGACAAAAAATTTCAAGATGAGAACTTTGTGGATTTTATTGTTCTAACTGAGAATATGGAATATTGGAAGAAGTGGCAGATTGCAAACTTTATTGTGAGAAAGTTTGGTGATCATTCAAGCAAGGAAGCTGAATTTGTTGACTTTGAAGAGTTCATGCTGAACATAGATAAAGATTTTTGGGAAGATATAGCACAAGTTGCTGCTCGTGCTGAAGTGAGGATATTATGTCCTGAAGAACCAAGTTGGGAACCTCCAAGACTTGAGAATGGAGAACCTGATTACAAGGAGATTAGTAACATAATTGCTGAGATTATCAAAGAAGAAGGAATAACTGATCATCAACATATGATGGATATCAAAGCAAGGCTTTATGTTGCATTCAGAATCTGAAGATACAGAAAGAAGATGAAGGACTAAGCTCACAAGATAACATTTCTAACCTTAATCTTTATATTTTCTGTTTATCTCATATTTTGTTAGTATGTGTAACATGTGCATTATCTGATCTAAATATGATTATGAATATGAATCTGGAATTTTGAAATGATGAACTATTATGATAGACTACATACTTAACTACTGATTTATTAGCATTTAAGTAGTTTTGGCTTCATCAAAAAGGGGGAAATTGTTGGGATATGAATCCTATAAACAATGTTCTAGATGATGAAAGTATGTTTTGATGGCCAAAAGCAACTTAAAGTTAATGATATATGTGGTTCTAAGTCATCTTAACTGAGTCATATGAAAACAAGATTACTGATCTTAATTGAGTCATATGAAATAAGTTTACTGATCTTATTAAGAAATATTGAGAAAAATATTACTTATCTTAATGGAATCTGAGAATAAGAATATTGATTTTAATGAGATATTTGAAATCTAAGTTACTGATCTTATATGAGTTTACTGATCTTATTGTGTTTACTGATCTGATATATGAACTGTTTAGGAACTAAGCTGATGTTTTGTATTGTATAGACAGCTTATAGTATAGGACTTAAGTATACTCATCTGTATATAGTTCAGTTGATGTATGGATAGGTTTTATATATGTAAAGTTGTATTCTATTGTATTCAGCATTGTAAAAGTTCAGAACAGTAGAGTAGAACTAGTTTAGAAGAAGATCAGAAGATTAATGAAGACTCAGAAGACTACTTCAGAATAAGAAGACTTCATAGAAGAGTTGAAGAGAAGCTTAGAAGAATTCTGGAGAAGTACAGAACAGTTTGAAGTTACTGTGCTGACTGGCTCAGCAGAGTAAAAATCAGAAGAGTAAAAATCAGAACAGTAAGTTACTGTGCTGATTTAGTGAATTTGAAGAATAAGTTTGGAAAGCTTATTTAAAGAGTAACTGAAGATATATTTGAAGATATGCTGACTTGGAATAAGAAGGAAGTTACAAAGTCGGTTACAAGAAGAAGTTACAAAAATAGTTTTAGAGTTAGTTGAGAGTTAGTTCACAAACTGCTAACTGTCATACTAAGTTCTATAAATACTGTGTGATCTCCTAATGCTAAGACTACTGATCATAAAACATTCAAGAACAATCTAAGTCTACAGAGCATTGAAGAACTCACAGAGTTGAAGAGATCAAGAACTAAGGAGAAGCCACTGAATTGAAGAGAAGAAATCAAAGGCTACTCAAAGAGAAGTTTTACTTTTCAGTTTTAAGTTTGTGTTTTGTAAACAAGTGTGCTAGTTACTTGTAGAATTACTAGTCGATCGAAGATACACTTGAAAGTGTAATCGATAAGATCACAGTCTTAATCTTGGGACTTTAAGCCACAAGAAACTCAAGGAAGAGTAATAAAACATCACAACTGGGATTGTGAGAGTGGATGTAGACTTATTGGTCGAACCACTATAAAATTCTGTGTTCTTTACTTTTCTATTTGATATTTGTTTAATATCTGTTTAACCAAGAACAGTAGAATTTACTAAGTAAAGATCTGATTAAAAGTTGAGTATAAAACTAAAACTAAAAGTACTGATCTGACTCAGTAAGAACAATACTATTCAGAACACTATTCCGCATTATAAACTCTGATATTTTGAAAAATTTTTGAAAGTCTATTCACCCCTCCCCTCTAGACTTTCTTAGCTTACTCAATCTTAACTCAACTTGGGACCAACAGTTTCTAACATCCCCTCATACAACTGAGTTGTTGTGGTATTTTCTTCCTTAAGAAGTTCCACTTCTTTGGTCAACCTTTCATTCATTGTGACTAACTCAGGGGTATTATCAAACTTAACCTTTTTCAACCTAGCAATTTCTTTCCTTAAATCCTTATTCTCCTCTTCCACTTCTATAAAAACTCTAGTGGCAATATCCAGATCACCTTTTACCTTTCTTAACGATTGATAATAGGTGTCTTCTGATTCGCCTTTAGATGAATTTATATCATCTGTTTGTGAGAAAATAGGTGAATGGAAAGTAGTAGTGTAGGAATTTAC
The DNA here is from genome assembly GCA_963675135.1 of Galeopsis tetrahit. NCBI lineage: Eukaryota > Viridiplantae > Streptophyta > Magnoliopsida > Lamiales > Lamiaceae > Galeopsis > Galeopsis tetrahit. The sequence continues at coordinate 60,635,223 of OY776121.1, read as the reverse complement.
CTCATTTTCTCCTATGGCCATCATAGCTAGATCATCTGAATCATCTGAGCAGATTTGACAGTCTGGTGATGTAGGAAGTTCATCACTTTGATATTCAGATTCTTCGGTCACCATTGCTTGCTTATCTGAATTTCTTCTGTCTCTTCTTGGCCTTCTTTCTTCTTTGTCATCCAGCTCAGGGCATTCATAGACATAATGTCCTGGTTTGCGACAATTGAAGCATGCTCCAGGTTTTTGATTTGAACTGCCTTTCCTTGGAGGAGTGGCATCTCTTCTTCTGGAGCCTCGACTGTCAGATGACTCCATATCCTTTCTAGGATACCTTTCTGGTGTTCTTTCTCTGGAGCCTCTAGAGGGTGAACTGGCTCTTCTATCTTTGTAGTTTCTATATAATTTTCTATATTTGTTGTTGAGAGTGTTCATCCTTTCAAATCTTTTGATAATAAGGGCCATTTGCTCTTTCAGACTCATGTCTGATCCTTCAAAGTCTTCTGTTTTCAGAGAGGTCTTGCCAGATGAGGTGCTTGCAGCTTTTGTATTAGCTGCCTTGAAGGCTACAGTCTTGGAAGTAGATGGTGTTGCAGTTGGTTCATCACTTCCTGAGTTTTCTTCTCTTTCAAGATCATATTCATGAGCTTTTAGGTTCTGAAATAGAGTCTGTGCAGACCACTCCTTGATATCTTGAGTATCTTTGATGATGGTCTTCTTGAGTCTCCATTTCTTGGTTAGAGAGTCTAAGATCTTTAGATTTTTCTCTCTATTTGTATATTTCTTGCCCAGAGATTTTATCTCATTGATGATCTTGGTAAATCTATTGTCTAGTTGATTAATAGACTATTCTGGTTGCATCTTGAAGTGTTCAAACTTCTTGACTGCTGTTGTCAACTTGCTCTCCTTAATCAGCTCAGTTCCTTCACAGAGGAGTGCTAAAGCATCCCACATATCCTTAGCTGTTTCACAATTGATTACTTTTTCAATGTACTCATTTGGAAGAGTTTGCATGATGTAATCTTGATCAATGCTGTCAAGATTTGACTGCTTCATCTCTTCTGGTGTGAGATCCTTCATCGTCTTGGGGGCAAGTTCTCCAACTGGAACTTCTGGATCACCATTTGCAGTGTTGACTGCCATGATGGTGATTGGGCCTTCGGTGATTACTGACCACATCTTGTAGTGGACTGATGTGAGATTCTTCCTCATCCTGATCTTCCAGTAATCATAATCCTCCACTGAAAACTTAGGCAACTTACGCATATTAGCACTCTTGTTGTATGAGTTTTCGAAAACATGTTTTTTTCAAAAGAAAGAGATCTGTTCAAGAGGACTACAGAAAGACTCCCTCAAGTCTTCTGATAATCTAGAGAGAGTAGTCCGTTAGAACCACTGTTCTGATACCACTTGTTGGTCCCTGAACGAGTAGTGAATGAGATTAAAGTCTAGAGGGGAGGGGTGAATAGACTTTAAAACTTTTTAAGAGAGTTGGGGAACCTCTTCTGATTGCTATGTCAACTGGACTGCAAGTCTGCTGGTCCAGATGACTATAGTGATCTGAATGAAGAGATTATATGCGGAATTATGGTAGGCCTTGTTTAGACTCGTTCTTTTGTTTCTTATGAAAGTGTTAACTTGTTTTTACTTAATGAAAGAACTCAGCTGATGCTGGTTTGAAAGTTGTGGCCTTAGTTGAAGAATGTTGAAAACACAGTATGCACTATATAAAATATATGGAGAGACATAAATGTAAAGTGCAGAAAGGTAAATAACACCAGGTTTATAGTGGTTCGGATATACGATCCTACGTCCACTCTCACGTCCTAACGTGATGTTTAATCCCTTTAATTTACCACAAATTACAAGGGTCTTGACCTTTATAGTCCCAAGGATAGGACTTTGAGATCTGAGCCGTCCTAACAGCTACGGTCTCCACAAGTGATTGTAAGCACCTGCACTTTGAGGGGTTCAAAAACTTTAACCTTTTGGTGAGGGTTTGGGGTTTTTGAAGTGTATCCAACTAATGGTTCAAGCTTATAAATTGCTTAACCACTATGCCTAAAACAATGGATATACAATATGAACAGGTTTCAGGTTCTTATGGGTTGGATAGAAATCACTTAAGAGCTAAAAGTATTCTAAGGCTTTCTGGGCTCTTGGAGAATTCTTAGAACAGTATGGCTTTTGCTTGATTGCTTGCTTAGCTTGTTGAATTCTCTCGTTGTGATCTCGTACTTGTGATTTCTCATCCTCTTGTATTTATATTGGTGATTGCTTGCAACTAGCCGTTGGAGTTGACTAGCCGTTGGGGCAATCTTTCCATATTGGCTTGATTCCTTGATTCCAGCTGCTTGATTGCTCCAATCCTGGGATCATGTCAATCTTCTAAATAAGGAAGGTCTTCATTTGAATTGTAAGATGACTTTGGGAATCAACCGAGTCCTGGAAGAGTACATAGTCTTCTGATCTGTACTGCTAGTCTTCTGACTACTCTTCTGGCCTTAGGTCTTCTGTCTTCTGATATCAGTCGAGTAACACTCGTCTGATCTGTGAATTATTTGTGTTGCTTTAGGCCGTCTTCAATCTTGGACTCCATCAGATAAGTAGGTATACAAACACCTTACTTAACTGGCCTTCAAAGATCTTCTAGTCTTCATGTCTTCTACTCTTCTCATCTTGAGGGAGCGCATGTAAGCCGGGACTGTGCTAATCAACTGATATCTATACAGGTGATCACACAAGACTAGTCTAAGCTGTTCTATACAAAGTCAGCTGATCCTATTACATTTATAAACTCTAAGTGTTTTGGCCATCAAAACTATTCTAACATCAAGTGGGGCTTAGGGTGAATTTACATCCCAACAACTTTCATTCTCCCTTTGGAGAAATTGAGTAATCTCGGTCTTGCATTGAAGAGTTTTAGATGGAGGGAAGAACTTCAATAAGAACCTTTTGCTAAGCTCGTCTCATGTGGTTGCTCGGTTGTTGATCATTGAGGAAAGCCATTCCTTAGCTTTATCTTTCAAGGTGAAAGAAAAAGGCCTCATCTTCAAATTGTCCTCATGTACCCCATTGATCTTGACCGTATCCGTATATTCCAAAAATCGGGACAAGTGTTGATTGGGATCTTCAAGTGGCTCACCCCCAAATTGCCTCTTCTCTAGCATTCGAATTAGACTCGGGCTAATTTCGAAGTTGTTGGGCGCAATCGGAGGGCGCTCGATTCCATCATAGTACCTTTGAACCAGGGGTTCAAAATAATCTCGAATGGTTCTCTCTTCCTCATGACCGAATCCACCCTCATTCCCCGCTCCAATGACTCGGTTGTCAATAGGAGGGTGAATGATGTTTTGTTTGTTGTTGTTTCCTTGATTATCCGCCATTGCTCTCTCTTGTTCAAGTCTTTGATTCCGATCTCGATTTCTTCTTCTAGCCGTAGCTTCGATTTCCAAATCAATAGGAATAGGATCAATTCCACTTGCTCTTGTGTTCATGCACCTATAGAATCAACCAAGTATCAAATTCCAAAGACAAGTCAACAAAGAACTTACTAACAAGAAAAATAAAATCACTAGTACTCAAGACCAACAAACACTAAGTTACTTAAAAACAAAACTAGTCCCCGGCAACGGCGCCAAAAACTTGACACATGATTTTACCAACACGTTCCCCTCAAGTATAAGAGGTTCGTATGTAATAAAAGCAAGGCCCGGTTAAATTATCGATCTGTGGGACTAGATTGATCAAGTAGCCTTAGTGTTATGCATTGATCTTTGAATATAGTAAAGAGTCATGGTTTGTGCAAATGTAAAGGAAAATCACAAATAACAACTAATAATAAGCAAATACTAAAGATAATAATGATAGAAATCAAATGGAGAGAGGGAGTGTTCGGATGTTCTTCCTTGTGTGGAGTCGATGTTAATAGTCGAATTCTATGTGTAATTCATTGGATGGAATTTGGTAGAAGCAATCACTAAGCATATAACGAGTAAAGCACCTAGGATCGAGAGGATGAATAGAGACTTTCTTACCCGGGTAATCAAACGACTAGGGGGTTCGACTCTACCTAAATTATACTAAACTAATCCCTAATCATGCTTTTCCACTTGAATACTAACAACCAAACTCCTATGGCCTTCTCACTAATCACTTAAATGTTAATTCAAGCTATTAATGTAGATAAATGGGGTTCTAATGAAATTTACCCAACTCTCGTTGCGATAAACCAATATTAACTCATTCACTTGATTCCCAACCCTCGATTATACTATCTACCCCAAAGTAACCAACTCTCGTTGCATTAATTGAGCTTCTAATACAACCTATTAATTGAGTTCTAGCAAATGATCTATCAAAACCCATAAACCTAACCAATGAATTCCATAATTAAAATCAAGCTAAAACATTAATTCCATCACAATTCTACAACACCCAAACACCAATATGCTTAGCCCATGGCTAATTTAATGGAAATAAGTGAGAAAAGTGAGAAATCAAACATACCCATAATTAATAACACTAAATTCTTGAATAAAAGTAAAGGTATCACCTCTTTGATTTGCAAAATGAAATAAATTAAACCTTGAAATCTTCAACAAAATCTTCAATCCTTTGCTTGAAATGAAATTACAACTCAAATTAACAACTAAACTATTAAAATCCACTCAATTCTATGGCTAAACTAAGGAAAATGAGCTAAAGATGGTGAAGTTTGGATGTTAGGGAGCTTGTGTGGCCTCCAATGGCTTCCTTCCCTTTATAAAACGAACTTGTGGCCTTATATACCCCTCCAATTAAGCTTGGCACGTGTCCCTAGGTCAAATTTGGGAGTGGGCAAAAAGTGCACAGTGACTCGGCCGAGTGGGCTAACTCGGCCGAGTGGAGTAAGTAAAAAGCGTGCCACGCTTTTATCAGCAGGTGATTCGGCCTCGACTCGGCCGAGTGGGCTCACTTGGCCGAGTGCTCAGTAATTTTGAAACTCTCTGTCTCGGCCGAGTGTTCAAAAAATCGAAAATTGCAGTTTTGGCCCGACTCGGCCGAGTGACACTCTGTCCTTGCTTTTGCTTTGGGCATAACTTTTGATCCGGAGGTCCAATAGGCTTGATTCTTGTGGCTATTCCACTCCGTTTTTTGAGACGAACCCAACGGTGAACTCCTCTTCCTGGTCCAGTAAAGTATGGTTGGTGTTTTGCTCCAAATTCCATCGTATTTCCTACAAAATCGACAAAACACAACCTTTCTCTCATTTTGGCTCAAATCATCATAATCAATCCATAATTCAATGAAAAAATCATCGAAATACGCTTCACATGTGCCTCTAAAGTGTGTAAATTCCACCCGAATCACTATCCACTGCTGTTCAGAGGTTCGAATCATATAAAATGAAGGCCGGTGAAACAATAGACCAGTTGGATAGTCGATTTACAAAAATTATGAATGATCTTGATGTGTTAGGAAAGACATATACCAATAGAGAGATTAACCTGCGTATTCTTAAGTCACTAGATGAAAGGTGGAAAATGGTCAAGATGATCATTAAAACTACACAGGATATAGATACCTGGACTGCTGAAACCACCTTCCAAACCCTTAAGGCGCATGAATTTGAATTGGATGAAGAAGATCCAATAGTGAGCAGTGATAGGGAGAAGGAAATCTCCAAGAGTATTGCTTTTAAGGCATCTACCTCTAAGAAGTCTAGACCATCTATGTCTAAGCCCTCAAGCATAAAAGATGAACTAGATAGTACTGATCTTACTCTTAAGGATCAGTTGAACTTAATGATAAAGAGGTTTGATAAACTTAACAAGCGTTATGGTAGATATAAGAGATTTTATAAGGAAACTCAGGGTTCTAGTAACAGGGACTCTTCTAAAACCAGAAGGGATCACAAATCTTCTGAAATGAGAGATGAGGTCTCTAATGAGAATAGAAGAGATAGGAACTCTGCTGATAGGAAGAATAAGAACTCATCTGATAGAAAGAATAGGAACCGATATCGCTCTCCTATTAAACGTTCTGCTAATGATCCTGTGTGCTATAACTGTGAAAAGCCAGGTCATTACATCCATGAATGCCCTGATCTAAGTTTAGAGGACAGAGAAGAAAGACAAGCAAGAAGAGATCGCAGATTTGCCAAGGGTAAGAAGGCTATGGTGGCTTACAATGATTCTGAAACGGATTCAGATGAGTTGCCATCGTCTTCATCTGAGTAACCCTCTAGCAATGAGAAAGAAGCTTTCATTACAGATGATGGACTAGTCATGATGGCAAAAATCGAACAAGAGGTATCTTCTGTCAATTCTTTCCAATCTTGTGATGATTCTAATTCTGATTCTCATGACACTGCTGGTAGTAGTGTAGGGAGTAGTCTTCACCATTCCAATAGAGTGACTGAAGAAGACCTCCTACAAGCTAACAAAGCATTCATGGAAATCAGTGATGAGAATATATCTTTAAAACAAGAAATCATTAGTCTACGAGAAGCTCAGTTAAAAGTGGATCCTAATATAGTTGTCATAAATGCACGACTATCAGAAGAGTTGTCTCAACTCCAAGAAAAGTATGCATCCATTGATAAACTATATCAGGATATGCTTAAAACCCAAGCCAAAGAGACAAATGAATTCAATGATTTAAAGATTAAATGTGATCAACTTGAAGAGCGCAATAGATTTTTAGAATCTGAAGTACTGAGCCTAGATCTAAAGCTATCTGAAATGGTTAATTCTGCTAAGATTAATCAAACCTTATCAGACAGATATAGAGCTCCTTATGATAAAAGTGGAATAGGTGCTGATGTGCCTAGTTCCTCTACTTCAGGCACTAAGAACACTAATGGAGCTAGTTCAAGTTCTTTGCAACTAGATAAAGGAAAAGAACCTATGACTTATGATAATGATCCAAAACCTAAAGTACAGTCTAAGTACATTCCTCCTACTACCAAGAATGGTTAAAAGAAAAATGTATCTAGACCAGTACAGTCAAGACCATACCAGAAGAGTTTTACTCCTATGACCAGAGCAGAACAGTCCTGGAATCAAAAGAGGCAAACTCAGAACAGTAGGTCAAGACAAACACAAGAAAGTTGGAATCAGCCTAGACCTCTTTTTATAAGGCAGTCTCAGCTATACTCAACTAAACCTAGGAAATTTGTGCCACATTATCATAACAAACCTGTTCTTTATCCTCCACCTTTATCTTATGATATCATTGGAGAAGAAAGACCAAAGCGCATTTATAAGCCATATGGTCCACATGCTTTTAGGCCCTATTCAAACTATTACAGACATACTGATCTTACTGAAAAATGGATAGAACCAAGGAAAGGCTATCTCAGAAAAATAGAGCCTAAGTCTGCTAATAGTTCTGAAAAGGTCAATAAAGTACTGTTCTGTGATAAATATGGAAGAAAACTGAAGAGGTCTCATATATTCAAATCTTCAATGTTTATTTGGGTACCTCTTACCACTAACCCTCAAGGACCCCAATAAAGAAAGGGTACCTAAATTATTAAGATCACAACTTGCAGGGTCGTTTGAATTTATACAAGAAAGGTGGTTCAGTTGGAGAAACTTGGTACATAGACAGTGGATGTTCTCACCACATGACTGGTACCAAGGCTCTTCTCTCTGACTACCATGAGCAAGAAGGACCCAAGGTGATCTTTGGAGATAGTTCCATGGCAATCACAAAAGGATTTGGATACATCAAGAATGGAGATGTAGAGATTCAAGATGTCTCATATGTAGAAGGTTTGAAATACAATCTGTTATCTGTCTCTCAATTCTGTGACAGGGGTTATAAAGTCTACTTCAAAAGCACCAAATGTGAAATCTAAGGTAGGTCTCTGTTTGAATTGCAAGATGACTTTGGAATCAGCCGAGTCCTGAAAGATCACATAGTCGTCTGATCTGAGCTTCTAGTCTTCTGACTACTCTTCTGGCCTTGAGTCTTTTGTCTTCTGATATCAGCAGAGTAAAACTCTTCTGATCTGGCAGTTCTTATGTCCTGCTTTAGGCCATCTTCAATCTGGGACTCCATCAGTTAAGTAGGTATACAAACACCTTTCTTAACTGGTCTTCAAGGATCTCCTAGTCTTCATGTCTTCTACTCTTCTCATCTTGAGGGAGCGCATGTAAGCCGGGACTGTGCTGATCAACTGATATCTATACAGTCAATCACACAAGACTAGTCTAAGCTGTTCTATACAAAGTCAGCTGATCCTATTACATTTATAAACTCTAAGTGTTTTGGCCATCAAAACTATACTAACATCAAGTGGGGCTTAGGGTGAATTTATATCCCAACAGAAGGAATTGACTATGATGAAACCTTTGCTCCAGTAGCCATATTAGAAGCCATTCGACTGTTTCTAGCTTATGCATCATATATGGGCTTCAAGGTATATCAAATGGACGTCAAGAGTGCTTTTCTGAATGGTATTCTGGTAGAAGAAGTGTATGTAGAACAGCCTCCAGGATTCGAAAAAGGAGATCAAGTATATCGTCTGAAGAAGGCCCTCTATGGTCTAAAGCAAGCTCTCTACTTGACAATGGTTACACAAAAGGAAAAGTTGACAGGACACTTTTCAGAATACAAGAAGGAGAAGACATTCTAATGGTGCAAATATATGTTGCTGGTCCCTGAACGAGTAGTGAATGGGATTAAAGTCTAGAGGGGAGGGGTGAATAGACTTTAAAACTTTTTCAAGAGAGTTGGGGAACCTCTTTTGATTGCTATGTCAATTGGACTGCAAGTCTGCTGGTCCAGATGACTATAGTGATCTGAATGAAGAGATTATATGCGGAATTATGGTAGGCCTTGTTTTAGACTCGTTCTTTTGTTACTTATGAAAGTGTTAACTTGTTTTGCTTAATGAAAGTACTCAGCTGATGCTGGCTTGAAAGTTGTGGCCTTAGTTGAAGAATGTTGAAAACACAGTATGCACTATATAAAATATATGGAGAGACAGAAATGTAAAGTGCAGAAAGTTAAATAACACCAGGTTTATAGTGGTTCGGATATACGATCCTACGTCCACTCTCACGTCCTAACGTGATGTTTAATCCCTTTAATTTACCACAAATTACAAGGGTCTTGACCTTTATAGTCTCAAGGATAGGACTTTGAGATCTGAGTCGTCCTAACAGCTACGGTCTCCACAAGTGATTGTAAGCACTTGCACTTTGAGGGGTTCAAAAACTTTAACCTTTCGGTGAGGGTTTGGGGTTTTTGAAGTGTATCCAACTAATGGTTCAAGCTTATAAATTGCTTAACCACTATGCCTAAAACAATTGATATACAGTATGAACAGGTTTTAGGTTCTTATGGGTTGGATAGAAATCACTTAAGAGCTAAAAGTATTCTAAGGCTTTCTGGGCTCTTGGAGAATTCTTATAACAGTATGGCTTTTGCTTGATTGCTTGCTTAGCTTGTTAAATTCTCTCGGTGTGATCTCGTGCTTGTGATTTCTCATCCTCTTGTATTTATAATGGTGATTGCTTGCAACTAGCCGTTGGAGTTGACTAGCCGTTGGGACAATCTTTCCATATTGGCTTGATTCCTTGATTCCAGCTGCTTGATTGCTCCAATTTTGGGATCATGTCAATCTTCTAAATAAGGAAGGTCTTCATTTGAATTGCAAGATGACTTTGGGAATCAGCTGAGTCTTGGAAGAGTACATAGTCTTCTGATATGAACTACTAGTCTACTGACTACTCTTCTGGCCTTAGGTCTTCTGTCTTCTGATATCAGTCGAGTAACACTCGTCTGATCTGTGAATTATTTATGCTGCTTTAGGCCATCTTTAATCTTTGACTCCATCAGATAAGTAGGTATACAAGCACCTTAATTAACTGGCCTTCAAGGATCTTCTAGTCTTCATGTCTTCTACTCTTCTCAACTTGAAGGAGCGCATGTAAGCCTGGACTGTGCTAATCAACTGATATCTATACAGTTGATCACACAAGACTAGTCTAAGCTGTTCTATACAAAGTCAGCTGATCCTATTACATTTATAAACTCTGAGTGTTTTGGCCATCAAAACTATTCTAACATCAAGTGGGGCTTAGGGTGAATTTACATCCCAACAATTTCCCCCTTTTTGATGAAGCCAAAACTATATTTGATAAATGCTCTTAGTAAATAAGATAAGAGTTTATAAACTTCATAAAAACTGAAGTATCTGATGAAGACAATGAGAGTTTGTCTTGAAAGCAAAGAGAACTAAACCTGATTATATATAGAGCTTTTACAGATTACAAGTGATAGTTTCTTTAAAGCTTTGAACGTGGTCTTCATCAGGTCTTCTGATCTTCAGATACGGAAAGCAAGGTACAGACGAGTTCGAACTTCTTCCATGTGCTGTAGGTCTGTAACATTCTCCTCTTCATAGATTTTCTCTAGAATCCTTTTGACTTCAATCAAGTCTGTCCTTCCGGAGCTCAGAGTTGGAGGAGCCCATTTAGGTTCTTCTTGAGTTAGGATTCTGCAGTTGTCAAGTTCTTTGGCTGTCTTGACTACTTCTTTCCAGAATTCTTGATCTTCAATGTTCATGAACTGATTGAACTGGAAGAATTCATCTTCATAGGTTGGGAGAGGGCTAAATTTTCTTACAATGTGGTGTTGAATTTGCCACTTCTTCTTTAGAGGATACCACCTTGGTAGCTCATCTTGAAGGGCTAAATAATCCACATAGTTGCTATCAAACACCAGGGTATTGTCTTTGACATTGTCTTCTTTTGCTTTGTCCTTGATTGCTTTCCTGAGTTTGGCTATTTTCCTTTCAAATTTGGCTTTGACTGCCTTCGCATCTTTTAGCTTCTTCTGCTTAAGCTCTTGAGCTTCAAACTCTTTTATTTTCTTCAGCTCTAAAGCCTCTTTCTCTTCTGCAGTAGGCTCTGCTGGAGCTGACTTCTTGCTTGACTTCTGAGCTTGCTCATCTGCCTTTCTTTTCCTTGTCATCCTCTTCTCAGGAACTTGTTCTATAGAGACAGTGATCTGTAGACTCTTGGCAGGAGCTTGAGTGGGAGCTTGGGTGTCTTCTTGAGCAATTTCTTTGCCTTTGCCTTGCCTGCTCTTGATTTTGCTTGTTAAACCACCCAAGGTTTCGTTCAGCTCATCTTGAGATACTACCATTACAGCTTGCTGTGCAGTAGTCTTCTCTAGAGCTTTTATCAATACATCTTCCCCCTTTTTGGCTTCAGAAAGTGCAGCCGCAAAAGGCTTCATGGCATTCAGAATTTCCACTTTCAGAGTCTGCTGTAGGGCCATGGCATTAACTTTGCCAATATGAGTCAGATGAGTAATGCTGTGCTCTAGAATCTGAGCATGAGAGTTGGAGGAGGAGGCAGCTTCAAGATTAGCAGTAAGTGCTTCCAATTTGGCTGCTGTCTCCTTCAGTTGAATTGAAGGACGAGGCATATATTAAAATGACAGACTTGAAGACACATACAATTTAATAGTATATAGTTTGACCTTCGATTTGTTAAAAATTAGTCAAATTTTGATCATCGAAAAATTAAAATGATGGTATCAAAAAAATTGTGGAGTTATAATATACAAAATAACCTATTGGAGGTACCAAATTAATTTGATCGAAAAGACAAATAATTTGATATAATATTGTTTATCCATTAATTTATATTTTCCATCGAATTTGGATATAAATTGAAAAAATAAAAATAAAAATTGAAGGGCGTAAATTGCTACCCCTAACATAACTATCAATGTTTGCTACCATTAACTTGGCGAGCAGGCGTTTTAAATTTTTTCATTTAAATTATAAAATGTCAACATGATCTTAAAAGAGTTTTAACAATACTCATTGAAAAAAAGATAAAGTGTGGTTTATATATTTTTATTAAACTCATATGTGTGAACTTTTGAAATTTAATCAACAATAACAGTGACATTTGGAACCGGCCTTGAAATCTTTGCAAAATCCTCCCTTTGAGCAGGTTTGCTTGCACATTGTATCACACTTTGGGTCATCAGCTCCAGGGCGACAACCACCAATTTCATTGTCGAAACAACATTTCAATCCCTGCACGCTATCTGCAAATAATTGAAAACAAAAATTATTCAACCATAACTACGAGTTAGATAAACTAGATAACAAGTACTACAAGATAATTAATATACAATATACATATATACGGCTGTGATATGAAGTTAGACGTCGAATTCTTTTGGAGCCCACCAACATAAACTATTTTTATCATGCTATAATGTATGAATCTTTTATGCAAATGTTGCGCTCTATAAGAAATCTAACAGCCTAATCCATATAACTTTATAATATATCTCAATTTGAATAACAAAATTTTAAATGAGACTGTTTCATAACACGAGACGTGAATATGATTATCTCAAACAAGTACTGGAATATTCGTACTAGTGTAATAAAAGAAAAGAAAATTAAAATAAAACCTGTTGGGAATGCTACAAGGACAAAGAGCAACAATAAAACACTGTAATTAGCCATGTTTGATAATAGAAGAGTTTAATATGTGTTTTAAAAGTATTGATTGTGACAATGGTGAAATACTAGTGTAACTATTATTAATATATATACTAGTTCTTTAGATGGTGTTTAGTTAGACATTGTAGTGGATTGGATTGGGGTAATTATAAATAATAATTGTGTTTGGATAGAAATTGAGAAGTAAGGAAATTAAAAGTGATGTTTTAATATTTTATTATTGGGTAAAAAAAAAAAAACTAAAGAAAGATAATGAATGTGTTAAAGAAAAGTAGGTGAAAAATGAAAATTAAAAAGAAAAAATGGATTGTGTGATTGTATAAAAATTGGTGTGCAGATTTATTAAATGAGTGAATTGATAATTGGACTTGCATTTGGATTGATAGAGATTGGGAGAAATTTTACACAAAATATCATTACTTTTGACTCATACAAACAAACAAGCCAACTCTTTTATTTACTTTGTATATAAAGGTTTACATAATTAACATTCAAAACACTACTCATTATTACACTTTCTTAGTTTACGTGTCCACTTACCTATGAAAGTTATTTCGGAAGGGGGAGAGTATTTATTAAAGGGTGAGGTAGTGGAGCCACTGTTTCTTTTTATTTTTCTGTTTTAATTGATGTAATTGTTCCTTGGGTATTTTTATACCCTTAACGATATTTTTGCAGCTTTTAAAATAATTCTTAAATTTAACAGTTTAGTGTCACTAATCAATGATTGATGATAAGAATGAATAAATTAATTGGTCAACGATAACATATATATTAAATAAAATAGAATTTAAATATATTTAATAAAATATAATACTTATATAATATACTTTTAATATTAATAAATAAATTATGTTTTACCTTCCTTTTGGTGTAATTTAAAAAGGCTACGTATTGACAATTTTATATTTAATTAATGAATATTAATCTTACCATATAATCATAATTTTAGCTTACCATAACAAAAAATTACATTTCTATAATTTCTAAACTTCTAAAGATAAGTTCGAAATTGACATTCACTTTATACCACTTATTTGATCTCATAATTCTTGATCATACTCTCAACTTATTTAATTTACACGTAAAATACTTAATAGTCATTAAAACTCGTGCTCGAAAAAATTGACACAATAAATTAAAACGAAATAAGTATTGTTTATTTCCTTATTTATGTATTTCTATTTTGGGAAGAGTTCTCTTTGCTATATCGCACGGACGCTTTGATCCAAAAACACATTTGATATGTGCCATATTAGTGATTTACAAAAAAAAATATTAAGAAATTTATGTAAGTGTAACATTTGTGTGCATCAATTGTACGGTTTGATGTGCAATTGGTGCACTTTTTATACCATATGCTTATCAACTGATAATACTATATTTATGAACTAATACCACAACAATTTACATGCACAAGGATGGTCCAACGTGTGAAAAAAAAAATTGTGATATTAATATACAAGCATAGTGTTATCGATTGATAAGTGATGTAATATAAAAAATTGTAAAAATATTTCATCAGTTGCATGAATGCAACTTGTGCATACATATTATTTGTCAAGATTGAAATGTTTTTGCCCTCAATAAATACGATTTTGTTTACATATGTAAACAACACCCCATACAGTTTTTTATTCTTTAAAAGAAAATATTATTCTCTACGTGTGAAATCTTAATTGTCATTCCATTTTTTGAATTGAAGGACGAGGCATATATTAAAATGACAGACTTGAAGACACATACAATTTAATAGTATATAGTTTGACCTTCGATTTGTTAAAAAATAGTCAAATTTTGATCATCGAAAAATTAAAATGATGGTATCAAAAAAATTGTAGAGTTATAATATACAAAATAACCTATTGGAGGTACCAAATTAATTTGATCGAAAAGACGAATAATTTGATATAATATTGTTTATCCATTAATTTATATTTTCCATCGAATTTGGATATAAATTGAAAAAATAAAAATAAAAATTGAAGGGCGTAAATTGCTACCCCTAACATAACTATCAATGTTTGCTACCATTAACTTGGCGAGCAGGCGTTTTAAATTTTTTCATTTAAATTATAAAATGTCAACATGATCTTAAAAGAGTTTTAACAATACTCATTGAAAAAAAGATAAAGTGTGGTTTATATATTTTTATTAAACTCATATGTGTGAACTTTTGAAATTTAATCAACAATAACAGTGACATTTGGAACCGGCCTTGAAATCTTTGCAAAATCCTCCCTTTGAGCAGGTTTGCTTGCACATTGTATCACACTTTGGGTCATCAGCTCCAGGGCGACAACCACCAATTTCATTGTCGAAACAACATTTCAATCCCTGCACGCTATCTGCAAATAATTGAAAACAAAAATTATTCAACTATAACTACGAGTTAGATAAACTAGATAACAAGTACTACAAGATAATTAATATACAATATACATATATACGGCTGTGATATGAAGTTAGACGTCGAATTCTTTTGGAGCCCACCAACATAAACTATTTTTATCATGCTATAATGTATGAATCTTTTATGCAAATGTTGCGCTCTATAAGAAATTTAACAGCCTAATCCATATAACTTTATAATATATCTCAATTTGAATAACAAAGTTTTAAATGAGACTGTTTCATAACACGAGACGTGAATATGATTATCTCAAACAAGTACTGGAATATTCGTACTAGTGTAATAAAAGAAAAGAAAATTAAAATAAAACCTGTTGGGAATGCTACAAGGACAAAGAGCAACAATAAAATACTATAATTAGCCATGTTTGATAATAGAAGAGTTTAATATGTGTTTTAAAAGTATTGATTGTGACAATGGTGAAATACTAGTGTAACTATTATTAATATATATACTAGTTCTTTAGATGGTGTTTGGTTAGACATTGTAGTGGATTGGATTGGGGTAATTATAAATAATAATTGTGTTTGGATAGAAATTGAGAAGTAAGGAAATTAAAAGTGATGTTTTAATATTTTATTATTGGGTAAAAAAAAAAAAACTAAAGAAAGATAATGAATGTGTTAAAGAAAAGTAGGTGAAAAATGAAAATTAAAAAGAAAAAATGGATTGTATGATTGTATAAAAATTGGTGTGCAGATTTATTAAATGAGTGAATTGATAATTGGACTTGCATTTGGATTGATAGAGATTGGGAGAAATTTTACACAAAATATCATTACTTTTGACTCATACAAACAAACAAGCCAACTCTTTTATTTACTTTGTATATAAAGGTTTACATAATTAACCTTCAAAACACTACTCATTATTACACTTTCTTAGTTTACGTGTCCACTTACCTATGAAAGTTATTTCGGAAGGGGGAGAGTATTTATTAAAGGGTGGGGTAGTGGAGCCACTGTTTCTTTTTATTTTTCTGTTTTAATTGATGTAATTGTTCCTTGGGTATTTTTATACCCTTAACGATATTTTTGCAGCTTTTAAAATAATTCTTAAATTTAACAGTTTAGTGTCACTAATCAATGATTGATGATAAGAATGAATAAATTAATTGGTCAACGATAACATATATATTAAATAAAATAGAATTTAAATATATTTAATAAAATATAATACTTATATAATATACTTTTAATATTAATAAATAAATTATGTTTTACCTTCCTTTTGGTGTAATTTAAAAAGGCTACGTATTGACAATTTTATGTTTAATTAATGAATATTAATCTTACCATATAATCATAATTTTAGCTTACCATAACAAAAAATTACATTTCTATCATTTCTAAACTTCTAAAGATAAGTTCGAAATTGACATTCACTTTATACCACTTATTTGATCTCATAATTCTTGATCATACTCTCAACTTATTTAATTTACACGTAAAATACTTAATAGTCATTAAAACTCGTGCTCGAAAAAATTGACACAATAAATTAAAACGAAATAAGTATTGTTTATTTCCTTATTTATGTATTTCTATTTTGGGAAGAGTTCTCTTTGCTATATCGCACGGACGCTTTGATCCAAAAACACATTTGATATGTGCCATATTAGTGATTTACAAAAAAAAATATTAAGAAATTTATGTAAGTGTAACATTTGTGTGCATCAATTGTACGGTGTGATGTGCAATTGGTGCAATTGGTGCAATTTTTATACCATATGCTTATCAACTGATAATACTATATTTATGAACTAATACCACAACAATTTACATGCACAAGGATGGTCCAACGTGTGAAAAAAAAAAATTGTGATATTAATATACAAGCAGAGTGTTATCGATTGATAAGTGATGTAATATAAAAAATTGTAAAAATATTTCATCATTTGCATGAATGCAACTTGTGCATACATATTATTTGTCTAGATTGAAATGTTTTTGCCCTCAATAAATACGATTTTGTTTACATATGTAAACAACACCCCATACAGTTTTTTATTCATTAAAAGAAAATATTATTCTCTACGTGTGAAATCTTAATTGTCATTCCATTTTTTGAATTGAAGGACGAGGCATATATTAAAATGACAGACTTGAAGACACATACAATTTAATAGTATATAGTTTGACCTTCGATTTGTTAAAAATTAGTCAAATTTTGATCATCGAAAAATTAAAATGATGGTATCAAAAAAATTGTGGAGTTATAATATACAAAATAACCTATTGGAGGTACCAAATTAATTTGATCGAAAAGACGAATAATTTGATATAATATTATTTATCCATTAATTTATATTTTCCATCGAATTTGGATATAAATTGAAAAAATAAAAATAAAAATTGAAGGGCGTAAATTGCTACCCCTAACATAACTATCAATGTTTGCTACCATTAACTTGGCGAGCAGGTGTTTTAAATTTTTTCATTTAAATTATAAAATGTCAACATGATCTTAAAAGAGTTTTAACAATACTCATTGAAAAAAAGATAAAGTGTGGTTTATATATTTTTATTAAACTCATATGTGTGAACTTTTGAAATTTAATCAACAATAACAGTGACATTTGGAACCGGCCTTGAAATCTTTGCAAAATCCTCCCTTTGAGCAGGTTTGCTTGCACATTGTATCACACTTTTGGTCATCAGCTTCAGGGCGACAACCACCAATTTCATTGTCGAAACAACATTTCAATCCCTGCACGCTATCTGCAAATAATTGAAAACAAAAATTATTCAACTATAACTACGAGTTAGATAAACTAGATAACAAGTACTACAAGATAATTAATATACAATTTACATATATACGGCTGTGATATGAAGTTAGACGTCGAATTCTTTTGGAGCCCACCAACATAAACTATTTTTATCATGCTATAATGTATGAATCTTTTATGCAAATGTTGCGCTCTATAAGAAATCTAACAGCCTAATCCATATAACTTTATAATATATCTCAATTTGAATAACAAAGTTTTAAATGAGACTGTTTCATAACACGAGACGTGAATATGATTATCTCAAACAAGTACTGGAATATTCGTACTAGTGTAATAAAAGAAAAGAAAATTAAAATAAAACCTGTTGGGAATGCTACAAGGACAAAGAGCAACAATAAAATACTATAATTAGCCATGTTTGATAATAGAAGAGTTTAATATGTGTTTTAAAAGTATTGATTGTGACAATGGTGAAATACTAGTGTAACTATTATTAATATATATACTAGTTCTTTAGATGTGGTTAGACATTGTAGTGGATTGGATTGGGGTAATTATAAATAATAATTGTGTTTGGATAGAAATTGAGAAGTAAGGAAATTAAAAGTGATGTTTTAATATTTTATTATTGGGTAAAAAAAAAAAACTAAAGAAAGATAATGAATGTGTTAAAGAAAAGTAGGAGAAAAATGAAAATTAAAAAGAAAAAATGGATTGTGTGATTGTATAAAAATTGGTGTGCAGATTTATTAAATGAGTGAATTGATAATTGGATTTGCATTTGGATTGATAGAGATTGAGAGAAATTTTACACAAAATATCATTACTTTTGACTCATACAAACAAACAAGCCAACTCTTTTATTTACTTTGTATATAAAGGTTTACATAATTAACCTTCAAAACACTACTCATTATTACACTTTCTTAGTTTACGTGTCCACTTACCTATGAAAGTTATTTCGGAAGGGGGAGAGTATTTATTAAAGGGTGAGGTAGTGGAGCCACTGTTTCTTTTTATTTTTCTGTTTTAATTGATGTAATTGTTCCTTGGGTATTTTTATACCCTTAACGATATTTTTGCAGCTTTTAAAATAATTCTTAAATTTAACAGTTTAGTGTCACTAATCAATGATTGATGATAAGAATGAATAAATTAATTGGTCAACGATAACATATATATTAAATAAAATAGAATTTAAATATATTTAATAAAATATAATACTTATATAATATACTTTTAATATTAATAAATAAATTATGTTTTACCTTCCTTTTGGTGTAATTTAAAAAGGCTACGTATTGACAATTTTATATTTAATTAATAAATATTAATCTTACCATATAATCATGATTTTAGCTTACCCTAACAAAAAATTACATTTCTATAATTTCTAAACTTCTAAAGATAAGTTCGAAATTGACATTCACTTTATACCACTTATTTGATCTCATAATTCTTGATCATACTCTCAACTTATTTAATTTACACGTAAAATACTTAATAGTCATTAAAACTCGTGCTCGAAAAAATTGACACAATAAATTAAAACCAAATAAGTATTGTTTATTTCCTTATTTATGTATTTCTATTTTGGGAAGAGTTCTCTTTGCTATATCACACGGACGCTTTGATCCAAAAACACATTTGATATGTGCCATATTAGTGATTTACAAAAAAAAATATTAAGAAATTTATGTAAGTGTAACATTTGTGTGCATCAATTGTACGGTGTGATGTGCAATTGGTGCAATTTTTATACCATATGCTTATCAACTGATAATACTATATTTATGAACTAATACCACAACAATTTACATGCACAAGGATGGTCCAGCGTGTGAAAAAAAATTGTGATATTAATATACAAGCATAGTGTTATCGATTGATAAGTGATGTAATATAAAAAATTGTAAAAATATTTCATCAGTTGCATGAATGCAACTTGTGCATACATATTATTTGTCAAGATTGAAATGTTTTTGCCCTCAATAAATACGATTTTGTTTACATATGTAAACAACACCCCATACAGTTTTTTATTCATTAAAAGAAAATATTATTCTCTACGTGTGAAATATTAATTGTCATTCCATTTTTTGAATTGAAGGACGAGGCATATATTAAAATGACAGACTTGAAGAAACATATAATTTAATAATATATAGTTTGACCTTCGATTTGTTAAAAATTAGTCAAATTTTGATCATCGAAAAATTAAAATGATGGTATCAAAAAAATTGTGGAGTTATAATATACAAAATAACCTATTGGAGGTACCAAATTAATTTGATCGAAAAGACGAATAATTTGATATAATATTATTTATCCATTAATTTATATTTTCCATCGAATTTGGATATAAATTGAAAAAATAAAAATAAAAATTGAAGGGCGTAAATTGCTACCCCTAACATAACTATCAATGTTTGCTACCATTAACTTGGCGAGCAGGTGTTTTAAATTTTTTCATTTAAATTATAAAATGTCAACATGATCTTAAAAGAGTTTTAACAATACTCATTGAAAAAAAGATAAAGTGTGGTTTATATATTTTTATTAAACTCATATGTGTGAACTTTTGAAATTTAATCAACAATAACAGTGACATTTGGAACCAGCCTTGAAATCTTTGCAAAATCCTCCCTTTGAGCAGGTTTGCTTGCACATTGTATCACACTTTGGGTCATCAGCTCCAGGGCGACAACCACCAATTTCATTGTCGAAACAACATTTCAATCCCTGCACGCTATCTGCAAATAATTGAAAACAAAAATTATTCAACTATAACTACGAGTTAGATAAACTAGATAACAAGTACTACAAGATAATTAATATACAATATACATATATACGGCTGTGATATGAAGTTAGACGTCGAATTCTTTTGGAGCCCACCAACATAAGCTATTTTTATCATGCTATAATGTATGAATCTTTTATGCAAATGTTGCGCTCTATAAGAAATCTAACAGCCTAATCCATATAACTTTATAATATATCTCAATTTGAATAACAAAGTTTTAAATGAGACTGTTTCATAACACGAGACGTGAATATGATTATCTCAAACAAGTACTGGAATATTCGTACTAGTGTAATAAAAGAAAAGAAAATTAAAATAAAACCTATTGGGAATGCTACAAGGACAAAGAGCAACAATAAAATACTATAATTAGCCATGTTTGATAATAGAAGAGTTTAATATGTGTTTTAAAAGTATTGATTGTGACAATGGTGAAATACTAGTGTAACTATTATTAATATATATACTAGTTCTTTAGATGGTGTTTGGTTAGACATTGTAGTGGATTTGATTGGGGTAATTATAAATAATAATTGTGTTTGGATAGAAATTGAGAAGTAAGGAAATTAAAAGTGATGTTTTAATATTTTATTATTGGGTAAAAAAAAAAAACTAAAGAAAGATAATGAATGTGTTAAAGAAAAGTAGGAGAAAAATGAAAATTAAAAAGAAAAAATGGATTGTGTGATTGTATAAAAATTGGTGTGCAAATTTATTAAATGAGTGAATTGATAATTGGATTTGCATTTGGATTGATAGAGATTGGGAGAATTTTTACACAAAATATCATTACTTTTGACTCATACAAACAAACAAGCCAACTCTTTTATTTACTTTGTATATAAAGGTTTACATAATTAACCTTCAAAACACTACTCATTATTACACTTTCTTAGTTTACGTGTCCACGTACCTATGAAAGTTATTTCGGAAGGGGGAGAGTATTTATTAAAGGGTGAGGTAGTGGAGCCACTGTTTCTTTTTATTTTTCTGTTTTAATTGATGTAATTGTTCCTTGGGTATTTTTATACCCTTAACGATATTTTTGCAGCTTTTAAAATAATTCTTAAATTTAACAGTTTAGTGTCACTAATCAATGATTGATGATAAGAATGAATAAATTAATTGGTCAACGATAACATATATATTAAATAAAATATAATTTAAATATATTTAATAAAATATAATACTTATTGTTGGGAATAAAATGATTTTGAATTAGATACCAAAACCCCTGATTGATGATGATCAGATTAGTTGAGATATGCTCAAGTCAAGTTCAGGCAAGCTGTCTCAGTGCACTTTAGTATGTAGAATGCTTAAGTAAAAATCTCAGAAATGTTATGAGATTTTAGTGATCAGGATAGTTGTCCAAAGCTGGAATGTTAGGCAGCTTGATAGGTCTATAGGACAAAGGTTCTGATCCATTCAAGACAAACTGATCAAATGGACAACTGAGCTGAAGAGATCAAGAACAATAAAGCTGTGTTCATAAATACAAAAGATCAAGACAGTTGAAGTACAAATGATCAAAAGCAGTGAATGCAAAAGACACATTCAATGAAGCGTTTATTGCCAATCATGCCTGAAACAAGCATTGAAGACTTGAAGCATTAAAGAGTGAAGCATTGAATGAATGTTGGAACATTCTAAACTGCAGCAGGAATGTTCAGGGAGCTTGTCCCATCTGACCGTTGGTTGTGTATAGAGTTTGCCACAAATCAACCTAGGACAATGTGCAAAATTGGAAACTGACACAAGTCTTCTCAGCCGCATTTGTCAGAAGTCAACACATTCATTCAAGCAACCATTGAAGAGCCCTTTTACACAGTGGATAAAAGGATGCCAAGCTTCTTAGCTGTTTCAATGGTGCTGCAAATAGACATATTTGAATTGCTATCCCTCCAACGGTTAGTTGTTCAAATTTGCCTATAAATACAGAAGTGATCAAAGGGATTCAATATCCAACTACAAGCTATCAAACTATCATCAAGCTTTCAAAAGGAAACTAAGCTGTTCTCTAAGAAACCCAAGTTTCCTGAATCACTTCTCTTTAGCTAAGCCAATCTTTGTAAACATCCAAAGCTTAGCATTGAGATATCCTAAGCCTTTACACTGTTCTTATTGTAAAGGATATCTCTACTAGTTGGAACCAAACCTCAAACCCTTATCTCATTAAGTGAAGAGAGAGTTTGTTGTAGAAGTGGGGAGTTAAGGACTGTTAGTGTGAAACACAGTCTTAACTCAGAGAGATTGAGCACTAGGACTCAAGTTATCCTAGGGATCAAAACACTAAGAGAGTGTTGTTGATCAGTGCACCTTGGCACTATAAAACAAGCTAATTCCATTGAGAAGGAATTATCCTGTTCAATCAGGGAAAGTGGATGTAGGAGCTTGAGTCTATGAACCACTATAAACTTATGTGCCATTTACTTACTGCATTCTTAATTTCACTTACATTCAAACATATTTTAAAGAAACATAACTCAGTAAGTAAGAAAATCTGTTTTGGACAAAGTCCCTGATAACCTGTATTTTTCAGAAATTAACTTGGAGTATTTCTTTAAGTCAAAGGCCAACCACATTCCGCACTAAGCAACTCTTTTAGATATTTAGCCAACTGATCACTCAATAGTAATCAGTAGGACAAGTATCTATCAAAGTTCACAATCAGGCCAGTTGTGAGACAACTTGCCTGACAGACCAGTTTGTCAAAAAGAAAAAGAATTTGCATACACAAGTGCATTCCCCCCCCCCCCATACACTTGTGTTATACTCCACCAAGGACCAACAAGTGGTATCAGAGCAGGTGTTCAAAGACCACTGCTTCTGAGAATCATTGACTTTCAAAATATCACTTTCTGTGGTCACTGAACTGATCCAAATTTTTGAAAAATCTACTTATATTTTCCTTTGTCTATCTGTATAAGAATGGCTAACAATGCAGTTCCAGGTGTTGGTCCTGAAAGGAGTATATAACAAGTGTATGGGGGGGGGGGGAATACACTTGTATGCAATTCTTTTGCTAATTTGATCAAACCAGAGTTCAGCAAGGTTGTCTTGGACAACTCTGCTGAAGAAGATTAACTCTTCTAAGATAATCAGACTACTAAGTACTATTGAGTACTTAGTTGAATAACTATCTAGGGGAGTTATATGTGCGGAATAGTGGTTGGCCCTTTAAGTTTAGACTCCTTTAATTTCTGAAATCACTTAGTCAATGCAACACAGTTCAGTTTTCAGGGAACTTGTCCAAATAGGTTTTGCACAGTCTTTGAATGTTTATCCTTGAAAGATCAGTTTTTTGTGCAGTGTTGAATGTATGAAGGTACTTGTAAAGTAAATCAACACAAGAGTTTATAGTGGTTCAGAGACTCAAGCTCCTACATCCACTTTCCCTGATTTAACAGGATAATTCCTTCACTCTTGGAATTAACTTGTTTTATAGTGCCAAGGTGCACTTGATCAAGAACACCACTCCTTGGTGAATTGATCCCTAGGATGTCTAGAGTCCTAGTACCCTCTTCTCAACTCAGAACTGAACTGTTCTTCTCTCAACAGTCAGCTCCTACCACTTCTACTACTACAACCTTCTCACTTTCTCACTTGAAAGGGTTAAGGGTTGAAGTAAGGTTCCAACTAATGAGATATCCTTTACAATGAAGATCAAGGTATAAGGATATGATATCTCTCTAAGCTTGTGTATGAATATACAATTGGGTTCAGCTTAGAAGAAGTGTATAAAGACTAAGATAGTCTCTTTGAAAGCTTGAGAGCACTTGTCAACTTGTAGGATAGTTGGATATTCTTGTCAAGGTTGAGGTGCTTTTGGATTGTGTTGAGGTGCTTTCAAATGGTCTTCACACTTCTGTATTTATAGATAAAATGGAGGATTTGCCCGTTGGAGAGGCAGTCCCAAGTTGCTATAAATGTCTTCCTTGAGTTCTTCAAACTGGTAGACAGATTCTTGATAGTGACATGTCCTCATTTGGGTAATAAACGGCTTGTAAGACTTTGTCTTCATTCTGCAGCACTTTTCCCAATGTTTGACTTCTTGTTAGGACTTGGACATGGCTTCTGAAGGTTGATCCAATGATAGGACAACATTCCTTATCATCTGGACAACTCTCCTTATCACTATCAGCAGTTTTGCTTTTCAGCAAGGTTGGCTTGCTCTTCTTCAGATGACTTGGCTCTTTCCCTTTATTTTACTCTAAGATGATCTTGCCATATTGCATTTCTTTAGGGTATGGTTGTCCTTAATTCTTCAGCATAGTTGACCTTCAATCTTTAGAGTTTCTGTTCTGATTCAATCATGCTGAGACAACTCTTCTGGACAACTCTTCTGATCAGCATTCTTGATCTTTTATCATCAGAGCATTTTACTCATAGAGTTGGCTTCTCTGGACAACTCTCCTGATCAAAACCTTTGAGTAGTCTTGTCCTTTTGAGTTAAGTAAAGTTGTTCTTGCATGTGGCTAGCTTCTTTGGACAACTCTCCTGATCAGATCATCTTATTGGATTTGTCCTTTTGAGCTTTACAATCTTGTTCTTGCATAAGAACATCTTCTCTGGACAACTCTCCTGATCAGATCATCTTATTGGATTTGTCCTTTTGAGCTTTACAATCTTGTTCTTGCATAAGAACATCTTCTCTGGACAACTCTCCTGATCAGAGCATTTGGTTTTCCATAGAGTGTCCTTGCTCTTAAGTGATTGTTCCAGAATTTGAGCCTTGAGGGGACTTGATCTTGATCATCTTCAAAGCATAGGTTCCCCCTCAAATTGTGCATCTAATTGTCTAAGAGCTGCCTAACATTTCAGCTTCTCATCTAGCCTTATGCTATGTGTTCTAACATTTTTAGAACACTATCAATTTGACTTAGGCATGTCTCAGGGGGTTTTGGTATTAGATCAAAACATATCTCATTTTATTCCCAACAATTTCCCCGTTTTTGATGATGCCAAAACCTACACAATCTAAGCAAAAGTGACTTGTCTACACCTATTACATGTATCTTCAGAAGACATGACTAAGGTCAATATTCCTGAAAAGATAATGTGTTAGTGTATTCACTGTTTTTGTTGCAAGTAGGTTTTACAGATAGGCATAGAGAAATTTCTGTAAAAAAAATGTATCTTGATTCAAAAGTGGTTCAACTATCATTCATATAAAGAGTCATTACAAGCATGTTGATAGTTGAAGATAACTTATCAGAGCATGGAATCATTACAAATCAAGAACTACAACTAAACATAAGATCAGAGCAAAATAGACTTATTTCAGATATCAGAGCTTTAACACCTAGAGCTAGCTAATACAAGATATTCCAGATAGCAAAGTAGAATGCATCAATTCTTGTATCAGAGCAAATCATTTTAGAGCACACAGCATGTCAATGCACATATCAGCAGGCTTGTCCAATTTCAGCAGATTTGACCACATAGCAAAAATATCTTCAGATAAGATAATTTTTCACCCAGAAAAAGTCAGAAGACTTAGCCATTCAAAGATCATCCTCAGGAGGTGGCAGCATCCCATATTGTGCCCACACTCTCCTCTTGAGTGCCATGGCTTCCTGGTTGGTTCCTTTAGGTCCAAGGGTCATCTTGTTCAGCTTTAGAATTTCTGTGAACTCCCTTAGGATCCTTGCTTGGTCAATCCATCCTTCAAGCTTTGGAGGCATGTAGATGATAGGCTTGGGAGCATTGAGTTCAATTCTTGCAATGTCAGCAGCTGCAAGTAGTTGTTGATACAACTCTCTGTAGTATTCTAGCATGAACTTAGTGAAGGCAGAGTTTGCATCTCCTCCATTCCATCTGTCAATGACATAATAGTCATAGACAAACTCCCTTTTGGCTTCTTCCCATGTGTCATTCAGTTGAATTGGCACCCATTTATCCAAGTGTGGATATTTGGTGTCCATTGGGATTAGAAGTTGAGGCTTCATCTTGCTGTAAGTTGCTCTCCTCTCATCTCTTGCTCTGTTGGCTTCTTCCATCAAGTCCATTTTCTCTTGGGCCCTCATCATGGCCAGTTTCTGTTGTGTTTCAGGGTCTTTGCCATACCCTTCATGAAACAACTTTGATGGATCATGGGCTAGGACAGTTGTCTTCTTCTTAGGTTCAGGTCCAAATCCTTCAGTAAATAGCTCTTCAATGTCTTCAGTGGACTTGGGACCTTCAGTACTTTTGTCAGATTCAGAAGACTTGTCTTTTTCAGTAGATTTGGGCTCTTCAGCAGTTTTGGCTTTCTTGGATGTGGGCTCATCATCAACAATTCTGAATTCAGGTGGAAGATCAAGGCTGTTGGGAAAGGCAGTGAATTTCTCAACTTGTCTCTTCTTTCCTTGGGCCTTCTTGATCTTTCCTCTAGTTTGGACACCTTCAGTATTCTTGTCCAAACCTGATACTTCACCACCTGGTCTTTGTTGTAACCTCATCCTTTCTTCTTGAGCTGAGGCCATAGAATTCTTCAAAGCAAGTGCCAATTGCTCTTCTTCATTTAATTCTTCCAGATTCAGTACTTCAGGCTCTTTGCCTTTTCCTTCAGCAATGTTGTCTTTCCCTTTGACTGGGCTCCCAATCACCAAGGCACCTTTTGCTCTAGCTCTTTCCCTTTCCCCCTTTTTGGCAGCATCAAAACACTGGGGCTTGAGGTCACTCATTGTTGAGGCCATCAGGGATTGGGCCTGGTTTAGAGATTTCATTTCTTCCAACAAATATACATTCTCATCATGTATATTTTGCATCTTGTCACTGCTCAAGCTAAAAAAAGCAAGAACAGGTTTCATTTTCTGTTGAACAACCTCCTCCATGGTTGCCTTAAGAGATGCATCCAATTGGGTCTTCAGAAGCTCAGTGAGGTTGGCCACTGCACCTTCAGCAATGTTGGCCAACACTTCTTGGGAAAACTTTTCAGAGGCTGCCTTCACCATGGCTAGCCTTTGCTCTTCAGCTCTTCTCTTTTGCAGTGCAGTCTTCTTTCCAATAGCTTGTTTGACAGTTAGCCTGAGAGCTTTGACATTGGCATTGTGATTGTCTCTCAGCAGCTTTTGCTCTTTCTTGACCTCCTCTGAGATGGCTTCCATGGTTGATTTGGCATTTTGAACTTCAGTGGAGATGGTTTGGAGACCAGATTCCACACCACTGATCCTTGCCTCAAGGGTTGGTAGCACAACATCTTCAGAGCCAGTGAGTCTCATTTCTACAGATGCTAGAGTCCTTCCTTGCTCATTCAAGGTTCCTGAAGTTTCAGCATGAGCAGATTGGACTTGATGAGCCAAGGAGTCCAACTTCTCTGATTGTATTCCAAGTAAGGCCTGAGCTGAGCCTGAATCTACTTGAATAGGTGCATCTGTTAGGAATTCATCTGCAAAAATTTGATCAAGAGAAATACCTGCAACATCAGACAAGTCAAACAAGTTAGGAAATAAGCACTCATCACCCTCAATTTCTTTTGTATAAGACTCTGATACATCAGCAGTCTTCTTCTCATTTTCAACTTGTTCTTTTCTCCCTTCTTTAATAATGTTCTCACTCAAGGAATCAGGCCTCCTTTCATCAAGGGATTCTTGAAGTTCAGATTTGACTTCAAGAATAACCTGTCCTTCCTCACTTATACCACCCTCATATGTTGGTATACTCACAATCTTAGTGATAACTACCTCTCTATCATCCATAACTCCCTCTGATTTTTCAAAACTACTTTCCTTTTCAACTCCTTCTCCTAAACCTGCAGCATCTCCACCTTCAACAAGGTTCAAAGATGGCAGTTGTGAGGAGATCACAGTGCTTATCTCAGCAGCCACTGAGTCATCCTGAATGATTAAGGGCTGATCAGTGTCCAACTCTTCTGACACTGAATAGGCCTTAATCAAACTAGCCTCTAGTACAGGAACCTCAACATCTTTAGGCTGTGCCTTGGGTTCAGGAGAACCTTCATTGGCAGATGTGTCTTTGGTTGTGTTACCACCCTTGGTCAACACCTCTGAAGATACAGAGCCTTTCCTATGATAGGTTTTAGGAGGGTTTGAAAGTCTGTCTGTTATAGAAGACTTGGGTTGAAAGGATTCAGGGAGATTGGCTTGAGGGGTTTCAGGAGGGTTGGGATTTGAAGGGTTTGAGGGATCATCAGGGGAATCATCATCATTGGAGCTACTGTCAGGGTGTTTGATTCCCTTGGCTTTTCTTTCTATCTCCTCCTCAATGTTATCAGCAAAGTGTAGCAAAGTGTAGCAATCTGTTTTCCTCTATTTGCCACCAGTTTGCACCCTTATCTTGTCTTTGAAACTCCAGCAAAGTGTAGCAATCTGTTTTCCTCTATTTGCCACCAGTTTGCACCCTTATCTTGGATGACTTGTGATATCTCCATCATAGATTTGTCTTTCACATCAACAAGCATCCTTAAATCATGAAAGGCCTTCTGAATCTTTGGAAATTCAGCAAGTTGTGGATACAAACTGTCCACAGTAGCATTGGCTCCTCCTCTGAGCATACTTTCATAAGTATACTCCTCCTCATCTCCACTTGAGTGGGGACTTTGGGTTATAGGGGAGTTGGCTCTGGGTTCTCCTAATGTGGCTTCAGGCAGATTAAGTTCAGGGATATTGGCTTCAGATGGGTTGGGTACAATAGAAGGATCTTCAGTTGCTTTTGAGAGCAATGGATCTGAAGGGGCTTTACTCAGGGGGGTTGGCTCATTGAGTGCATGCTCTAAGAGCTTTGAATAATTGAGCATGGATGAGTCAAGGGGAGACAGGAGTCTTGTCTCATCTACTGCTAAATCAGCAAGCACATCAATGCCACTTCTTTGCACATTCCCTTCTGGAGAATATCTCTTAGTGAGATTTACAGGGGTAATGGGTTGGTTGGAAGGGGTGACATGGGTTTCAGGGGAGTTGGGCTCAAGGTACTGAGTTTCAGGGAGGTTGGCCTCTATAGGTTGACCTTCAGGGACTTTGGATTCTGGAGTTCCAGAATCAGAAGAATTAGTCCTTGACATGGATTTGGTCCTGCTTTCAGCTCTGCTCTCCCTTAGAGCCAATAGAAGAGACCTTTCTTCTTGAAGCTCCAACACCTTCTCAGTAGGTTTGGCCCTTCTCTTGCTGGCCCTACTGCTTCCACTTCCTTCCATCTCAGGGACAACTTCCCTGATTCTCTTATCACCCTTCTTCTTTTGCCTAGTCTCATTGTACTTCCATCTCAACTCTTCTGAGTGGTCAGAAGGCACACTCACTCACTCTTCTGCCACTGCATCAACTTCAGCTGATGCTCCTGAGGCTTCTCTTGAAGACAATTGAGACATCTTTCTTATTTTGACAGCCCTGGCCTTTGTTCTCTTTTTCATCTTAGGCTTCTCTTCCTCCTGTTCTTCAGCAAGTTTGACCATGAGCATCCTTCTCTGTTCAGTTTTGTTGCTAAGTTTTCTGAACAGGATCTTCTGGGCTGGGAGTGGCTTTGCAAAGGTCTGCATCTGGGAATAGTGGGAAAACCTCTCAATCAACACGCTTGCCCTGGTGCAATACTTGATTTTCCCTTCTAGCACCACCTTATTGTGGGTTTTCACCTTGAATTTTGCCTTCTCCTTCATCATCTCAGACATGATGAAGGTCCTCCAATTAAATTTAATGCCCTTATCACTGGCATCAATGATGGCAGCCATGATTCTGATCCTTGGATGACTGACCTGCTCTAAGCTTCCAGTGTTGCTTAAGAGGCTCTTAGCAACTACCTCAAAAAGGTTGAGAAACTCTGGCTTGAGAGTTTTCTTGTTTTGAGTTGAGGAGAGAGGGCCTGGAACTAATAGCCATTCTTGGGCTATCTCATCTTCATGGCCAGTGCCATAAGCTTCTGGATTCCTTCCCTCAT
Source organism: Galeopsis tetrahit (assembly GCA_963675135.1). Classification (NCBI taxonomy): domain Eukaryota; kingdom Viridiplantae; phylum Streptophyta; class Magnoliopsida; order Lamiales; family Lamiaceae; genus Galeopsis; species Galeopsis tetrahit. Next base: position 60,604,922 of record OY776121.1, on the reverse strand, counting down.
AAGGCAGTCCAAAAGCTCCTTCCAGATCTTCTGAGGAGAATTTTACTCTGTGGAATCTCTCTTCTTCCTCTCCTTCTGCTGTGTAAGATAGTCTGGTTGATACTTCACCATCTTCAGGTTTGCCTCTCCACTTGAGGAAGGCAAAGGATTCTGCCATGTAGCTTTCCAAGCAAGAGCTTGGTCTTTCCTCCATGAACTTTTGAAGTCCAGCTCTTCTCAACCATCTCAAGGTTGGTGTGATTTCAGGATCCTCATTCTCAAAGGATACTATTGGCTCAAAATGAAGATTGTGTTTATTGCTTAAGTAGCCAAAATCCAGGTCTAGATCCTTGTTAGAGAAATCAACAAGCATCTCAGGTCTAACTTTGGGGGCCATTGAAATTTGCAGAGAGAGCTTTGAGAGAGTTTGAAGAAAATTTGAGTTAGGGTTTCGAATACTTGGGGAAGAAGTGTTTGTGGGGATCTTAAGACTTGTGAATATTCTAAAAAGAATGTTTGTCAATGAGTTGGTAAGGTCTTGAAGCAATTCAAAGATGAGCAAAAATGGAAATCCAAAATGGACGGCTAGGATTGATTTCAGGGGAGTTGTCCATATTTGATCTAATGGTCAAAAACCAATGTAACAGTGAAATAACTGTTTTATTCAAAACGTGGGTGGTTTTTAATGTTTGTTTAAGGCTGGGGGTTTTTCGAGATAGATCATGTCCCAAAAAGTTTAATGCAAACAAGAGTTAAATCTTGGCATTTAATGCATGGAAAGTGACCTTTTGAGTGGGAGACAAATTAAATCCCAGAAAGGTGAAAACTGTATTTCAATGGGACAGATTTCGAAATAGGTATTGATCACCAAAAATAGGTGCTTATCATACCAAGATTTGGTTTGATAGCTGGGACAACTTATCTGACCCCACTTGGACAAGTGTCCTGAAGAAAAGTGGACAAGGGTCCTGAATGTTAATGGACAAGTGTCCTGAAGAAGTAAGGTCATATTTCTGATTTTCAGTAGACTTGACCAAGTCTGCTGAAGTTTGAGTTTATTTCCCCTTCAATCAATGAACTTCTTTGGACTCATTTTTCCAGCTTCCCTGGATCAAGAAGTCCCAACTCTGCTGATAATTCCAGGAATCTTGCCTCTGCAAGTGGCTTAGTTAGTATATCAGCTTTTTGATGGTCTGTGTGAATTTTCACCAACTTGATATCCTTCTTCTCCACATGATCTCTAATGAAGTGATGCTTGATGTCCACATGTTTGCATCTTGTGTGCAAGACAGGATTTTGTGATATAGCAATGGCACTATTGTTATCACAGAAAATTGGCACTTTAGTAGAGTTGACTTTGTAGTCTCTGAGTTGTTGTCTTAGCCAAAGTATTTGAGCACAACAACTTCCAGCAGCAACATATTCAGCTTCAGTGGTGGAGGTGGCCACTGTATTTTGTTTCTTGGAGAACCAAGATATGAGTTTGTTGCCTAAGAATTGACAAGTCCCTGAGGTGGACTTTCTGTCAATCCTACATCCTCCATAATCAGCATCTGAGTAGCCAGTTAGCTCAATATTGTCATCAGCAGGGTACCAAAGGCCTAGATTCTCAGTGCCTTTGAGGTACCTCAAAATCTTCTTTGCAGCCTCAAGGTGGCTTTTCTTAGGATTTGCTTGAAACCTTGCACAAACACCTACTGCAAAGGTGATATCAGGTCTGCTGGCAGTGAGATAGAGGAGTGAACCAATTATTCCTCTATACTCAGTAGAGTTGGTTGGAATACCACTCTCATCAGGATCCATCTTCCAATTTGTGTTCATAGGGATCCTTACTGGCTTGCTAGTTGTACACCCAAACTTTTTGATCATTTCTCTGGTGTACTTAGCTTGGTTGATGAAGATTCCTTCTTTAGATTGCTTGACTTGTAGACCCAAAAAGAAGTTCATCAACCCCATCATGGACATCTCAAACTTGCTTTGCATGAGCTTGGAGAATTTCTCACACAACTTCTCATTAGGGGATCCAAAAATTATGTCATCCACATAAATTTGGACAAGCAAGATGTCCTCTCCTTCAGAGATTCTGAAGAGAGTTCTGTCCACAGTTCCCTTGGTGAATCCATGATCCAAGAGGAATTGTGACAGTGTATCATACCAAGCCCTAGGGGCTTGTTTGAGTCCATATAGAGCTTTCTTGAGTCTGTAGACTTGGTTTCCAACTTCAAAACCTGGTGGTTGCTCCACATAGACTTCTTCTTTCAAGACTCCATTCAGAAAGGCACTCTTGACATCCATTTGGTATACTTTGAACCTCTTGTGGGCTGCATAGGCTAGAAAGAGCCTTATTGCTTCTAGCCTTGCCACAGGTGCAAATGTCTCATCATAGTCAATGCCTTCATGTTGGCAATACCCTTTTGCCACAAGTCTTGCTTTATTTCTGACAATCACATCATTTTCATTTTTCTTGTTCTTGAACACCCACTTTGTTCCAATAACATCTTGATGTGAAGGCCTATCCACCAGCTCCCATACTTCATTCCTGGTGAATTGGTTAAGTTCTTCCTGCATGGCTGTGATCCAATTGGCATCTTGAAGTGCTTCCTCAATATTACTTGGTTCTTGCTCTGACAAGAAGCAACAGAACATAGCACTTTCACCATGAAACTTTCTGGTTCTGACTCCTATACTTGGATCACCAAGTATCAGATCAGTAGGATGGTCAGACAACCAAGTCCTTCTTTTCCTGATCTCTTCAGTAGAGTTGTCCTCTACTGAAGTTGAGTTATTTTGATCATAAAATTCAGGATAATTTAATGCAGGATCTAATTCAGGATCATAATCAGGGGTGTTGTCCTCAATGTCAGGGACATTGGCATTTTCAACATTTTGAGTTCCCCCTTGATTATTTGACCCATTAACTACCTCAGCAGGAACTGCTTCTTCATTGGTAGTTGTTACCTGGATGTGAACTGGGATTGGTTCATTCAGTTCACCATTTCCATCGGTAGGATTTGTCTCAGGAAGGTTGCCTTCAGGATTGTTGTCCAATGTGGATTTTTCAGGCAGATTGGCTTGAACAACATCTATGAATTCAGTGTCTTTGTCTTTTAGGCTTAATCTGGTTGTCCTCTGTGTGATTTCTTCAGGTTCCAAATGAATATTCCTGATCTCAAAGATAGACTCATCAAACACAACATGAGGTGTTTCTTCCACTATAAGGGTTTTCTTGTTGTAGACTCTGAAAGCTCTACTGATTTGAGAGTATCCAAGAAATACTCCCTCATCAGCTTTGCTGTCAAAGGCTTTCAACTGTTCTTTCCCATTATTGTGAATGAAACATTTGCAACCAAATATATGAAAGTATGACACTTTAGGCATTCTTCCTTTCCAGAGTTCATAGGGGGTTTTGCCTTGCCCCTTAGTGATCAAACATCTATTTTGAGTATGGCATGCAGTGTTTATAGCTTCAGCCCAAAACCTCTTAGGTAAATTTGAATCAGCAATTAAGGTTCTAGCAGCTTCTTTTAAAGTTCTATTTCTTCTTTCTGCAACTCCATTTTGTTGGGGAGTTCTAGCTGCTGAGGTTTCATGAGCTATCCCATTAGATGAGCAATACTCGTTGATGTAAGAATTAATGAACTCAGTGCCTTTATCAGATCTTATCTTGATAATGCTAAGGCTTTTCTCATTTGACAATCTCTTAAGAAGTTCAGGTAGTTTGACTTGTGTTTCCTTCTTATTAAGGAGAAATACTACCCATGTGAACCTAGAGAAGTCATCTACTACCACCAATGTGTATTTTCTCCCATTTATGCTTGAAGGGTTAATTGGTCCAAACAGATCCATATGTAGAAGTTCAAGTACCCTTTCAGTGGAGATGACTGGTTTACCTTTAAATGGGTCCAAACAGATCCATATGTAGAAGTTCAAGTACCCTTTCAGTGGAGATGACTGGTCCAAACAGATCCATAACTGGTTGTCAAATCTCCTGAACTTCTGAGTTCTTTGTGCTGCTTGAGGGAATCTTTGAGGAAAGGCTTTCTTTTGACCATTACCCTTTGGCATGAAGGGTTTTGGTTGACTCATTTTATTTTGCCGTTGAGGAAAGTTATCCTTGGGTCTATTCAGCTGAGGCTTTTTCAGAAGAGTTAGCCTAGGCTGATAACACTTTGGATAACTCCTCTGAACATTGTTCAGTAGAGTTGCCCTTCCATTGGGTCTACTCTGCTGACCAACATTCCTCTTATGTTCAGGAGCTTTGGCCATTTCCTTAGGTTTTGGCCTATTCTCCTGAAACACTTGAGTAGATAGATCATCCATTTTGCCCTTTCCTTTGTTCAGTGGTTGAATCACTTCATTTTCAGTTTGTGCCACTGACTTAACAAAGATTCTCTTAGTGTTACTTACAGAAGCAACACTAAGACAAGGTGAAGATTCAAATGGATCAAAACCTAATCCACTTCTTTGAGCCATAGGTCTTTGATAACTTTGAATTTCCTCTATTGCTCTAGAGGATTTGTTCAAAGCAGACATCTTTAATTTCAGACTCTCTTCACTTGATTTAAGAATATCATATTCATGTGAGAGATTTTCAAATTTGGCATTAAGAATTTTAAGTTCAAAATCTTTTCTCTTCTGAGAGAGAAGTTGATCATCAATCTCCTTTTGTTGGTCAACTATCCTGAGATTTGCTTCCTCAAGCTCTCTCAAGACTTGTTGATACAACTCAGTAGACTTGACATCAACAACTACCTCAGAATTTTTGGCAAGTTCAATGGCCAATCTTTCATTTTCTCTCACACAGTTATCATGAAATTCTTGTAACAAGGTGAAATCTTCCATCAACTTTCCAAGGGAAAGCTTCAAGTTGACCTCACTATTGTTCTGTGAGATGAATGATGGTGAGCTAGAAGTAGAGGATACCTCATCATCCTCAAGGGCCATGTTGCAGACATCATCATCATCATCACTGTTGGAGAATAATCCATCAGAAGAGTTGAAGCTTTCAGTACTTTCAGATTCATCACCAGCCATCATGGCCTTTCTATTGGTGAACTTTCTGTCTCTTTTAGCTTGTCTCTCTCTTCTCTCTTTAGAGCTTAGTTCAGGGCAGTCATACTGGAAGTGCCCTTTCTTTTTGCAATTATAGCACAGATCTTCATTTTCATCCTTCTTGGATTCATCTCTTCTCTTAGATGATGAAGGGTCAGCTCTACTGGATCTTCTCCTATTAGAGGACTTGTCCTCTGATCTTTTCTCTTCAGGCTTTTTGTCCTCAGCCTGATCTTCAGGGGAGTTGTATCTTCTCCTGAATTTGTTGTCTTGGTAGAATTTCTTGTATCTACCAAACCTTGTGTTGAGCTTGTCAAACCTTCTAGCCATCAAGGCTAGTTCTTCCTTCATTTCAGTCTTAGAGACTGTCTTTGATGATCTGGGAGTGGGTTGCATTTCTGGTTCAGCAACTTTGGCTTTGAATGCCACTCCCTTAGTAGGATTTGAAGGTTCCTCAATAGGTTTTCTTCTATTGAGGTCGAACTCATAAGCTTTGAGTTCAGAGAAGATTTGTTGCATGGGCATGGTGGAAAGATCCTTTGTGTTCTGCATCATCACAGCATAGACATCCCACTTTTGAGTGAGACTCCTTAGGATTTTCAGTCCAACCTCTCTCTTGGTGTAGACCTTGCCCAATGAGTTAATCTCATTCATCACATCAGTGAATCTACCAGCAAATTTGTCAATGGACTCATCAGACTCCATTGAGAATTGTTCAAACTTCTGCACAGCAACTTGGAGCTTGTTCTCCTTGATTTTTTCAGTGCCCTCACACATTTCAGCAAGGGTATCCCAAATTTCTTTAGCTGTGGTGCAGTGGTAGACTCTACCCATAACTGCATCTGGAATTGTTTGATAGAGGGTGTTCATGGCAAGATAATTCAAATTATCTTTCCTCTTTTCATCAGCAGTGAAGTCATCCTCATCTTTGGGAATCAGTTCCCTTATATCTGCTCTTTGCTCATCTGTTAATCTGGAATTAGTTTGAGTAAACACAAAAGGTCCTCTTGTGATTACTCTAAGCATATCAGTATGAAGAGATGCAAGATGAGCCCTCATTCTAATTTTCCAGAAATCATAATTGTCTATTGAAAACATGGGCAATTTGTGATGAGAAATGTGGTTGACTGGATTTGTGGCCATGTTGTCTAATCCTTGAACAGCAGGTGGAGGGACAGCATTGTTGTTGGCCATTTCTCAAGAATAATCAGTTAGTCAACAAGTGATGGATTTCAGATAGAGATCAGTTCAGTGACCACACAAATATGAGAGTTTTGAAAATCAAGATGGATTTTCAGAAGCAGTGGTCTTTGAACCCCTGCTCTGATACCACTTGTTGGTCCTGAAAGGAGTATATAACAAGTGTATGGGGGGGGAATACACTTGTATGCAATTCTTTTGCTAATTTGATCAAACCAGAGTTCAGCAAGGTTGTCTTGGACAACTCTGCTGAAGAAGATTAACTCTTCTAAGATAATCAGACTACTAAGTACTATTGAGTACTTAGTTGAATAACTATCTAGGGGAGTTATATGTGCGGAATAGTGGTTGGCCCTTTAAGTTTAGACTCCTTTAATTTCTGAAATCACTTAGTCAATGCAACACAGTTCAGTTTTCAGGGAACTTGTCCAAATAGGTTTTGCACAGTCTTTGAATGTTTATCCTTGAAAGATCAGTTTTGTGTGCAGTGTTGAATGTATGAAGGTACTTGTAAAGTAAATCAACACAAGAGTTTATAGTGGTTCAGAGACTCAAGCTCCTACATCCACTTTCCCTGATTTAACAGGATAATTCCTTCACTCTTGGAATTAACTTGTTTTATAGTGCCAAGGTGCACTTGATCAAGAACACCACTCCTTGGTGAATTGATCCCTAGGATGTCTAGAGTCCTAGTACCCTCTTCTCAGCTCAGAACTGAACTGTTCTTCTCTCAACAGTCAGCTCCTACCACTTCTACTACTACAACCTTCTCACTTTCTCACTTGAAAGGGTTAAGGGTTGAAGTAAGGTTCCAACTAATGAGATATCCTTTACAATGAAGATCAAGGTATAAGGATAGGATATCTCTCTAAGCTTGTGTATGAATATACAATTGGGTTCAGCTTAGAAGAAGTGTATAAAGACTAAGATAGTCACGGTTGAGGTGCTTTTGGATTGTGTTGAGGTGCTTTCAAATGGTCTTCACACTTCTGTATTTATAGACAAAATGGAGGATTTGCCCGTTGGAGAGGCAGTCCCAAGTTGCTATAAATGTCTTCCTTGAGTTCTTCAAACTGGAAGACAGATTCTTGATAGTGACATGTCCTCATTTGGGTAATAAACGGCTTGTAAGACTTTGTCTTCATTCTGCAGCACTTTTCCCAATGTTTGACTTCTTGTTAGGACTTGGACATGGCTTCTGAAGGTTGATCCAATGATAGGACAACATTCCTTATCATCTGGACAACTCTCCTTATCACTATCAGCAGTTTTGCTTTTCAGCAAGGTTGGCTTGCTCTTCTTCAGATGACTTGGCTCTTTCCCTTTATTTTACTCTAAGATGATCTTGCCATATTGCATTTCTTTAGGGTATGGTTGTCCTTAATTCTTCAGCATAGTTGACCTTCAATCTTTAGAGTTTCTGTTCTGATTCAATCATGCTGAGACAACTCTTCTGGACAACTCTTCTGATCAGCATTCTTGATCTTTTATCATCAGAGCATTTTACTCATAGAGTTGGCTTCTCTGGACAACTCTCCTGATCAAAACCTTTGAGTAGTCTTGTCCTTTTGAGTTAAGTAAAGTTGTTCTTGCATGTGGCTAGCTTCTTTGGACAACTCTCCTGATCAGATCATCTTATTGGATTTGTCCTTTTGAGCTTTACAATCTTGTTCTTGCATAAGAACATCTTCTCTGGACAACTCTCCTGATCAGATCATCTTATTGGATTTGTCCTTTTGAGCTTTACAATCTTGTTCTTGCATAAGAACATCTTCTCTGGACAACTCTCCTGATCAGAGCATTTGGTTTTCCATAGAGTGTCCTTGCTCTTAAGTGATTGTTCCAGAATTTGAGCCTTGAGGGGACTTGATCTTGATCATCTTCAAAGCATAGGTTCCCCCTCAAATTGTGCATCTAATTGTCTAAGAGCTGCCTAACATTTCAGCTTCTCATCTAGCCTTATGCTATGTGTTCTAACATTTTTAGAACACTATCAATTTGACTTAGGCATGTCTCAGGGGGTTTTGGTATTAGATCAAAACATATCTCATTTTATTCCCAACACCAGGAGATGCTGCCAACACCACCAACAACATGGGTCCAAACCAAGTCAATCATATTTCTCATCACAAACTGCCAATGTTCTCAATTGAGAATTATAATTTCTGGAAAATCAGGATGAGAGCACATCTTGCCTGCCAGCATGATGAAATGCTCAAAGTCATCACAAGAGGACCTTTCACCTTCACCAAGCTCAATCCCAAGGTCACTGATGCTCAAAAAGCAGATCCAAGGGAGCTGTTACCAAAGGATGAGGATGAGCTGACAGCAGAAGAGAGAAAAAGGCACAACCTGAACTACATTGCCATGAACACCTTGTACCAGACCATTCCAGATGCAGTGATGGGAAGAGTGTATCACTGCACCAAAGAAAAGGAGATCTGGGATACCCTTGCACTTATGTGTGAAGGTACTCAAAAGATAAAGGAAAACAAGCTTCAAGTGGCTACCCAAAAATATGAGCAATTCACTATGGAGCCAAATGAAACTATTGATCATCTTGATGGCAGATTCACTGACATCATGAATGAGATGAACTCCTTGGGCAAGTTCTATGCCAAAAGAGAAGTTGCCTTGAAGATTCTGAGAAGTCTCACATCAAAATGGGATATATATTCTGTCATGATGCAAAATACCAGCAATCTTGACAACATGCCAATGCAGCAAGTATTCTCTGAACTCAAAGCATATGAGTTTGATCTCAACAGAAAGAAAGTGCATGATGAGCCATCCTCCTCAGGCAAAGGTGTTGCCTTCAAAGCTACTGAATCAGAGAAGAAAAATACTCAAAGATCTTCTCAATCTGTGTCAAAATCAGAAATGAAGGAGGAACTGGCACTCATGGCTAGAAGATTTGAGAAGCTGAATTCCAGATTTGGTAGATACAAGAAGTTCTACCAAGATAACAGAACCAGAAGGAGATTCAGTTCTCCTGATAACAAATCAGAGGACAAAGTCTCTGATGAAAAGAAAGAAGACAGATATGCTGATAAGAAGAAATACAGCAAAGGTGAACCATCATCATCAAGAAGGAAGGAGTCCTCAAGCAAGAAAAATGATGATGAAGATGTGTGTTACAATTGCCAGAAAAAGGGTCACTTTCAATATGATTGTCCTGACCTAAGTGCCAAAGAAAGAAAAGAAAGGCAAAACAAGAGAGACAAGAGGATGAACAACAGGAAGGCCATGGTAGCTGGAGAATCAGCAAGTGAAGAAAGTGTCTACTCTTCTGATGATGGACTGTTTTCCCACAGTGACAGTGAAGATGACTGCCAAATGGCATTTGAAAATGAAGAGGTATGTTCATCTTCCAATATTTCAATTAACACACATGAATCTAGTGAAATCCAACTTGACTTTGAAAAATTGTTAGAAGATTTCACCAGAATGCAAGAAGTATGCAATATGACACTGAGAGAAAATGAACAGTTGAGATCTAAAATTAAAATGCCCAATCTTCCTGAATCTGAGGTTGACATTAAATCATCTGAGTTGTATCAGCAGATTATGAGAGAACATGGAGAAATGTCTCTCAGAATCTCTGAACAACAAAAGTTGATTGATGAACAAACTCTCACTCTAAAGAAAAAGGATTTTGAACTTAGAACTCTTCAAGCCAAATTTAACAATCTCTCAAGTGAATTTGATACTCTGAAATTAAGTGAGGGGAGCTTAAAAATGAAAATGTCTGCCTTGAACAAATCTGCTAAGGCAATAGAGGAAATTCAAGGGTGTCAAAGACAATTTGCTCAAAAGGATGGATTAGGTTATAGTCCATTTGAACCTTCACCTGGTCTTAGTATTGCTTCCTCAAGCAATTCTAAGATGACTTTTGTAAGATCAGTGGCACAACAAAATGAAATGGAAGTAAATCAACCACTGATCAAGGATAAGGGAAAAGGAATTTTTATACCAACTCAAGTGAACAATGTCCCTAAACCCATACCTAAGGAAAAGGTTAAAGACATTGTTTACAGGAGAAATGAGGGTCAGAAAGGTAGAACCAATGGAAGGCCAACCTATCTGAACCCTTATCAGAGAAGTTGTCCAAAATCTGTTCAGAAAAGGCCAACTCAAAAGAGGCAACCTCAACTGAATGGATTAAGGCCAATCCCCTCTGATAGGTACAAAACATTCAGGAAACCTGAACCCTTCTTGACAAAAGGAAAAGTGTTGGTCCTTGGTGGAGTATAACACAAGTGTATGGGGGGGGGGGAATGCACTTGTGTATGCAAATTCTTTTCTTTTCAATAAACTGGTCCTATCAGGCAGGTTGTCTCACAACTGGCCTGAGTGAACTTTGATAGATACTTGTCCTACTGATTACTATTAAGTGATCAGTTGGCTAAATATCTAAAAGAGTTGCTAAGTGCGGAATGTGGTTGGCCTTTACTTAAAGAAATACTCCAAGTTGATTTCTGAAAATACAGGATATCAGGGACTTTGTCCAAAACAGATTTTCTTACTTACTGAGTTATGAATCTTTGAAATATGATTGAATAGAGTGAAATTAAAAATGCAGTAAGTAAATGAGACACAAATTTATAGTGGTTCAGAGACTCAAGCTCCTACATCCACTTTCCCTGATTGAACAGGATAATTCCTTCTCAATGGAATTAGCTTGTTTTATAGTGCCAAGGTGCACTGATCAACAACACTCTCTTAGTGTTTTGATCCCTAGGATAACTTGAGTCCTAGTGCTCAATCTCTCTGAGTTAAGACTGTGTTTCACACTAACAGTCCTTAACTCCTCACCTCTACAACAAACACTCTCTTCACTAAATGAGATAAGGTTTGAGGTTTGGTTCCAACTAATAGAGATATCCTTTACAATAAGAACAGTGTAAAGGAATAGGATATCTCAATGCTAAGCTAGGATGTTTACAAGAATTGGCTTAGCTGACTTGAAGTGATTCAGGAAACTTGGAATTCTAGAGAGCAGCTTTGTTTCCTTTTGAAAGCTTGATGATAGTTTGATAGCTTGTAGTTGGATGTCGAATTCCTTTGATCACTTCTGTATTTATAGACAATTTGAACAACTAACCGTTGGAGGGATTAGCAATTCAAATATGTCTATTTGCAGCACCATTGAAACGGCTATGAAGCTTGACATCCTTTTATCCACTGTGTAAAAGAGGTCTTCAATGGTTTCTTGAATGAATGTGTTGACTTCTGACAAAGGCGGCTGGGAAGACTTGTGTCAGTTTCCAATTTTGCACATTGTCCTAGGTTGATTTGTGGCAAACTTTACACACAATCAACGGTCAGATGGGACAAGCTCCCTGAACATTCCTGCTGCAGTTTAGAATGTTCCAACACTCATTCAATGCTTCACTCTTTAATGCTCTAAGTCTTTAATGCTTGGTTCAGGCATGATTGGCAATAAATGCTTCATTGAATCTTCTGTAAGCTTTTGACATTTAATTCTCTTGATCATTTGTACTTCAACTGCCTAGATCTTTTGCATTTATGAGCACAGTTTCAGCATACTTGAACTCTTCAGCCAGGTTGTCCATTTGATCAGTTTGTCTTGAGTAGATCAGTCACTTTGTCCTATAGACCTATCAAGCTGCCTAACATTTCAGCTTTGGACAACTATCCTGATCACTAACATCTCATAACTTTTCTGAGATTTTAACTTAAGCATACTATACATATAATGCTCTGGGACAACTTGCCTGAACACAACTTTGAGCATATCTCAACTAACTTGTACATCATCAATCAGGGGTTTTGGTATCTAGATCAAAATCATTTTATTCCCAACAATTTCCCCCTTTTTGATGATGCCAAAACCTATTACAAATGGACCTTGACTTAAACTAAATATTACCTTCAGGGAGAGTGAACTGGTCAACTTGCCTGAAAGAAACTGTTAGCACAATAAATCAAGTAATATATGTCAGGTTAGGTTAGTTGAGATAATGAGTTGTTATCTCTTTGATTGAAACATGGTGATCCTTTTATAGATGTGATAAACCATTACAGGGCTGAAAATCAAAGGACTCACTAATCTAGAATGGCAGAAATAACAACAGAAATTATAACAGCAAAATAGGGAAAAGAGTGGACTTATCCTTCACAGAGTTCCATCATCTTGAGGAGCAATGCCATACTGAGCCCAGACCCTCTTCTTCAGCTCCCAAACATCCTTGTTGGAACCTTTAGGGCCTATCTTCATCTTCTCCATCTTCATGATGCTGATGAACTCCTCCAGAATCTTCCCTTCATCAATCAAGTTTCCATTGAACTTGGGAGGCATGTACATAATTGGACCAGGGGCCTTGAACTCCACTCTTGCCATCTCAGCTGCTGCAAACAGCTTTTGGTAGAGGTCCCTGTGGTTCTCAAACATGAACTGAACAAAGATTTCCTCCACACTCTCACCAAGCCACTTTCCTATGACATAGAAGTCATAAACAAAACTTCTTTTGGCCTCCTCCCATGCATCATTCAGTGAGATTGGAACCCACTTATCATGGTGAGGGTACTGAGTGTCCCATCTTTGCAGCATTTGAGGTTTGAGCCTTCTGTATGAAGCCCTCCTTCTTGGAGCTTTGAAGTTTGCCCTTCTCCCATCTCTTGCTTTGTTGGCCTCAACTAACTGATCCATTTTTTCTTTGGCTCTCAAGAGAGCTAGCTTTTCCTGAGTTTCTGGATCTTTCCCAAATCCTTCTTCAAACAATTTGGAAGGATCATCAGCAAGCTTGGGCACTACTTCTTCAGGCTCTTTGTCCTGTACTTCCTCTTCAACTTCTTCAATAGCAGGCATCAGGACTGCTTTCTTCATTCTCTTTGATTTCTTTGCTGGAGTAGATTCTTCAGTTTGAAATTCTGATGGCAAAGTCAGGCTGGTTGGGAATTCATTGAAGGCTTGCAGTTCCTTCCTCTTTCTTTCAGATGACCTTGTCACCTTCCCCCTCACTTCAGCAACCTTCTCTTGAGGTTCAAGTCCTGTAGACTCACCACCTGGCCTTTGAAGCTTTCTTGCCTGACTTTCCATAGCTGATACCATGGATTCCTTGACAGCTATTTGAATCTGCTCTTCCTCAGTTAAGTCTTCAACATTCATTGGGCCTTTGCCTTTCCCAATGTCTTCTACTGCTTCCTCCTCAACTTCAGGGGCCTTCTCCTTTCCCTTGGATTCACCAATCACCAAGGTTCCCTTTGCCCTTGCTCTCTGTCTTTCCCCCTTTTTGGCATTATCAAAACACTGGGGCTTCAATTCACTCATAGTGACAGAGAGATGTGAGTGGGAATGGGTGAGTGACTTCAATTCCTGCAGTAGATAAACATTCTCATCATGAATGTTTTGCATTTTATCATCAGCCATGCTAAAAAAGGTGTGAACAGGCTTCATCTTCTGGGAAACTATGGCATCCAATGTGGCTTTCAGTGATTGATCAAGTTTGGCCTGAAGTTGTTCAGTGAGATTGGCCACAACTTGATCAGAGACTTTGGCCATGAGTTCAACAGTGAACTTCTCAGCAGCTTCCTTCACCATTGCAGCTTTTAACTCTGCTGCCTTCTTTCTCTGTGCTGCTGTCCTCTGTCTTAAAGCATCCTTGATTGTCTTCCTCAATGCCTTTACATTGTGCTTGTACAAAGTTTTGAGACCCTGCTGCTCCTCCTTCACAGATCTAGTGAATATACCCATAGCATCTTTGGCTTTTGTCACTTCAGTTGAAACTGTTTGCAGCCCAGTTTCAACTCCACAAAGTCTTGCATCAATAGTAGGTAAGATCACTTCTTCAGACCATGTGAGCCTCATCTCCACAGAGGCTAGAGTCTTCCCTTGGCCATCTAGGGTGTCAGCAGTGGTTGCATGAGCCTTCTCAACTTCCCTGACCAGTGTGTCCAACTTCCCTGAGTGCTCTTTAATGATGGATGCAGTCTGAGTAGCCATCTGAAAGTGAGCCTCAGAGGTGTTGGCCTGTTCAAAGTAGATTTGGTTAAGTGTGGACACATTTGCTGATACTGCTTGAAGATCAGTGGCAGCTTCAACTGGTATATCTGTCAGGGAGGCATCTGCAAAAATCTGTTCAAGAGTAACAGCAACTGAATCTGCAAAACTAATAGGGTTAGTAAAAACTCCCTCATCACCCTCTATTTCTTTTACTCCCATAAGGTCTGATACATCAGCACCTTTTCTCTCATTTTCAACTTTATTCTTTTCTTCTTCCTTTTCAATAGATAAACTCACATTCACTGGAGAATCAGGCCTCCTTTCACCAAGGGATTCATCAAGTTCAGATTTGACTTGAAGAATAGCCTGACTCTCATATTGGGCTGCACCCAATATTTCTACTTCCTCTCCCTCTATTTGTGGTGCACTCAAGGAACCAGTGATCACACACTCCTCACCATCACCTCCCTCTGATTTTTCAGCACTCTCAGCCTTTTCAACTCCTTCAAAACCTGACACCTCTATATCCTCAGCAGGATCCACAGAGGGCAGTTGTTGGGAGATCACAGTGCTTGGGCATCCCAAGTCCACTGAGTCATCCTGAATGACTAAAGGCTGGTCAATGTCCAACTGGCCTGACATTGATGAGGCTTTAGCCAAACCAGCTTCTCCTATGGAAGTCTCAGCATTGTCAAGCTGTGCCTCAGGTTCAAAGGAACCATCCTTGGCCAATGCATCTTGGACTGAGTCACCATCTTTGGTCAACTCCTCTGAATGATCAGAGTCCTTTATAGAATGAAAAGTTAAGTAATGTACCTGAGCTGAGTTGATACCAGGGGGATTGGGATTGGTGTGATCATCATCATCATCATCATCATTATCAGATGGACTATCAGGGTGCCTGAGTCCTTGTGCAATTCTTTCTTTCTCAGCTTGCACCTTTTCTGAGACAATTGTGCAAAACAGGGCCTCAGTGGTTAACACACTGGATTTCTTCACATTTGCAAAGTTTAAGAGCCTGTTCTCTTCAACTTGCCACCAGCTTGCTCCTTTGTCCTGAATAGCTTGAGCTATTTCCACCATAGTTCTATCCTTGATCTCAACAAGAGCTCTGAGATCATAGAACTGTTGCTGCAGTCTAGGATAGTCCTTCAACCCTGGGTAAAGTGCATCCACATTAGCCTTGGCAATCTGCCTTAGCATCCCCTCATAAGTGTATTCTTCACCACTGTCATCTTCAGAAGAGTTGGATTCAGGAGGGTTGGAATGGGATTCAGGTAAGTTGGGTTCTGAAGGGTTGGGGTCAGGAGAAATCAAAGCAAGTTGGGATTCAGGTGCTTTTGAGAGCATTGTGCCTGAAGAGGTAATTGGAATGGCTGGAATGGGTGGGAAACCAACTTGATCACCTTCTTGAAGGGCGGTTTCAAGAAGTTTGGTGTAAGAGAGGAGTCTAGGATCAAGTGGGGAAAAGGGTCGGTCTTCAAGATTGACCAAATCAGCCAGCACATCAATACCTGATCTATCAGGTGCACCTTCAGGGGAGTATACCTTCTTGGCAATGATTGGTGCATCTTCAGGAGTCTTGCACTCCTCTTCTTCTTGCCTTGGAGATATTCTTTGAGATTGAATATCAGGAGAGTTGGCTTCAGGGCTGTTAGGTTTTGACTTGGATTTGGAGTTAGACTTGCTTGCCTGTCTAATCTCCTTGAAGAACTCTTTCTTTTGCTTTTCTTCCTCCATCAACCTTTGCTTCTCAGAGGTCTTGATGATTCTTCTTTTTCTTTCATACCTTGTTGGCTGGTCAAGGTCTCTGAATTCAGTTATGCTCTCAGGCTGTAGGGGGACAATTTCTCTGAATACTTCACCCTCTTCAGGAGGGTTGACTCCTTCCTCAGCTACCTTTTCTATTTCCTCAGAAGTGGCTCCTCCACTTCTTGACTGATTCTCTGGTGAAGATTCATGCAAAATCTTCTTCATCTTCTTCATTTTTGGTTGAGCTTTTGGTGGCTGGGCTTTTCTCTTTCTTGGAGAGGCTCTTGTTGCTGGTACTGTTGTGATGGCCTTCTTTGAAGCTGCATCCTGCTTCCTCTTCTCTGTCTTAGAAGACAGCTTCCTAAACATAACCTTTTGAGCTGGAAAAGGCTTTGGCTTAGCTTGGAGGTGGGTGTAATGTGCAAATCTTTCCAAGAGTAGGCTTGCTCTTGTGCAGAACTGGAGTTTTCCTTCAACCACCACCTTGTGGTGTTTCACCTCCTTGAACTTGAATTTTTCATTCATCATTTTGTCAAGAATGAATTTCTTCCAGTTGAACTTGACTCTCTTCTCAGCAGAGTCAATCACAGCAGCCATCACTCTTAATTTGGGCATACTGATTTGTTCAACACTCCCTGAGTGGCTCAATAGGCTCTTAACAACACAATCAAACAAATGTCTAAACACTGGCTTTAATGTGTTTTTGTTTTGATCACTCACAACCTTTTTAGGTTCTATCATCCAAGAATAATAAAACTCCTGATCATCTTCTTCCTTGTACAATTCAGGATTCATACCTTCAGAAGGTAGCCCAAAGCTAGCTTCTAGGTCTTCTGCAGTGAAGATGATTGTATGTTGAGTTTCTTCTTCTTCATCTTCTTCAGCATATGTGAGCTTTGTGCACACATCCCCCTTCTTGCCCTTCCATCTTAGATGGGCAAAGAATTCTGCCATACATGGATTTAGGCATGAGTCAGGCTTGGTGCCAAGAAATTTTTCTAGGCCTGCTTCCTTAAGCCAATGGAGTACTGGCTCAACCTCCTTGTCTAGGCTGTCAAAAGCAACCAGCTTTTCAAACCATAAGGAGTTTGGGTTACTGAGATAAGAGAAATCAATGTCCAGGGAGGAATCATTGAAATTTACAAGTTCTTCTCTCTTGAGTTTTGGTGCCATGGATAGATTTGAGAGAAGGAAGGTTTTGGAGAAAAGTTGCAGGTTTAGAGGTTTTGAGACTTCAAAGGGTTTGGGAATTATGAGTGCGTAGGGATGGTGGTGAAAATTGAGAGGTTTATATATGGAAGGGATTTATTAACTGTTGGGTAATGGAATGTAACAGTGGGTAATTTGAAAAACCGTTTGAATATAGTGGGGTAGTGGACTTTCAATGGTTCGATGGAGTTTTGAATGCAATTTAATGGTTTGGATGAAGGCTCAAGAATTCATGCAATCTTATTAAGATTTCTGCATTAAATGCTGATTTGCCTTTTTGGGTTTAAAAATCTTTATAACACACTCCATCCTAAAATGGCCTACTCTTAGACCAAGAAACCTCTTAAATGTCTAATCAATGCTAATAATAGCAATAATTATCCAATTAATTTGGACAAACATCCTGAGATGTGCTTTGGTTTCTGTGTGGACCAAATTGCCTGATTACTTTGCCTGAGTGGGTCCCGAAGTTGCTGACTGGGTCCCACTTGGACAAGTCCCCTGACCAACATTGCTGAACACTTCAGAGACAACCTTGCTGAGTTTCTCTCTTTGGCTGACAGCTTCAGTGAGGTTGGTCAACTTTGCTGAAGTTCATCTTTGAGTTTCCCCCTTCATATGAGCTTTACTCTCCTCATTTGTCCATCTTGCCTGGATCAAGTAACCCTAATTCAGCTGAAAGTTCCAAGAACCTTGCTTCAGCTAGAGGTTTGGTCAGAATATCAGCTTTTTGCTTATCAGTGTGAATTTTGACAAGCTTGATATCTTTCTTCTCCACATGATCCCTTATGAAATGATGCTTGATGTCCACATGCTTGCATCTGGTGTGGAGCACTGGATTCTGTGAGATGGCAATTGCACTATTGTTGTCACAGAATATTGGCACTTCATTTGTGATTACTTTGTAATCTCTTAATTGTTGCCTGAGCCATAGAATCTGAGCACAACAACTTCCAGCAGCTACATACTCAGCTTCAGTTGTTGAAGTTGCAACTGTATTTTGCTTCTTGGAGAACCATGAGATAAGCTTGCTGCCCAAGAATTGACAAGTTCCTGATGTGGATTTTCTGTCAATTCTACATCCTCCATAGTCTGCATCTGAATATCCAGTAAGCTCAATGTTATCATCAGCTGGATACCATAATCCAAGATTCTCAGATCCCTTGAGATATCTTAGAATCCTCTTGGCAGCATCAAGATGGCTCTTCTTTGGATTGGCTTGAAATCTTGCACACACTCCAACTGCAAATGTGATATCAGGCCTGCTTGCAGTGAGATATAGCAGTGATCCTATGATTCCTCTGTAATTAGTGGAGTTTGATGGCTCTCCACCTTCATCAGGATCCATCTTCCAGTTAGTATTCATAGGAATTCTGACTGGTTTGCTTGTAGCACATCCAAATTTCTTGATCATGTCCCTTGTATATTTGGCCTGATTGATGAATATTCCCTTCTTTGATTGAGTGACTTGAAGTCCTAGGAAGAAGTTCATCAATCCCATCATGGACATCTCAAATTTGCTTTGCATGAGTTTAGAGAACTTCTCACACAATTTTTCATTTGGAGATCCAAATATAATGTCATCCACATAGATTTGGACTAACAAAATATCATCTCCTTCACAGATTCTGAACAAGGTTCTGTCAACAGTGCCTTTGACAAAACCATGATCTAGGAGAAACTGTGATAAGGTGTCATACCAAGCTCTTGGAGCTTGCTTTAAGCCATAGAGAGCTTTCTTTAATCTGTACACCTTGTCTCCTTCTTCAAATCCTGGGGGCTGTTCCACATATACTTCTTCTTTGAGCACCCCATTGAGAAATGCACTTTTCACATCCATTTGATACACCTTGAATCTCATGTGAGCTGCATATGCTAGGAAGAGTCTGATTGCCTCAAGTCTGGCCACTGGAGCAAACGTCTCATCATAATCAATCCCTTCAGATTGACAATATCCTTTGGCCACCAATCTAGCTTTGTTTCTTACAATGATGTCATTTTCATTTTTCTTGTTTTTGAACACCCATTTAGTTCCAATGACATCTTGATGAGTTGGCCTGTCTACCAGCTCCCAAACTTCATTTCTGATAAACTGATTCAGCTCTTCTTGCATGGCTATGATCCAGTTGGTGTCTTGTAGTGCTTCCTCAATGTCTTTAGGTTCCTGTTCTGAAAGAAAACAACAAAACAGAGCACTTTCTCCATGAAATCTTCTAGTTTTGATCCCTTCACTTGGATTACCAAGTATCAGGCTAGATGGGTGGTCATGCAACCAAGTCCTTCTAGACCTGATCCTTTCAGGAGGATTGTCCTCATCTGAAGTTGGATCACTAGATTCATTAAATTCAGGAAAGTTAATTGAAGGATCAAGTTCAGGATCATATTCAGGGGTGTTGTCCTCATTGTCAGATAAGTTGACATTTTCATTGGTTCCCCCTTGAATAGTGGATCCATTAACTACCTCAGCATTGCCTGCTTCTTCATTGGTAGTTGTTACCTGGTTTTGAACTGGGATGGGATCAGTCAGTTCAATTTCTCCTTCAGGATGGTTGTCTACTGGTTGATTGCTATCAGGTAGGTTGTCCAGTTTTTGATTTTCATGAAGTTCAGGCTGGGCAACCTCCACAAATACTGTTTCCTTGCTTTGAAGCCTTAATCTGGTTGTTCTTTGAGTTATCTCATCAATATTCAGGTTTCTATCCCTGAACTCATTAATAGATTCATCAAACACAACATGAGGTGTTTCTTCCACAATAAGAGTTTTGCAATTGTAAACTCTGTAAGCCTTGCTGATTTGTGAATATCCAACAAATATTCCTTCATCAGCTTTGCTATCAAAAGCTTTCAATTGCTCTTTCCCATTATTATGAATGAAACACTTACAACCAAATATGTGAAAATAAGCAACAGTGGGCAATCTACCTTTCCATATTTGATATGGGGTTTTACCTTGTCCTTTGGTGATTAAGGACCTGTTTTGAGTGTGACATGCAGTGCTAATGGCTTCAGCCCAGAACGTTTTAGGTAGTTTGGATTCAGCAATCAAGGTTCTAGCTGCCTCCTTCAAGGTCCTGTTCCTTCTTTCAGCAACCCCATTTTGTTGAGGTGTTCTTGCTGCTGAAGTTTCATGAATGATGCCATTTTTGCTGCAATACTCATTGATGTATGAGTTAATGAACTCAGTGCCTTTGTCAGATCTGATTTTGACAATGCTTAGGCCCTTTTCATTGCTTAATCTCATCATCAATTCAGGTAGTTTGATTTGGGTCTCCTTTTTGTTCAGCAAGAATACTACCCAAGTGTACCTGGAAAAATCATCAACAACAACTAAAGCATATTTTCTTCCATTTAAACTTACTGGGATTATTGGCCCAAATAAATCCATATGCAATAGTTGAAGGACTCTCTCAGTTGAGATGACAGGTTTTCCTTTGAATGAGGCTTTGATCTGCTTTCCTTCCTGACATGGCTGGCATATATGTTCTTTGGTGAACACTTGATTTGGCAGCCCTTTAACTAGAGAGCTTCTTGCAATCTTGTTGATGTTTTTGAAGTTCAGGTGATTCAGTCTCTTGTGCCATAGCCAGCTTTGCTCATTAGTGCTTTTGGCAACAAGACAGACTGCATCAGGGGTTTTGCTCCAATCTGCAAAATAAACATTTCCCTTTCTCACCCCTGTTAGTAGCACCTGTTGTGTTGATTTGTTTTTGATAGTACATTCAGTTGGTGCAAATTCAACACTATATCCTTTGTCACAAATTTGACTTATAGACAGCAAGTTATATTTTAGGCCTAGAACATATGAGACATCAGTAATTTTAACACTACCAATGTTTAATGTACCATAGCCTCTTGTGATGCCTTGAGAGCTGTCTCCAAAGGTTACTGAAGGACCATCTTTTTCTATGAAGTCTGAGAGAAGCTCCTTGTTTCCAGTCATGTGCCTTGAACATCCACTGTCCAGGTACCATGCTGTTTTCTTGTTGATGCTTCTCTTCCTTTTGGAGTCCTTGCAGTCCTGCAAAGTCAAAATTTAGGTACCCTTTGAGTGTTGGGTCCTAGAGGGTTAGCTGTACCTTTTGGAACCCAAATCTGCCTGATAACTCTGATTGATTCAAAGTGACTGACTTGGTTTCCATTTACATCTACATACACAGTTTGACCCTTAAATGCCTTGGGTGATTTTTGTGTATAAGTGTTAGCTTTGTAGAGTTCAGGAGAGTTGGTACAGTTCTTTGGGACTTTTCTCCTGAAGTTACTTAGCTTAGGTGCAGCTGGGTAAGACTTTTGAGGATGAGTTTTTGGATGGCCTTTTCCATTTTGCAAGTAAGGTCCAGGCTTCCTGAATGTTTTATACCTATCAGAGGGTATTGGCCTTAATCCATTTAGTTGAGGTTGCCTCATTTGAGTTGGCCTCTTCTGAACAGGTTTTGGACAACTCCTCTGATTTTGATTCAGATAGATTGGCCTTCCATTGGTTCTACCTTTCTGAACCTCATTCCTCCTGTAAGCAATGCCTTTAACCTTTTCCAAAGGTGTGGGTTTAGGTACATTGTTTACCTGAGTTGGTATAAAAATTCCTTTTCCCTTATCCTTGATCAGTGGTTGATTTACTTCAATTTCATTTTGTTGTGCCACTGATCTTACAAAAGTCATCTTAGAATTGCTTGATGAAGCAATACTAAGACCAGGTGAGGGTTCAAACGGATTATAGCCTAATCCATCCCTTTGAGCAAATGGTCTTTGAAACCCTTGAATTTCCTCTATTGCCTTAGCAGATTTGTTCAAGGCAGACATTTTCATTTTCAAGCTCCCCTCACTTAATTTTAGAGTATCAAATTCTCTTGAGAGATTGTCAAATTTAGCTTGAAGAGTTCTAGAGTCAAAATCCTTTTTCTTTAGAGCCTGATTTTGTTCATCAATCAGCTTTTGTTGTTCAGAGACTTTGAGAGACATTTCTTCATGTTCTCTCACAATCTGTTGATACAACTCAGTTGATTTAATGTCAATTTCAGATTCAGGAGGATTGGGCATTTTGACTTTAGACCTCAACTGTTCATTTTCTCTCAGAGCCATATTGCATACTTCTTGCATTCTGGTGAAATCTTCCAACAGCTTTTCAAAGTCAAGATGGATTTCACTAGATTCATGTGTGTTAATTGACAAGTTGGAAGTTGAGCATACCTCTTCATCTTCAAGTGCCATTTGACAGTCCTCATCACTGTCACTGTTGGAGAACAGCCCATCATCAGAAGAGTAGACACTCTCCTCACTTGCTGAATCTCCAGCTACCATAGCCTTCCTGTTGTTCAGCCTTTTATCTCTTTTGTTTTGCCTTTCCTTTCTTTCTTTTGCACTGAGGTCAGGACAGTCATACTGAAAATGACCCTTCTTCTGGCAGTTGTAACACACATCTTCATCATCATTCTTTGAGGACTCCTTCCTTCTTGATGATGATGGCTCACCTTTGCTGAATTTCTTCCTATCAGCATATCTGTCTTCTTTCTTTTCATCAGAGACTTTGTCCTCTGATTTATGTTCAGGAGAACTGAATCTCCTTCTGGTTCTGTTATCTTGGTAGAACTTCTTGTATCTACCAAATCTGGAGTTGAGCTTCTCAAATCTTCTAGCCATGAGTGCCAGCTCCTCCTTTATTTCAGATTTTGAAACAGACTGAGAGGATCTTTGAGTAATCTTCTTTTCTGTTTCAGCAGCTTTGAAGGCAACACCTTTGTTTGAAGAGGATGGCTCTTCATGCACCTTCTTTCTATTGAGATCAAACTCATATGCTTTGAGTTCAGAGAATACTTGCTGCATTGGCATGTTGTCAAGATTGCTGGTGTTTTGCATCATGACAGAGTATATGTCCCACTTGGATGTGAGACTTCTCAAGATCTTCAGAGCAACCTCTCTTTTGGCATAGAACTTGCCAAGAGAGTTTATTTCATTCATGATGTCAGTGAACCTGCCATCAAGATGATCAATAGTTTCATTGGCCTCCATAGAGAATTGTTCATATTTTTGGATAGCCACTTGAAGTTTGTTCTCCTTGATCTTTTGGGTACCTTCACACATAAGTGCTAAGGTATCCCAAATCTCTTTAGCTGATGTGCAGTGGTATACTCTCCCCATTACTGCATCTGGAATTGTCTGGTACAATGTGTTCATTGCAATGTGGTCATCTTCATCTTTTGGCAGCAACTCCCTTGGATCAGCTTTTTGAGCATCAGTGAGCTTGGGATTTGCTTTAGTGAATGTGAATGGCCCTCTAGTGATGACTTTGAGCATCTCATCATGCTGGCAAGCAAGATGTGCTCTCATCCTGATCTTCCAGAAATCATAGTTCTCAATTGAGAACATTGGCAGTTTGTGATGAGAAATATGATTGACTTGGTTTGGACCCATATTGTTGATGGTGTTGACAGCATCTCCTGGAACTGCATTGTTAGCCATTTCAACAAATGTAATATAGAATGAACACAGAAGAGTTTTTCAGAAATTTTGGATCAGTTCAGTGACCACAGAAAAATGTGATTTTGAAAATCAGTTGAATTTTTCAGAAGCAGTGGTCTTTGAACCCCTGCTCTGATACCACTTGTTGGTCCTTGGTGGAGTATAACACAAGTGTATGGGGGGGGAGAATGCACTTGTGTATGCAAATTCTTTTCTTTTCAATAAACTGGTCCTATCAGGCAGGTTGTCTCACAACTGGCCTGAGTGAACTTTGATAGATACTTGTCTTACTGATTACTATTAAGTGATCAGTTGGCTAAATATCTAAAAGAGTTGCTAAGTGCGGAATGTGGTTGGCCTTTACTTAAAGAAATACTCCAAGTTGATTTCTGAAAATACAGGATATCAGGGACTTTGTCCAAAACAGATTTTCTTACTTACTGAGTTATGAATCTTTGAAATATGATTGAATAGAGTGAAATTAAAAATGCAGTAAGTAAATGAGACACAAATTTATAGTGGTTCAGAGACTCAAGCTCCTACATCCACTTTCCCTGATTGAACAGGATAATTCCTTCTCAATGGAATTAGCTTGTTTTATAGTGCCAAGGTGCACTGATCAACAACACTCTCTTAGTGTTTTGATCCCTAGGATAACTTGAGTCCTAGTGCTCAATCTCTCTGAGTTAAGACTGTGTTTCACACTAACAGTCCTTAACTCCTCACCTCTACAACAAACACTCTCTTCACTAAATGAGATAAGGTTTGAGGTTTGGTTCCAACTAATAGAGATATCCTTTACAATAAGAACAGTGTAAAGGAATAGGATATCTCAATGCTAAGCTAGGATGTTTACAAGAATTGGCTTAGCTGACTTGAAGTGATTCAGGAAACTTGGAATTCTAGAGAGCAGCTTGGTTTCCTTTTGAAAGCTTGATGATAGTTTGATAGCTTGTAGTTGGATGTCGAATTCCTTTGATAACTTCTGTATTTATAGACAATTTGAACAACTAACCGTTGGAGGGATTAGCAATTCAAATATGTCTATTTGCAGCACCATTGAAACGGCTATGAAGCTTGACATCCTTTTATCCACTGTGTAAAAGAGGTCTTCAATGGTTGCTTGAATGAATGTGTTGACTTCTGACAAAGGCGGCTGGGAAGACTTGTGTCAGTTTCCAATTTTGCACATTGTCCTAGGTTGATTTGTGGCAAACTTTACACACAATCAACGGTCAGATGGGACAAGCTCCCTGAACATTCCTGCTGCAGTTTAGAATGTTCCAACACTCATTCAATGCTTCACTCTTTAATGCTCTAAGTCTTTAATGCTTGGTTCAGGCATGATTGGCAATAAATGCTTCATTGAATCTTCTGTAAGCTTTTGACATTTAATTCTCTTGATCATTTGTACTTCAACTGCCTAGATCTTTTGCATTTATGAGCACAGTTTCAGCATACTTGAACTCTTCAGCCAGGTTGTCCATTTGATCAGTTTGTCTTGAGTAGATCAGTCACTTTGTCCTATAGACCTATCAAGCTGCCTAACATTTCAGCTTTGGACAACTATCCTGATCACTAACATCTCATAACTTTTCTGAGATTTTAACTTAAGCATACTATACATATAATGCTCTGGGACAACTTGCCTGAACACAACTTTGAGCATATCTCAACTAACTTGTACATCATCAATCAGGGGTTTTGGTATCTAGATCAAAATCATTTTATTCCCAACAAAAAGGCCATCCAAACCCCTATCCACAAAGGTCTTTCCAAGCTGCACCTAAGTCTAGTAACTCCAGGAGAAATGTCCCAAGGAAATTCACCAACCCTCCTGAACCTTACAAGACCAACACTTATACACAGAAGGCACCCAAGGCATTTAAGGGTCAAACTGTGTATGTAGATGTAAATGGAAACCAAGTCAGTCACTTTGAGTCAATCAGAGTAATCAGGCAGATTTGGATTCCAAAAGGTACAGCTAACCCTCTAGGACCCAACACTCAAAGGGTACCTAAATTTTGACTTTGCAGGGCTGCAAGGACCCCAAAAAGAAGAGAAGCATCAACAAGAAAACAGCATGGTACCTGGACAGTGGATGTTCAAGGCACATGACTGGAAACAAGGAGCTTCTCTCAGACTTCATAGAAAAAGATGGTCCTTCAGTAACCTTTGGAGACAGCTCTCAAGGGATCACAAGAGGCTATGGTACATTAAACATTGGTAGTGTTAAAATTACTGATGTCTCATATGTCCTAGGCCTAAAATATAACTTGTTGTCTATAAGTCAAATATGTGATAAAGGATACTGTGTTGAATTTGCACCAAATAAATGTACCATCAAAAACAAATCAACACAACAGGTGCTACTAACAGGGGTGAGAAAGGGAAATGTCTATTTTGCAGATTGGAGCAAAACCCCTGAAGCAGTTTGTCTTGTTGCCAAAAGCACAAGTGAGCAAAACTGGCTGTGGCACAAGAGACTGAATCACCTGAACTTCAAAACCATCAACAAGATTGCAAGAAACTCTCTAGTTAAAGGGCTGCCAAATCAAGTGTTCACCAAAGAACACATATGCAAGCCATGTCAGGAAGGAAAGCAGATCAAAGCTTCATTCAAAGGAAAACCTGTCATCTCAACTGAGAGAGTTCTTCAACTGTTGCATATGGATTTATTTGGGCCAATAATCCCAGTAAGTATAAATGGAAGAAAATATGCTTTAGTTGTTGTTGATGATTTTTCCAGGTACACTTGGGTAGTATTCTTGCTGAACAAAAAGGAGACTCAAGTCAAGCTACCTGAATTGATGATGAGATTGAGCAATGAAAAGGGCCTAAGCATTGTCAAGATCAGATCTGACAAAGGCACAGAATTCATAAACTCATACATCAATGAGTACTGCAGCAAGAATGGCATCACTCATGAAACTTCAGCAGCAAGAACTCCTCAACAAAATGGAGTTGCTGAAAGAAGAAACAGAACCTTGAAAGAGGCAGCTAGAACCTTGATTGTTGAATCCAAATTGCCTAAAAGGTTCTGGGCTGAAGCCATTAGCACTGCATGTCACACTCAAAACAGGTCCTTAATCACCAAAGGACAAGGTAAAACCCCATATCAAATATGGAAAGGTAGATTGCCCACTGTTGCCTATTTTCACATATTTGGTTGTAAGTGTTTCATCCATAATAATGGGAAAGAGCAATTGAAAGCTTTTGATAGCAAAGCTGATGAAGGAATATTTGTTGGATATTCACAAATCAGCAAGGCTTACAGAGTTTACAATTGCAAAACTCTTATTGTGGAAGAAACACCTCATGTTGTGTTTGATGAATCTATTAATGAGTTCAGGGATAGAAACCTGAATATTGATGAGATAACACAAAGAACAACCAGATTAAGGCTTCAAAGCAAGGAAACAGTATTTGTAGATGTTGCCCAGCCTGAACTTCATGAAAATCAAAAACTGGACAACCTACCTGATAGCAATCAACCAGTAGACAACCAACCTGAAGGAGAAATTGAACTGACTGACCCCATCCCAGTTCAAAACCAGGTAACAACTACCAATGAAGAAGCAGGCAATGCTGAGGTAGTTAATGGATCCACTATTCCAGGGGGAACCAATGAAAATGTCAACTTATCTGACAATGAGGACAACACCCCTGAATATGATCCTGAACTTGATCCTTCAATTAACTTTCCTGAATTTAATGAATCTAGTGATCCAACTTCAGATGAGGACAATCCTCCTGAAAGGATCAGGTCTAGAAGGACTTGGTTGCAAGACCACCCATCTAGCCTGATACTTGGTAATCCAAGTGAAGGGATCAAAACTAGAAGATTTCATGGAGAAAGTGCTCTGTTTTGTTGTTTTCTTTCAGAACAGGAACCTAAAGACATTGAGGAAGCACTACAAGACACCAACTGGATCATAGCCATGCAAGAAGAGCTGAATCAGTTTACCAGAAATGAAGTTTGGGAGCTGGTAGACAGGCCAACTCATCAAGATGTCATCGGAACTAAATGGGTGTTCAAAAACAAGAAAAATGAAAATGACATCATTGTGAGAAACAAAGCAAGACTGGTGGCCAAAGGATATTGTCAATCTGAAGGGATTGATTATGATGAGACTTTTGCTCCAGTGGCCAGACTTGAGGCAATCAGACTCTTCCTAGCATATGCAGCTCACATGAGATTCAAGGTGTATCAAATGGATGTGAAGAGTGCATTTCTCAATGGGGTGCTCAAAGAAGAAGTATATGTTGAACAGCCCCCAGGCTTTGAAGAAGGAGACAAGGTGTACAGATTGAAGAAAGCTCTCTATGGCTTAAAGCAAGCTCCAAGAGCTTGGTATGACACTTTATCACAGTTTCTTCTAGATCATGGTTTTATCAAAGGCACTGTTGACAGAACCTTGTTCAGAATCTGTGAAGGAGATGATATTTTGTTAGTCCAAATCTATGTGGATGACATTATATTTGGATCTCCAAATGAGAAGTTATGTGAGAAGTTCTCCAAACTCATGCAAAGCAAATTTGAGATGTCCATGATGGGATTGATGAATTTCTTCTTAGGACTTCAAGTCACTCAATCAAAGAAAGGAATATTCATCAATCAGGCCAAGTATACAAGGGACATGATCAAGAAATTTGGATGTGCTACAAGCAAGCCAGTCAGAATTCCTATGAATACTAACTGGAAAATGGATCCTGATGAAAGTGGAGAGCCAACCAACTCCACTAACTACAAGGGAATCATAGGATCCTTGCTATATCTCACTGCAAGCAGGCCTGATATTACATTTGCAGTTGGAGTATGTGCAAGATTTCAAGCTAATCCAAAGAAGAGCCATCTTGATGCTGCCAAGAGAATTCTAAGATACCTCAAGGGATCTGAGAATCTTGGACTATGGTATCCAGCTGATGACAACATTGAGCTCACTGGATATTCAGATGCAGACTATGGAGGATGCAGAATTGACAGAAAATCCACCTCTGGAACTTGTCAATTCTTGGGCAGCAAGCTTATCTCATGGTTCTCCAAGAAGCAAAATACAGTTGCAACTTCAACAACTGAAGCTGAGTATGTAGCAGCTGGAAGTTGCTGTGCTCAGATACTTTGGCTCAGGCAACAATTGAGAGATTACAAAGTAATCTCAAATGAAGTGCAAATATTCTGTGACAACAATAGTGCAATTGCTATCTCACAGAATCCAGTGCTCCACACCAGATGCAAACATGTGGATATAAAGCATCACTTCATAAGGGATCATGTGGAAAAGAAAGATATCAAGCTTGTCAAAATCCACACTGATAAGCAAAAAGCTGATATCTTGACTAAACCATTGGCTGAAGCAAGGTTCTTGGAACTTTCAGCTGAATTGGGCTTACTTGATCCAGGTAAGATGAAGGAATGAAGAAAGGAAGCTCATAAGAAGGGGGAAGTTGATTAAATTAAACTTCAACAAAGTTGTCCTTATGATGTTCAGCAATGTTGGTCAGGAGCTTTGTCCAAGTGGGACCCAGTCAGCAATGTTGGAACCCACTCAGGCAAGTTAATCAGGCAGTTTGACCAAGAAGGAAGTCAAAACACACCTCAGGGTGTTTGTCCGAATTAATTGGATAATTTTTGCTATTTTTAGCATTGATTAGACATTTAAAAGAATTCTTGATCTAAGAGTAGGCCATTTTTAGGATGGCGTGTACTATGAAGATCTTTGCCTCCAAAATGGCAAATCAGCATTAAATGCAAAATCTTAATTAAGATTTCATGAATTCTTAAGCCACCATCAAGACCATTGATTTACATTCAAGGCTCCATCAAACCGTTGAAAGCCCACTACCCCACTATATCCAATTGATCTTTCAAAAATACCCACGGTTATATTCTATTAACCAACGGTTAATAAATTCCATTCATATATAAACTCCCCAATTTTCACTGTCTTCCTCACGCACTCATACTTTCCAAACCCTTAGGATTTTCAAAACCTCTCAACCTGCAACTTTTCTCCAAAACCTTTCTTACTCTCAAAAAATTATCCATGGCTCCCAAAATCAAAAGAGAAGAACTTATAGATTTCAATGATTCCTCCTTGGACATTGATTTTTCTTACCTTAGCCACCCAAACTCCTTATGGTTTGAAAAATTGGTTGCCTTTGACAGCCTAGACAAGGAGGTTGAGCCAGTACTCCATTGGCTTAGGGAAGCAGGCCTGGAAAAGTTTCTTGGCACCAAGCCTGATTCATGCCTAAATCCATTTATGGCAGAATTCTTTGCCCATCTAAGATGGAAGGGCAAGAAGGGTGATGTGTGCACTAAGCTCACATATGCTGAGGAAGATGAAGAAGAAGAAAGCCAACACACAATCATCTTCACTATAGAGGATTTAGATGCTAGCTTTGGGCTACCCTTAGAAGGCCAGAATCCTGAATCATACAAGGAAGGAGATGATCAGGAGTTCTACTTTCCATGGC
Source organism: Galeopsis tetrahit (assembly GCA_963675135.1). Lineage (NCBI taxonomy): Eukaryota > Viridiplantae > Streptophyta > Magnoliopsida > Lamiales > Lamiaceae > Galeopsis > Galeopsis tetrahit. Next base: position 60,574,831 of record OY776121.1, on the reverse strand, counting down.
TGCTTACACCCAAAAAGCTTGTTAGTGCTCAGAACAAAAACACTTTAAAACCTGTTTATAGGCACTTATTTGATTGTGTGGTGAAAAGTTTGTTAAGTCACTCTGGGAGTGTTGAACAAATCAGCATGCCAAAGCTTAGGGTAATGGCTGCTGTGATTGACTCTGTTGAAAAGAGAGTCAAATTTGACTGGAAAAGTTTTATTTTGGACAAGATGATGAATGAGAAATACAAGTTTAAGGAGGTGAAACACCACAAGGTGGTGGTTGATGGAAGACTCCAGTTCTGCACAAGAGCCAGCCTGCTCTTGGAAAGATTTGCTCATTACACTCATCTACAAGCAAAGCCAAAGCCTTTTCCTGCACAAAAGGTGATGTTTAGAAAAATGTCTTCTAAGACAGAGAAGAGAAAGCAGGAGGCTGCCTCCAAGAAAGCTGTTGCAATTGTTCCAGTCACAAGAGCCTCTCCAAGAAAGAGGAAAGCCCAGCCACCAAAAGCTCAGCCAAAGATGAAGAAGATGAAGAAGATTCTGAATGAATCTTCACCAGAAAGTCAGTCAAGAAGTGGAGGAGCCACTTCTGAGGAGATAGAGAAGGTTGCTGATGAAGGAGTCAACCCTCCTGAAGAAGGTGAAGAATTCAGGGAGGTTGTCCCCTTACAGCCTGAGAGTGTAACAGAATTCAGGGATCTTGATCAGCCCACAAGATCTAAAAGGAGGAAAAGAACAATTAAAACTTCTGAGAAGCAAAGATTGATGGAAGAGGAGAAAAAGAAGAAAGAATTCTTCAAGGAGATCAGGCAAGCTAGCAGATCTAACTCCAAATCCAAATCAAAGCCCAACAGCCCTGAAGCCAACTCTCCTGATATTCAATCAGAAAGAATATCCCCATCAAGGCATGAAGAAGAGGAGTGCAAGACTCCTGAGGATGCCCCAATCATTGCCAAGAAAGTTTACTCCCCTGAAGGTGCCCCTGATAGATCAGGTATTGATGTGCTGGCAGATTTGGTTAATCTTGAGGATAGACCTTTTTCCCCACTTGATCCAAGACTTCTTTCCTATACCAAACTTCTTGAAACTGTTCTTCAAGAAGGTGATCAAGTTGTTCTCCCACCCATTCCAGCCATTCCAATTACCTCTTCAGGCACATTGCTCTCAAAAGCACCTGAATCCCAACTTGCTTTAAGCTCTAACCCTTCTAAACCCAACCTTCCTGAAATCCAGCCAAGCCTACCTGAATCCCAATCCAACCCTCCTGAATCCCAAGCCAACTCTTCTGAAGATGAAAGTGGTGAAGAATACACTTATGAGGGGATGCTAAGGCAAATTGCCAAGGCTAATGTGGATGAGTTATATCTTGGATTGAAGGAGTATCCTAGGCTGCAACAACAGTTCTATGATCTCAGAGCTCTTGTGGAGATCATGGATAGAACTATGGTGGAAATAGCTCAAGCTATTCAGGACAAAGGGGCAAGCTGGTGGCAAGTTGAAGAGAACAGGCTCTTAAACTTTGCAAATGTGAAGAAATCCAGTGTGTTAACCACAGAGGCCCTGTTTTGCACAATTGTCTCTGAGAAGGTGCAAGCTGAGAAAGAAAGAATTGCACAAGGACTCAGGCACCCTGATAGCCCATCTGATGATGACAATGATGATGATGATGATAACACAAATCCCAACCCTCCTGGCCTCAACTCTGCTCAGGTACATTACTTGACCTATCATTCTGAAAAGGACTCTGATCATTCAGAGGAGTTGACCAAAGATGGTGACTCAGTCCAAGATGCATTGGCCAAGGATGGTTCTCTTGAACCTGAGGCACAGCTTGACAATGTTGAGACTTCCATGGGAGAAGCTAGTTTGACTAGAGCCTCATCAATGTCAGGAAAGTTGGACATTGACCAGCCTTTAGTCATTCAGGATGACTCAGTGGCCTTGGGATGCCCAAGCACTGTGATCTCCCAACAACTGCCCTCTGTGGATCCTGTTGAGGATATAGAGGTGTCAGGTTTAGGAATGGATGGAGTTGAAAAGGCAATTAGTGATAAAAAATCAGAGAGAGATGATGGTGAGGATTGTGTGATAACAGGTTCCTTGAGTGCACCAATCAGAGAGGGAGATGAAGTAGAAATATTGGGTGCAGCCCAATATGAGAGTCAGGCTATTCTTCAAGTCAAATCTGAACTTGATGAATTCCTTGGTGAAAGGAGGCCTGATTCTCCAGAGAATGTGAGATTATCTGCTGAAAGTGAAGAAAAGAATTTAGTTGAAAAAGAGAGAGAGGGTGCTGATGTATCAGGCCCTATGGGAGATAAAAAGAATGAGGGTGTTGAGGGAGTTTTTACTAACACTCTTAGTTTTGCAGATTCTGTTGCTGTCACAATTGAGCAAATTTTTGCAGATGCCTCCCTGACAGATATACCAGTTGATGCTGACACTGACCTTGAAGCAATCTCAACAAATGTGTCCACACTGAACCAGATTTACTTTGAGCAAGCCAACACAACTGAGGCTAACTTTCAGATTGCTACTCAGACTGCTTCCATTATTGGAGAACAGTCAGAGAAGTTGGACACACTGGTCAAGGAGGTTGGTAAGGCACATGCAGCAACTATTGATACTCTTGATGGCCAAGGAAAGACTTTAGCCTCTGTGGAGATGAGACTAACTGGCTCAGAAGAGGTAATTTTGCCCACATTGGATGCAAGAATATGTGGAGTTGAAACTGGACTGCAAACAGTTTCAACTGAAGTGACAAAGGCCAATGATGCTATGGTAAAATTCACAAGATCTGTGAAGAAAGAGCAGCAGGGTCTCAAAGATTTGTACAAGCATAATGTGAAAGCCTTGAGAAAGACAATCAAGGATGCTCTAAGGCAAAGGACAGCAGCTCAGAGGAAGAAGGCAGAAGAATTAAAAGCTGCAATGGTGAAAGAGGCTGCTGAAAAGTTCACTGTTGAACTCATGGCCAAAGTGTCTGATCAAGTTGTGGCCAATCTCACTGAACAACTTCAGGCCAAACTTGATCAATCACTGAAAGCCACATTGGATGCAATTGTTACTCAAAAGATGAAGCCAGTTCACACTTTTTTGAGCATGGCAGATGATAAAATGCAAAACATTCATGATGAGAATGTTTACCTACTGCAGGAGTTGAAGTCCCTCACTCATGCTCACTCACATCTCTCTGTCACTATAAGTGACTTGAAGCCCCAGTGTTTTGATAATGCCAAAAAGGGGGAAAGAGAGAGAGCAAGGGCAAAGGGAACCTTGGTGATTGGTGAATCCAAGGGAAAGGAGAAGGTTCCTGAAAGTGAGGAGGAGGCAGTAGAAGACATTGGGAAAGGCAAAGGCCCAATGAATATTTAGAATTTGACTGAAGAAGAGCAGATTCAAATTGCTGTTAAAGAGTCCATGATGTCTGCAATGGAGAGTCAGGCAAGGAGGCAACAAAGGCCTGGTGGTGAGTCAGCTGGACTTGACCCCAAAGAAAAGGTTGCTGAAGTAAGGGGGAAGGTGACAAGGTCATCTGAAAGAAAGAGGAAGGAATTGGAAGCCTTCAATGAATTCCCAACCAGCCTGACTTTGCCATCAGAATTTCAGTCTGAAGAATCAACTCCAGTGAGGCAATCAAAGAGATTGAAGAAAACAGCCAAGCTGCCTGCCATTGAAGAAGAAAATGTTGAAGAGGAAGTACAGGACAGAGAGCCTGAAGTGGTTGTGCCCAAGCTTGCTGATGATCCTTCTAAGTTGTTTGAAGAAGGATTTGGGAAAGATCCAGAAACACAGGAGAAGCTAGATCTTCTAAGAGCTAAGGAAAGAATGGATCAGTTTGTTGAGGCCAACAAAGCAAGGGATGGAAGAAGGGCAAACTTCAAAGCTCCAAGAAGAAGGGCTTCTTACAGAAAACTCAAACCTCAAATGCTGCAAAGATGGGACACTCAGTACCCTCACCATGATAAGTGGGTTCCAATCTCACTGAATGATGCATGGGAGGAGGCCAAGAGAAGTTTTGTATATGACTTTTATGTCATTGGAAAGTGGCTTGGAGAGAGTGTGGATGAAGTCTTTGTTCAGTTCATGTTTGAGAACCATAGGGACCTCTACCAAAAGCTGTTTGCAGCAGCTGAGATGGCAAGAGTTGAATTCAAGGCCCCTGGTCCTATTCAGTACATGTCTCCCAAGTTCAATGGGAACTTAATTGATGAGGGAAAGATACTTGAAGAATTTATCAACATCATGAAGATGGAGAAGCTGAAGCCTGGCCCTAGAGGAACCAACAAAGAAATCTGGGAACTGAAGAAGAGAGTATGGGCTCAGCATGGCATTGCTCCTCAAGATGATGGAACTCTGTGAAGGATAAGTTCATCTTTTTTCCTATTCTGCTGATATAATTTCTGTTGTTATTCTGCTATTCTAGACTAGTGTGCCCTTTTGATTTTCAGCTCTGTAATGGTTTATCACTTATATAAAAGGATCACTATGTTTTTATCAAGAGATAACAACTCATTATCTCAACTAACCTATCATGACATATCTTACTTGATTTATTGTGCTAACAGTTTCTTTCAGGCAAGTTGACCAGTTCACTCTCCCTGAAGGTAATGTATAATATAAGTCAAGGTTCCTTTGTAATAGGTTTTGGCATCATCAAAAAGGGGGAAATTGTTGGGAATAAAATGATTTTGAATTAGATACCAAAACCCCTGATTGATGATGATCAGATTAGTTGAGATATGCTCAAGTCAAGTTCAGGCAAGCTGTCTCAGTGCACTTTAGTATGTAGAATGCTTAAGTAAAAATCTCAGAAATGTTATGAGATTTTAGTGATCAGGATAGTTGTCCAAAGCTGGAATGTTAGGCAGCTTGATAGGTCTATAGGACAAAGTTGCTGATCCATTCAAGACAAACTGATCAAATGGACAACTGAGCTGAAGAGATCAAGAACAATAAAGCTATGTTCATAAATACAAAAGATCAAGACAGTTGAAGTACAAATGATCAAAAGCAGTGAATGCAAAAGACACATTCAATGAAGCGTTTATTGCCAATCATGCCCGAAACAAGCATTGAAGACTTGAAGCATTAAAGAGTGAAGCATTGAATGAATGTTGGAACATTCTAAACTGCAGCAGGAATGTTCAGGGAGCTTGTCCCATTTGACCGTTGGTTGTGTATAGAGTTTGCCACAAATCAACCTAGGACAATGTGCAAAATAGGAAACTGACACAAGTCTTCTCAGCCGCATTTGTCAGAAGTCAACACATTCATTCAAGCAACCATTGAAGAGCCCTTTTACACAGTGGATAAAAGGATGCCAAGCTTCTTAGCTGTTTCAATGGTGCTGCAAATAGACATATTTGAATTGCTATCCCTCCAACGGTTAGTTGTTCAAATTTGCCTATAAATACAGAAGTGATCAAAGGGATTCAATATCCAACTACAAGCTATCAAACTATCATCAAGCTTTCAAAAGGAAACCAAGTTGTTCTCTAAGAATCCCAAGTTTCCTGAATCACTTCTCTTTAGCTAAGCCAATCTTTGTAAACATCCAAAGCTTAGCATTGAGATATCCTAAGCCTTTACACTGTTCTTATTGTAAAGGATATCTCTACTAGTTGGAACCAAACCTCAAACCCTTATCTCATTAAGTGAAGAGAGAGTTTGTTGTAGAAGTGAGGAGTTAAGGACTGTTAGTGTGAAACACAGTCTTAACTCAGAGAGATTGAGCACTAGGACTCAAGTTATCCTAGGGATCAAAACACTAAGAGAGTGTTGTTGATCAGTGCACCTTGGCACTATAAAATAAGCTAATTCCATTGAGAAGGAATTATCCTGTTCAATCAGGGAAAGTGGATGTAGGAGCTTGAGTCTCTGAACCACTATAAACTTATGTGCCATTTACTTACTGCATTCTTAATTTCACTTACATTCAAACATATTTTAAAGAAACATAACTCAGTAAGTAAGAAAATCTGTTTTGGACAAAGTCCCTGATAACCTGTATTTTTCAGAAATTAACTTGGAGTATTTCTTTAAGTCAAAGGCCAACCACATTCCGCACTAAGAAACTCTTTTAGATATTTAGCCAACTGATCACTCAATAGTAATCAGTAGGACAAGTATCTATCAAAGTTCACAATCAGGCCAGTTGTGAGACAACTTGCCTGACAGACCAGTTTGTCAAAAAGAAAAAGAATTTGCATACACAAGTGCATTCCCCCCCCCCCCCCCATACACTTGTGTTATACTCCACCAAGGACCAACACTTATATAATATACTTTTAATATTAATAAATAAATTATGTTTTACCTTCCTTTTGGTGTAATTTAAAAAGGCTACGTATTGACAATTTTATATTTAATTAATGAATATTAATCTTACCATATAATCATGATTTTAGCTTACCATAACAAAAAATTACATTTCTATAATTTCTAAACTTCTAAAGATAAGTTCGAAATTGACATTCACTTTATACCACTTATTTGATCTCATAATTCTTGATCATACTCTCAACTTATTTAATTTACACGTAAAATACTTAATAGTCATTAAAACTCGTGCTCGAAAAAATTGACACAATAAATTAAAACGAAATAAGTATTGTTTATTTCCTTATTTATGTATTTCTATTTTGGGAAGAGTTCTCTTTGCTATATCGCACGGACGCTTTGATCCAAAAACACATTTGATATGTGCCATATTAGTGATTTACAAAAAAAAAATATTAAGAAATTTATGTAAGTGTAACATTTGTGTGCATCAATTGTACGGTGTGATGTGCAATTGGTGCAATTTTTATACCATATGCTTATCAACTGATAATACTATATTTATGAACTAATACCACAACAATTTACATGCACAAGGATGGTCCAACGTGTGAAAAAAAAAATTGTGATATTAATATACAAGCATAGTGTTATCGATTGATAAGTGATGTAATATAAATAATTGTAAAAATATTTCATCAGTTGCATGAATGCAACTTGTGCATACATATTATTTGTCAAGATTGAAATGTTTTTGCCCTCAATAAATACGATTTTGTTTACATATGTAAACAACACCCCATACAGTTTTTTATTCATTAAAAGAAAATATTATTCTCTACGTGTGAAATCTTAATTGTCATTCCATTTTTTGAATTGAAGGACGAGGCATATATTAAAATTACAGACTTGAAGACACATACAATTTAATAATATATAGTTTGACCTTCGATTTGTTAAAAATTAGTCAAATTTTGATCATCGAAAAATTAAAATGATGGTATCAAAAAAATTGTGGAGTTATAATATACAAAATAACCTATTGGAGGTACCAAATTAATTTGATCGAAAAGACGAATAATTTGATATAATATTATTTATCCATTAATTTATATTTTCCATCGAATTTGGATATAAATTGAAAAAATAAAAATAAAAATTGAAGGGCGTAAATTGCTACCCCTAACATAACTATCAATGTTTGCTACCATTAACTTGGCGAGCACGTGTTTTAAATTTTTTCATTTAAATTATAAAATGTCAACATGATCTTAAAAGAGTTTTAACAATACTCATTGAAAAAAAGATAAAGTGTGGTTTATATATTTTTATTAAACTCATATGTGTGAAATTTTGAAATTTAATCAACAATAACAGTGACATTTGGAACCGGCCTTGAACTCTTTGCAAAATCCTCCCTTTGAGCAGGTTTGCTTGCACATTGTATCACACTTTGGGTCATCAGCTCCAGGGCGACAACCACCAATTTCATTGTCGAAACAACATTTCAATCCCTGCACGCTATCTGCAAATAATTGAAAACAAAAATTATTCAACTATAACTACGAGTTAGATAAACTAGATAACAAGTACTACAAGATAATTAATATACAATATACATATATACGGCCGTGATATGAAGTTAGACGTCGAATTCTTTTGGAGCCCACCAACATAAACTATTTTTATCATGCTATAATGTATGAATCTTTTATGCAAATGTTGCGCTCTATAAGAAATCTAACAGCCTAATCCATATAACTTTATAATATATCTCAATTTGAATAACAAAATTTTAAATGAGACTGTTTCATAACACGAGACGTGAATATGATTATCTCAAACAAGTACTGGAATATTCGTACTAGTGTAATAAAAGAAAAGAAAATTAAAATAAAACCTGTTGGGAATGCTACAAGGACAAAGAGCAACAATAAAACACTGTAATTAGCCATGTTTGATAATAGAAGAGTTTAATATGTGTTTTAAAAGTATTGATTGTGACAATGGTGAAATACTAGTGTAACTATTATTAATATATATACTAGTTCTTTAGATGGTGTTTGGTTAGACATTATAGTGGATTGGATTGGGGTAATTATAAATAATAATTGTGTTTGGATAGAAATTGAGAAGTAAGGAAATTAAAAGTGATGTTTTAATATTTTATTATTGGGTAAAAAAAAAAACTAAAGAAAGATAATGAATGTGTTAAAGAAAAGTAGGAGAAAAATGAAAATTAAAAAGAAAAAATGGATTGTGTGATTGTATAAAAATTGGTGTGCAGATTTATTAAATGAGTGAATTGATAATTGGACTTGCATTTGGATTGATAGAGATTGGGAGAAATTTTACACAAAATATCATTACTTTTGACTCATACAAACAAACAAGCCAACTCTTTTATTTACTTTGTATATAAAGGTTTACATAATTAACCTTCAAAACACTACTCATTATTACACTTTCTTAGTTTATGTGTCCACTTACATATGAAAGTTATTTCGGAAGGGGGAGAGTATTTATTAAAGGGTGAGGTAGTGGAGCCACTGTTTCTTTTTATTTTTCTGTTTTAATTGATGTAATTGTTCCTTGGGTATTTTTATACCCTTAACGATATTTTTGCAGCTTTTAAAATAATTCTTAAATTTAACAGTTTAGTGTCACTAATCAATGATTGATGATAAGAATGAATAAATTAATTGGTCAACGATAACATATATATTAAATAAAATATAATTTAAATATATTTAATAAAATATAATACTTATATAATATACTTTTAATATTAATAAATAAATTATGTTTTACCTTCCTTTTGGTGTAATTTTAAAAGGCTACGTATTGACAATTTTATATTTAATTAATGAATATTAATCTTACCATATAATCATGATTTTAGCTTACCATAACAAAAAATTACATTTCTATAATTTCTAAACTTCTAAAGATAAGTTCGAAATTGACATTCACTTTATACCACTTATTTGATCTCATAATTCTTGATCATACTCTCAACTTATTTAATTTACACGTAAAATACTTAATAGTCATTAAAACTCGTGCTCGAAAAAATTGACACAATAAATTAAAACGAAATAAGTATTGTTTATTTCCTTATTTATGTATTTCTATTTTGGGAAGAGTTCTCTTTGCTATATCGCACGGACGCTTTGATCCAAAAACACATTTGATATGTGCCATATTAGTGATTTACAAAAAAAAAAATATTAAGAAATTTATGTAAGTGTAACATTTGTGTGCATCAATTGTACGGTGTGATGTGCAATTGGTGCAATTTTTATACCATATGCTTATCAACTGATAATACTTGTTGGTCCCAAAGTTGAGTTAAGATTGAGTAAGCTAGTAAAAGTCTAGAGGGGAGGGGTGAATAGACTTTTAAAAATCTTTCAAAATATCAGAATATGCAATGCGGAATTTAGTCTTCTTATGTACTGTACTGTGCTTACTCAGCTCAGATCACTACTTTCAAAGCAATATGGGCCTTACTAGTTTATACTCAACTTTTCTTTAGATCTTTATCTTTGTTAATTCTTAATGTTCTTAGTTAAACAATTCAAACAAATATCAAACAGAAAATGTAAAGAACACAGAATTTTATAGTGGTTCGACAAATGTCTACATCCACTCTCACAATCCCAGTTGTGATGTTTTATTAACTCTTCCTTCTTGAGTTTCTTGTGGCTTAAAGTCCCAAGATTAAGACTTTGATCTTATCGATCATACCTCCAGGTATATCTTCGATCTACTAGTAATTCTACAAGTAACTAGCACACTTGTTTTACAAAATACAAACTTAAAACTTGAAAAGTAAAACTTCTCTTTGAATAGCCTTTGAGTCTTCTCTTCAATTCAGTGGCTCTTCTCTTCTTTAATCTCCTTCAACTCTGTGAGTTCTTCTTGTGCTCTGTAGACTTAGATTGCTTGTGAATGCTTTAAGATCAGTAGTCTTAGCAGTAGGAGATCACATAGTATTTATAGAACTTAGTATGACAGTTAGCAGTTTGTGAACTAACTCTCAACTAACTCTAAAACTGTTTTTGTAACTTCTTCTTGTAATCGACTTTGTAACTTCCTTCAACTTCCAAGTCAGCATATCTTCAATATATCTTCAGTTACACTTTAAATAAGTTTTCCAAACTTATTCTTCAATCATACTAACTCAGCACAGTAAACTACTCTTCTTAGTTTTACTGTTCTTAGTCAGTAAGCACAGTTCTCCAAAACTGTTCTGTACTTCTTCAGATTTCTTCTAAGCTTATCTTCAACTCTTCTTGAAGTCTTCTTATTCTGAAGTAGTCTTCTGAGTCTTCATAGTCTTCGGATCTTCATCTAATCTAGTGTTCTAAACTACTGTTCTGAACTTTTACAATGTTGATTACAATAAAATACAACTTTACATATATAAAACCTATCTATACATCAACTGAACTATATACAGATGAGTATAATTAAGTCCTATACTATAAGCTGTCTATACAATACAAAACATCAGCTTAGTTCCTAACAGTTCATATATCAGATCAGTAAACACAATAAGATCAGTAAACACCTAAGATCAGTAACTTACATATAAAATCAGTAAGCATATAAGATCAGTAAGTATATAAGATCAGTAACTCAGATTCAAATATCTCATATAAGATCAGTAAACTTATTCTCATTTTCCACACTAAGATCAGTAAACTTATTCTCTATAGAACTTTTATATCAACATACAAACACATATACCATTATCCTCAAGTTGCTTTTGGTCATCAAAACATACACATCAATTAGAACATTGTTTCACAGATTCATATCCCAACAATTTCCCCCTTTTTGATGAAGCCAAAACCACTTGAAATGCAATCAGATTAGTAGTTTAAGATATATGTTTGATCATACTCAGTTCATCAATTTCAACATCAGAATATTTCCACATAAACCAAATATTACATATACATCACATAATCAAAAAAAAAACATCAACATGAAGAAAATAAAGATAAGGTTAAGAAGTGTTATCTTGTGAGCTTAGTCCTTCATCTTCAGTCTTCATTTGGTATCCTGAATGCCAAATACATCCGGTTCTTGATTTCCAACATGTGCTTGTGATCTGTAATACCTTCATCTTGAATGATTTTTGAAATGATATTTTCAACCTCTTTCAGATCAGGTTCTCCATTCTCTAATCTTGGAGGTTCCCATACTGGTTCTTCAGGACACAATATTTGAATGTGTGCACCAGCAGTTAGCAACAAAACATCTTCCCAGAAGATTCTTGCAACATTCAGCATAAAGTCTTCAAAATCAGCATACTCATCCTCTTTAGTAGGATGATCACCAAACTTCTTCACAATGAAGTTTGCAATTTGCCACTTCTTCTTAAGATTATTCCAGTATTCCAAATGTTCATCATCAATAACAAATTCTATGTAATTCTCATTCAGAGTACCAACAGCAGACTTAGATTTCATTTTCCTCTTCAATGCAGCAACTCGATTATCAAATTTCTTCCTAGCTGCTTCTGCATCTTTAAACTTTTGTTTCATAATCTGCTCATCAGCTTTCCTTTTCTCAATCAATTCAGCTTTCTTCTTAGCAAGCAACTCATTATGCTTCTCAATAGCTTCAGCCATCTTCTCATCACTTGGCCTACTATCAGCAACAACATGCTTCAGCTTACTCTTAGACCTGGTAACTCTCCCAGACTCTTCAGCTTCTTCTTCATCTTCACTCAATACTAACTTCCTTTTCCTTTATCCAGATGAAGATTCAGCAATGTTCTTTTCAACAGTTGCTATGATTTGAGTTTCAGCAGCTTTTTGAGTTTCTGCTTCAGAAGATTTTCCATGTCTTCTGAGATCAGCAATATTCTTCTTCAAACTAATGATCTCTTCTTTCAGATCATCCATACTCTCTTTAAGTTCATCTTGACTGATAACTAATTGAGCTTGCTGAGTTTGAGTTTGCTCCATGACCTTCATAACTAGGGGTGAAAACGGATCGGATACGGACGGATAGTGCTTATACCGTATCCTAAACCATATTTTTTTATCGAATTCGGAGTCGGATACGGAAAAGCCGGATTCGAATACGAATTCGGAATATTCGGTATACGGATACGGAACGGATATCGGACGAATCCGGGCCGGATTCGAATAACTATAATCGGATAATATATTTCAAATGGAAATCATCAAAATGTGATTGAAACACATAAAAAATCAACAAACATGAAATCATCAAAATATATCCTTCGTAAACATCACCACTCTAGCACAACATAACGCCTAAGAAGACATATATAATATTATACCCAAGCATGAATAAAGCAATCAACAAACTACTCCTAAGCCAAAGAATTACAGTTCAAAGTAATTATCAATGTTTTTCAAAATCTGAAGAAAAGAACAACACAAAATCGCACCACCTCCTCGGCCATTGTCGCTACAAAAAATGGGAACAGAGCCGCATCTGTTTCTGTGGGTCGCCTCCATGGATTGTCGAAAGAGAGAGAGATAAAGGGGGGTTCTGAGAGAGTCGATTGAAAGAACAATTGAAACAAAATGTGAAACTATTAAAAGTGGAATAATTGATTTCAATCCATTTTTATGTTCTACAATTGGTTTTTGGTAAGGAAATGTACACTCTAATTCTTCTCGTAGATTACAAATTGATATGTCCCAGTCCATGAATATTTAATTTTTCTAATTTATTGTATGGTGCAAACTTAGATGAACCATTTTGATTTTATCCATATAAAAAAATGGAATGATAATTGAATAATTGATTATGTGTGGACATAAGTTATATTAGTAAATTATGGTTTGTTAAATTTACATCCAGGTTTTTGTGGTGTAGTGGTTATCACGTCAGCTTTACACGCTGTAGGTCCCCGGTTCGATCCCGGGCAGGAACATTGCTTTTATTAGACTTTTTAATTTTTAATAAGGCCCAATAATGTTATAAGTTATAATAGAGCTTTAATAAAATTAATATAAAATATAAAATAAAATATATTAAAAAATTCGGGTATCCGGATTTATTATCCGGATAATATCCGATAAAATATGGGAAAACTCGAATACGGTCGGATATTATGTATTCCGAATCCGAATTCGAATCCGAAGTCAACTATCCGTATTCGAATCCGTATCCGCCCGGATACTAAATTTTTATACCGAATTCGTATCCGACCGGATACGGTTTCAGATCGATCGGGAAATATCCGATCCGTTTTCACCCCTATTCATAACCTTAACTTCCCCCTTTTTGGCTTCATCCTGCCATTCTTTCAAGGGTGTGATGAGCAACTCAACTTTCCTTTGCAAATCAGCAGACAATTTCTTTTCTTGCAATCTATGCAGATCATAGACTTTGGACATTGTGTGATTTATCACTTGCTCATATGAACTTGTAGCACATAACTTTTCCAATTTCTCAGTAGCTTCCTGAAATTGAATCAAAGTTGCTTCCAGCTTACTTTGCAATTCTGCATTAAGCTTCTTCAACATCTCAAAGCTTGAGCTATCTGGAACAGGATCAGCAGGAACAGGTCTTACTGTCTCTTGAACATCATTCAGCACAGTATTTTGATCAACCTCAATTGGTGTACTATCTAACCCATCAGTACCCAATGTTTGTTCCTCTATGACTACAGTTTCTTCAATTACAACTGTGTTCTCAAACACCTCAGTTGCATTGGTATCAGCTTCATAGTCAGCTTCCATATCAGCTTGATTATTAAATTCTTCAGCACCAATATCCTCAGCACCCAAATTGACATCAGAATCAACATGAGTCTCAGCAGGGTTAACCATAGAGTATTTACATCCTGTTAATCTTTCAATCAACTGAATAACAGAATCCAATGTAAACAAGTCTGAACAATTTTGAACACCTGCAGCTTCTCTCTGCTCTTGTTCCCAATCATGAAAAACAGATAAACCTCCCATGCCTTCTACTACAAGTAACAATTCTTTCAAACCAATCCTTCTAAGATATACCCAAGTACCTATGCTTAGAAGTTGTTCAAACACCATAGAACTGTCATCTAATCCATGAAAACATTTTAGAAGCGCATTCCTCAGTTTAAACCTAATCCTCTCTTCCTTGTCACAAATAGGATAGTCCATCAAAAACACTGAATGGGGTTGAATAACCTCAGTTTCTGGAGATGAGGAGATTTCAATAGGTTCAGAAGAAGGTTTATGTTCATGCTCAGTAGATTGATCATGAACTGGTTCAGGAGAAAAATGAGTAGCAGGAATATGTTGAGGACTAGAATGGGGAGTGGTATGAAAAGAAGTGTTCTGAATGGGTGAGGGTGGAGTGTTCTGTCTAATAGGAGAGTAGTGTACTGACTCCTCAGAACAGGTTAAAACTCGATCAGTGGGTTGAGTTTGAAATGGAACAGAATTTGGGGTAGAATCAAGAATTTCCCTAGGTCTAGAAGAACTAACCTCAAAATCATCAGAGCTGCTTCTCTCCACAGTTTCAAGAAATCTGACTGTGTGCTCTGCTGAGGCTTTTGCAGACCTCCCTCTTCTTAATCCAGAACTCATAGGATCATGCTTTGCCTTGGTTCTTTTCTCTGGTTGATCATCATCTGATTTGTACATAGAAGCACCAGATTCTTGAGCTTCTAGTTCTTGAAGAGGTAGCACCAAAGGATTCTCTTGTTCATAACGCACAGATTCCTTTTTCATCAAGAATTTCCCTTGATGAAACTTCTTGGGATTACTCCAGTATGCTTTCTTAACAACAATCTGAGGCAACAGAATGCTCAGCTTGTTCCCGAACCCTAATTTTGATTTGATTGAAAACTCTTTGGAGTCCTTATCGAACATAATCTTCTCCTTTTCGCTTAAAAGTCGTTCCAGAAAGAAACCTTGCCAATCACCTTGAACACGGTCAATTATTGCTGCCATTATGCGAATTTTCAGATTTGATAGAGCGTCTTGACTATGATGTTGCCCTAACAAACACTTTCCAGCAATATCCATCAAGAATTGAAGACCAGTAGGTAATACGGCTTTCTTCACGTTGTTTAGAGTGTCTGGTTCCTCATTTGTCCATCTACCAACACACTCTTTTTCTTCACCGGCTTTGTAATTCAGGATATCAACAGGTCTTTGTGGTAAATCCAACATAACCTCAAGAATTTCTCGAGTTATTTCGACCTTGTGTCCGGACAGCGTTGAACGAACACCATTGGTATCACCTTCTAGCTGGAAAAAGAATTCCACTGCTTCAGGTTCATACACATTGAGAGGGTATGATTCCAAGAATTTCCTGAGACCGCATTCTTCGCACATAGTTAAAACAGCTTGATTCTCTGGACAATGCCGACCATTAAAGTAGACAGAGTTCTCTACAAAAATGCCTTTCTCGCGCATCCAAAATCCAGAATCAAATGTTCCAATAACTTCATTAGATTCGCTTAGAACATTAACAATAGCCATTTGTAGAAGTGTAGAAGAAAGAGTAATGTTTGAGTGATGAAATTTCCAGAAATGATTTCGTAAGGAAGAAGATGACAAGTGATCGTGTTTGATAAATTCAAAACCAATCTAGGGCGTGGATTGAGTTTATTTTCACGATGAATGGTTACGATTAAATCTCGAAATTCGTGAAACAAAAAAACTGTTCATATTCGAATACCATTATTATTTCTTGGAGCCATTTTGTGTTTGATAAATACACCACAGTAGTTAGGTTAAAAATAGAGGAGTGTACTAATCATCTCTATTAGTAATCTTAAAAGACTGTTCTGATGCATATCAGCACAGTAGGTTTCAGAAATAATTCACTTCATTTTCTTGCCTTTTAAAATATTAATATGTACTTATCTGGATCAGCTGAGTACTGTGATCAGCTGAGTAACCTTTTGAGCATCAGATCAGTTGTTGGGTCAGCACAGTAGTACTCAGATCAGTTCCCAACTTCCCTGATTTCATCTTTTTGATATCAGCACAGTAATCCTCAGATCAGTACTGTGACAGATCATTTTTCTTCTGTAGTCAGATTAGTAGTAATAAAATCTTTCTGTAGACAGATTATTAGTAGTCAGATCAGTTCTGTAGAATAATTGAATTTGTAGTCAGATCAGTTCTGTAGACAAAGAAACTTTGTAATCAGAACAGGTCTGTAGACTAATATAGTCTGTAATCAGATCAGATTTATAGACTTTTAAATCTGTAATCAGATCAGTTCCCCCTTCAATGGATAATTCCTCTTCTGTGCCTGTTTCACCTTGGTAGAAGTGTCAGTTTATGGGTTATAAGTGCAAAACAGTACAGATTAGTAACAATATGTTTAATTTAATGATCACATCAAGGTTTATACTAAAGTGACTTAGTGTTCTGAGTCAACAAAATGATCTTTAAGAAATCACAGATTCCCCCTTAATGTATGTTCTCAGTGTCCCTCAGCTTTACCAGCTTCCTCATCGGGATGAAGGTCACTTTAGTAACCTTGTTACCTGTTTTGAGTGTAGTGATCTGACATAGGGTTGTCTCTTCTGAATTTTGAGTTTTGATGTACTTATCTTAGTTTCTGCTTCATATTCTTCTTGGTATAAGATCAGTACCTGAAATGTTAGCACAGTTCTATATACAAACAGAATCCATATCTATCAATCCTAAACTAATGCACAATTCTCTGAATCTCACTTCAGCCAATGGTTTTGTAAAAATGTCAGCTCTTTGAATATCAGTATGAATCTTTTCCATCCTAATATTCTTCTTTTCAACATGATCCCTAATAAAATGATGCCTAATGTCAACATGTTAGCATCTAGTATGTAGAACAGGATTTTGTGTGATGGCAATGGCACTATTACTGTCACAATATATAGGTACATTAGATTCTACAACATTGTAGTCTCTGAGTTGTTGTATTAGCCAAAGAAGCTGACTACAACAACTACCTGCAGCCATATATTCTGCTTCAGTATGTAGAAGTTGCCACACTTGTTTGTTTCTTTGAAAACCATGAAATGAGCTTAGTTCCTAAGAATTGACATGAACCTGAAGTAGATTTTCTATCTATTTTGCAACCTCCAAAGTCCGAGTCTGAATAACCACTTAAAGATATATCATCATCTGCAGGATACCATAATCCTCGATTAATGGTCCCCTTTAGATATTTCAATATCCTTTTGGCAGCTTCCAGATGACTTTCCTTGGGGTTTGCTTGAAATCTTGCACATACTCCAACAGAAAAAGCAATATCAGGTCTGCTGGCAGTTAGATAGAGTAGAGAGCCAATTAAAGCACGATAGTGAGGTTGGTCAGAAGACTTACCTCCTTCATCAGGATCCATTCTGTATGTAGGTTGCATGGGCACACCAACTGTCTTACAGGTTTTAATACCAAATTTATCTAGCAAATTTTTAGTGTACTTTGCTTGATTTATAAAGATACCTTCTGGAGTTTGTTTTACTTGAAGACCAAGAAAATATGTCATTTCTCCCATCATAGACATTTCAAATTTACTTTGCATGAGTGTAGAAAAGCTTTCACTCAAGGTTTTGTTGGGTGATCCAAAAATAATATCATCCACATAAATTTGAACAAGTAATATATCATTACCTTCTTGTCTTCTAAACAAAGTTCTATCAACCTTGCCTTTAGTAAAACCATTTTCAAGTAAGAATAGAGAAAGAGTATCATACCAGGCTCTTGGGGCTTGTTTCAATCCATAGAGTGCTTTCTTTAACATGTATACTTGGTGACTATTCACTTCAAAACCAGGTGGTTGTTCCACATAAACTTCTTCAGCAAGTATACCATTCAAAAATGCACTTTTCACATCCATTTGATACACAGTGAATTTCATATGTGCAACATAAGCAAGGAACAATCTTATAGCTTCTAGTCTAGCTACAGGGGCAAAAATTTCATCATAATCAATACCCTCAGCTTGAGAGTAGCCCTGAGCAACTAATCTAGCTTTGTTTCTTACTACAAGATCATTTTCATCCCTTTTGTTCTTGAAAATCCACTTAGTGCCTACAACATTATGATTACTAGGTCTATCAACAAGTTCCCAAACTTCATTTCTAGTGAACTGATTAAGTTCTTCCTGCATGGCTACAATCCAGTTACTATCACTTAAAGCTTCAATCACAGTTTTAAGCTCAATAGATGATAGAAAACAACACCAGCAAAATAGAGACTTACTAGGTTCTTCTTGGGAATCAAACAATTGTTTTCTAGTTTTAACACCTTTACTAGAATCACCTAGAATTAGATCAGTAGAATGAGCAGACTTCCATGTCCTTCTATTCTTAACAGAAATGCTATCATCATTTACATCATGTAAATCATCATGCAGATCAGTATTATTTATATCAGCAGATTTGTTCATAGGAGAGCAGTCATTCAATTCTTGTATTTCAGAAGTTTTAGATGACTCACCTTTGTCTTTTACCTTTTCTTTATCAGAATCTTGATCTAGGACTTTCAGGAAAGGATTATATGCTTGTACAGATTCATATATTCCTGTATCATCATCTTCATTGTTGATTTGGAGCTGTAATTTGTCAATTTTCTTACTGAGCTGATGATCAGCAGAGTCCTGCACATTCTCATCAAAGACTACATGGGGTGTTTCTTCCACACATAGGGTAGAGTAATTAAACACTCTAAATGCTTTGCTTACAGAAGAGTATCCTAAGAATATTCATTCATCAGCTTTTGCATCAAAAACATTTAATTTACTTTTGCCATTGTTATGTATGAAACACTTACATCCAGAGATATGAAAATAAGAAACTCTTGGTTTTCTGCCTTTCCATACCTCATAAGGTGTTTTACCATGCACCTTATTAAGAGCACTTCGATTTTGGGAGTGGCAAGCTGTGTTAATAGCTTCTGCCCAAAATTTCTGAGGTGTGTTGAATTCAGCAATCATGGCTCTGCAAGCTTCTTTTAGTGTTCTATTTCTCCTTTCTGCAACACCATTTTGTTGAGGGGTTCTGGCTGCACTTGTCAAATGCTGTATACCAGACTTAGAACAGTAGTCAGAGATGTAACAGTTAATAAATGCAGTCCCCTTGTCACTCCTAATCTTGACAATGGGATGACCTTTTTCAACCTGCAACCTCTTCAATAGATCTGGAAGTAGTGTTTGTGTATCACTCTTTTTGTGTAGAAAGACTACCCAAGTAAACTTAGAGTAATCATCTACTACAACTAGAGTATACCTTCTTCCATTCAATGTAGGAGGGTTGATAGGACCATGGAGATCCATATGCAAGAGTTCTAAAACTCTGCTTGTTGAAAGAGTTGGAATGGACTTAAATGAAACCTTTACCTGTTTACCTTTTTGACAGGTGGCAGAGGCGTTTATGCCAGAGCCAACTGTTTTCTTTAGGACTCTTAGTAATAAGACAGGCATTCTTAGGACAACTATTCCAATTCACAATGTATACACTTCCTTGTCTTGTGCCAACAAGTAGAACATTATGAGTCCTTTTATCTATTATTTCACATCTTCTGGTCTTGAACTGAACTTTGTATCCCCTGTCACAGAATTGAGATACAGATAACAAATTATATTTCAAACCTTCAACATAGGAGACATCTTGGATTTCAACATCTCCATTCTTGATGAATCCAAATCCTTTTGTGATTGCTATTGAGCTATCACCAAAGATGACTTTTGGTCCTTCCTTCTCATGATAGTCAGTAAGTAAGGCATTGGTACCAGTCATGTGATGTGAACACCCACTGTCTATGTACCAGGTCTCACCAACTGAACCACCTTTCTTGTATAAGTCCAGTCGATCCTGCAAGGTAGTGATCTTAATAACTTAGGTACCCTAGTTTATTGGGGTCCTTGGGGGTTAGTAGTGAGAGGTACCCAAATGAACATTGAGGATTTGAATAAATGGGACCTCTTCAGTTTCCTTCCAAATTTATCACAAAACAGTACTTTATTAACCAGTTCAGAATTATCAGCAGACTTAGGATCTATTTTTCTGAGATAGCCTTTCCTTGGTTCTATCCCCTTTTTAGTAAGATCAGTATGTTTGTAATAGTTTGAATATGGTCTAAAAGCATGTGGACCATACGGCTTATAGATGCGTTTTGGTCTTGCCTCACCAATGATATTATAGGATAAAGGAGGAGGATAAAGAACAGGTTTGTTATGATAATGAGGCACAAATCTCCTAGGTTTAGTTGAATACAGCTGAGACTGCCTTATGAAAGGAGGTCTAGGCTGTTCCCAACTTGCCTGTGCTTGTCTTGACCTACTGTTCTGAGTTTGTCTCTTCTGATTCCAGGACTGATCTGATCTGGTCAGAGGAGTATAACTCTTCTGGTATGGTCTTGACTGTACTGGTCTTAATACATTCTTCATTTTACCAACCTTGGTAGTAGGAGGGATGTATTTAGACTGTACCTTGAGTTTTGGATCATCATCATAAGTCATAGGTTCTTTTCCTTTATCTAGTTGCAAAGAACTTGAACTAGCTCCATTAGTGTTCTTAAATTCTGAAGTAGATGAACTAGGCAGATCAGTACCTATTCCACTTTTATCATTTGGAGCTCTATATCTGTCTGAGATAGTTTGATTAATTCTAGTAGAGTTAATCATCCCAGATAGCTTTTGATCTAGGCTCACTACTTCAGATTCTAAGAATCTATTGCGCTCTTCAAGTTTTTCACACTTAATCTTTAAATCATTGAATTCATTAGTCTCTTTGGCTTGAGTTTTAAGCATACCCTGATATAGTTTGTCAATGGATGCATACTTTTCTTGGAGTTAAGACAACTCTTCTGATAGCCTTGCATTTATGACAGCTATATTAGGATCTACTTTTGACTGAGCTTCTTTTAGATTAATGATTTCTTGCTTTAAAGTTATGTTCTCATCACTAATTTCAATGAATGCTTTGTTAGCTTGTAGAAGGTCTTCTTCAGTCACTCCTTGGGAATGATGAAGACCACTTCCTACACTGCTAACAGCAGCATCACTTTCATCAGTGTCAGAATTGTTGCAAGATTGAAAAGAGTTAGCAGATGATACCTCATCATTTATTTTGGCCATCATTACCAGTCCATCATCTGCTATGAAGGCTTCATCTTCATTGCTAGAGGGGTAGTCAGATGAAGACGATGGCAACTCTTCTGATTCCGAATCAGAATCATTGTAAGCCATCATTGCCTTCTTACCCTTGGCATATTTTCGATCTCTTCTGGCTTTCCTTTCTTCTCGATCTTCAGAACTCAGATCAGGACATTCATAAGCATAATGACCTGGCTTATCACAATTATAGCACACAGGATTGTTAGAAGTTCTTTTAGGAGGAGAATGTTTTCTATTCCTGTCATGCTTGTCAATTGAGTTCCTGTCTTTCTTATCAGAATACTTTCTATCCCTCTTATCAGATGAGTTCCTATCTCTCCTGTTCTCATTAGAGATCTCATCCCTTCTTTCAGAAGAATTTTGATCCCTTCTGTTCACAGAAGAGTCCCTGTTACTAGAACCCTTAGTTTCCTTATAGAATCTCTTGTATCTACCATACCTCTTATTCAGTTTATCAAATCTTTTGATCATAAGGCTCATCTGATCTTTCAGACTAAGATCAGAACTATCTAGTTCATCTTTTATGCTTGAGGCCTTAGACTTAGATGATCTAGACCCCTTAGAGGTAGAGGCTTTAAAAGCTATGTCCTTAGAGGCATCCTTATCCTTATGAATTTCAGTAATAGGATCTTCTTCATCTAACTCAAACTCATGTGCCTTAAGTGTTTGGAACATAGTTTCTGCTGGCCAAGAATCAATGTCTTGTGTGGTTTTAATGATCATCTTGACCATTTTCCACCTTTCATCCAAAGCTTTCAAGATTCTCGAGTTAACTTCTCTGTCAGTATAAGTCTTGCCTAACACATCAAGATCATTCATGATTTTGGTAAATCGAGTATCCAATTCATCAATTGATTCTCCTGGCTTCATCTTAAATGATTCAAACTTTTGGACAGCTGTGGATAACTTGCTTTGTTTGATCAGTGTAGTACCTTCACAAAGAATAGCCAATTTGTCCCACATTTGTTTTGCAGTCTTACATTTTAACACTTTACCAAGATACTCATTTGGCAAGGTGTGTAAAATATAGTTCTTGGCAAGACTGTCCAAATTGTTTTGTTTCATTTCTTCTGAAGTCAGTTCTGACCTTGGTTTAGGGACCAGTGCTCCAACTGGTTTAGATGGATCCAGAACAGCAGTGTTTTCCACCATGGTGACAATTGGTCCTTCAGTCACCACAGACACCATTAGATCATGGGTTGAGCTAAAGATGGCCTCCATCCTGAGCTTCCAGTAGTCATAATCTGCAATCTTAAACTTAGGCAGTTTGTTCACATTAGTGTCATCCATGTTTGATTAGACAAATAGGATCAGTAGTATAGCAGATAGATTTCAAGTATTCAGATAGTGACAGATATCAAGAAAGAGTATCAAGATCAGTAAGTTTTCCCTTAAGATCTGTAAGGTTATCAAGAAACAGCAGTCCAAAGAACTACTGCTCTGATACCACTTGTTGGTCCCAAAGTTGAGTTAAGATTGAGTAAGCTAGTAAAAGTCTAGAGGGGAGGGGTGAATAGACTTTTAAAAATCTTTCAAAATATCAGAATATGCAATGCGGAATTTAGTCTTCTTATGTACTGTACTGTGCTTACTCAGCTCAGATCAGTACTTTCAAAGCAATATGGGCCTTACTAGTTTATACTCAACTTTTCTTTAGATCTTTATCTTTGTTAATTCTTAATGTTCTTAGTTAAACAATTCAAACAAATATCAAACAGAAAATATAAAGAACACAGAATTTTATAGTGGTTCGACAAATGTCTACATCCACACTCACAATCCCAGTTGTGATATTTTATTAACTCTTCCTTCTTGAGTTTCTTGTGGCTTAAAGTCCCAAGATTAAGACTTTGATCTTATCGATTATACCTCCAGATATATCTTCGATCTACTAGTAATTCTACAAGTAACTAGCACACTTGTTTTACAAAATACAAACTTAAAACTTGAAAAGTAAAACTTCTCTTTTAATAGCCTTTGAGTCTTCTCTTCAATTCAGTGGCTCTTCTCTTCTTTAATCTCCTTCAACTCTATGAGTTCTTCTTGTGCTCTGTAGACTTAGATTGCTTGTGAATGCTTTAAGATCAGTAGTCTTAGCAGTAGGAGATCACACAGTATTTATAGAACTTAGTATGACAGTTAGCAGTTTGTGAACTAACTCTCAACTAACTCTAAAACTGTTTTTGTAACTTCTTCTTGTAACCGACTTTGTAACTTCCTTCAACTTCCAAGTCAGCATATCTTCAATATATCTTCAGTTACACTTTAAATAAGTTTTCCAAACTTATTCTTCAATCATACTAACTCAGCACAGTAAACTACTCTTCTTAGTTTTACTGTTCTTAGTCAGTAAGCACAGTTCTCCAAAACTGTTATGTACTTCTTCAGATTTCTTCTAAGCTTATCTTCAACTCTTCTTGAAGTCTTCTTATTCTGAAGTAGTCTTCTGAGTCTTCCTATTCTTCGGATCTTCATCTAATCTAGTGTTCTAAACTACTGTTCTGAACTTTTACAATGCTGATTACAATAAAATACAACTTTACATATATAAAACCTATCTATACATCAACTGAACTATATACAGATGAGTATAATTAAGTCCTATACTATAAGTTGTCTATACAATACAAAACATCAGCTTAGTTCCTAACAGTTCATATATCAGATCAGTAAACACAATAAGATCAGTAAACACCTAAGATCAGTAACTTACATATAAAATCAGTAAGCATATAAGATCAGTAACTCAGATTCAAATATCTCATATAAGATCAGTAAACTTATTCTCAGTTTCCACACTAAGATCAGTAAACTTATTCTCTATAGAACTTTTATATCAACATACAAACACATATACCATTATCCTCAAGTTGCTTTTGGTCATCAAAACATACGCATCAATTAGAACATTGTTTCACAGATTCATATCCCAACAAATACTATATTTATGAACTAATACCACAACAATTTACATGCACAAGGATGGTCCAACGTGTGAAAAAAAAAATTGTGATATTAATATACAAGCATAGTGTTATCGATTGATAAGTGATGTAATATAAAAAATTGTAAAAATATTTCATCAGTTGCATGAATGCAACTTGTGCATACATATTATTTGTCAAGATTGAAATGTTTTTGCCCTCAATAAATACGATTTTGTTTACATATGTAAACAACACCCCATACAGTTTTTTATTCATTAAAAGCAAATATTATTCTCTACGTGTGAAATCTTAATTGTCATTCCATTTTTTGAATTGAAGGACGAGGCATATATTAAAATGACAGACTTGAAGACACATACAATTTAATAGTATATAGTTTGACCTTCGATTTGTTAAAAATTAGTCAAATTTTGATCATCGAAAAATTAAAATGATGGTATCAAAAAAACTGTGGAGTTATAATATACAAAATAACCTATTGGAGGTACCAAATTAATTTGATCGAAAAGACGAATAATTTGATATAATATTATTTATCCATTAATTTATATTTTCCATCGAATTTGGATATAAATTGAAAAAATAAAAATAAAAATTGAAGGGCGTAAATTGCTACCCCTAACATAACTATCAATGTTTGCTACCATTAACTTGGCGAGCACGTGTTTTAAATTTTTTCATTTAAATTATAAAATGTCAACATGATCTTAAAAGAGTTTTAACAATACTCATTGAAAAAAAGATAAAGTGTGGTTTATATATTTTTATTAAACTCATATGTGTGAACTTTTGAAATTTAATCAACAATAACAGTGACATTTGGAACCGGCCTTGAAATCTTTGCAAAATCCTCCCTTTGAGCAGGTTTGCTTGCACATTGTATCACACTTTGGGTCATCAGCTCCAGGGCGACAACCACCAATTTCATTGTCGAAACAACATTTCAATCCCTGCGCGCTATCTGCAAATAATTGAAAACAAAAATTATTCAACTATAACTACGAGTTAGATAAACTAGATAGCAAGTACTACAAGATAATTAATATACAATATACATATATACGGCTGTGATATGAAGTTAGACGTCGAATTCTTTTGGAGCCCACCAACATAAACTATTTTTATCATGCTATAATGTATGAATCTTTTATGCAAATGTTGCGCTCCATAAGAAATCTAACATCCTAATCCATATAACTTTATAATATATCTCAATTTGAATAACAAAATTTTAAATGAGACTGTTTCATAACACGAGACGTGAATATGATTATCTCAAACAAGTACTGGAATATTCGTACTAGTGTAATAAAAGAAAAGAAAATTAAAATAAAACCTGTTGGGAATGCTACAAGGACAAAGAGCAACAATAAAACACTGTAATTAGCCATGTTTTATAATAGAAGAGTTTAATATGTGTTTTAAAAGTATTGATTGTGACAATGGTGAAATACTAGTGTAACTATTATTAATATATATACTAGTTCTTTAGATGGTGTTTGGTTAGACATTATAGTGGATTGGATTGGGGTAATTATAAATAATAATTGTGTTTGGATAGAAATTGAGAAGTAAGGAAATTAAAAGTGATGTTTTAATATTTTATTATTGGGTAAAAAAAAAAACTAAAGAAAGATAATGAATGTGTTAAAGAAAAGTAGGAGAAAAATGAAAATTAAAAAGAAAAAATGGATTGTGTGATTGTATAAAAATTGGTGTGCAGATTTATTAAATGAGTGAATTGATAATTGGACTTGCATTTGGATTGATAGAGATTGGGAGAAATTTTACACAAAATATCATTACTTTTGACTCATACAAACAAACAAGCCAACTCTTTTATTTACTTTGTATATAAAGGTTTACATAATTAACCTTCAAAACACTACTCATTATTACACTTTCTTAGTTTATGTGTCCACTTACATATGAAAGTTATTTCGGAAGGGGGAGAGTATTTATTAAAGGGTGAGGTAGTGGAGCCACTGTTTCTTTTTATTTTTCTGTTTTAATTGATGTAATTGTTCCTTGGGTATTTTTATACCCTTAACGATATTTTTGCAGCTTTTAAAATAATTCTTAAATTTAACAGTTTAGTGTCACTAATCAATGATTGATGATAAGAATGAATAAATTAATTGGTCAACGATAACATATATATTAAATAAAATATAATTTAAATATATTTAACAAAATATAATACTTATATAATATACTTTTAATATTAATAAATAAATTATGTTTTACCTTCCTTTTGGTGTAATTTAAAAAGGCTACGTATTGACAATTTTATATTTAATTAATGAATATTAATCTTACCATATAATCATGATTTTAGCTTACCATAACAAAAAATTACATTTCTATAATTTCTAAACTTCTAAAGATAAGTTCGAAATTGACATTCACTTTATACCACTTATTTGATCTCATAATTCTTGATCATACTCTCAACTTATTTAATTTACACGTAAAATACTTAATAGTCATTAAAACTCGTGCTCGAAAAAATTGACACAATAAATTAAAACGAAATAAGTATTGTTTATTTCCTTATTTATGTATTTCTATTTTGGGAAGAGTTCTCTTTGCTATATCGCACGGACGCTTTGATCCAAAAACACATTTGATATGTGCCATATTAGTGATTTACAAAAAAAAATATTAAGAAATTTATGTAAGTGTAACATTTGTGTGCATCAATTGTACAGTGTGATGTGCAATTGGTGCAATTTTTATACCATATGCTTATCAACTGATAATACTATATTTACGAACTAATACCACAACAATTTACATGCACAAGGATGGTCCAACGTATGAAAAAAAAAATTGTGATATTAATATACAATCATAGTGTTATCGATTGATAAGTGATGTAATATAAAAAATTGTAAAAATATTTCATCAGTTGCATGAATGCAACTTGAGCATACATATTATTTGTCAAGATTGAAATGTTTTTGCCCTCAATAAATACGATTTTGTTTACATATGTAAACAACACCCCATACAGTTTTTTATTCATTAAAAGAAAATATTATTCTCTACGTGTGAAATATTAATTGTCATTCCATTTTTTGAATTGAAGGACGAGGCATATATTAAAATGACAGACTTGAAGACACATACAATTTAATAATATATAGTTTGGCCTTCGATTTGTTAAAAATTAGTCAAATTTTGATCATCGAAAAATTAAAATGATGGTATCAAAAAAATTGTGGAGTTATAATATACAAAATAACCTATTGGAGGTACCAAATTAATTTGATCGAAAAGACGAATAATTTGATATAATATTATTTATCCATTAATTTATATTTTCCATCGAATTTGGACATAAATTGAAAAAATAAAAATAAAAATTGAAGGGCGTAAATTGCTACCCCTAACATAACTATCAATGTTTGCTACCATTAACTTGGTGAGCAGGCGTTTTAAATTTTTTCATTTAAATTATAAAATGTCAACATGATCTTAAAAGAGTTTTAACAATACTTATTGAAAAAAAAGATAAAGTGTGGTTTATATATTTTTATTAAACTCATATGTGTGAACTTTTGAAATTTAATCAACAATAACAGTGACATTTGGAACCGGCCTTGAAATCTTTGCAAAATCCTCCTTTTGAGCAGGTTTGCTTGCACATTGTATCACACTTTGGGTCATCAGCTCCAGGGCGACAACTACCAATTTCATTGTCGAAACAACATTTCAATCCCTGCACGCTATCTGCAAATAATTGAAAACAAAAATTATTCAACTATAACTACGAGTTAGATAAACTAGATAACAAGTACTACAAGATAATTAATATACAATATACATATATACGGCTGTGATATGAAGTTAGACGTCGAATTCTTTTGGAGCCCACCAACATAAAATATTTTTATCATGCTATAATGTATGAATCTTTTATGCAAATGTTGCGCTCTAAAAGAAATCTAACAGCCTAATCCATATAACTTTATAATATATCTCAATTTGAATAAAAAAAATTTAAATGAGACTTTTTCATAACACGAGACGTGAATATGATTATCTCAAACAAGTACTGGAATATTCGTACTAGTGTAATAAAAGAAAAGAAAATTAAAATAAAACCTGTTGGGAATGCTACAAGGACAAAGAGCAACAATAAAACACTGTAATTAGCCATGTTTGATAATAGAAGAGTTTAATATGTGTTTTAAAAGTATTGATTGTGACAATGGTGAAATACTAGTGTAACTATTATTAATATATATACTAGTTCTTTAGATGGTGTTTGGTTAGACATTGTAGTGGATTGGATTGGGGTAATTATAAATAAAAATTGTGTTTGGATAGAAATTGAGAAGTAAGGAAATTAAAAGTGATGTTTTAATATTTTATTATTGGGTAAAAAAAAAAAAGTAAGAAAGATAATGAATGTGTTAAAGAAAAGTAGGAGAAACATGAAAAAGAAAAAAGAAAAAAGAAAAAATGGATTGTGTGATTGTATAAAAATTGGTGTGCAGATTTATTAAATGAGTGAATTGATAATTGGATTTGCATTTGGATTGATAGAGATTGGGAGAGATTTAATTGAGAATGACCAATCCAAATCCGGATTGGTCAATCTCAAACCGAGAATGTTATTGACCAATCATATTAGCTTGTGTTTGGTTTAAGATTGGTTCATCCGGATTTGGATTGGTCATTTTCAATCCAGTCCCTCTTAATCCAAATATAAACTCACTCATACAATACATTTACACATCTATTTTTGTACAATCAAATCTCTATTTTTCAAATGTTTTATTTTCTCTCCAACTTCTCTTTCACACACGTATGCTCTCTCCTATATTTTTTCTACCCACTAATAAAATATTATAATATCACTTTAATTTTGACATAAAGTTGCATACATCCCTACTTCAGTATGTAACCAAACACCACCTAATATTCAAGATTGTATTCCTTCGGGATAAAAATAAATCATATTATTACTAGTTTTAATTGGCTAAAGGTTAAATCCATGATAAATTATTGGAACTCTTGTATGATTGGAGAAAGGAACCAAAGTTATGTATTTCATACGTTCCACAATAACTTTCATATTTTTTTTTTCCGTGATGTCCCACAATAGCTTTCACACTTTTAAAATTGAAAAGCCTTTATAAACTCTATCGTCACAATATCCTCAATTTTACACAAAATATCATTACTTTTGACTCATACAAACAAACAAGCCAACTGTAACGACCCCAAATTCTTAAAGGGATAAACATAGATAATTTTTTTTTTTTTAAAATAGGGATTAATGGGGCATTACTACGCTTGAAAATAACATAATAATTTAAATGTAGCAACCATCCAAATCAAGGTGGTCACCACCAAACCCTCAAAATAATTTTGAAGTGGCAACAGCGGAAGTAAACTAGTAAGTAAGGTCCTTAAGAGTTTGTCTTAAAATAAAATACTACAATTTCAAATAGTTAGCCAAAATAGAATTTCAAGTTTCAAAAGACATGGATTAAAGGGTTGCAATTTCGAGATCGAGCGCTCACGTCCACCTTCAATCCCCTCGAACATTCCCACCTGAAAGTGGAAGGGGTGAGCATTTGAAAAATACTCAGTGGGGATCAATCTACCGTAATAAAGGTCAACCATGGGGATCAATGTATATAATAAACATAAATTTGAGATTCATTCCTCTCAATCATAGCATTAAGTCACATAGCGACAACTCAAATTACATCCTTCAAGTATCATCAATCATATGACAACCATGCAACACGTACAATATCATGTTTTAAATTAATAAATAGTGATAGTTATAATATAATACACGTAAGAGGACATCAATCTTGTTGGGGCACGCTTTACCCCGCTCGAGCATCTTGTTCGAGAGCTACCCGAATGTGGTCTTTCGATCAAATCTTGTACGGTGTTACCCGTGATCTTATCATAGCTAGTACGGTTATTATCCGTATACCATACATCTTGCACGGTCTTGACCGTATATCATATATCTTCATGTTTGAAACGTGCATGTATGAAAACATTCATGTTGCATACTTCTTCACATATGGGCATGCATAATCATAAGCATTTATGTATCCATATAACATACTTAACACAAGTGAACATGCCTAATATCACATATCCATAAAGCATATATTCGACAAGTGAACATGAACATATTTATACACAAATTCACATAGGACATTTAATACAATAAATCACATGATATTTAAGGTAGCCATTGTAAAAGTCAACGAGAGTTACCCCACCTATTAGCTTGGAAAGTTAAACGGTATCCTCCCCTCTTCGTTCTAAGTCCTTTCCCACTTCTCGTTCCTTAAATCCTACAATAATAGTTCTACCACTTAGTCCTTAATTAAGATAAACAATAATTATAGTTTAAGTGTATGTGGTTGTGATAGTGTACTTAAAAGAAGTAGAAATGTTGGCCAAACATGAAAATTAAAGGATTTAGGGAAAAAATGCATTCTCGTAAAAGTTTAAGGACTGAATGACAGATTTAAATAATCTGGAAGTTCAATATTTTGATGAAAAACAGTATGTTTCAAAATTTAGGATTAAATGCCACTGATTTCATTCAAAACGGATGAAAAATGAACATTTTACGTGCATTTGAAGTTCTATAGGCATTGTTGCAAATTTATGAAAAACTTGTTGTTAGTCCTTCATGGAGTATGACACAAGTGTATGGGGGGGGGGGGCAATGCACTTGTGTATGCAAATTCTTTCTTTTTACAAAGTTTGTTTAAAGCAGTTTGGTCTGAATCAGGGAAGTTGTCTGACAACTAGCCTGAGTGATTACTTTAATAGATACTTGTCCTACTGAAAACTAAGAAGTGATCAGTTGGATAAATATCTAAAAGAGTTGCTAAGTGCGGAAAGTGGTTGGCCATTTCTTTGAAAGAATACTCCAAGTTAATTTCTGAAAAACCAGTTGATCAGTGACTTTGTCCAAAAACTTGTTTTGCTCAATTTTACTGAATTAAACCTTTTGAATGGTTTTAGCAAGTAAAGCAAGTTAGAAACTAATGCAGTAAGTAAATGACACAGCAATTTATAGTGGTTCAGAGGCTCGAGCTCCTACATCCACTTTCCCTGATTGAACATGATAATTCTTTAACACCTGGAATTAACTTGTTTTATAGTGCCAAGGTGCACTGATCAACAACACTGTCTTAGTACTTTGATCCCTAGGATAATCTGAGTCCTAGTGCTCAATCTCTCTGAGTTAAGACTGGATTTTCACTTAACAGTCCTTAACTCCTCACTTCTACAACAAACTCTACTTCACTCAATGAGGTAAGGTTTGAGGTTTTGGTTCCAACTAATTGAGATACCCTTTACATTAAGTGCAGTGTAAAGGCTTAGGATATCTCAGTGCTAAGCTTGGGATATTACAAGAAAGGCTTAGCTTTTTGAAGTGATCAAGAAACCTGGGATTGTGAAGAATAACTTGGGTTTCCTTTGATTGCTTGATAGTAGATTGATAGCAGATAGTTAGATACTTGAATCCTTGGATCACTTCTGAATTTATAGAGCAATTTGATCAACTATCCGTTGGAGAGATAGCATTTCAAATTGTCTATTTGCAGCTCCATTGAAACGGCTATGAAGACCATCCTTCTTTTATCCACTGTGTAATAAGGTTCTTCAATGGTTGCTTGAATGAATGGGTTGACTTCTGAAAAATGCGACTGAGATGACTTGTGTCAGCTTCCGAATTTGCACAGTTCCCAAGGTTGATTGTGGCAGACTTTGTACTCCACCAACGGTCAGATGGGACAAGTGCCCTGAACATTCCTGCTGCAGGTGGAATGTTCCTTCATTCATTCAATGTTCATCAGTTTTTAATGCTTCTAATTCTTTAATGCTTGTTCAGGCTTGATGGCATTAAATGCTTCTTTAAATTTGTCTTCTGTGTAAACATTATTCAATGCTCTTGATCTTTAAAACTTCAACTGATCTGATACTGCTCTTATTAGTGCATGTAACTTCAACAAAATGCATAGAGGGAAGTTGAGAGGTGATCACAGTGCTTGGGCTTCCCAAGTCCACTGAGTCATCCTGAATGACTAAAGGCTGGTCAGTGTCCAACTTCTCTGACACTGATGAGGCTTTAGTCAAACCAGCTTCTCTTATGGAAGTCTCAGCATTGTTAAGATGTGCCTCAGGCTCAGTAGAACCATCCTTGGCCAATGCATCTTGGACTGAGTCACCACTTTTGGTCAACTCCTCTGATTTTTCAGAGTCTTGAATGGAAGGATAGGTTAAGTAATGTACCTTAGCAGGGTTGGGTCCAGGAGGTTTGGGCTTGGTGGTGTCATCATCATCATCAGCATCATCTGAGGTGCTGTCAAGGTGTTTGATCCCCTTAGCTATCATTTCCCTTTCAGCTAGCACCTTCTCATGGACAATGGTGCAGAATAGGGCCTCAGTGGTCAACACACTAGTTTTCTTGACATTGGCAAAGTGTAATAGCTTGTTCTCTTCCACCTGCCACCAGCTAGCACCTTTATCCTTGATAGCCTGAGCTATCTCCACCATTGTTCTATCTTTGATCTCAACAAGTGCTCTGAGATCATAGAACTGTTGCTGTAGCCTGGGATATTATTTTAATCCTGGATAGAGTTGATCAACATTTGCTCTGGCAATCTGTCTCAGCATGCCTTCATATGTGTACTCCTTTGTATCCTCAGCATCATTGTCATCAGAGGAGTTGGCTTGGGTGTCAGAAGGGTTGGACTTGGATTCAAGAAGGTTGAGTTGGGTGTCAGAAGGGTTGAGTTCAGAAGAAATAGGAATCAGGTTGATCTCAGTTGCTGTAGAGAGCAATGTATCTGAGGGGTTAGAAGGAAGGTTGATTGGGATAGGCTGAAAGGCTGGAAATTGGGACTGATCATCAGCAAGAATGGCACTTTCAAGAAACTTGGTATAAGAAATCATTCTTAGATCAAGAGGAGAGAAATGTCTATCTTCCTCATCAGCTAGGTCAGCCAATATATCAATTCCTCCTCTGTCAGGAGCACCCTCAGGAGAGTATGTCTTTTTAGCAGCAATTGGAGCATCTTCAGGAGTCTTGCACTCCTCCTCTTCAGGCTTTAAATCCTCATGTGCTGGTGATATTCTCTGGGATTGAATATCAGGAGAGTTGGCTCCAAGACTCCTAGATTTTGATCTAGTCTTGGAGTTAGACCTACTAGCTTGTCTAATCTCCTTGAAAAAATCCTTCTGTTTTTCTTCCTCCATCAACTTCTTCTTTTCAGAAGTTTTGATAATTCTTCTTCTTCTTTCAGCCCTTGTAGGCTTCTCAAGATCCCTGAACTCAGTTACTGCTTCAGGCTGCAGAGGGACAATCTCCCTGAACTCTTCACCAGTTTCAGGAGGGTTGACCCCTTCTTGTTCAACTTTGTCAATCTCCTCCGAAGTGGCACCTCCACTTTTGGACTGGCTTTCTGGGGAAGATTCACTGAGAATCTGCTTCATCCTCTTCATCTTTGGTTGAGTTTTGGTGGTCTGAGCTTTCCTTTTCCTTGGAGAAGATCTGGTAACACGTGCAACTGTCAAGGCCTGTTTTGCTGCAGCACCTTGCTTCCTCTTTTCTGTCTTTGTGGATAGTTTCCTGAACATCACCTTCTAGGCTGGAAATGGTTTTGGTTTGGCTTGCAGGTGGGTGTAGTGAGCAAATCTTTCTAAGAGCAAACTTGCTCTTGTACAATATTGAAGCTTCCCTTCTACCATAACTTTGTGATGCTTCATCTCCTTAAACTTAAACTTTTCATTCATCATTTTTCCCAGAATGAAAGTTTTCCAATCAAACTTGACTCCTCTTTCAGCAGAGTCAATCACAGCTGCCATTACTCTCAACTTTGGCAAGCTTATTTGCTCTACACTCCCAGAATGGCTCAGCAAACTTTTCACCAGAATATCAAATAAGTGCTCATATTTCAGTTTTAGGGTCTTTTTGTTTTGAGCACTTACAAGTTTCTGGGGTACCTTCATCCATGGATTTGAGAACTCCTGCTCCTCTCCTTCTCTGTAGGCTTCTGGATTGAGTCCTTTAGAGGGTAACCCAAAACTTGCATCCAAATCTTCTGAAGTGAAGATGATGGTGTGTTGAGATTCCTCCTCTTCTCCTTCTTCTGCATAAGTGAGCTTAGTGCAAACATCACCCTTTTTGCCTTTCCACCTTAGATATGCAAAGAACTCAGCCATATAGGGATTGAGGCATGAGTCAGGTTTGGTGCCTAAGAATTGCTCAAGCCCTGCATCTTTTAACCATTGTAGAACAGGAAGAACTTCCTCATCTGGGCTGTCAAAAGCCACAATCTTTTCGAACCACAGAGAGTTTATGTTGCTAAGATAGGTGAAATCAATGTCCAAGGATGGATTGTTGAAGTTCACAAGTTCCTCTCTTTTGAGTTTGGGGGCCATGGATGTTTTCTGAAGGAATGGGGAGTTTGAAAGTTTGAAAGTTTGAAGGTTTCTTTTCGGAATTTTTCTTAAGGGTTTGAATAAATTTGTGCGTAAGAAATGAGGGTAAAAACTGAAGGTTTTTATACTCCAGGGGTTTTGTTAACCGTTGGACAATGGCTTTAGAGGGTGGACAAATCATAAAACCAAATGGATATAGTGGGGTAGTGGGATTGGAAACGGTTAGATGTAGGTTTAAGAATAATCAATGGCTTTAAATGAAAAGCACAGTAATTAATGCAATCTTTAAGAAGATTTTGCATTTAATGCAGATTTGCCATTTGGGGGCTAAATTCTTAATAGCACACGCCATCCTAAAAATAGACTACTCTTAGCCCAAGAATTCCCTTAAATGTCTAATCAATGCTAAAATTAGCACTTATCACCTTATCAGTTTGGACAAGTGTCCTGATAAGTGATTTGACCTTTATTTTGGTCAAAATTTTCGACCAACATGCCTGAGTGGGTCCCAATGTTGCTGACTGGGCCCCACATGATCAATCATCCTGACCAACATTGTTGAAAGCCATATGGACAACTTTACTGAGGTCTTCTTTCAGGCAGATATTTTAAGTGAGGTTGGCCAACTTTACTGAAGTTCATTTTTATGAACTTCCCCCTTCATATGTGCTTCCTTCTTCATTTTTCCATCTTTCCTGGATCAAGTAAGCCCAATTCAGCTGAAAGCTCCAAAAACCTTGCTTCAGCTAATGGCTTTGTTAAGATATCAGCTTTTTGCTTATCAGTATGGATCTTGATAAGTTTGATATCTTTCTTCTCCACATGATCCCTTATAAAGTGATGTTTGATATCAACATGCTTGCATCTTGTGTAAAGCACAGGGTTTTGTGAAATAGCAATTGCACTATTATTGTCACAAAATATTGGAACTTCATTTGTGATGACTTTGTAGTCTCTGAGTTGCTGTCTGAGCCAAAGTATCTGAGCACAGCAACTTCCAGCTGCTACATATTCTGCCTCAGTTGTTGATGTTGCAACTGTGTTTTGCTTCTTTGAAAACCATGAGATCAGCTTGCTGCCTAAGAATTGACACGTTCCTGAGGTGAATTTTATGTCAATTCTACAGCCTTCATAATCAGCATCTGAATATCCAGTGAGCTCAATATTGTCATCAGATGGATACCATAATCCAAGATTCTCAGTTCCCTTAAGATATCTTATAATTCTCTTGGCAGCTTCTAGATGGCTCTTCTTTGGATTTGTTTGGAATCTGGCACATACTCCAACTGCAAATGTGATATCAGGCCTACTTGCAGTGAGGTATAGTAGGGATCCAATGATGCCTCTGTATTCAGTGGAGTTGGTTGATATTCCACTTTCATCAGGATCCATCTTTCAGTTGGTATTCATTGGAATTCTGACTGGTTTGCTTGTAGCACATCCAAATTTCTTGATCATGTCCCTTGTATATTTGGCCTGATTGATGAATATCCCTTTCTTTGATTGAGTGACTTGGAGTCCCAGAAATAAATTCATCAATCCCATCATAGACATCTCAAATTTACTTTGCATGAGTTTTGAGAATTTCTCACACAATTTCTCATTTGGAGATCCAAATATAATGTCATCCACATAGATTTGGACTAACAAAATATCATCTCCTTCACAGATTCTGAACAAGGTTCTGTCAACAGTGCCTTTGACAAAACCATGATCTAGAAGAAACTGTGATAAGGTGTCATACCAAGCTCTTGGAGCTTGCTTTAAGCCATATAGGGCCTTCTTCAATCTGTACACCTTGTCTCCTTCTTCAAAGCCTGGGGGCTGTTCAACATAGACCTCTTCTTTAAGTACCCCATTGAGAAATGCACTCTTCACATCCATTTGATACACCTTGAATCTCATGTGAGCTGCATATGCTATGAAGAGTCTGATTGCTTCAAGTCTGGCTACTGGTGCAAATGTCTCATCATAATGAATTCCTTCAGATTGACAGTATCCTTTGGCCACCAGTCTTGCTTTGTTTCTCACAATGATGTCATTTTCATTTTTCTTGTTTTTGAACACCCATTTGGTTCCAATGACATCTTGATGAGTTGGCCTATCCACCAGCTCCCATACTTCA
The DNA here is from genome assembly GCA_963675135.1 of Galeopsis tetrahit. Lineage (NCBI taxonomy): Eukaryota > Viridiplantae > Streptophyta > Magnoliopsida > Lamiales > Lamiaceae > Galeopsis > Galeopsis tetrahit. Next base: position 60,537,935 of record OY776121.1, on the reverse strand, counting down.
TTTCTGGTAAACTGGTTCAGCTCTTCTTGCATGGCAATGATCCAATTGGTGTCTTGAAGTGCTTCTTCAATGTCCCTTGGTTCCTGTTATGAAAGAAAACAGCAAAACAAAGCACTCTCTCCATGAAATCTTCTAGTTTTGATCCCTTCACTTGGGTTACCAAGTATCAGGCTAGTTGGGTGGTCATGTAACCAAGTCCTTCTAGACCTGATTCCTTCAGGAGGAATATCCTCCTCTGAAGTTGGATCACTAGATTCATTAAATTCAGGAAAATTAATTGAAGGATCAAGTTCAGGATCATATTCAGGGTTGTTGTCCTCATTGTCAGGAATAGTGACATTTTCATTGGTTCCCCCTTGAATAGTGGATCCATTAACTACCTCAGCAGAGTCTGCTTCTTCATTGGTAGTTGTTACCTGGTTTTGAACTGGGATGGGATCAGTCAGTTCAATTTCTCCTTCAGGTTGGTTGGCTTCTGGTTGATTGCCATCAGGTAGGTTGTCCAATTTCTGATAATCATTGAGTTCAGGCTGGGCAACATCTACAAACACTGTTTCCTTGCTTTGAAGCCTTAGTCTGGTTGTTCTTTGTGTTAACTCATCAATATTCAGGTTTCTATCCCTGAACTCATTAATAGATTCATCAAACACAACATGAGATGTTTCTTCCACAATAAAAGTTTTGCAATTGTAGACTCTGTAAGCTTTGCTTATTTGAGAATATCCAACAAATATTCCCTCATCAGCTTTGCTGTCAAAAGCTTTCAATTGCTCTTTCCCATTATTGTGAATGAAACACTTGCAACCAAATATATGGAAATAGGCAACAGTGGGCAATCTACTTTTCCATATTTCATATGGAGTTTTACCTTGACATTTAGTGATCAAGGATCTGTTTTGAGTGTGGCATGCAGTGTTGATGGCTTCAGCCCAGAACCTTTTAGGCAATTTGGATTCAACAATTAGTGTTCTTGCTGCCTCTTTTAAGGTTCTGTTCCTTCTTCCAGCAACACCATTCTGTTGAGGTGTTCTTGCTGCTGAGGTCTCATGAGTGATGCCATTTTTGCTGCAGTACTCATTGATGTATTAGTTTATGAATTATGTGCCTTTGTCTGATCTGATCTTGACAATACTTAGGCCCTTTTCATTACTCAGTTTCATCAGCAATTCAGGTAGCTTGACTTGAGTCTCCTTTTTATTCAGAAGAAACACCACCCAAGTGTACCTAGAAAAATCATCAACAACTAGTAAAGCATATTTTCTTCCATTTATGCTTATTGGTATAATTGGACCAAATAAATTCATGTGTAGTAGTTGGAGAACTCTCTCAGTAGAAATGACAGGCTTTCCTTTGAATAAAGTTTTGATTTGCTTTCCTTCCTGACATGGCTGGCATACATGTTCCTTGGTGAACACTTGGTTTGGCAGCCCTTTCACTAGAGAGTTCCTTGCCAGCTTGTTGATGGTTTTGAAGTTCAGGTGGTTCAGTCTCTTGTGCCATAGCCAGCTCTGCTCACTTGTGCTTTTGGCAATAAGACAAACTGCTTCAGGGGTTTTGCTCCAATCTGCAAAATAAACATTTCCCTTTCTCACCCCTGTTAGTAGCACCTATTGTGTTGATTTGTCTTTGATAATGCATTCATTTGGTGCAAATTCAACAATGTATCCTTTATCACAGATTTGACTTATAGATAGAAAATTATATTTTAGGCCTAGAACATATGAAACATTAGTAATTTTTACACTACCAATATTTAATGTACCATAACCTCTTGTGATTCCTTGAGAGCTATCTCCAAAGGTTACTGAAGGACCATCTTTTTCAATAAAATCAGAGAGAAGCTCCATGTTTCCAGTCATATGTCTTGAACATCCACTGTCCAAGTACCATGTTGTTCTTTTGTTTATGCTTCTCTTCTTCTTGTGGTCCTTACAAACCTTCAAAGTCAAGCTTTAGGTACTCTTTGAATGTTGGGTCCTAGGGGGTTAGCTGAACCTTTAGGAACCCAAATCTGCCTGATTACTCTGATTGACTCAAAGTGACTGATTTGGTTTCCATTTACATCTACATACACATTCCTACCCTTAAATGCCTTAGGTGGTTTCTGTGCATAAGTGTTAGTCTTGTAAGGTTCAGGAGTGCTAGTGAATTTCCTTGGGACAGATCTCCTGAAGTTACTAGACTTAGGTGCAGCTTGGTAAGACCTCTGAGGATAAGTGCTGGGATGGCCTTTTCCCTTTGGCATGAAGGGTCTAGGCTTCCTGAAGCTGTTATACCTATCAGGGGGTTGGGCCTTGACCTATTTAGTTGAGGTTACCTCACTTGAGTTGGCCTCTTCTGAATAGATCTTGGACAACTCCACTAATGAGTGTTCAGATGGGTTGGCCTTCCATTGGTTCTCCCCTTCTGAAACTCATTTCTCTTGTATACAATGTTCTTAACCTTTTCCTTAGGTTTGGGTTTAGGAACATTGTTAACTTGAGTAGGTATAAGAGTTTATTTGCCTTTATCCTTGATCAGTGGTTGGTTCACTTCCATTTCATTTTGTTTTAGTTGAGCCACTGACTTTACAAAGGTCATCTTAGAGTTGCTGGTTGAGGCAACACTAAGACCAGGTGAGGGTCCACATGGATCATAGCCTAATAAACTACTTTGAGCCATTGGTCTTTGGAACCCTTGAATTTCCTCTATTTCTTTAGAGGATTTGTTCAAGGCAGACATTTTTTATTTTAGGCTCCCCTCACTTAATTTAAGAGCATCAAACTCATTTGAGAGATTATTAAATTTAGCTTGAACGGTTCTAAGGTCAAAGTCCTTTTTCTTCAGAGCCAGATTTTGCTCATCAATCAACTTTTGTTGTTCAAAGACTTTGAGAGACATTTCATCATGTTCTCTCACAATCTGCTGATACAACTCAGTTGATCTAATGTCAAACTCATGTTCAGGAAGGTTGGGGATTTTAACTTTAGAATTTAACAGTTCATTTTCTCTCAAAGCCATGTTGCATACCTCTTGTAATCTGGTGAAGTCCTCTAATAACTTTCCAAAGTTAAGTCATAGATGGATTTCACTAGATTCATGTGTGTTATTTGAAGAGTTAGAAGAAGAACATACCTCTTCATTTTCAAAAGCCATTTGACAGTCATCTTCACTGTCACTATTGGAGAATAACCCATCATTAGATTCTGTTGTTCAGCCTCTTGTCTCTTTTATTCTGCCTCTCTTTTCTTTCCTTCGAACTCAGTTCAGGACAGTCATACTGGAAATGTCCTTTCTTCTGGTAGTTATAACACACATCTTCATCATCATTTCTCTTGCTTGAGGACTCATTTCTCCTGGATGATGATGGTTCAGCTTTGCTGTACTTCTTTTTGTCAGCATATTTGTCATCTTTCTTTTCATCAGAGAGTTTGTCCACTGATTTGTTGTCAAGAGAGTTGAATCTTCTCTTGGTCCTGTTGTCTTGGTAGAACTTTTTGTATCTTCCAAATCTGGAGTTGAGCTTCTCAAATATCCTGGCCATGAGTGCCAGCTCCTCCTTCATCTCAGTTTTGGAGACAGTTTGAGAAGATCTCTGAGCACTCTTCTTTTCCGTCTCAGAGGCTTTGAATGCAACTCCTTTGCTGGAGGATGATGGCTCTTCATGCACCTTCTTTCTGTTAAGATCAAACTCATATGCTTTGAGTTCAGAGAACACTTGCTGCATGGGCATGTTGTCAAGATTGCTGGTGTTCTGCATCATGACTGAGTATATGTCCCACTTGGATGTTAGACTTCTCAGGATTTTCAGTGCAACTTCTCTTTTGGCATAGAACTTGCCAAGAGAGTTTATCTCATTCATGATGTCAGTGAATCTGCCATCAAGATGATCAATAGTTTCATTGGGCTCCATAGTAAATTGTTCATATTTTTGGATGGCCACTTGAAGCTTGTTTTCTTTTATCTTTTAGGTACCTTCACACATGAGTGCTAAGGTATCCCAAATTTCTTTTGCTGTTGTGCAGTGGTACACTCTTCCCATCACTGCATCTGGAATTGTCTGGTACAAAGTGTTCATGGCAATGTAGTTCAGGTTGTGTCTTTTTCTTTCTTCAGCTGTCAATTCATCCTCATCCTTTGGCAGCAATTCCCTTGGGTCTGCTTTCTAAGCATCAGTGACTTTGGGATTTAGCTTGGTGAAGGTGAAGGGCCCTCTTGTGATGACTTTGAGAATTTCATCATGTTGGCAGGCAAGATGTGCTCTCATCCTGATCTTCCAAAAGTCATAGTTCTCTATTGAGAACCTTGGCAGTTTGTGATGAGAAATGTGATTCACTTGATTTGGACCCATGTTGTTAATAATGTTGACAGCATCTCCTGGAACTGCATTGTTTGCCATTTCTAGAGAGATTGGTTAGATAAGCACAAATAAGTTTTTCAGAAATTGGATCAGTTCAGTGACCACAGAAATAATGTGATTTGTAAAACTAGTTGGATTTTCAGAGGCAGTGGTCTTTGAACCCCTGCTCTGATACCACTTGTTGGTCCTTGATGGAGTATGACACAAGTGTATGGGGGGGGAATGCACTTGTGTATGCAAATTCTTTCTTTTTACAAAGTTTGTTTAAAGAAGTTTGGTCTGAATCAGGGAAGTTGCCTGACAACTAGCCTGAGTGATTACTTTAATAGATACTTGTCCTACTGAAAACTAAGAAGTGATCAGTTGGATAAATATTTAAAAGAGTTGCTAAGTGCGGAAAGTTGTTGGCCTTTTCTTTGAAAGAATACTCCAAGTTAATTTCTGAAAAACCAGTTGATCAGGGACTTTGTCCAAAAACTTGTTTTGCTCAATTTTACTGAATTAAACCTTTTGAATGGTTTTAGCAAGTAAAGCAAGTTAGAAACTAATGCAGTAAGTAAATGACACAGCAATTTATAGTGGTTTAGAGGCTCAAGCTCCTACATCCACTTTCCCTGATTGAACAGGATAATTCCTTAACACCTGGAATTAACTTGTTTTATAGTGCCAAGGTGCACTAATCAACAACACTATCTTAGTGCTTTTATCCCTAGGATAATCTGAGTCCTAGTGCTCAATCTCTTTGAGTTAAGACTGGATTTTCACTTAACAGTCCTTAACTCCTCACTTCTACAACAAACTCTACTTCACTCAATGAGGTAAGGTTTGAGGTTTTGGTTCCAACTAATTGAGATACCCTTTACAATAAGTGCAGTGTAAAGGCTTAGGATATCTCAGTGCTAAGTTTGGGATATTACAAGAAAGGCTTAGCTTTTTGAAGTGATCAGGAAACTTGGGATTGTGAAGAACAGCTTAGGTTTCCTTTGATTGCTTGATAGTAGATTGATAGCAGATAGTTGGATACTTGAATCCTTGGATCACTTCTGAATTTATAGAGCAATTTGATCAACTATCCGTTGGAGAGATAGCATTTCAAATTGTCTATTTGCAGCTACATTGACACGGCTATGAAGACCATCCTTCTTTTATCCACTGTGTAATAAGGTTCTTCAATGGTTGCTTGAATGAATGGTTTGACTTCTGAAAAATGCGGCTGAGATGACTTGTGTCAGCTTCCAAATTTGCACAGTTCCCAAGGTTGATTGTGGCAGAATTTGTACTCCACCAACGGTCAGATGGGACAAGTGCCCTGAACATTCCTGCTGCATGTGGAATGTTCCTTCATTCATTCAATGTTCATCAATTTTTAATGCTTCTAATTCTTTAATGCTTGTTCAGGCTTGATGGCATTAAATGCTTCTTTAAATTTGTCTTCTGTGTAAACATTATTCAATGCTCTTGATCTTTAAAACTTCAGCTGATCTGATACTGCTCTTATCAGTGCATGTAGCTTGCCTTATTATTCTTGAACATTCAGCCATGTTGTCCTCTTCAGCATGCTTGTCTCTGTGAAATCAACAGACATGTCCTAACATACTTCAACACATACAGCTGCCTAACATTTTCAGCTTTGGACAACTATCCTGAACTATAAATCTCACTACATTTCTGAGATTTAGACTTAGCATCTTTACTGTCTCAACTATCCTGAGACAACTAGACTGATGTATTATCTCAACTGAGCTGACCATCATCAATCAGGGGTTTTGGTATCTTAATCAAAATCAATTCATTTCCCAACACTTGTGACTTTTCTTAAATAAAATAGTGCATTTTCGTAAATAATAAAAATGCATTGACAAGCTGGAAAAAATATTTGACTTGGGCCAAAAATGAAAATTCAAAAAATAACGTTTTGACCCCAAGATACAAATTTATCTACAAAACACAACTCGTAGCTTTATACCTTAATATATTCAACCCCACAACTCATACCTCCACCACCTACTGAAAAAAGCTCTGACAAGGTGGTCCACCAACAAAACAGGTGGCGCACCGACGGAGAGTCGCCGGAAAACGGGAGAGAGAGTATGAAAGTGAGAAGGAAAATAAAATAGATCTAAAAGTTTTCAAACACTTTGACTGGACATAACTGGAGTTTTATAACTCCGATTTAAAAACAAAAAATATTTTCTGGAAATCTTATGAAAACAGCTTTCAAACAAGACCAAAAACATAAAAATCGGACTTATGTACTAAACGTTATGGCCTAAAGAACAAGTTCTGACTATAAGGGTTTTAACCCATCTTTGACCAGCCATAACTGGAGATCTAAAACCCCGATCGAGAATCAGAAAAGTGTTCCAGAAAGATTTCGACGAGATCTTTCCAACGGTGCTGGCCGATTAATGATCGGACGTCGAAAAGTTGTCCAAGACTTAGAAGGAAGCTGAAGTGTGTGTGGGTAAGGTGTGTGTGTGAAGTAAGATTCTTACCCTAATGTGAAGTGCAAAAAATGTGCAGAGTGTCTTAGGGTTTCCTTGGTGAGCCATAAGAATGGACCTTGTCATAATATTTTTGTTTGGGCCCTTTCTTATACGGAGTATCATTTTAAGACAATTTCTTATATTAAATCAATCCTTAATGAATAAATTAATTAGTCTTATACCATCCACCAACATTAATCTTACTACCATTAGAAAATAAATAATTTAATAGGTGAATAACATTTAATATTATGTAAATTTCACATAATTATGATAAATGACATAATTTCATATAAATAAATATAAGGGCTCAATTCATGAGATTTTTGGGTTCTTACACCAACTATTTTATTTACTTTGTATATAAAGGTTTACATAATTAACTTTCAAAACACTACTCATTATTACACTTTCTTAGTTTACGTGTCCACTTACCTTTGAAAGTTATTTCGGAAGGGAGAGAGTATCTATTAAACGGTGAGGTAGTGGAGCCACTGTTTCTTTTTATTTTTCTATTTTAATTGATGTAATTATTCCTTGGGTATTTTTTCTATACCCTTAACGATATTTTTGCAGCTTTTAAAATAATTCTTAAATTTAACGGTTTAGTGTCACTAATCAATGATCGATGGTAAGAATGAATAAATTAATTGGTCAACGATAACATATATATTAAATAAAATTGAATTTAAATATATTTAATAAAATATAATACTTATAATATACATTTAATATTAATAAATAATTAATTATGTTTTACCTTCCTTTTGGTGTAATTGAAAAATGGTACATATTGACAATTTTACATTTAATTAATGAATATTCATCTTACCATATAATCATGATTTTAGCTTACCATAACCAAAAATTACATTTCTATAATTTCTAAACTTCTAAAGATAAGTTCGAAATTGACATTCACTTTATACCACTTATTTGATCTCATAATACTTCATCATACTCTCAACTTATTTAATTTACACGTAAAATACTTAATAGTCATTAAAACTCGTGCTCGAAAAAATTGACACAATAAATTAAAACGAAATAAATATTGTATATTTCCTTATTTATGTATTTCTATTTTTGGAAGAGTTCTCTTTGCTATATCGCATGGACGCTTTGATCCAAAAACACGTTTGATATGTGCCATAATAGTGATTTACAAAAAAAAATATTAAGAAATTTATGTAAGTGTAACATTTGTGTGCATCAATTGTACGGTGTGATGTGCAATTGGTGCAATTTTTATACCATATGCTTATCAACTGATAATACTATATTTATGAACTAATACCACAACAATTTACATGCACAAGGATGGTCCAACGTGTGAAAAAAAAAACTTGTGATATTAATATACAAACATAGTGTTATCGATTGATAAGTGATGTAATATAAAAAATTGTAAAAATATTTCATCAGCATGCAACTTTGTGCATACATATTATTTGTCAAGATTGAAATGTTTTTGCCCTCAATAAATACGATTTTGTTTACATATGTAAACAACACCCCATACAGCTTTTTATTCATTAAAAGAAAATATTCTTCTCTACGTGTGAAATCTTAATTGTCATTCCATTTTTTGAATTGAAGGACGAGACATATATTAAAATGACAGACTTGAAGACACAGACAATTTAATAGTATATAGTTTGACCTTCGATTTGTTAAAAATTAGTCAAATTTTGATCATCGAAAAATTAAAATGATGGTATCAAAAACATTGTAGTTATAATATACGTACAAAACAACCTTTTGGAGGTACTAAATTAATTTGATTGAAAAGACGAATAATTTGATATAATATTATATATCCATTAATTTATATTTTCCATCGAATTTGGACATAAATTGAAAAAATAAAAATAAAAATTGAAGGGCGTAAATTGCTACCCCTAACATAACTATCAATGTTTGCTACCATTAACTTAGCGAGCAGGTGTTTTAAATTTTTTCATTTAAATTATAAAATGTCAACATGATCTTAAAAGAGTTTTAACAATACTCATTGAAAAAAAGATAAAGTGTGGTTTATATATTTTTATTAAACTCATATGTGTGAACTTTTGAAATTTAATCAACAATAACAGTGACATTTGGAACCGGCCTTGAAATCCTTGCAAAATCCTCCTTTTGAGCAGGTTTGCTTGCACATTGTATCACACTTTGGGTCATCAGCTCCAGGGCGACAACTACCAATTTCATTGTCGAAACAACATTTCAATCCCTGCACGCTATCTGCAAATAATCGAAAACAAAAATTATACAACTATAACTACGAGTAAGATAAACTAGATAACAAGTACTACAAGATAATTAATATACAATATACATATATACGACTGTGATATGAAGTTAGACGTCGAATTCTTTTGGAGCCCACCAACATAAACTATTTTTATCATGTTATAATGTATGAATCTTTTATGCAAATTAATGTTGCGCTCCATAAGAAATCTAACAGCCTAATCCATATAACTTTATAATATATCTCAATTTGAAGAACAAAATTTTAAATGAGACTGTTTCATAACACGAGACGTGAATATGATTATCTCAAACAAGAACTGTAATATTCGTACTAGTGTAATAAAAGAAAAGAAAATAAAAATAAAACATGTTGGGAATGCTACAAGGACAAAGAGCAACAATAAAACACTGTAATTAGCCATGTTTGATAATAGAAGAGTTTAATATGTGTTTTAAAAGTATTTATTGTGACAATGGTGAAATACTAGTGTAACTATTATTAATATATATACTAGTTCTTTAGATGGTGTTTGGTTAGACATTGTAGTGTATTGGATTGGAGTAATTATAAATAATAATTGTGTTTGGATAGAAATTCAGAAGTAAGGAAATAAAAAGTGATTTTCAATATTTTATTATTGGGTAAAAAAAAAAGTAAGAAAGATAATGAATGTGTTAAAGAAAAGTAGGAGAAAAATGAAAAATTAAAAAGAAAAAATGGATTGTGTGATTGTATAAAAATTGGTGTGCAGATTTATTAAATGAGTGAATTGACAATTGAATTTGCATTTGGATTGACAGAGATTGGGAGAGATTTAATTGAGAATGACCAATCAAAATCCGGATTGGTCAATCTCAAACCCAGAATGGTATTGACTGACCAATCATATTAGCTCGTGTTTGGTTTAAGATTGGTTCATCCGAATTTGGATTGGTCATTTTCAATCCAGTCCCTCTTAATCCAAATATAAACTCACTCATACAATACATTTACACATCTATTTTTGTACAATCAAATCTTTATTTTTCAAATGTTTTATTCTCTCTCCAACTTCTCTTTCACACACTTATTCTCTCTCCTATATTTTTTCTACCCACTAATAAAATATTATAATATCACTTTAATTTTGATATAAAGTTGCATACATCCCTACTTCTCAATCTCATTTAAACACAATTTAAACATAAATATTATTTATGAATTACCCCAATCCCCTTTTTTCAATCTCAATCACAATTTAATCCACCACAGTCTGTAACCAAACACCACCAAATATTCAAGATTGTATTCCTTCGAGATAAAAAAAAATCATATTATTACTAGTTTTAATTGGCTAAAGGTTAAATCCATGATAAATTATTGGAACTCTTGTATGATTAGATAAAGGAACCAAAGTTATGTATTTCATACGTTCTACAATAACTTTAACATTTTTTTTTTTCCGTGATGTCCCACAATAGCTTTCACACTTTGAAAATTGAAAAGCCTTTATAAACTCTGTAGGTCCCTAATTTGAGTTAATATCGAGGGAAGCTAAAGAAAATGTCTAGAGGGGGGTGAATAGACTTTTCTAAAATCTTTCGATATATCAGAATTACAATGTGCGGAATACGAAATTAACAATGAGCCCAATTAAAGATTATACTCAACTTATTTCGAGAACTCTGTTTTATGTATACTCAACTAGTCTTGTTCAGATATGTAATTCAATCAATCAGTTAATCAATTAAACAACAAACAAAACAGTAAAGTAAATCAAACACGAGATTTATAGTGGTTCGACAACTTGTCTACATCCACTCTCACAACCCAGTTGTGAAATTCTTATTAACTCTTCCAATCGAGTAATATGTTCTTGTAGCTTTAAGTCCCAAGAAATAAGACTTAGATCTTCTCGATTATATCTCCAGATATATCTTCGATCTTACTAGTTATTTTACAAGTAACTAGCAGCTTGAAACAATAAACGAAAATAAAACTTCTCTTCGTTCAGTAGTAACATTCTTCGATCTTCACTTGTCTTGCGTAGCTTTACTTTCTGAACTTCAATCTCTGAGAGTAACTTCTTCAATAAACTTTCGTAAGTAGTAGTTCTCAATATTTCAGTAGTAGCAGTAATCTCTAATGAATTAATACCATGAGGTATTTATAGACCTCTAATTCCAAGAACTTTCAGTTGTGTAACAACCTTTCTTGAAAACTAACTTGTAACTGATTCCTCATATCCTTTAACGTGTTTCTTCAGTTAATTAGTTATTCCTTAACTAATTCTTCAATCTTTATCTTCAACACGCTTTTGTAACTAACTTCAAGTTAACCTGTCTTGTTTAGTCGCGCACCTGTCTTGTCCAGTAGTAGTAGACTGTGTCTTCTACTTATCTTGTGCAGTAGACTTCTTCAGATTACAACATAGAACTAATCTAGTCCTATTATCTAATCCTAACAAGACTATTACATTACTTTAAGCTCTTGTTTACAAAGCTTAGTCAACTTAGAAAACTATACAAAGAATCTATCTATTACATTTAAAATCATGAGCTCTATACAACAATTATTCATAGCTCAATAACAATCTAACATATACGAATAACAAAATATGAAGTACTTATAAATCGTACTTATCTTTCAATAATACTTGTTTTTCAATAACACTTGTCTTTCAAAACGAGTACTTGTCTTGTGAACTTCTACTGATCTGTACAAGATGACTTCAACTTAACTAGACTAGATCAGTCAACACTTAGAAAATATTCAAGTCTACTTTTGGCTTATCAAAACTTCATCTTTATCTTTTATCATTATTTAGGACTTGTTCTAGGATTCATATCCCAACAAACTCTATCGTCACAATATCCTAAATTTTACACAAAATATCATTACTTTTGACTCATACAAACAAACAAGCCAACTTTTTTATTTACTTTGTATATAAAGGTTTACATAATTAACCTTCAAAACACTACTCATTATTACACTTTCTTAGTTTACATGTCCACTTACCTATGAAAGTTATTTCGGAAGGGGGAGAGTATTTATTAAAGGGTGAGGTAGTGGAGCCATTGTTTCTTTTTATTTTTCTGTTTTAATTTATGTAATTGTTCCTTGGGTATTTTTATACCCTTAACGATATTTTTGCAACTTTTAAAATAATTTTAACGGTTTAGTGTCACTAATCAATGATTGATGGTAAGAATGAATAAATTAATTGGTCAACGATAATATATATTAAATAAAATAGAATTTAAATATATTTAATAAAATATAATACTTATAATATACATTTAATATTAATAAATAAAGGGTAGGTCTCTTGTAGACTCAATTCCTTATAAGGAATTGAGTCCATTTTAAAAAATGGGTAGGGTCAACAATAAGTAAATATTACGCAAAAAAGTTCAAGTTAATTATTGTAGCCAAAATGGTTAGGCACGGACCATTTTTTGTTGAGGTCAAGTGTTCAACTCTCACATTTAACAATTTTCACATATTTTTTTTTCTATTATAAAAGTGCATGTTATAAATAAGAAAAAGTGTAACATGCATTTTACAATTTAAAATGTTATTTTGCACCATTAGGTTATATGGTATTGCTATTTACACCTTTTACTCGTATTTTGTTGCACTTTTGGTTTTCAATTTCGAATAATATTTAAAGTTATAGTAACTTACACTTTTTATTAATGTTATGTTACACCTTTTAGTCGTATTTCGTTACACTTTTCAGTTGCAGTGGCTTACAATTTCGAATAATATTTTAAGTTATTGTAACTTACATTTTTTTATTAATGTTATGTTACACCTTTTAGTCGTATTTTGTTGCACTTTTCAGTTGTAGTGACTTACAAATTCGAATAATATTTTAAGTTATAGCAACTTACACTTTTTAGTAATGTTATGTTACACCCTTTAGTCGTATTTTGTTGCACTATTTAGCTGTAGTGGCTTACAATTTCGAATAATATTTTAAGTTATACTAACTTACACTATTTAGTAATGTTATGTTGAACTTTTTAATTATACTGAGATACACTTTTCATTATTGTAATTTGGTTGTTGTTTTATTGAAAAAATAATTAAGAAAATAGAAGTTTCACGATCCCACTGCATCACAAAGGCATCACCAAAAGGAGCCAAGTCTCTGCTTTAATTAACTTGAAACCATTCTAAATGACTATGCCTAACTAGCAAGATTTCCAGTTTTTAGGCCAAATATCCGAATTTGAACGATCCCTAAAAAAATGCATTGATCTACTCAGCAGAAAAAGTAAAATTGCAACCAATTCTCCAGAAAAGCCAAATCTAGACCAAAACTGCCCAAAGAAATTAACATCCGAAATCGAATCACCTAATATGAAGAGTACCGCCTCCAAATTGACTACCACTATTGTTATGAAGCTAAAACCAAACACTATTGATGCAGAAGCAAGCCCCTTACCAATTTAAGGCAGAAGTGTCGACGGCAGTGGCGGCCCCCACAAAAGACGGCAACAAGTCGGCGGCGTTGTTGAGAGAGTGCAGAATCAATTCTAAAACGTAATATAAGACATAATTGTCACACCCCAATTTTCATAAAAGTAGGTTTTGCAAAAATACTTGACAATTAAAAAATAAAGGGCATGAATTGGAATTTTAACTAAATAAATGAATTTTCGAACTTACTATACAAATAACATCTTGAATAGCAGCGGAAGACTCGAGAAAATAAACAACATCTCAAAATGCTTTTTAATTTAAAATCCTCAATATTAATACACTTGATTAAATAATTCAAATCATAAAGTAAAATGTGACAATTTAACTGACATCCACCGCCTCTCCTCGCCATCAACTCATCAACCTGAATCTGAAATGTTAAATGTATGGTATGAGCAAAACCACTAGCTCAGTGAAGTCACTTTGACAATATTAAGTACAACGCACAAATAAAATGTATAACCACATAAACCCATGTAATTCACAAAATGTCACGTATACACTTTTCATCGTACTTGTTTATAACTTTGTTTCACTTTCACGGTTTTCCCAAGAATCTCTTTTAAATCCCACTGGGTCCCCCTCAAAGACATATTTTCAGTCCCGAGTTTTTTTCTTGTGCCCTTTTAAGAGCATGGTCCTTTATAAACTTTCACATTAAAATATGCACTCACATTCAATTCATATCACATTGCACATAAAAAATCTATTCATACGAAGAAATTAATAAAGGCAAAGAAACCACACCTGCAATTAATATCTTGGATCCCAAATGCCAAATATCACGTTAGTCTTAGTGAATGAAGAATGGAACACTGATTTTTCTAATCTAGAGAGAAAATGTATTTTTTATGCTGATAATGTGATTTGGTCTTTAGGAAATAGCGATAAAAATAATTTATATAATAGAAGAAAGGTGTAGAATTTTAGTTGAGAAAAATTAGGAATCCAATTTATATATGTGTATATCATGAAAATACTTTCTTGATTTTCTTTGTATAAAGGACCAAGTATTATTAAGAGGTGACCGTTGAGAAAAATATGGGTTTCTAATTCTACAAAAAAAAATAACCGAATTAAAGCTTCATCCGAGAAATTGGGATATACTCTTTCACTTATATTATCTAAACATAATTAAATAGCTAGTATATATATATAATATAATTTAATTTACCGTACATATATATATATATATATATATATACACATTGTTGAATGAGAAAATTCTATCTAATATAAATCTAAATGAATTTATTTAAAATAAAAATACTATCTTATATATATAATAAATATTATATTAAAAATATTCTATTTCAATAAAATAACATTTTAATTAATATTTATATCCAAGAAAATATCTTACGTATTTTATAGTAATTGAAATTTTGGGGTGTTACATCCTTTCCTCCTTAAAATATTTTCGTCCTCGAAAATCATAATTTACTCAATAAAATATGCATGCACACAGAACATAATCAAAGCATAATCTTGCATCGAAACATAGAATGAAATGTTAAATGTACGTACCTCGTAGAGTTGAGGCGGGAGGCGGTGATGGACGACCTTTACTTTTAAAAATATTCTCGTTAAACAAAATTCTATAAATAATTTTGACTCGAAGTTTTTTTTTTTAACAAGTCTACAAGAACGTAGACCTGCTCTGATACCACTCTGTCACACCCCAATTTTCATAAAAGTAGGTTTTGCAAAAATACTTGACAATTAAAAAATAAAGGGCATGAATTGGAATTTTAACTAAATAAATGAATTTTCGAACTTACTATACAAATAACATCTTGAATAGCAGCGGAAGACTCGAGAAAATAAACAACATCTCAAAATGCTTTTTAATTTAAAATCCTCAATATTAATACACTTGATTAAATAATTCAAATCATAAAGTAAAATGTGACAATTTAACTGACATCCACCGCCTCTCCTCGCCATCAACTCATCAACCTGAATCTGAAATGTTAAATGTATGGTATGAGCAAAACCACTAGCTCAGTGAAGTCACTTTGACAATATTAAGTACAACGCACAAATAAAATGTATAACCACATAAACCCATGTAATTCACAAAATGTCACGTATACACTTTTCATCGTACTTGTTTATAACTTTGTTTCACTTTCACGGTTTTCCCAAGGATCTCTTTTAAATCCCACTGGGTCCCCCTCAAAGACATATTTTCAGTCCCGAGTTTTTTTCTTGTGCCCTTTTAAGAGCATGGTCCTTTATAAACTTTCACATTAAAATATGCACTCACATTCAATTCATATCACATTGCACATAAAAAATCTATTCATACGAAGAAATTAATAAAGGCAAAGAAACCACACCTGCAATTAATATCTTGGATCCCAAATGCCAAATATCACGTTAGTCTTAGTGAATGAAGAATGGAACACACTGATTTTTCTAATCTAGAGAGAAAATGTAAATGTATTTTTTATGCTGATAATGTGATTTGGTCTTTAGGAAATAGCGATAAAAATAATTTATATAATAGAAGAAAGGTGTAGAATTTTAGTTGAGAAAAATTAGGAATCCAATTTATATATGTGTATATCATGAAAATACTTTCTTGATTTTCTTTGTATAAAGGACCAAGTATTATTAAGAGGTGACCGTTGAGAAAAATATGGGTTTCTAATTCTACAAAAAAAAAATAACCGAATTAAAGCTTCATCCGAGAAATTGGGATATACTCTTTCACTTATATTATCTAAACATAATTAAATAGCTAGTATATATATATAATATAATTTAATTTACCGTACACATATATATATATATATATACACATTGTTGAATGAGAAAATTCTATCTAATATAAATCTAAATGAATTTATTTAAAATAAAAATACTATCTTATATATATAATAAATATTATATTAAAAATATTCTATTTCAATAAAATAACATTTTAATTAATATTTATATCCAAGAAAATATCTTACGTATTTTATAGTAATTGAAATTTTGGGGTGTTACAATAATATTTTGTTGAGGGTGGGTCGGATTGGGCGGGTCGGATCAAGGAAGCGGGACGGACTCAATTCTTTATAAAGAATCGATTTCATATAAGACTTATACATGAATAAATTATGTTTTACCCTACTTTTGGTGTAATTGAAAAAGGGTACGTATTTACAATTTTACTTTAATTAATGAATATTCATCTTACCATATAATCATGATTTTAGCTTACCATAACAAAAAATTACATTTCTATAATTTCTAAACTTCTAAAGATAAGTTCGAAATTGACATTCACTTTATACCACTTATTTGATCTCATAATTCTTCATCATACTTTCAACTTATTTAATTTACACGTAAAATACTTAATAGTCATTAAAACTCGTGCTCGAAAAAATTGACATAATAAATTAAAACGAAATAAGTATTGTATATTTCCTTATTTATGTATTTCTATTTTGGGAAGAGTTCTCTTTGCTATATCGCATGGACGCTTTGATCCAAAAACACGTTTGATATGTGCCATATTAGTGATTTACAAAAAAAAATATTAAGAAATTTATGTAAGTGTAACATTTGTGTGCATCAATTGTACGGTGTGATGTGCAATTGGTGCAATTTTTATACCATATGCTTATCAACTGATAATACTATATTTATGAACTAATACCACAACAATTTACATGCACAAGGATGGTCCAACGTGTGAAAAAAAAAAAACTTGTGATATTAATATACAAGCATAGTGTTATGGATTGATAAGTGATGTAATATAAAAAATTGTAAAAATATTTCATCAGTTGCATGACTGCAACTTGTGCATACATATTATTTGTCAAGATTGAAATGTTTTTGCCCTCAATAAATACGATTTTATTTACATATGTAAACAACACCCCATAGAGTTTTTTATTCATTAAAAGAAAATATTCTTCTCTACGTGTGAAATCTTAATTGTCATTCCATTTTTTGAATTGAAGGACAAGACATATATTAAAATGACAGACTTGAAGACACAGACAATTTAATAGTATATAGTTTGACCTTCGATTTGTTAAAAATTAGTCAAATTTTGATCATCGAAAAATTAAAATGATGGTATCAAAAACATTGTAGTTATAATATACAAAACAACCTATTGGAGGTACCAAATTAATTTGATTGAAAAGACCAATAATTTGATATAATCCTCCGAATGAAATCCAATGGGATCCCCAGAGACCATGTCTTCATCCATAGGATCCCAAGTACCGGGGTCGATCGAAACTTCGATTCTTTCTGAACTACTCATTTTCAAATGATATCCACATTGTTCACAAACATTAATTTGTGATTTCAAAAGTTTCTTATAATTTAATGCATAACAATTTTCGCATTGAATCCACAACTGCTTGTATTTTTTAATTGCATTGAGATCGCTAGCTCTTAGAGTTAAATCATTTATTTATCCATTAATTTATATTTTCCATCGAATTTGGACATAAATTGAAAAAAAAATAAAAAATTGAAGGGCGTAAATTGCTACCCCTAACATAACTATCAATGTTTGCTACCATTAACTTGGCTAGCAGGTGTTTTAAATTTTTTCATTTAAATTATAAAATGTCAACATGATCTTAAAAGAGTTTTAAAAATACTCATTGAAAAAAAGATAAAGTGTGGTTTATATATTTTTATTAAACTCATATGTGTGAACTTTTGAAATTTAATCAACAATAACAGTGACATTTGGAACCGGCCTTGAAATCTTTGCAAAATCCTCCTTTTGAGCAGGTTTGCTTGCATATTGTATCACACTTTGGGTCATCAGCTCCAGGGCGACAACTACCAATTTCATTGTCGAAACAACATTTCAATCCCTGCACGCTATCTGCAAATAATTGAAAACAAAAATTATTCAATTATAACTACGAGTTAGATAAACTAGATAACAAGTACTATAAGATAATTAATATACAATATGCATATATACGGCTGTGATATGAAGTTAGACGTCGAATTCTTTTGGAGCCCACCAACATAAACTATTTTTATCATGCTATAATGTATGAATCTTTTATGCAAATGTTGCGCTCCATAAGAAATCTAACATCCTAATCCATATAACTTTATAATATATCTCAATTTGAATAACAAAATTTTAAATGAGACTGTTTCATAACACGAGACGTGAATATGATTATCTCAAACAAGTACTGGAATATTCGTACTAGTGTAATAAAAGAAAAGAAAATAAAAATAAAACATGTTGGGAATGCTACAAGGACAAAGAGCAACAATAAAACACTGTAATTAGCCATGTTTGATAATAGAAGAGTTTAATATGTGTTTTAAAAGTATTGATTGTGACAATGGTGAAATACTAGTGTAACTATTATTAATATATATACTAGTTCTTTAGATGGTGTTTGGTTAGACATTGTAGTGGATTGGATTTGGGTAATTATAAATAATAATTGTATTTGGATAGAAATTCAGAAGTAAGGAAATTAAAAGTGATGTTTTAATATTTTATTATTGGGTAAAAAAAAAGTAAGAAAGATATAATGAATGTGTTAAAGAAAAGTAGGAGAAAAATGGAAAATTAAAAAGAAAAAATGGATTGTGTGATTGTATAAAAATTGGTGTGAAGATTTATTAAATGAGTGAATTGATAATAGGATTTGCATTTGGATTGATAGAAATTGGGAGAGATTTAATTGAGAATGACCAATCCAAATTCGGATTGGTCAATCTCAAACCCAGAATGGTATTGACCAATCATATTAGCTCGTGTTTGGTTTAAGATTGGTTCATCCGAATTTGGATTAGTCATTTTCAATCCAGTCCCTCTTAATCCGAATATAAACTCACTCATACAATACATTTACACATCTATTTTTGTACAATTAAATCTCTATTTTTCAAATGTTTTATTCTCTCTCCAACTTCTCTTTCACACACTTATTCTCTCTCCTATATTTTTTCTACCCACTAATAAAATATTATAATATCACTTTAATTTTGACATAAAGTTGCATACATCCCTACTTCTCAATCTCATTTAAACAAAATTTAAACATAAATATTATTTATGAATTACTCCAATCCCCTTTTTTCAATCTCAATCACAATTTAATCCACCACAGTCTATAACCAAACACCACCTAATATTCAAGATTGTATTCCTTCTAGATAAAAAAAAATATATATATATCATATTATTACTAGTTTTAATTGGCTAAAGGTTAAATCCTTGATAAATTATTGGAACTCTGGTATGATTGGAGAAAGGAACCAAAGTTATGTATTTCATACGTTCCACAATAACTTTTACATTTTTTTTCCGTGATGTCCCACAATAACTTTCACACATTTAAACTCTATCGTCACAATAACTTGTGATATTAATATACAAGTATAGTGTTATCGATTGATAAGTGATGTAATATAAAAAATTGTAAAAATATTTCATCACTTGCATGAATGCAACTTGTGCATACATATTATTTGTCAAGATTGAAATGTTTTTGCCCTCAATAAATACGATTTTGTTTACATATGTAAACAACACCCCATACAGTTTTTTATTCATTAAAAGAAAATATTCTTCTCTACGTGTGAAATCTTAATTGTCATTCCATTTTTTGAATTGAAGGACGAGACATATATTAAAATGACAGACTTGAAGACACGACAATTTAATAGTATATAGTTTGACCTTCGATTTGTTAAAAACTTAGTCAAATTTTGATCATAAGAAAATTAAAATGATGGTATCAAAAAAATTGTGGAGTTATAATATACAAAACAACCTATTGGAGGTATCAAATTAATTTGATTGAAAAGACGAAAAATAATTGATATAATATTATTTATCCATTAATTTATATTTTCCATCGAATTTGGACATAAATTGAAAAAATAAAAATAAAAATTGAAGGGCGTAAATTGCTACCCCTAACATAACTATCAATGTTTGCTACCATTAACTTGGCGAGCGGGTGTTTTAAATTTTTTCATTTAAATTATAAAATGTCAACATGATCTTAAAAGAGTTTTAACAATACTCATTGAAAAGAAGATAAAGTGTGGTTTATATATTTTTATTAAACTCATATGTGTGAACTTTTGAAATTTAATCAACAATAACAGTGACATTTGGAACCGGCCTTGAAATCTTTGCAAAATCCTCCTTTTGAGCAGGTTTGCTTGCACATTGTATCACACTTTGGGTCATCAGCTCCAGGGCGGCAACTACCAATTTCATTGTCGAAACAACATTTCAATCCCTGCACGCTATCTGCAAATAATTGAAAACAAAAATTATTCAATTATAACTACGAGTTAGATAAACTAGATAACAAGTACTATAAGATAATTAATATACAATATTCATATATACGGCTGTGATATGAAGTTAGACGTCGAATTCTTTTGGAGCCCACCAACATAAACTATTTTTATCATGCTATAATGTATGAATCTTTTATGCAAATGTTGCGCTCCATAAGAAATCTAACATCCTAATCCATATAACTTTATAATATATCTCAATTTGAATAACAAAATTTTAAATGAGACTGTTTCATAACACGAGACGTGAATATGATTATCTCAAACAAGTACTGGAATATTCGTACTAGTGTAATAAAAAAAAAGAAAATAAAAATAAAACCTGTTGGGAATGCTACAAGGACAAAGAGCAACAATAAAACACTGTAATTAGCCATGTTTGATAATAGAAGAGTTTAATATGTGTTTTAAAAGTATTGATTGTGACAATGGTGAAATACTAGTGTAACTATTATTAATATATATACTAGTTCTTTAGATGGTGTTTGGTTAGACATTGTAGTGGATTGGATAGGGGTAATTATAAATAATAATTGTGTTTGGATAGAAATTGAGAATTAAGGAAATTAAAAGTGATGTTTTAATATTTTATTATTGGGTAAAAAAAAAAAAGTAAGAAAGATAATGAATGTGTTAAAGAAAAGTAGGAGAAAAATTAAAAATTAAAAAGAAAAAATGGATTGTGTGATTGTATAAAAATGGGTGTGCAGATTTATTAAATGAGTGAATTGATAATTGGATTTGAATTTGGATTGATAGAGATTGGGAGAGATTTAATTGAGAATGACCAATCCAAATCCAGATTGGTCAATCTCTAACCCATAATGGTATTGACCAATCATATTAGCTCGTGTTTGGTTTAAGATTGGTTCATCCGGATTTGGATTGATCATTTTCAATCAAGTCCCTCTTAATCCAAATATAAACTCACTCATACAATACATTTACACATCTATTTTTGTACAATTAAATCTCTATTTTTCAAATGTTTTATTCTCTCTCCAACTTCTCTTTCACACACTTATTCTCTCTCCTATATTTTTTCTACCCACGAATAAAATATTATAATATCACTTTAATTTTGACATAAAGTTGCATACATCCCTACTTCTCAATCTCATTTAAACACAATTTAACCATAAATATTATTTATGAGTTACCCCAATCCCCTTTTTTCAATCTCAATCACAATTTAATCCACCACAGTCTGTAACCAAACACCACCTAATATTCAAGATTGTATTCCTTCTAGATAAAAAAAAATCATATTATTACTAGTTTTAATTGGTTAAAGGATAAATCCATGATAAATTATTGAAACTCTTGTATGATTGGAGAAAGGAACCAAAGTTATGTATTTCATACGTTCCACAATAGCTTTCACACTTTTAAACTCTATCGTCACAATATCCTCAATTTTACACAAAATGTCATTACTTTTGACATATACAAACAAACAAGCCAACTCTTTTATTTACATTGTATATAAAGGTTTACATAATTAACCTTCAGGGTATTTATATACCCTTAACGATATTTTTGTAGCTTTTCCATTAAATGTAGTCTCATTTACCTCATATTTTTTGTCCACCAAATGTAGTCTCATACACTTTATGAAAATTATCACCCTTCAATCCATCACTTAATTACTCAATTTGTCATCAACTTTGTGATAAGGCCTAACTCTACACTTAAAACCAAGGTGTTAAGTGAGAGGATTGCATAGGCTTATAAGCCCACCCAAGACCATCTCTCTATCCGATGTGGGATACCTTAATACCCTCCCTCACGTGAGACGGGGACCAAGTCAACCAGGTCAACACGTGGTTCCACAGGTGGATCCACACATCGAAGTAGAGAGTTGGCTCTGATACCATGTGACAAGGCCTAACTCTACACTTAAAACCAAGGTGTTAAATACACATCCCTTTTTCCCCTCCCCATGACTCGAACCCAGGACCTAAGGCCTAGGTAGTGGTGCTTCTTATATGGTATCAGAGCCAACTCTCTACTTCGATGTGTGGATCCACCTGTGGAACCACGTGTCGACCTGGTCCCCGTCTGAGACCCCGTCTGAGCCGTCTCACGTGAGGGAGGGTATTAAGGTATCCCACATCGGATAGAGAGATGGTCTTGGGTGGGCTTATAAGCCTAGGCAATCCTCACACTTAACACCTTGGTTTTAAGTGTAGAGTTAGGCCTTCTTATAAACTTTATTCACAAACAATCATTTTATTCACAATGGACCCCACAATACTCTTACTTTATCTATCTTTTCCTTAAAACTTGTGTCACACCCCAATGGGACTACATTTAGTGGAAGGAGGGAGTATTATTTATGGATTACCTTCATCCACTTTTTTTTTTCATTCTCAATCACAATTTAATCCACCACAGTCTGTTACCAAACACCACCTAATATTCAATTCAAGATTGTATTCTTTCGAGATAAAAAAAATCATATTATTACTAGTTTTAATTGGTTAAAGGTTAAATCCATGATAAATTATTGGAACTCTTTGATAATTGGAGAAGGGAACCAAAGTTATGTCTTTCATACGTTTTATAATAACTTTCACTTTTTTTTTTTTTTTTGTGATGTCTCACAATAGCTTTCACACTTTCAAAATTGAAATTCCTTTATAAACTCTATCCTCACAATATCCTCAATCTTACACAAAATATCATTACATTTGTCTCGTACAAATACACAAGTCAACTCTTTTATTTACTTTATATATAAAAGTTGGGTATATCTCCTATGTAATTCAGTTTATATATGAAATTGAGTTGACCAAGTCAACGTTCAACCATTGACTGTTGACTTAGTCAAAAAAAAAATTGCTTACATGACGCCTCCTTAATGAAATAACATTATTTTTATAATTCAATTTAATTTTAAAACGTCTGTTTCGTAAACAAGTGAGATTATCAAGAAATCTATTTTACAAAAATATTTAAAGTTGTTCATTTATTTATAATTATTTAAATATTTATATTAGATTGTAAATGAGTGAAAGGTTGTGATTTAGTTTCCCATTAATCTAAACATTATTAAAAAGACAAATATAATTTAGGGGTGTATTCAATTGGGATTTAATGAGATTATTTTGGACTTTAAAAAGTTTGTGAATTTAGAAAATTTATGGAGTCCACGCAGAGTTTGGCTTACTTTTTTTATTGATTTATATGGATTTTCATAGACTTGACAGGGTTGTGAAATATATTTTTTTATTGATTTACATAGATTTTCATAAACTCCGGCGCTGTAACTATTGATGCAAATATATATGGAACATACTTGTATATGCTCCGGACCCGTTATAATGTATTATGCTCTGGACCCGCCCCGCGCCACGTACGGGTCCTAAATAGTCGCCCCGTGCCCCGCCCTATTTTTTCATATCATGTTGAATTTATTTAAGTTGTTTCTCACAATTAAAAACAATATTTTTCAAGAATATATACATTGAAACCATTCACAATAATATAAATATATATAAAGTATTTTACCAATAAAAAAAATATATATATATATATATATAAATTAATATATATACTATATAAAGTTTATATAATAATTCAGGTCAGGTCGGATACTTGTGGGTCGGACATAAGACCCATACTCGGTCCGTTCACATACGGGACGGGGCAGACCCGACCTGATCCAAAGCTCGTGGGGCGGGATGGGTTGTTGGTCCTGAAAGGAGTATATAACAAGTGTATGGGGGGGCAATACACTTGTTTGCAATTCTTTTCAACTTTTGATCAAACCAGAGCTCAGCAAGGTTGTCTTGGACAACTCTGCTGAAGATGATTAACTCTTTTAAGATAACCAAAACTACTAAGTACTATTGAGTACTTAGTTGAATAACTATCTAGGGGAGTTATATATGCGGAATAGTGGTTGGCCCTTGTAGTTTAGACTCCTTTCTGAAATCACTTAGTCAATTCAATGCAATCCAGTTTAGTTTCAGGGAACTTGTCCAATACAGTTTTTGCACAGTCTTTGAATATAGGTTCTTTGAAAGATCAGTTTTGTGTGCAGTGTTGAATGTATGACAGTGCTTGAAAGTAAATCAACACAAGAGTTTATAGTGGTTCAGAGACTCAAGCTCCTACATCCACTTTCCCTGATTTAACAGGATAATTCCTTCACTCTTGGAATTAACTTGTTTTATAGTGCCAAGGTGCACTTGATCAATAACACCTCTCCTTGGTGAATTGATCCCTAGGATGTCTAGAGTCCTAGTACCCTCTTCTCAACTCAGAACTGAACTGTTCTTCTCTCAACAGTCAGCTCCTACCACTTCTACTACTACAACCTTCTCACTTTTCTCACTTGAAAGAGGTAAGGGTTGAAGTAAGGTTCCAACTAATGAGATATCCTTTACAATGAAGATCAGTGTATAAGGATAGGATATCTCTCTAAGCTTGTGTATGAGTATACAATTGGGTTCAGCTTAGAAGAAGTGTATGAAGACTAAGATAGTCTTTGAAAGCTTGAATGTTCTATGAGCTTCAGAATACTTGAGTAGTTGGATTCTGTTGAGGTTAGTTGGATGCTTTCAAATGGTCTTCACACTTCTGTATTTATAGACAAATTTGAGGATTTGCCCGTTGGAGAGGCAGCCCCAAATTGCTATAAATGTCTTCCTTGAGTTCTTCAAACTGGAAGACAGATTCTTGATAGTGACATGTCCTCATTTGGGTAATAAACGGCTGTTAAGACTTTGTCTTCATTCTGCAGCACTTTTCCCAATGTTTGACTTCTTGTTAAGACTTGGACATGGCTTCTGAAGATTGATCCAATGATAGGACAACATTCATTATCAAATGGACAACTCTGCTTATCACTATCAGTAAACTTTGCATATCAGCATAGTTGGCTTGCTCTTCTTCAGATGACTTGACTCTTTCCCTTTGCTTCACTTGGAGTTGATCTTAGCATCATTCTTTGAAGGCTTTTAGGGTGTAGTTGTCTTTATTTCTTCAGCATGGTTGGTTTAGAACACTTGTTCTAGTTCAATTGTGCTGAGACAACTCTTCTGGACAACTCTCCTGATTAGCATACTTGGCCTTTGAGCTTCAGAGCTTTTGGTTTTTCACATAGTCAACCTCTCTGGACAACTCTCCTGATCAGAGCATTTGAGTAAACTTGTCATTTTGAGCTTTACAACCTTTGTTCTTGCATAGAGACAATCTCTCTGGACAACTCTCCTGATCAGAACATTTGGTTTTCAATAGAGTATGCTTGGCCTTAGTGATTGTTCCAGAGTTTGAGCTTTGAGGGGACTTGATCTTGATAATCTTCAAAGCATATGTTCCCCCTCACAATGTGCATCTAATCATCTAAGAGTTGCCTAAACATTTCAGCTTCTCATCTAGCCTTATGCTATGTGTTCTAGTATTTTTAGAACACAATCAATTTGACTTGGCATGTCTCAGGGGGTTTTGGTATTTAATCAAAACATATGTCATTTTATTCCCAACATGGGTATTCGGGGGTTGGGTCAATATTGTCATCCCCACTTTTGACCTTTTGTCTTTCGAATTATTTGAGAGAATCAGTTGAAATCTATGTTTTTTAGAAGAGATTTTGAATAGTGTAATTTATTTATATTTTTTTCGGAGAATCCAATCAAATTCGTAAAGTATTAAAATCTACGGTTAAATACCCAAAAAAAATTTAAGACTTTTTAAAATTCGTATTAAATAACTCAAAATTTTTAAAGACTTTTGAAAATTCAAATAAAATATTTCTTAAACTTTGAAAATCTAAAAAATTCTACATAATCCACAACCATTACACCCGTTAGAGTTTAAAATGATGCACACAAATGTTAGTTTTTTTAGGGAAGTCCATACTTATTAGTATTTTTATTTTTTTTTAAATAAACAGAGGAAGTAGTTTTAGGCTAAATTTCTTCTTTGGTTGATTATTTCTGTATTGTGTCTTTGATTATTTAATTATGATTTTTTTTATATAAATTTTATCTATCAAAGTATAAAAACACACTGCGATCAAACATTATAGCAAATTACTTTGAAATCGTTCGATAAAATTCATCTAAAACCACATAAAGTAATAAATTTAAAATAATGACCTGCTTTCATTAGAAAGGTCAAGTTACATAAATCAATAATTGTTTGAATTAATTAAATACAAGATCATTTTGTTCACTTATTTCAATTGTCATTTCTTTTGGTTTCAATTACACATATTTAAGGTACATTTGTACTATAGAATTAAGAAGCTGCTCCAATGACTTTCAGAATTTTTCCAAAATAATCTCTCTCATGAACTCTTCTGGTGCTGCAAAACAGAACAAACAGATTTAATTGCATAATCTTTATCA
The DNA here is from genome assembly GCA_963675135.1 of Galeopsis tetrahit. Taxonomy (NCBI): domain Eukaryota; kingdom Viridiplantae; phylum Streptophyta; class Magnoliopsida; order Lamiales; family Lamiaceae; genus Galeopsis; species Galeopsis tetrahit. The sequence continues at coordinate 60,510,701 of OY776121.1, read as the reverse complement.
AGAAACATCAAACATTATATATGCTCCTATTTTCATGAACATTTAATCCAAACCTTTCTGGCCTGTAAAAAGACTGAACTGAGCTGCAGCTTGTCGAAAAAACATCTCGACACCACTAACGACGATAGCTCCGGCTGCCTCAGCTTCTTTCAACAGTCGAGTCTTCCTCGGTGTGTAAACTGCATCGAAGACGAGCTTGTAATCTCTCAACGTATCCTGCAAAACAAAAAACGACGTAAAATTGTATGTTTTCGACGAAATTAAACAGAATAACGAAGTTCAATCTTGGACATTAGGAACCTCAGGCACAGGAATTCTGTCCATGTTAGGATGCATGCCTATTGGGGTTGCATTTGCCAGGATCGCGTCTTTCTCGGGTCGAAAAGTCAGTAAATCTACGAACGGACGAGCTTCACCCGACACTGCATTGGCTAGAGACTCTGCCCTAACTTCAAATTGCATTGCAAGAAGATCAAAGTTAAAACCTTGAATGATATCATGACATGCTTTTCGAGTAGGCACGGATATTGACACCCGGTATTCGCTCAATACACCCATTTTATAGTTATATTGAGCGAAAATCCGAGTGTGAATAGCCACACCTTTTTTTAGTATTAATTAGTACTCTACCAAGATCAATGTCGAACACTATGACACGAGCACCCCGTATCTTAGCCCCAAAGGCGAGCGCTCGTCCTGCACCTCCAGCTCCCGCGAGGACGAACTGCTTCCCAGTGAGCGGAGAATCGAGTAAGGATTCCCGACCATTGCATCCCTGTACTGTTGAAGTCTCGTGAGTCGCATTCTTTAGGACGACGAACAAACAAGAACAAGTACAATTCTGATGAAACCCGAACAAACAAGAACAGTACCTTCAAAGCATCTTCGATTGCTCCTATAGCAGCCTCACAATCTGTGTTATATCCGACCAGCTTCCCGTCGTTACGCCTTCTTATCACCGTATTTGCAGCACCAATGGACTAATTCAGCAACCAATTTTTCAGATTTCGAAGTTATAACTTTCAATACAAGTACATTCACAAACTATATAAACAAATTTAGAGTAGTAACCTTAGCAAGAGGATGGACTTCATCACAGAAATTTATTACAGCTTCTTTGTATGGGATACCAACGCTGAAGCCAGCAAAATCGGGACTCGTGTAGACACCGAAGAACTCCTTCAGATCATCCACCAGCATTGGAACATACACCCCATTGTAACCAACATGCCTAAAAGTCGGATTGTGCAAAATTGGGCCCTTACTATGATTTACTGGCTTCGAAATAAGCCCGAAAACTTGCGTATTTTTATCAATATTCATCACCCCATAGGCTTGTCTAAGGCTTTCTATACTCGGTACACCAGGAATTGCATTTCCTTCTATTGATCCATATGTCCAAAAACCGCCAAATTTGAAACTTAAAAACTGAGAAATGAGGCCTCTTTCCCCTGTACAATAAGCTATTGTGGGCACCTACACGAAGGAGCGAGAAATGTTTATCGAGCAAACTCTAGCACGTACAAGTACAACACACGAAGTGTAGGAAACGTACCTGGCTATTTGAAAGCAGGTCGAAAACATTCGAGGTTTCTGTAATAGTAGATGCATTTGAGACAAACTTAATGATGTCTGCTCCAATTGATTGCATCTCATCAACGAGATGGCTCGATTGTTCGATTAAATCAGTGGAATTTTCCAGGTAGCAAGATACTATAATCTTACTGCTCTTCAGCTGTTCCAATTTGTCTTCTTTTCTTAACGCAGATGCTACCTGTACAACAAGGGTGTACATGTTAGATAAACCCAAAACCCGAACCTAACCTGGAGAAATAAGTTTTCAATTACGATTTTTTAACAGAAACGAGTAGGATCACGTGAACTCTCTTCTTCAATGTATCACATTTAAGCATACAAAGTATCATTACTTCATCATTTTAAAAAATGCTTGATTTTATGTGTTCATTTCAAAATCACTAAACATTGACAATAGTGATACCGAGTTCACCATAAAACTTATGTGAATCAAGTTAGTAGAACCTTTTTTTCCTAATATTATGTTACCTAAATGGAAAGCGACGGAGAGCTAATCCAAAACTATCTTGTGAAGAACATCAGGGTCTTCGAAAACGACAGAAAAGACCAAGACACCATTTCAATTATTGCTTTATTCATAAGTTACTTATAACCTACTGTTCCAATAGATTAGGCAGAATCATGATTGTGGATAATAACCAATTTAGTGATTAATTTACACTTGAAGAACTGATGATTGGCATTAGTGTGCATAAATTCAATCCATATGGGAATATATATGTGATATACACATCAGACATCAGCTAAACCATACAGAAACAGAGGAAACAAACATGTTTGGTAGATATGTTCGGTCATCTAGCATGTACACAATCGAGATTACTTTTGCGTGTTGGGTAGAAATTTTATTTTAGTTCGATTAGACATCAATCTTGAGTTTGGTTACCGTCAATCTTAAGCTAATCTAACCTACTAAATTGTGTCAAAGAACACAAGAATTTATGAGAGAGAGAAGAGAGGCATAATAGAATTCAATATATATTACCTTGTATTCCAACTCAATGTAATCAGCACCTAAATCTTTGGCCAAAAGAAGAGATTGTAATACATCCTGCTTATTATCATTGTACTCACCATCTTTCCACCTTTCCCTGTATCACCAAATTCATCTAAATTCAGAACAAAAGAGGGTAAAAATTTCAGGAAATAGTTTTTTTTTTTTTTTTTTGAACTAGAACTTAATTAAATAAAATAATTAACAAGTAGCAATATAAGTAGTAGAAGAACCACAAGATGCATGCTTTTCAGACCATAAACCTACCTACCTACCTACCCCTGAAATAATTAATAAATTATAATATCTCACATTAATTAAATATATGAGGACCATTTCGCCTCTTCACTTGTACATTGAGACAAAAATATAAAATTGGCAGAAATATCACTCCAAATAATAGTAGTACTATTAATTCTTACAAATTTTGATTGAAACCAGTTTATTCTAAGGCTGTACACAACACATTTGGTACTAAGATTGATTGAGAAATAAGAAAGATATATACCTAAAGACAAGTACCACCGGAATGGGCTTATTTTGGAGAAGAAGTTTAAGGTCTGAGGGGGTGATAAAATCCCCCAGAGTGATCTGTGCCACGTCAGCGCCCTGTATCTTAGCTTGATGCATATCATTCAACATTTGCTCCACAGATTCAGTTCCTATCAATGGAGCACAAATCATTCTTGAATTCTCCGAAAACCCAATTCGACCCATTTTTTTTTAATTTGGACAAGAAAGAATCTGGGTTGAAATGTTGTTGGAAAGAAGGAAGGGTATAAATATATATACATGGGGGTTGGGGGTTGGTGGTAACGGGTAAGTCAGAGATTGGGGAAAAAAAACAAAAAAAAAAAAAACACAGGTAAGTTGGCGGCAGGGCATTTGAACTCTCTGACTCAGCATCTCGTCATCCCTGGCAAGTCACACCTTTTTTTTAATGCAGGACCTACCACTCCGCCTAATAAACAAATCGGACTCAAACTTTTTTTATTAGGGCGCGGCTAAAGGCACCCGGATTTACTATGAGTACACCCACGCGATGAGAACACACACAAAACGGATGAGGACACCCGCGTGGAAAACCCAAAATTATCCTCTATTCAATTAAAACCTTCCTCTCTCTTTCTCAACAATTCAGACACCCACAAATCCTTGTGCTGCTTCGTCGGCACCCACTCCGCCAACGCCGCTCGACGACGCGCCGCCCTCCCCGTCGGGCAGCCTTCCACAGCAACCATCTCCTCCCGTCGCGCTGCCCTCATGTCGCCGCCGCCTGCAACCATCTCCACCGCCCCTCGTTCGCGGCCGCCCTCCCTCCTCCCCACAGTCGCGGCCGCCGCCCTCCCTCCTCCCCATAGACGCGGTCGCCGCCCACCCCCTCCTCCCCTTCGACGCGGCCATCGTGCTCCTCCCCTTGCCGCCGCCGCTACACAGGTAAGTTTAGGTTTGAAAAATTAGAAAAAATTAGGGTTTCTGGAAAAAAAATTAGGATTTTTTTTTTAAGTTTGGGATTATTTTCGAATATAGTGCGTTTGTTTTGGAAAAATTTCGAACAACTTGAGTTTGTTTTGGAAAAAATTTCGAACAAAATGTTCGATTTTTTTTTCGGACAAATTTAAGTTGTTTTGAAAAAAAATTCGAACATATTGAGTTTGTTTTGGTAAAATTTTCGGACATCTCAACTTTGTTTTGCTAAAATTTTCGAACATATTAAGATTTTATTTTTGTTAGTTGAAATTTTGAATTTTTAGGATTGTTGTTGTTTTGGTGGTGATTGTGGGGATCCAGATGATTCGGGTGTAAAATGATGAATCGTGTGTGAAATGGAATAGATGGGTGTACTCATCCGGCGTTTTTTTTTAAAAGTACAGGATGGGTAAAAACGTATTTTCGCACCACCCTTGGGACAAAAAAAAATTCCCATGGATGTACTCATAGTAAATCCGGGTGCATTTAGCCGCGCCCTTTTTATTAAGTCTATTTAGTTAAATGTATTGGACTTAAACTTTTGCCCAGGTCTTTTAAATTTTAAGTCCAATAGGTTAGTATATTTAACTTTATTTATATATAAATATATATTATATAAAAATATAATAAATACAAAATATATAATATATACTAGTAATAGTTGAGAAAAAATATTTGAATAATTTTTGGGGACATTTGATAAATTTGTTGTTTTTATTTCTTCATTTTGAGATTTAAAGAGTCTATTTTATAATTTGACGAAAATAAAGTGTTGTATAATTTTTTTAAATACACTAATAAAACTAAAAAGACCTTTAAAAGACTTTCGTGTCAAGCCTATTTATTGAAAATGTCAGGTCAAGCCTTAAAAAATATATATAACAGGTCATAGGTCATACTTGGATCTAAAAATTATGTAACATATCAGACTTTTTTTTTTTTTTTTTTTTGTAAAGCCTACTGTTGGTCCCAAAGTTGAGTTAAGATTGAGTAAGCTAAGAAAGTCTAGAGGGGAGGGGTGAATAGACTTTCAAAAATCTTTCAAAATATCAGAATATGCAATGCGGAATTTAGTCTTCTTATGTACTGTACTGTGCTTACTCAGCTCAGATCAGTACTTTCAGAATAATATGGGCCTTACTAGTTTATACTCAACTTTTATCTAGATCTTTATCTTTGTTAATTCTTAATGTTCTTGATTAAACAATTCAAACAAATATCAAACAGTAAAGTAAAGAACACAGAATTTTATAGTGGTTCGACAAATGTCTACATCCACTCTCACAACTCCAGTTGTGAAGTTTTATTACTCTTCTTGAGTTTCTTGTGGCTTAAAGTCCCAAGATTAAGACTTTGATCTTATCGATTATACCTCCAGGTATATCTTCGATCTACTAGTAATTTTACAAGTAACTAGCACACTTGTTTTACAAAATACAAACTTAAACTTGAAAAGTAAAACTTCTCTTTGTATAGCCTTTGATTCTTCTCTTTAATTCAGTGGCTTCTTCTTCTTCAATCTCCTTCAACTATGTGAGTTCTTGCTTGTAGACTTTGCTCTTGAATTCTCTAAGATCAGTAATTGCTCAGTAGTCTTTAGCAGTAGGAGACCATACAGTATTTATAGAACTTAGTATGACAGTTAGCAGTTTGTGAACTAACTCTTAACTAACTCTAAACTGTTTTTGTAACTTCTTCTTGTAACCGACTTTGTAACTTCCTTTTAAGTCAGCATATCTTCAATAAATCTTCAGTTACACTTTAAATAAGCTTTCCAAACTTATTCTTCAATTTCACCAAATCAGCACAGTAACTTACTGTTCTGATTTTTACTCTTCGGATTTTACTCTGCTGATTTTTACTCTTCTGATTCAATCAGCACAGTAACCAAAAACTGCTCAAAACTTCTCCAGATTTCTTCTCAGCTTATCTTCAACTCTTCTTTGAAGTCTTCTTATTCTGAAGTAGTCCTCTGAGTCTTCTTAGTCTTCTGATCTTCATCTAATCTATTCCTAATCTAGTGTTCTGATTTTACTGTTCTGAACTTTACAATGCTGAATACAACAAAATACAACTTTACAAATATAAAACCTATCTATACAACAACTGAACTATATACAGATGAGTATATCTAAGTCCTATACTATAAGCTGTCTATACAATACAAAAAAAACATCAGCTTAGTTTCTAACAGTTCATATATCAGATCAGTAACCAATAAGATCAGTAACTCATAAGATCAGTAACTCATGTAAGTTCAATAACTTCCATATAAGATCAGTAAATATCTAAGATCAGTAAACACTTAAGATCAGTAACTTACATATCAGATCAGTAAGCATATCAGATCAGTAAGTACATCAGATCAGTAACTCAGATTTTCAAATATCTCATATAAGATCACTAAAAATATTCTCAGTTTCCATACTCAGATCAGTAATCTTATTTCACATGACTCAGTTAAGATCAGTAATTTTATTCTTAATATTACTCAATAAGATCAGTAAACTTACTTCAGTTAGCATTAAGATCAGTAATCTCAATTTTAAGTTTCTCATCAGATTAGTAAGCTTAGATTCAGATGACTTAGTTAAGATGACTTAGAACCACATATATCACTAACTTTAAGTTGCTTTTGGCCATCAAAACATACAATCATCAATTAGAACATTGTTTATAGGATTCATATCCCAACAATTTCCCCCTTTTTGATGAAGCCAAAACTACTTAAATGTTAATAAATCAGTAGTTAAGTATGTAGTCAATCATAACAGTTCATCAATTCAGAATTCCAGATTCATATTCAAATAAGATCAAATATTACAAATAATCACAGAATATGAAAAACACAAAAATATAGAAATAAAGATTAAGGATAGAAATGTTATCTTCTGAGCTTGTCCTTCATCTTCATTCTGCATCTTCAGATTCTGAATGCCACATACATTCTTGCCTTGATATCCATCATGTGTTGATGATCAGTGATTCCTTCTTCTTTAATAATCTCAGCAATAATGTTGTTAATCTCCTTGTAATCAGGTTCTCCATTTTCCAGTCTTGGAGGTTCCCAATTAGGTTCTTCAGGGCACAAAATCTTTGTTCCAGCACGATTAGCAACCTGTGCTATGTCTTCCCAGAATTCTTGATCAATATTCAGCATAAATTCTTCAAAATCAATAAATTCTGCTTCCTTGCTAGAATGATCACCAAACTTCTTCACAATGAAGTTAGCAATCTGCCATTTCTTCTTCAAATTCTTCCAGTATTCCATATGTTCTGTTAAAACAATGAAATCCACAAAGTTTTCATCTTGAAAATCTTTGTCAAACTGTTTTCCTTCAGCTTTCGTTTGAGCATTCATCTTTTTCTTCAAAGCTGTAACTCGATTATCAAATCTTGTCTTCAAGAACTTGACATCCTTTTCTTTCTTCTTTTTCAAGCTTTCTTCTTCTTCACTTGTCATAACAGTTTTCATTTTGCTCTTTGATCTAGTCATTCTTCCAGCTTCTTCCTCTTGTTGTTCTTCATCAGACAAAACTAGCTTCCTTTTCTTCTGACTTGAACTTCCAGCAATCTCAGGTCTCTTTTCAACAATCTCATGACCTTGTTGCTTCTGTTGCTTTCTTTGCTTCAGTTTTTCATTCAACATATGAATTTCAGCTCTTAATTCATCTTGACTTACAACCAGCTGAGCTTGTTGTGACTGTGTTTGTTCCATCACTTGTTTTGTCCTATCTTCCCCCTTTTTGGCTTCATCATGCCACTCTTTTAAGGAAGATATGTGTTGCTCCAGCTTCTTATGCAACACCTGAGACAAATTCTTCTCTTGTACTCTATGAAGGTCAAAAATTTTGGACATTGTATGTTCCATGACCTTTTCATAAGAGTGTTCAGAATGCATCTTGTTCATCCTTTCAGTAGCTTCTTGAAACATTTGGACAACAGCTTCCAACTTTGCTTGAAGCTCTGCATTCTGTTTTTTCAGCATCTCAAAGTCAGATTGCTCAGAATCCTTCTCAACAGGACCTGTTCTGATCTCTTCTTGCACATCCTCAATAGGATCAGCAGAATGAATTTGAATGCTTTCCAATTCTTCAGCATTTACATCCTGATTTTCAACAACTTCAGTTTCCTCAATTACAACAGTGTTCTCAAACACTTCTGTTGCATTGACAATGTCTTCATCAATATCCATAAAATCTTCTTCAGCAACAGTTTCATCAACACCTTTCTCTTCACTAAACAAATCTTCATCAGAGACAGGAGTTGCAATCTTCTCAACAGTGTACTTGATCCCTGTTAGTCTCTCAACAAGAAGTACAACAGAATCCGGAGTGACTAACTCAAGAAAAGAGTTAACACCAGCTGCTTGCATTTGTTCTGCTTCCCAATCATCAAAGATTGAAGCACCTCCCATACCTTCCATGATGGCTAAACTCTCCTTCAAAGTACTCCTCTTAAGATACACCCAAGTGCCTATCCTAAGGAGTTTCTCAAACTCAACAGAGCTTTCATCCAATCCAGGAAATTGTTTCAACAGTGTTATCCTTAAATCAATCCTGATTCTATCTTCTTTATCACAGATAGTGTACTCCATTAAATCAGCAGGTTTAGGAGCAATAAATTTAGGTTCAGGAGATGATGAAATATCAATTGGCTCAGTAGAAGGTTCAAATTCATGTTCAGTAGAGTGAGCATGAACCTGTATTGGGGATTGATATGGTGAAGGTTGATGTGAAGTGTGTTGTTGAGGGGTAGGAATTGAAGTAGGCTCAAAGGTAGTGAGCTGAGGTGATGAATGGGGAGTGTTCTGAGTCTCAGAAAAGTAGTGATCTGATCCTCCAGAACATGAAGGTTGAGGGTTTTGGGGTTCAGGTTGGCTTGGTTCAGAATCAGAAGGGGTAGGGGAGACAACAACTAACTTCCTCCTAACACTCCTTGACTTAGTCCTCTTATGAATAGCAACAGGACTAGGAACACTAACCTCTGGCTCATCTGAGCTTGATTGCACCACAGTTTCCACAAAACGAACTGTTGGTTCCGAGGCAGCTGTAGCAGACCTTCCTCTTCTTAAAGTAGTACTGCTCGGGTCATGCCTTGATTTTGATCTAACCTCAGTTTGATCATCCTCCGATTGGTACATTGAAGCTCCAGACTCCTCTGCTTCAATTTCTTGAGAGTGTTCCAAGGGATTCTCTTGTTCAATTGAACAGACTCCTTCTTCATCAAGAATTTCCCATGATGGAATTTCTTGGGATTACTCCAATAAGGCTTTTTCACCAGCTGAGGCAGCAAGAAACTCAGCTTGTTTCCAAACCCTAACTTTGATTTCAGTGAGAATTCCAAAGTGTCCTCATCAAATAAAACCTTTTCATTTTCAGTCATTAGCCTTTCCAGGAAGAATCCTTGCCAATCACCTTCCACTCTGTCGATGATTGCAGCCATAATTCTAATTTTAAAACTCGATAAGGCATCCTGGCTATGATGTTGCCCTAACAAGCACTTTCCTGCTATATCCATCAAGAACTGCAGACCAGTAGGAAGAACATCCTTCTTCAGATTTGTCAAGGTCTCTGTCTCAACACCTGACCATCTTCCCACACACTCCTTTTCCTCTCCAGCTTTGTAGGTCATAATATCCACTGGACCTTGCGGTAAGTCTAACATTACTTCGAGAATGTCCCTCGTAATGGTGACTTTGTGTCCAGCAAGCATGGAGTGAACACCATTTTTATCTCCTTGGAGTTGTAAATAAAATTCCACCGCTTCTGGTTCGTAGACATTCACGGGAAATGACTCCAGAAACTTCCGTAGTCCGCATTCTTCACACATAGTTAGAATTGCTTGATTTTCTGCACTGTGTCTGCCATTGAAAAAGACAGCGTTCTCCACGAAAATCCCCTTCTTGCGCATCCACAAATTTGAATCAAAAGTTCCTGCTACTTGGTTAGCTTCATTGATAATATTGATAGTTGCCATTTGAGATTTTTGTAGAAATCAGTTTTTCAGAAGTTATGAAGTTAAGATATTTCCAGAAATGAACTCGTAAGAACGAAGAAGATGAAGTGTGATTGTTTTTGTTACAATTCAAAACCAATCTAGGGCTAGGATTGAATTAGATTATTACAAAGAATGGTTGGGATTAAATCTCGAAATTCGAGTTAAACAATAACTGTTCACATTCTAGAAACAATCTTAATTTTTGGAGCCAACTAGTGTTTGATAAATACACCACAATTTTTAGGTTAGAAATAGAGGAGTGTATTAATCTTCTCTATCAGTAGTCTAAAAATATGAACAATTTTTGACTTAGAGTAATCTAAACCAAAAGACTGTTCTGATGCAAATCAGCACAGTAGTTTCCAAAACAATTTCACTTCATTTTCTTACAAGTATATAAAGAAAATTTCACTTATCTGGATCAGCTGAGTACTGTGATCAGCTGAGTAACCTTTTTAGAAATCAGATCAGTAGATGAATCAGCACAATAGATTTCAGATCAGTAGATGGGTCAGCACAGTAATCCTCAGATCAGTACCCAAATTCCCTGATTTCATCTTTTTGATATCAGCACAGTAATCCTCAGATCAGTACTGTGTCAGATCAGTAGATTTCTTGTAGACAGATTAGTAGAAAACAAATCTCTCTGTAGACAGATTAGTCAGTAATCAGATTAGTTCTTGTAGAATAACTGAATTGTAATCAGATCAGTACTGTAGACAAAGAAACTTTGTAATCAGCACAGTTCTGTAGACAAGTCAATGTATTAATCAGAATATATCTGTAGACTGCTATAGTCTGTAATCAGATCAGATTAGTAGACTTTTCAAATCTGTAATCAGATCAGTTTTCCCTTCAATGGAGAATTCCTCTTCTGTGCCTGTTTCACCTTGGTAGAAGTGTTAGTTCATGAGATATAAGTGTAAAACAGTACAGATTAGTAACAATATGTTTTAATTTAATGATTACATCAAGATTTATGCTAAAGTGACTTAGTGATCTGAGTCAACAAAAGGATCTTTAAGAAATCACAGATTCCCCCATAATGTGTGTTCTCAGTGTCCCTCAGCTTTACCAGCTTCCTCATTGGGATTAAGGTCACTTTAGTAACCTTGTTACCTGTTTTAGTGATCTGACATTGGATTGTCTCTTCTGACTGTTGAATTTTGATGTACTGCTCTTACTTTTTGCTTTATCTTCCTCTTGGTATAAGATCAGTACCTGAAATGTTAGCACAGTTCTATATACACACAGAATCCATATCTATCAATCCTAAACTAATGCACAATTCTCTGAATCTCACTTCAGCCAATGGTTTTGTAAAAATGTCAGCTCTTTGAATATCAGTATGAATCTTTTCCATTCTAATATTCTTCTTTTCAACATGATCCCTAATAAAATGATGCCTAATGTCAACATGTTTGCATCTAGTATGTAAAACAGGATTTTGAGTGATGGCAATGGCACTATTACTGTCACAATATATAGGTACATTAGATTCTACAACATTGTAGTCTCTGAGTTGTTGTATTAGCCAAAGAAGCTGACTACAACAACTACCTGCAGCCATATATTCTGCTTCAGTAGTAGAAGTTGCCACACTTGTTTGTTTCTTTGAGAACCATGAAATGAGCTTAGTTCCTAAGAATTGACATGAACCTGAAGTAGATTTTCTATCTATTTTGCAACCTCCAAAGTCCGAGTCTGAATAACCACTTAAAGATATATCATCATCTGCAGGATACCATAATCCTCGATTAATGGTCCCCTTTAGATATTTCAATATCCTTTTAGCAGCTTCCAGATGACTTTCCTTGGGGTTTGCTTGAAATCTTGCACATACTCCAACAGAAAAAGCAATATCAGGTCTGCTGGCAGTTAGATAGAGTAGAGAGCCAATTAAAGCACGATAGTGAGGTTGGTCAGAAGACTTACCTCCTTCATCAAGATCCATTCTGTATGTAGGTTGCATGGGCACACCAACTGTCTTACAGGTTTTAATACCAAATTTATCTAGCAAATTCTTAGTGTACTTTGCTTGATTTATAAAGATACCTTCTGAAGTTTGTTTTACTTGAAGACCAAGAAAATATGTCATTTCTCCCATCATAGACATTTCAAATTTACTTTGCATGAGTGTAGAAAAGCTTTCACTCAAGATTTTGTTGGGTGATCCAAAGATAATATCATCCACATAAATTTGAACAAGTAATATATCATTACCTTCTTGTCTTCTAAACAAAGTTCTATCAACTTTGCCTTTTGTAAAACCATTTTCAAGTAAGAATAGAGAAAGAGTATCATACCATGCTCTTGGAGCTTGTTTCAATCCATAGAGTGCTTTCTTTAACCTGTATACTTGGTGGCTATTCACTTCAAAACCAGGTGGTTGTTCTACATATACTTCTTCAGCAAGTATACCATTCAAAAATGCACTTTTCACATCCATTTGATATACAGTAAATTTCATATGTGCAGCATAAGCAAGGAACAATCTTATAGCTTCTAGTCTAGCTACAGGAGCAAAAGTTCCATCATAATCAATACCCTCAGCTTGAGAGTAGCCCTGAGCAACTAATCTAGCTTTGTTTCTAACTACAAGATCATTTTCATCCCTTTTGTTCTTGAAAATCCACTTAGTGCCTACAACATTATGATTACTAGGTCTATCAACAAGTTCCCATACTTCATTTCTAGTGAACTGATTAAGTTCTTCCTGCATGGCTATAATCCAGTTACTATCACTTAAAGCTTCAATCACAGTTTTAGGCTCAATAGATGATAGAAAACAACACCAGAAAAATAAAGACTTACTAGATTCTTCTTTTGAATCAAACAATTGTCTTCTAGTTTTAACACCTATACTAGAATCACCTAGAATCAGATCAGTAGAATGAGCAGACTTCCATGTCCTTCTATTCTTAACAGTATCATCATTTACATCATGCAAATTATCATGCAGATCAGTATTATTTATATCAGCAGTTTTGTTCACATGAGAGCAGTCATTCAATTCTTTTATTTCAGAAGTTTTAGATGACTCACCTTTGTCTTTTACCTTTTCTTTATCATAATCTTGATCTAGAACATTCAGGAAAGGATTATATGCTTGTACAGATTCATATATTCCTGTATCATCATCTTCATTGTTGATTTGAAGCTGTAGTTTGTCAATTTTCTTATTGAGCTGATGATCAGCAGAGTCCTGCACATTCTCATCAAAGACAACATGGGGTGTTTCTTCCACACATAGGGTAGAGTAATTAAACACTCTAAATGCTTTGCTTACAGAAGAGTATCCTAAGAATATCCCTTCATCAGCTTTTGCATCAAAAGCATTTAATTTACTTTTGCCATTGTTATGTATGAAACACTTACAACCAAAAATATGAAAATAAGAAACTCTTGGTTTTCTACCTTTCCATACCTCATAAGGTGTTTTACCATGCACCTTATTAAGAGCACTTCGATTTTGGGAGTGGCAAGCTGTGTTAATAGCTTCTGCCCAAAATTTCTGAGGTGTGTTGAATTCTGCAATCATGGCTCTGCAAGCTTCTTTTAGTGTTCTGTTTCTCCTTTCTGCAACACCATTTTGTTGAGGGGTTCTGGCTGCACTTGTCAAATGCTGTATGCCAGACTTAGAACAGTAGTCAGAAATGTAACAATTAATAAATTCAGTCCCCTTGTCACTCCTAATCTTGACAATGGGATGACCTTTTTCAACCTGCAATTTCTTCAATAGATCTGGAAGTAGTGTTTGTGTATCACTCTTTTTGTGTAGAAAGACTACCCAAGTAAACTTAGAATAATCATCTACAACAACCAGAGTATACCTTCTTCCATTCAATGTAGGAGGATTGATAGGACCATGAAGATCCATATGTAAGAGTTCTAAAACTCTGCTTGTTGAAAGAGTTGGAATGGACTTAAATGAAACCTTTACCTGTTTACCTTTTTGACAGGAATCACATACTTGTGACTTGGAATAGATTTCATTAGGAATGCCCTCAACAAGATGTTCTCTAGCAATCTTGTTGATTATCTTAAAGTTTAGATGGCAGAGGCGTTTATGCCAGAGCCAACTGTTTTCTTTAGGACTCTTAGTAATAAGACAGGCATTCTTAGGACAACTGTTCCAGTTCACAATGTATATACTTCCTTGTCTTGTGCCAACAAGTAGAACATTGTGAGTCCTTTTATCAATTATTTCACATCTTCTGGTCTTGAACTGAACCTTGTATCCCCTATCACAGAATTGAGATACAGATAACAAATTATACTTCAAACCTTCAACATAGGAAACATCTTGGATTTCAACATCTCCATTCTTGATGAATCCAAATCCTTTTGTGATTGCTATTGAGCTATCACCAAAGATGACTTTTGGTCCTTCCTTCTCATGATAATCAGTAAGTAAGGCCTTGGTACCAGTCATGTGGTGTGAGCACCCACTGTCTATGTACCAGGTCTCACCAACTGAACCACCTTTCTTGTATAAGTCCAGTCGATCCTGCAAGGTAGTGATCTTAATAACTTAGGTACCCTTGTTTATTGGGGTCCTTGGGGGTTAGTAGTGAGAGGTACCCAAATGAACATTGAGGATTTGAATAAGTGGGACCTCTTCAGTTTCCTTCCAAATTTATCACAGAACAGTACTTTATTAACCAGTTCAGAATTATCAGCAGACTTAGGATCTATTTTTCTGAGATAGCCTTTCCTTGGTTCTATCCCTTTTTCAGTAAGATCAGTATGTCTGTAATAGTTTGAATATGGTCTAAAAGCATTTGGACCATAAGGCTTATAAATTTGCTTTGGTCTATTCTCTCCATAGATATCATAAGATAAAGGAGGAGGATAAAGAACAGGTTTGTTATGATAATGAGGCACAAATCTCCTAGGTTTAGTTGAATACAGCTGAGACTGCCTTATAAAAGGAGGTCTAGGCTGTTCCCAACTTGCCTGAGCTTGTCTTGACCTACTGTTCTGAGTTTGTCTCTTCTGATTCCAGGACTGATCTGATCTGGTCAGAGGAATATAACTCTTCTGGTATGGTCTTGACTGTACTGGCCTTAATACATTCTTCATTTTACCATTCTTGGTAGTAGGAGGGATGTATTTAGACTGTACTTTGAGTTTTGGTTCATCATCATAAGTCATAGGTTCTTTTCCTTTATCTAGTTGCAAAGAACTTGTACTAGCTCCATTAGTGTTCTTAAATTCTGAAGTAGATGGACTAGGCAGATCAGTACCTATTCCTCTTTTATCATTTGGAGCTCTATATCTGTCTGAGATTGTTTGATTAATCTTAGTAGAGTTAATCATCCCAGATAGCTTTCGATCTAGGCTCACTACTTCAGATTCTAAGAATCTATTGCGCTCTTCAAGTTTTTCACATTTGATCTTTAAATCATTGAATTCATTAGTCTCTTTGGCTTGAGTTTTAAGCATACCCTGATATAGTTTGTCAATGGATGCATACTTTTCTTGGAGTTGAGACAACTCTTCTGATAGCCTTGCATTTATGACAGCTATATTAGGATCTACTTTTGACTGAGCTTCTTTTAGCCTAATGATTTCTTGCTTTAAAGATATATTCTCATCACTAATTTCAATGAATGCTTTGTTAGCTTGTAGAAGGTCTTCTTCAGTCACTCCTTGGGAATGATGAAGACTACTTCCTACACTGCTAACAGCAGCATCACTTTCATCAGTGTCAGAATTGTCACAAGATTGAAATGAGTTAACAGATGATACCTCATCATTTATTTTGGCCATCATTGCCAGTCCATCATCTGCTATGAAGGCTTCATCTTCATTGCTAGAGGGGTAGTCAGATAAAGTCGATGGTAACTCTTCTGATTCCGAATCAGAGTCATTGTAAGCCACCATTGCCTTCTTACCCTTTGCATATTTTCGATCTCTTCTGGCTTTCCTTTCTTCTCGATCTTCAGAACTCAGATCAGGACATTCAAAAGCATAATGACCTGGCTTATCACAATTATAGCAAACAGGATTGTTAGAAGTTCTTTTAGGAGGAGAATGCTTTCTGTTCCTGTCATGCTTGTCAATTGAGTTCCTGTCTTTCTTATCAGAATACTTTCTGTCTCTCTTTTCAGATGAGTTCCTGTCTCTCCTGTTTTCATTAGAGATCTCATCCCTTCTTTCAGAAGAGTTTTGATCCCTTCTGTTCACAGAAGAGTCCCTGTTATTAGAACCCTTAGTTTCCTTATAGAATCTCTTGTACCTGCCATATCTCTTGTTCAGTTTATCAAATCTTTTGATCATAAGGCTCATCTGATCTTTCAGACTTAGATCAGAACCATCTAGTTCATCTTTTATGCTTGAAGCCTTAGTCTTAGATGATCTAGACCCCTTTGAAGTAGAGGCTTTGAAAGCTATGTCCTTAGAGACATCCTTATCCTTATGGATCACAAAAATAGGATCTTCTTCATCTAACTCAAACTCATGTGCCTTAAGTGTTTGGAACATAGTTTCTGCTGGCCAAGAATCAATGTCTTGTGTGGTTTTAATGATCATCTTGACCATTTTCCACCTTTCATCCAAGGCTTTCAAGATTCTCAAGTTAACTTCTCTGTCAGTATAAGTCTTTCCTAATACATCAAGATCATTCATAATTTTGGTAAATCGAGTATCTAACTCATCAATTGATTCTCCTGGCTTCATTTTAAATGATTCAAACTTTTGGACAGCAGTGGATAACTTGCTTTCTTTGATCAGTGTAGTACCTTCACAAAGAATAGCCAGTTTGTCCCACATCTTGGTTTAGGGACCAGTGCTCCAACTGGTTTTGATGGATCCAGAACAGCAGTGTTTTCCACCATGATGACAATTGGTCCTTCAGTCACCACAGACACCATTAGATCATGGGTTGAGCTAAAGATGGCCTCCATCCTAAGCTTCCAGTAGTCATAATCTGCAATCTTGAACTTAGGCAGTTTGTTCACATTAGTGTCATCCATGTTTGATTAGACAAATAGGATCAGTAGTATAGCAGATAGATTTCAGGTATTCAGATAGTAGCAAGTATCAAGAAATAACAGTAAGATCAGTAAAATATCCCTCAAGATCTGTAAGGTTATCAAGAAACAGCAGTCCAATGAACTACTGCTCTGATACCACTTGTTGGTCCCAAAGTTGAGTTAAGATTGAGTAAGCTAAGAAAGTCTAGAGGGGAGGGGTGAATAGACTTTCAAAAATCTTTCAAAATATCAGAATATGCAATGCGGAATTTAGTCTTCTTATGTACTGTACTGTGCTTACTCAGCTCAGATCAGTACTTTCAGAATAATATGGGCCTTACTAGTTTATACTCAACTTTTATCTAGATCTTTATCTTTGTTAATTCTTAATGTTCTTGATTAAACAATTCAAACAAATATCAAACAGTAAAGTAAAGAACACAGAATTTTATAGTGGTTCGACAAATGTCTACATCCACTCTCACAACTCCAGTTGTGAAGTTTTATTACTCTTCTTGAGTTTCTTGTGGCTTAAAGTCCCAAGATTAAGACTTTGATCTTATCGATTATACCTCCAGGTATATCTTCGATCTACTAGTAATTTTACAAGTAACTAGCACACTTGTTTTACAAAATACAAACTTAAACTTGAAAAGTAAAACTTCTCTTTGTATAGCCTTTGATTCTTCTCTTTAATTCAGTGGCTTCTTCTTCTTCAATCTCCTTCAACTCTGTGAGTTCTTGCTTGTAGACTTTGCTCTTGAATTCTCTAAGATCAGTAATTGCTCAGTAGTCTTTAGCAGTAGGAGATCATACAGTATTTATAGAACTTAGTATGACAGTTAGCAGTTTGTGAACTAACTCTTAACTAACTCTAAACTGTTTTTGTAACTTCTTCTTGTAACCGACTTTGTAACTTCCTTTTAAGTCAGCATATCTTCAATAAATCTTCAGTTACACTTTAAATAAGCTTTCCAAACTTATTCTTCAATTTCACCAAATCAGCACAGTAACTTACTGTTCTGATTTTTACTCTTCGGATTTTACTCTGCTGATTTTTACTCTTCTGATTCAATCAGCACAGTAACCAAAAACTGCTCAAAACTTCTCCAGATTTCTTCTCAGCTTATCTTCAACTCTTCTTTGAAGTCTTCTTATTCTGAAGTAGTCCTCTGAGTCTTCTTAGTCTTCTGATCTTCATCTAATCTATTCCTAATCTAGTGTTCTGATTTTACTGTTCTGAACTTTACAATGCTGAATACAACAAAATACAACTTTACAAATATAAAACCTATCTATACAACAACTGAACTATATACAGATGAGTATATCTAAGTCCTATACTATAAGCTGTCTATACAATACAAAAAAAACATCAGCTTAGTTTCTAACAGTTCATATATCAGATCAGTAACCAATAAGATCAGTAACTCATAAGATCAGTAACTCATGTAAGTTCAATAACTTCCATATAAGATCAGTAAATATCTAAGATCAGTAAACACTTAAGATCAGTAACTTACATATCAGATCAGTAAGCATATCAGATCAGTAAGTACATCAGATCAGTAACTCAGATTTTCAAATATCTCATATAAGATCACTAAAAATATTCTCAGTTTCCATACTCAGATCAGTAATCTTATTTCACATGACTCAGTTAAGATCAGTAATTTTATTCTTAATATTACTCAATAAGATCAGTAAACTTACTTCAGTTAGCATTAAGATCAGTAATCTCAATTTTAAGTTTCTCATCAGATTAGTAAGCTTAGATTCAGATGACTTAGTTAAGATGACTTAGAACCACATATATCACTAACTTTAAGTTGCTTTTGGCCATCAAAACATACAATCATCAATTAGAACATTGTTTATAGGATTCATATCCCAACACCTACATAGAGCCGTCAAAATGGGTTGGGTCCTTTGGGCTGATTCGGATGGAATTTACACGTTTTTTATGCACATGTGAAGGTCATTTTGATTGTGATTTCATTAATTTATTAGTTGATTATGAGTGTTTTGGTCGAAATAAGAGAAAGGTGGTGTTTTGTCGGTTTTGTAAAAAAATGAAGGATTTTGGGAGCAAAACACCTACCACAAGTCATATGACCAAATAGAGGAGTGCACCATTGGATCCGGCTTGAAAAATGGAGTGAAATTGAAGGAAGAATCGAGTCAATTAGAGGTCAGAGTCGAAAGTTACACACAAAACAAGTTTGAGGTGCAATTGAAAATAACTCGACCGAGTGGCCTGTGTTTCAGGGTATTTTGTATATTTTTGTCTTTTTCGAGGGACTTAAGTGCAAACCCTACCCCAACACTATAAATACCTCTTTTCTTGAATTTCAAAGACATTGCCCCCTTCCTCAAGAACTCTTACACACATTTACACACACTTGGAGGTAATCATCATCTTCTTCATCAATTCTCCATCAAATCAAGCAAGGAAGTCACTAAGAGCTTTGGAATTCAATTAACCATCATCCATTAGACTAAGTTTCCTATTTCTCTTTCTTTTTATTTGTTTATTTCATTAGTTTGTGTTAATTGAATTATGTTGATTGTTGGCTAGAACACTTTTGGTTCTAGGGCCTTGTAAATACTTTTGATGAAGTTTATGAATTAATACTTTGCGTAATTGGTGTTTGTGTTTCTTAATTCTATTTGAATGCTTGGTTTCCATTGCAAAACATGTCATTAGTGTACAATAGTGATGTGTTAATCTTAGTTAATTGAAATTGGATTGAGAAATCTCTTTTGATTAATTGATTGCAAGTATTTGACCTAATTTTATTGAGAGATCGAGAGATGATCAATGATTAGGAGGATGTGTGATGATCTAAGGGGCTTAATTGAGTTTTATAATGCAATTGAGGTAGAGATACGAAATTGGATTATATTTCTCTTGGGTTATTTGGATCGAGAGAACTTTTAACTCATTATTTTGTGATCAATCTTATAGAAAAAACACAACATCACTTGAATAGATTGTTAATAGATGGATTTATTAGTATTGCATGTGTCTTGGAACTTACTTTCTCTTATTTGTGTTTCTCTCGTATTTTCTTCATTTTTGTGAATTGCATGAGTATTTGTTGATCGATTTCCTTATTGCTCTTTATTGTTTACTTGTGACACATTGATAGATAATTAGGAGTAACTACATCATTCAAACTTATCGATCGCCATCTATTTAGAATTCAATCGACAAAATACGCTTTTACACTACACCTCCCTGTGGGATCGACCTTGTACTTATCACGCTACGATATACACCATATACTTTTGGTTGTGTATTTTAGAGTTGTAGAATACATAAATCATTGGCCAGCCCGCCCCACCATAAAAAATAGTGGGTTGGGCTAGGATTTTTCAAACTCGCTAGGAGGCAGGTCCAAACGGGGCCGGACCGTTTGGGCCACGGTCCTTGGCAGGCTGGCACACAATTTTTTTATTTTTTGACAGATTATAGAAGCAACCGCATTGTTTTTCTTCTTTCTTCATTTTCTGAATTTTTGTACTCCACGGCGCGGCGCACCTAATATATGTATATTATTAGTGTAGTTTATAATATATTATACAATTAATAATGACAATGTTTCTATTTGGTTTTTTGTTTTTAATTAGTAATTACTATAATTCTTGATGTTTATATTACTGTAATTTCTTGATAAATTTAATAAATAATTTTGTAAAAAAAATAATAAAAAAAGGGTTGGCCCGTCGAAATTCGCGGTCCGTCCATTTTTTTGGTTGGATTGAGGTTTTGACAGTCCGTCTAACAAACGGGCTAGCCCGCCCCGCTGGCCCATCTTGACAAATCTAAGCCTACATGTGCCTAACTCATTCACATCCCTATATGTAAGATAAATGTGTAATGACCAGTAAAGAAAAATAGATTGAGTGTCGAAAAAATTAATAACATATGTGTAATCTCCAATCTCCATCTCATTATATACTAATAGAGAATTTTTCATGCTGAAGTGTCAATTTTTTTATGAAGTTTGATGATGTCTTGATTTTTTTAAAAGTTAGAATAATCAAATTTAGGGTTTTAGAGAGAAGGGAGAGCCTCTCTCTCTCTAAAGAGTTTTGTTGGGATATGAATCCTATAAACAATGTTCTAATTGATGATTGTATGTTTTGATGGCCAAAAGCAACTTAAAGTTAGTGATATATGTGGTTCTAAGTCATCTTAACTAAGCCATCTGATGAGAAACTTAAATTGAGATTACTGATCTTAATGATATTTGAAATAAGTTTACTGATCTTATTTAGTAATATTAAAGATAAAATTACTGATCTTAACTAAGAAATACTGGAATAAGATTACTAATCTGAGTATGGAAACTGAGAATAATTTTAGTGATCTTATGTATTTGAATCTGAGTTACTGGTCTTATATACTTACTGATCTTATATACTTACTGGTCTTATATGTAAGTTACTAATCTTAAGTGTTTACTGATCTTAGGTGTTTACTGTTCTTATTGGTTACTGATATGATATATGAACTGTTAGGAACTAAGCTGATGTTTTGTATTGTATAGACAGTTTATAGTATAGGACTTAGATATACTCATCTGTATATAGTTCAGTTGATGTATAGATAGGTTTTATATATGTAAAGTTGTATTCTAGTTTTATTCGGCAATGTAAAGTTCAGAACAGTAGATTAGGAATAGATTAGAAGAAGATCAGAAGACTAATGAAGACTCAGAGGACTACTTCAGAATAAGAAGACTTCAAAGAAGAATTGAAGAAGAGCTTAGAAGAAATCTGGAGAAGTTTTGAACAGTTTAAGTTACTGTGCTGACTGACTCAGCAGAGTAAAATCCGAAGAGTAAAAATCAGAATAGTAAGTTACTGTGCTGATTTGGTGAAGTTGAAGAATAAGTTTGGAAAGCTTATTTAAAGAGTAACTGAAGATTTATTTGAAGATGTGCTGACTTGGAAGTTGAAGGAAGTTACAAAGTCGGTTACAAGAAGAAGTTACAGAAACAGTTTTAGAGTTAGTTAAGAGTTAGTTCACAAACTGCTAACTGTCATACTAAGTTCTATAAATACTGTGTAATCTCCTACTGCTAAGACTACTGATCTTAAAACGTTTACAAGCAATCTAAGTCTACAGAGCACAAGAAGAACTCACAGAGTTGAAGGAGATTAAAGAAGAGAAGAGCCACTGAATTGAAGAGAAGAATCAAAGGCTATTCAAAGAGAAGTTTTACTTTTCAAGTTTAAGTTTATATTTTGTAAAACAAGTGTGCTAGTTACTTGTAGAATTACTAGTAGATCGAAGATATACCTAGAGGTATAATCGATAAGATCAAAGTCTTAATCTTGGGACTTTAAGCCACAAGAAACTCGAAGAAGAGTAATAAAACTTCACAACTGGAGTTGTGAGAGTGGATGTAGACATTTGTCGAACCACTATAAAATTCTGTGTTCTTTACATTTTCTGTTTGATATTTGTTTGAATTGTTTAACTAAGAACATCAAGAATTTACAAAGATAAAGATCTAAAGAAAAGTTGAGTATAAACTAGTAAGGCCCATATTATTCTGAAAGTACTGATCTGAGCTGAGTAAGCACAGTACAGTACATAAGAAGACTAAATTCCGCATTGCATATTCTGATATTTTGAAAGATTTTTGAAAGTCTATTCACCCCTCCCCTCTAGACTTTCTTAGCTTACTCAATCTTAACTCAACTTTGGGACCAACAAGTGGTATCAGAGCAGTAGTTCTTTGGACTGTTGTTTCTTGATAACCTTGCAGATCTTGAGGGAAATCTTACTAATCTTGCTACTCTTTCTTGATATCTGTCACTATCTGAATACTTGAAATCTATCTGCTATACTACTGATCCTATTTGTCTAATCAAACATGGATGACACTAATGTGAACAAA
This sequence comes from Galeopsis tetrahit, assembly GCA_963675135.1. Taxonomy (NCBI): domain Eukaryota; kingdom Viridiplantae; phylum Streptophyta; class Magnoliopsida; order Lamiales; family Lamiaceae; genus Galeopsis; species Galeopsis tetrahit. Next base: position 60,487,746 of record OY776121.1, on the reverse strand, counting down.
CTGCCTAAGTTCAAGATTGCAGATTATGACTACTGGAAGCTTAGGATGGAGGCCATCTTTAGCTCAACCCATGATCTAATGGTGTCTGTGGTGACTGAAGGACCAATTGTCATCATGGTGGAAAACACTGCTGTTCTGGATCCATCTAAACCAGTTGGAGCACTGGTCCCTAAACCAAGGTCAGAACTGACTTCGGAAGAAATGAAACAAAACAATTTGGACAGTCTTGCCAAGAACTACATTTTACATACCTTACCAAATGAGTATCTTGGTAAAGTACTAAAATGTAAGACTGCAAAACAAATGTGGGACAAATTGGCTATTCTTTGTGAAGGTACAACACTGATCAAAGAAAGCAAGTTATCCACTGTTGTCCAAAGGTTTGAATCATTTAAGATGAAGCCAGGAGAATCAATTGATGAGTTGGATACTCGATTTACCAAAATTATGAATGATCTTGATGTATTAGGAAAGACTTATACTGACAGAGAATTTAACCTGAGAATCTTGAAAGCCTTGGATGAAAGGTGGAAAATGGTCAAGATGATCATTAAAACCACACAAGACATTGATTCTTGGCCAGCAGAAACTATGTTCCAAACACTTAAGGCACATGAGTTTGAGTTAGATGAAGAAGATCCTATTACTGTGATTCATAAGGATAAGGATGCCTCTAAGGACATAGCTTTTAAAGCCTCTACCTCTAAGGGGTCTAAATCATCTAAGTCTAAGGCCTCAAGCATAAAAGATGAACTAGATAGTTCTGATCTTAGTCTGAAAGATCAGATGAGCCTTATGATCAAAAGATTTGATAAACTGAATAAGAGGTATGGTAGGTACAAGAGATTCTATAAGGAAACTAAGGGTTCTAATAACAGGGACTCTTCTGTGAACAGAAGGGATCAAAACTCTTCTGAAAGAAGGGATGAGATCTCTAATGAGAACAGGAGAGATAGGAACTCATCTGAAAAAAGAGATAGAAAGTATTCTGATAAGAAAGACAGGAACTCAATTGACAAGCATGACAGGAACAGAAAGCATTCTCCTCCTAAAAGAACTTCTAACAATCATGTTTGCTATAATTGTGATAAGCCAGGTCATTATGCTTATGAATGTCCTGATCTGAGTTCTGAAGATCGAGAAGAAAGGAAAGCCAGAAGAGATCGAAAATATGCCAAGGGTAAGAAGGCAATGATGGCCTACAATGACTCTGATTCGGAATCAGAAGAGTTACCATCGTCTTCATCTGACTACCCCTCTAGCAATGAAGATGAAGCCTTCATAGCAGATGATGGACTGGTAATGATGGCCAAAATAAATGATGAGGTATCATCTGCTAACTCTTTTCAATCTTGTAACAATTCTGACACTGATGAAAGTGATGCTGCTGTTAGCAGTGTAGGAAGTAGTCTTCATCATTCCCAAGGAGTGACTGAAGAAGACCTTCTACAAGCTAACAAAGCATTCATTGAAATTAGTGATGAGAATATAACTTTAAAGCAAGAAATCATTAATCTGAAAGAAGCTCAGTCAAAAGTAGATCCTAATATAGCTGTCATAAATGCAAGGCTATCAGAAGAGTTGTCTCAACTCCAAGAAAAGTATGCATCCATTGACAAACTATATCAGGGTATGCTTAAAACTCAAGCCAAAGAGACTAATGAATTCAATGATTTAAAGATTAAGTGTGAAAAACTTGAAGAGCGCAATAGATTCTTAGAATCTGAAGTAGTGAGCCTAGATCGAAAGCTATCTGGGATGATTAACTCTACTAAGATTAATCAAAGTATCTCAGACAGATATAGAGCTCCAAATGATAAAAGAGGAATAGGTACTGATCTGCCTAGTTCATCTACTTCAGAATTTAAGAACACTAATGGAGCTAGTACAAGTTCTTTGCAACTAGATAAAGGAAAAGAACCTATGACTTATGATGATGATCCAAAACTCAAAGTACAGCCTAAATACATCCCTCCTACTACCAAGAATGGTAAAATGAAGAATGTATTAAGACCAGTACAGTCTAGACCATACCAGAAGAGTTATACTCCTCTGACCAGATCAGATCAGTCCTGGAATCAGAAGAGACAAACTCAGAACAGTAGGTCAAGACAAGCACAGGCAAGTTGGGAACAGCCTAGACCTCCTTTCATACGGCAGTCTCAGCTGTATTCAACTAAACCTATGAGATTTGTGCCTCATTATCATAACAAACCTGTTCTTTACCCTCCTCCTTTATCCTATGATACCATTGGAGAGGAAAGACCAAAACGCATCTATAAGCCGTATGGTCCACATGCTTTTAGACGATATTCAAACTATTACAGGCATACTGATCTTACTGAAAAAGGGATAGAACCAAGGAAAGGCTATCTCAGAAAAATAGATCCTAAGTCTGCTGATAATTCTGAATTGGTTAATAAAGTACTGTTTTGTGATAAATTTGGAAGGAAACTGAAGAGGTCCCATTTATTCAAATCCTCAATGTTCATTTGGGTACCTCTCACTACTAACCCCCAAGGACCCCAATAAACTAGGGTACCTAAATTATTAAGATCACTACCTTGCAGGATCGACTGGACTTATACAAAAAGGGTGGTTCAGTTGGTGAGACCTGGTACATAGACAGTGGGTGTTCACACCACATGACTGGTACCAAGGCCTTGCTTACTGACTATCATGAGAAGGAAGGACCAAAAGTCATCTTTGGTGATAGCTCAATAGCAATCACAAAAGGATTTGGATTCATAAAAAATGGAGATGTTGAAATCCAAGATGTCTCATATGTTGAAGGTTTGAAATATAATTTGTTATCTGTATCTCAATTCTGTGACAGGGGATACAAAGTTCAGTTCAAGACCAGAAGATGTGAAATAATAGATAAAAGGACTCACAATGTTCTACTTGTTGGCACAAGACAAGGAAGTGTATACATTGTGAATTGGAATAGTTGTCCTAAGAATGCTTGTCTTATTACTAAGAGTCCTAAAGAAAACAGTTGGCTCTGGCATAAACGCCTCTGCCACCTGAACTTTAAGATAATCAACAAGATTGCTATAGAACATCTTGTTGAGGGCATTCCCAATGAAATCTATTCCAAATCACAAGTATGTGATTCCTGTCAAAAAGGTAAACAGGTAAAGGTTTCATTTAAGTCCATTCCAACTCTTTCAACAAGCAGAGTTTTAGAACTCTTGCATATGGATCTTTATGGTCCTATCAACCCTCCTACATTGAATGGAAGAAGGTATACTCTAGTTGTTGTAGATGATTACTCTAAGTTTACTTGGGTAGTCTTTTTACACAAAAAGAGTGATACACAAACACTACTTCCAGATCTATTGAAGAGGTTGCAGGTTGAAAAAGGTCATCCCATTGTCAAGATTAGGAGTGACAAGGGGACTGAATTCATTAATTGTTACATCTCTGACTACTGTTCTAAGTCTGGCATACAGCATTTGACAAGTGCAGCCAGAACCCCTCAACAAAATGGTGTTGCAGAAAGGAGAAACAGAACACTAAAAGAAGCTTGCAGAGCCATGATTGCAGAATTCAACACACCTCAGAAATTTTGGGCAGAAGCTATTAATACAGCTTGCCACTCCCAAAATCGAAGTGCTCTTAATAAGGTGCATGGTAAAACACCTTATGAGGTATGGAAAGGCAGAAAACCAAGAGTTTCTTATTTTCATATCTTTGGATGTAAGTGTTTCATACATAACAATGGCAAAAGTAAATTAAATGTTTTTGATGCAAAAGCTGATGAAGGAATATTCTTAGGATACTCTTCTGTAAGCAAAGCCTTTAGAGTGTTTAATTACTCTACCCTATGTGTGGAAGAAACACCCCATGTAGTCTTTAATGAGAATGTGCAGGACTCTGCTGATCATCAGCTCAGTAAGAAAATAGACAAATTACAGCTTCAAATCAACAATGAAGATGATGATACAGGAATATATGAATCTGTACAAGCATATAATCCTTTCCTGAAAGTCTTAGATCAAGATTCTGATAAAGAAAAGGTAAAAGACAAAGGTGAGTCATCTAAAACTTCTGAAATACAAGAATTGAATGACTGCTCTCCTATGAACAAATCTGCTGATAAAAATAATACTGATCTGCATGATGATTTGCATGATGTAAAAGATGATAGTATTTCTGTTAAGAATAGAAGGACATGGAAGTCTGCTCACTCTACTGATCTGATTCTAGGTGATTCTAGTAAAGGTGTTAAAACTAGAAAACAATTGTTTGATTCCCAGGAAGAACCTAGTAAGTCTCTATTTTGCTGGTGTTGTTTTCTATCATCTATTGAGCCTAAAACAGTGAATGAAGCTTTAAGTGATAGTTAATGGATTATAGCCATGCAGGAAGAACTTAATCAGTTCACTAGAAATGAAGTTTGGGAACTTGTTGATAGACCTAGTAATCATAATGTTGTAGGTACTAAGTGGATTTTCAAGAACAAAAGGGATGAAAATGATCTTGTAGTAAGAAACAAAGCTAGATTAGTTGCTCAGGGCTACTCTCAAGCTGAGGGTATTGATTATGATGAAACTTTTGCTCCTGTAGCTAGACTAGAAGCTATAAGATTGTTCCTTGCTTATGCTGCACATATGAAATTCACTGTGTATCAAATGGATGTGAAAAGTGCATTTTTGAATGGTATACTTGCTAAAGAAGTTTATGTGGAACAACCACCTGGTTTTGAAGTGAATAGTCACCAAGTATACAGGTTAAAGAAAGCACTCTATGGATTGAAACAAGCCCCAAGAGCATGGTATGATACTCTTTCTCTATTCTTACTTGAAAATGGTTTTACAAAAGGCAAGGTTGATAGAACTCTGTTTAGAAGACAAGAAGGTAATGATATATTACTTGTTCAAATTTATGTGGATGATATTATTTTTGGATCACCCAACAAAACCTTGAGTGAAAGCTTTTCCACACTCATGCAAAGTAAATTTGAAATGTCTATGATGGGAGAAATGACATATTTTCTTGGTCTTCAAGTAAAACAAACTACAGAAGGTATTTTTATAAATCAAGCAAAATACACTAAAAATTTGCTAGATAAATTTGGTATTAAAACTTGTAAGACAGTTGGTGTGCCCATGCAACCTACATACAGAATGGATCCTGATGAAGGAGGTAAGTCTTCTGACCAACCTCACTATCGTGCTTTAATTGGCTCTCTACTCTATCTAACTGCCAGCAGACCTGATATTGCTTTTTCTGTTGGAGTATGTGCAAGATTTCAAGCAAACCCCAAGGAAAGTCATCTGGAAGCTGCCAAAAGGATATTGAAATATCTAAAGGGGACCATTAATCGAGGATTATGGTATCCTGCAGATGATGATATATCTTTAAGTGGTTATTCAGACTCGGACTTTGGAGGTTGCAAAATAGATAGAAAATCTACTTCAGGTTCATGTCAATTCTTAGGAACTAAGCTCATTTCATGGTTTTCAAAGAAACAAACAAGTGTGGCAACTTCTACTACTGAAGCAGAATATATGGCTGCACGTAGTTGTTGTAGTCAGCTTCTTTGGTTAATACAACAACTCAGAGACTACAATGTTGTAGAATCTAATGTACCTATATATTGTGACAGTAATAGTGTCATTGCCATCACACAAAATCCCGTTCTACATACTAGATGCAAACATGTTGACATTAGGCATCATTTTATTAGGGATCATGTTGAAAAGAAGAATATTAGAATGGAAAAGATTCATACTGATATTCAAAGAGCTGACATTTTTACAAAACCATTGGCTGGAGTGAGATTCAGAGAATTGTGCATTAGTTTAGGATTGATAGATATGGATTCTGTTTGTATATAGAACTGTGCTAACATTTCAGGTACTGATCTTATACCAAGAGGAATATGAAGCAGAAACTAAGAGCAGTACATCAAAACTCAAAAGTCAGAAGAGACAATCCTATGTCAGATCACTAAAACAGGTAACAAGGTTACTAAAGTGACCTTCATCCCAATGAGGAAGCTGGTAAAGTTGAGGGACACTGAGAACATACATTAAGGGGGAATCTGTGATTTCTTAAAGATCCTTTTGTTGACTCAGATCACTAAGTCACTTTAGCATAAACCTTGATGTGATCATTAAAATAAACATATTATTACTAATCTGTACTGTTTTACACTTATATCTCATGAACTAACACTTTTACCAAGGTGAAACAGGCACAGAAGAGGAATTCTCCATTGAAGGGGGAACTGATCTGATTACAGATTTGAAAAGTCTACTAAACTGATCTGATTACAGACTATAGCAGTCTACAGATTTATTCTGATTAATGAATTGACTTGTCTACAGAACTGTGCTGATTACAAAGTTTCTTTGTCTACAGTACTGATCTGATTACAATTCAGTTATTCTACAGAACTAATCTGATTACTGACTAATCTGTCTACAGAAAGATTTGTTTACTACTAATCTGTCTACAGAATTTTACCAATCTGACACAGTACTGATCTGAGGATTACTGTGCTGATATTAAAAAGATGAAATCAGGAAATTTGGGTACTGATCTGAGGATTACTGTGCTGACCCATCTACTAATTTGGAAACTACTGTGTTGATTCATCTACTGATCTGATTCCTAAAAAGGTTACTCAGCTGATCACAGTACTCAGCTTGATCCAGATAAGTGAAATTTTCCTTATATACTAGTAAGAAAAATTGTTCAAATTTTAGATTACTAATAGAGAAGATTAATACACTCTTCTATTTCTAACCTAAAAACTGTGGTGTATTTATCAAACACATATTGGCTCCAAAATTAAGAAGTGTACTAGAATATGAACAGTTCTTGTTAAACTCGAATTTCGAGACTTAATCCCAACCATTCGTTGTGATAATCTAGTTCAATCCTAGCCCTAGATTGGTTTTGAATTTAACAAAAACGATCACTCTTCATCATCTTCTTGCTTACGAGTTCATTTCTGGAAATCTCATAAATTCATAACTGCTAAAAAATCTGGTTTCTACAAAATTCTACAAATGGCAACTATCAATATTATCAGTGAAACTAACGAAGTTGCAGGAACATTTGATTCAAATTTTTGGGTTCGCGAAAAGGGCATTTTTGTAGAAAATGCTGTCTATTTCAATGGCCGACACAATGCTGAAAATCAGGCGATTTTGACAATGTGCGAGGAGTGTGGGCTGAGGAAATTTCTGGAATCATCTCCACTCAATGTCTATGAACCGGAGGCAATGGAATTTTACTTACAACTCAAAGGAGATAACAATGGTGTTCACTCCATGCTTTCTGGGCATAAGGTCACTATCACAAGGGAAATCCTAGAAGTGATGTTGGATTTGCCTCAAGGCCCAGTAGACATCATGAATTACAAAGCTGGAGAGGAGAAGGAATGTGTAGGAAGGTGGTCAGGAGTTGAAACAGAGTCCTTGACTAATCTGAAGAAGGATGTTCTTCCTACTGGTCTGCAGTTTTTGATGGACATAGCAGGAAAATGCTTGTTAGGGCAACATCATAGCCAGGATGCTTTATCAAGTTCCAAGATTAGAATTATGGTTGCAATCATTGACAGAGTTCAAGGTGATTGGCAAGGATTTTTCTTGGAAAGACTGCTGATTGAGAAAGAAAAAGTTTTGTTCGATGAGGATACTATGGAATTTTCGATTAAATCGAAATTAGGGTTTGGAAGCAAGCTGAGTTTCTTGTTGCCTCAGCTGGTTAAAAAGCCGTATTGGAGTAATCCCAAGAAATTCCATCATGGGAAATTCTTGATGAAGAAGGAGTCTGTTCGTTTTGAACAAGAGAACCCCTTGGAACAACCTCAAGAACTTGAAGCACAAGAATCTGGAGCTTCAATGTATCAATCTGAGGACAATCAACCTGAGATTAGGTCGAAGGCAAGGCATGATCCGAGCAGTATTAGACCAAGGAGAGGAAGGTCTGCTACAGCTGCCTCAGAGCCAACAGTCAGATTTGTGGAGACTGTGGTGCAATCAAGCTCAGAAGAGCAAGAGGTTAGTGTTCCTAGTCCTATTTCTGTGCATAAAAGAACTAAGACAAGAAGTGCTAGGAGGAAGTTAATTGTTGTCTCTCCTACCCCTTCAAACTCTGAACCAAGCCAAGCTGAAACCCAAAACCCTCAACCTTCATGTTCTGGACAATCAGAACACTATTTGTCTGTGACTCAGAACACTCCCCATTCATCCCCTCAAAACACTAATTTTTATTCTACCCCGATTTCTAGTCCTCAACATCAAACTTCACATCAACCTTCACCACATCAATCCCCAACACAGATTCATGATCACTCTACTGAAAATGAATTTGAACCTTCTACTGAACCAATTGACATTTCATCATCCCCTGAACCTGAATTTATAACTCCTAAACCTGCTGATTTAATGGAGTACACTATCTGTGATAAAGAGGATAGAATCAGGATAGATTTGAGGATAGCTTTATTGAAGCAATTTCCTAGATTGGATGAGAGCTCAGTTGAGTTTGAGAAACTCCTTAGGATAGGCACATGGGTGTATCTTAAGAGGAGTACTTTGAAGGAAAATTTGGCTATCATGGAAGGTATGGGAGGTGCTTCAATCTTTGATGATTGGGAAGCAGAGCAGATGCAAGCAGCTGGTGTTAACTCTTTTCTTGAGTTAGTCACTCCAGAATCTGTGGTTCATCTTGTTGAAAGATTAACTGGAATTAAGTACACTGTTGAAAAGATTGCAACTCCTAATTCAGATGAAGATTTGTTTATGGAAAGTGAAGAGAAAGGTGTTGATGAAGTTGAGAATGCTGCTGAAAAAGATTTTATGGAAATTGATGAAGATGTTGACAATGCAACAGAGGTGTTTGAGAACACTGTTGTTATTGAAGAAACAGAAGCCTTGGAGAATCAAGACTTAAATGCTGAAGAGATGAAAAGCATTCCAATTCACTCTACTGATCCTATTATTCTTGAGGATGTGCAAGAACAGATCAGAACAGTTCCTGTTGAAAAGGAATCTGATAATTCTGACTTTGAGATGTTGAAAAGGCAGAATGCAGAGCTTCAAGCTAAATTGGAAGATGCTGTAAAGATGTTTCAAGAAGCTACTGACAGAATGAATAAGATGAATTCTGAACTATCTTATGAAAAGGTTATGGAGCATACAATGTCCAAAATTTATGATCTTCATAGAGTACAAGAGAAGAACCTGTCTCAAGTGTTGCATAAGAAGCTGGAGCAACACATATCTTCCTTGAAAGAGTGGCATGATGAAGCCAAAAAGGGGGAAGATAAGACAAGGAAAGTGATGGAACAAACTCAGTCACAACAAGCTCAGTTGGTTGTGAGTCAGGATGAGTTAAAAGAAGAAATTGCTATTCTGAATGAAAAGCTGAAACTAAGGAAGCAACAGAAACAGCAAGGTCAAGAGATTGTTGAGAAGAGACCTGATATTGCTGAAAGTTCGATTCAGAAGAAGAGAAAGTTAGTCTTGTCTGATGAAGAACAAGAAGAAGAAGAAACTGGTAGACTTACCAGATCAAAGAGCAAATTGAAAGTTGGAATTTCAAGAGAAGAGGAAGAAAAACTTGAAGTTTTGAAGAAAAAGAAAGCTGAAGAAGCAGAGCTGAAAAAGAAGAAAGAAAAGGATATCAAGTTCTTAAAAACAAGATTTGATAACAAAGTTGCTGCTTTTAAGAAGAAATTGAAAGCTCAAAGGAAAGATGAAGGAAAAGAGTTTGACAAAGATTTTCAAGATGAAAACTTTGTGGATTTCATTGTTCTAACAGAGAATATGGAACATTGGAAAAATTTGAAGAAGAAGTGGCAGATTGCAAACTTCATTGTGAGGAAGTTTGGTGATCATTCGAGCAAAGAAGCTGAATTTATTGATTTTGAAGAGTTCATGCTGAACATTGATCAAGAGTTTTGGGAAGACATAGCACAAGTTGCTGCTCGTGCTGGAACCAAAATCTTGTGTCCTGAAGAACTAAATTGGGAACCTCCAAGACTGGAAAATGGAGAACCTGATTACAAGGAGATCAACAACATAATTGCTGAGATTATCAAAGAAGAAGGAATCACTGATCATCAACATATGATGGATATCAAAGCAAGGATGTATGTTGCATTCAGAATCTGAAGATACAGAATGAAGATGAAGGACAAGCTCAGAAGATAACATTTCTTAACCTTAATCTTTATTTCTATATTTTGTGATCATTTCATATTTTGTTGGTATGTGTAATATGTGAAATACCTGATCTGATTGTGAATATGATATGATTTCTGAAATGATGAACTGTTATGATTGACTACGTACTTAACTACTGATTTATTAACATTTAAGTAGTTTTGGCTTCATCAAAAAGGGGGAAATTGTTGGGATATGAATCCTATAAACAATGTTCTAATTGATGATTGTATGTTTTGATGGCCAAAAGCAACTTAAAGTTAGTGATATATGTGGTTCTAAGTCATTTTAACTAAGCCATCTGATGAGAAACTTAAATTGAGATTACTGATCTTAATGATATTTGAAATAAGTTTACTGATCTTATTTAGTAATATTAAAGATAAAATTACTGATCTTAACTAAGAAATACTGGAATAAGATTACTGATCTGAGTATGGAAACTGAGAATAATTTTAGTGATCTTATGTATTTGAATCTGAGTTACTGATCTTATATACTTACTGATCATATATACTTACTGGTCTTATATGTAAGTTACTGATCTTAAGTGTTTACTGTTCTTATTGGTTACTGATATGATATATGAACTGTTAGGAACTAAGCTGATGTTTTGTATTGTATAGACAGCTTATAGTATAGGACTTAGATATACTCATCTGTATATAGTTCAGTTGATGTATAGATAGGTTTTATATATGTAAAGTTGTATTCTAGTTTTATTCAGCAATGTAAAGTTCAGAACAGTAGATTAGGAATAGATTAGAAGAAGATCAGAAGACTAATGAAGACTCAGAGGACTACTTCAGAATAAGAAGACTTCAAAGAAGAATTGAAGAAGAGCTTAGAAGAAATCTGGAGAAGTTTTGAACAGTTTAAGTTACTGTGCTGACTGACTCAGCAGAGTAAAATCCGAAGAGTAAAAATCAGAATAGTAAGTTACTGTGCTGATTTGGTGAAGTTGAAGAATAAGTTTGGAAAGCTTATTTAAAGAGTAACTGGAGATTTATTTGAAGATGTGCTGACTTGGAAGTTGAAGGAAGTTACAAAGTCGGTTACAAGAAGAAGTTACAGAAACAGTTTTAGAGTTAGTTAAGAGTTAGTTCACAAACTGCTAACTGTCATACTAAGTTCTATAAATACTGTGTAATCTCCTACTGCTAAGACTACTGATCTTAAAACGTTTACCAGCAATCTAAGTCTACAGAGCACAAGAAGAACTCACAGAGTTGAAGGAGATTAAAGAAGAGAAGAGCCACTGAATTGAAGAGAAGAATCAAAGGCTATTCAAAGAGAAGTTTTACTTTTCAAGTTTAAGTTTGTATTTTGTAAAACAAGTGTGCTAGTTACTTGTAGAATTACTAGTAGATCGAAGATATACCTGGAGGTATAATCGATAAGATCAAAGTCTTAATCTTGGGACTTTAAGCCACAAGAAACTCGAAGAAGAGTAATAAAACTTCACAACTGGAGTTGTGAGAGTGGATGTAGACATTTGTCGAACCACTATAAAATTCTGTGTTCTTTACATTTTCTGTTTGATATTTGTTTGAATTGTTTAACTAAGAACATCAAGAATTTACAAAGATAAAGATCTAAAGAAAAGTTGAGTATAAACTAGTAAGGCCCATATTATTCTGAAAGTACTGATCTGAGCTGAGTAAGCACAGTACAGTACATAAGAAGACTAAATTCCGCATTGCATATTCTGATATTTTGAAAGATTTTTGAAAGTCTATTCACCCCTCCCCTCTAGACTTTCTTAGCTTACTCAATCTTAACTCAACTTTGGGACCAACAAGTTTCTCTTCGCCTTCTCCACCTAAGGTCCGCTGCCGGTCCACTCCTCACGTCGTCGTCACCATTCTGTCTCCGTAGTCGTCCTGTCTCTGTCGTCGTTCTTCTTTTATCTCTGTTTCGCCGCCGTCGTCAACCTTGTCTCCGATTTCATCCTTTTTTTTGTTTTTTGCAAGATCTAGGAGCAGATCTTCATATCTACGTTTTTCTAGGCCGGACGTCGTCGCCTTCGTTGCTCTGCCGTCGCCGCTCTGGTTGTTCCGTTCCAGTTTTTTGTATCTTCTCTTATGTAGTTTTTTCTTCGTTTCTTGTTAGGGATCAACTTAGAAATTATCCTAACGGAGCCATAGTGATCGTTCGGGTATTTCTTTGTTACTATTGTTTACTGTTTTATAGGTTGCTTTATTGTGCTTGTTTAGTTTAGTGTTTTAGTTGTTGATGGTTGTTTTCTGTTGCGCCTTGTGCGTCTCGTTTCCCGTTATGGATCTTTGTTGTGGTTGTGAGACTTTTTTTTTTATGGTTGGGCTCTTTGAGATTGACTCGAGAGCCCTTGTGTTCTGATTCTTGGGATACGGTTGGTGGAACTTTGTCTATTTGTTCTGTTTTCTATTCTTGACATGAGAACCCCTTAGTGTGGGGTTGTCTCGTTGAAAGATTGGAGACCGGGGCACCTGTTAAGACAAAGAAAAACTCGCCTTTCTTCTTCTCACGGTTGAAGTGGACGGCGATACTATGGTTTGAAGATCAAGATCTTGTGATAGTGATTTGTAATCTTATTTTATGATCTTGTAAACTTTTAATCAAAAAAAAAAGTTAGAATATATATTTAATTAGGTGTCGAGTTTTTCATCCCCTTAAATTGTCATTCATTTAATTTTATTTATAAGTGGACTCTACAATACGGCATACTCCATCATACCCTCACATTATCTATTTTATATATTCTTTCCTTATCTATGTGTTGTAAATAATCATTGTATTCTAGTAGAATGGTAAATATTTAGTCAACCATATACTCCCTCCATTTTTGAATAAGTGTCACTTTAACATTTTTCAACAAATTAAGATATTAAATTGTGGTCAATATTACCCTTCATTAATGAAAAATAATTTTAATATTACATTTTTGTTTAATAAAGAATGTGGTCAAGAATGTATGTTGTATTCATATGTACAATATTTATGATTTTTCCATGATTTATGCTACTATATTAATTGAAATTGAAGGCAAATTATTTTATAAGGGTAAAATTGTCAAAATTAAAGAAAAAAACATAAAATGACATTTATTATAAAAATAATTAAAATGACAAAGTGACACTTATTTAAAAGTGGAGGGAGTAGTAATTAGTATATTTGAAAGGATTTGACATGATTTAATACAATTTTGTTTTGTACATATGTAAACAACACTCCTTGCAGTTTTTTATTCATTAGAAGAAAACAATTTTTCTATGCGTGTGAATCTTACACAAATTGTCATTCAATTCTTTTAATTGAAGGATGAGCTATATATAAAAATAACGGACTTGAAAACACGAACAATTTCATATATAGTTTGACCTTCGATTTATCGACAATTAGTCAAATTTTGATCATCGAAAAATTAAAATGATGGTATCAAAAAATTTGTGGAGTTGTAATATACTAAACAACCTATTGGAGGTACCAAATTGATTTGATTGAAAAGACGAATAATTTGATATATCATTTAGCCATTTAATTTATACTCCCTCCGTCCCATACTTGAAGCTACATTTTACCATTTTGGGCGTCCCATACTTGAAGCTACATTACCTAAAATAGCAAAAACACTTTTAAACACTCTCCTTAAAACATCACAATATTACAACAAATGCCACTACTTTATTACACTAAAAAGTAACTTTATTACTATTTATAAAGTTTAAAAGTCTTTACTACCCCCACTTTATCTTACACAATACTAATAAACAACTCATTTATTAAAACCCGTGTCAATTTGGTTTGTAGCTTCAAGTATGGGACGGAGGGAGTATTTTCCAGCGAATTTGGACATAAATTGTAAAAATAATTAAAAATTGACGAGCGTAATTAAATTGCTACCCCTAACATAACGATATTTTTTGCTAACATTAACCTGGCGAGCAAGTGTGTCAAATTTCATTTAAATTATAAAATGTCAACATGATCTTAAAAGAGTTTTAACACTACTCATTGAAAAAAGATAAAATGTGGTTTATATATTTTTATTAAACTCATATGTGTGAACTTTTAAAAATTAATCAACAATAGCAGTGACATTTGGAACCGGCCTTGAAATCTTTGCAAAATCCTCCTTTTGAACATGTTTGCTTGCACATTTGATCACACTTTGGATCATCAGCTCCAGGGCGACAACTACCAATTTCATTGTCGAAACAACATTTCAATCCTTGCACAAACTTTAAATATTATTGTCATAATTCAAATAATTTATGCTTGCACATTTGATTACACTAGATGTCAATCCTTTTGAACATTTTTTTTTTTTAATATAACAAAATTTGCATTACACTGAAATATGCTAGCTAGCATAAATTAATAAATTCAAGATCAAAACCAAAAACTAATAACAAAATTCAAAGAAACAAACAAACAAAATCCCAACAAATAAGGCCTTCTTTAAACTATGTATTTCAGAAAAAATGCAGATCAAATCCTTCTTTAAAAAGAAGTAAACCCAACAATAGAAAAATTGAAGTATTCTAAATACATAAGTCATTACCAACTATTAAAAAACTCATAACAAAATTCGAAGAAACAAACAAACAAAATCCTAGAAAATTAAGGCCTTCTTTAAACTATGTATTCCAGAAAAAATGTAGATTAAATCCTTCTTTAAAATGAAGTAAATCTAACAATAGAAAATTTGAGGTATTCTAAATATACAAGTCATTACCAATTATTAAAAACTTCTACAAATTTTCAAAAATTACCTTTGAAACCCCTTTCGTCTTCGTCGGTTGTGCTTCAATCCTCATTCATCGTCGTGGTCCAGATCGAGGTGTTGGAGAACGTCTTCGTGCAAATTGACCGTCGGAGTTGGGGTGATGATCGGAGTCGATACGCCGTCATCAAGGTCCAGAACGCGGCTGAGGCGATGGTGGTTGCCGACAAGGGCATCTCTTAAGTCTTCATGCACGACGATCTTCCTCCATCTCCATCAATCTCTCCGACAGGCTTCATCGATCTCTCCAACCATCTGTGCGTCTTTGTCTTCGTTTTCGTCGATAAAACTCCCAACAAGATAACAAGTGTGTATCCAAGAATGAAAGGAACGGTGTGTCATAAATTTAGTGCAAACAATTGTGAGACGGTGAGAGAAATAAGATTTTTTTTAGGGGGAGTAATAGATGAAATTAATAAAGAGAAAATAATGTGAGGGAAAAATGAAACACTCCAATCCGTACGTCCCATGATTAATCCGTCATAAAAATAAGTTGCATATTTTCAATATAAAAAAAATATATAAAATTAATCCTCTTAACAACGTCATTTTATTTTTAAAGTTGTTACTCATTTTGACATTTGTACTTACGAATCACTAAATTTCATTTTATTCACAATTCACTAAAATTGGTGTGTGACACCACTTTGCATAATAAAATTGCGATGGTTGTGAAAATATGGAAAAAGAAAAGTAGCAAATTGTTGACAGCCGACAGGTACATGCTCCTCCTTGTCTTGGATTTATTTTCCAACACGTTTATTTTTACAAGATCAATTAATGTACACGATCCATCTATTTCAATTACTTGAAATTAAATGCTCAATTTATTTATTACTCTTTTATCACTTTTTCTATTTCTACCAGAATTTTTCTAATTGTCCATTTGTAACTACTACAATATAACTTTTAATTGAAAATATATTAATAATTCATTTTTTCTCACTTTTTTTTAAAAGGTAAGAGTGTGATAGAAAGAAAAGGTAAATGAGAAGAAAGGAAAATTAGTGAGAAGATAAATGTGTTAAAAAAATATGTTTCTTAATTTATGAAACGGATGACGTAACAATATGTTCCTTAATTCTATACAAAAGGAGAAATGCGACAAAATTAATGAGTGTATTTTTATAAGTTGATTCAAATTTAGGTATCATTTCATTTTGTTATATCAATATGAATGCACACACATATGTGCTCGAATTACAAGTTATTTTACGTCTATTTTGTTATTAAATACTTATCATTTTTGTATATAATGAGGATTTTTTTAGGAATTTAATATGAACATAAATATAAATTAGGATTTTAGTAAAACAGCTTATTAAATCAACGGCGGTATTGCTGATATTAACCTCTCAACATAAGTATAAAATTAAAACAAAAAATCAATAAAAATAAAACGTAAATAGTTAACGTTCGTAGCAAAACTGAACATAACAATTTTAAGGGTCAAGTCAAAACAGGTGGGTAGGTGAATTGACACGACTGATAACCACACATTTGATACAATTTAGATCGTGCACTTGTTTTATATTAAAAAGAAAATTGTTTTATTCAGGGATTATATTTTTAAAACACACTCCATAAAATATTAAACACACCACACTAAAATTTAAAAATCATTTTTATTACTAAACACACCTCAATTCTTTTCTATTTAATAAATTGTCAAAAATAATTAAATTAAAAAAAATAAGAATTCAAATTAATATAAAAAATATAAATAAAGTCTATAAAAAATCGTATAAATCTTCAAAAATTAAACACATCTATAAAAAATTAATTAATTTAATTATTTTTAAAGATTTAATTGATTTTTTTATTATTTTTAAAGATTTCTAATAAATTAAAAAAAATCCAACTGAAAAAATTATTAAATTAAATAAAAATAAAAATATTGAAAAATCAACTAAAATTTTAAAATTAATTAAATTAATTAATTTTTTTTAACTCTATTAAAATTTTGAAGATTTAAGTATTTTATATAGGTTTTATTTATATTTTTTATATTAATTTTAATTCTTATTTTTTAAAATTAAATCATTTTTTATAATTTATTAAATATTTTTATAATTTTATTTAATTTAATTGAATTTTAAATTTTAGTGTGGTGTGACATTTGGGGCGTGTATATTTTTTTTAGATGTGTTTAATTTTTAAAGATTTAGACGATTTTTTTATAGGTTTTATTTATATTTTTCATATTAATTTGAATTCTTATTTTTTTTAATTTAATTATTTTTGACAATTTATTAAATAGGAAATAATTGGGGTGTGTTCAGTAATAAAAAATAATTTTTAAATTTGAGTGTAATGTGATTAACATTTGGGGTGTGTATAACATTTTATGGGGTATGTGGTGTATTTTAAAAAATTACTCCGTCCGTCCAATTTTATAATGTCCACTTCTCCGGGCACGAGTTTTAATGAATATTGATTAGTTTAATTATTCATAAAGTAGATAAGTTGAGGGTATGATGGGGGTATTCTGGGGTCCATTTGTAAATGAATGATTGTTTATGAATAAAGTGAATGGTAAAGTGGGTAAATAAGTGATGGTAGGAGGGTGGAGATAAAGTAGTATGAATAGTATTGTTTTCAAAAAGGGTATGTGCATAATAAAATTGGACAACCAAAAAAGGAAAGTGGGAATAATAAAATTGAACGGAGGGAGTACTGTTGTAGCAGGTAACTGTATCAAAATCAAAATAAATCAAAATTTAATGGATTAAATTCAAAAAATAATAATCTGATGGACTAATTAAAAAACACAGTAGCTTAATTGACTAAAAAATATATAATCTCTTTTAGTTATACTCCGTATAAATATGTTTCACTTGAAATTAGTATCACATTTTAAAATTCACAACTAACAATGTTTGAGGGAAGAAGACAATAAAATCTACTTTGTGATATAATAATATTTTGTTATACATTAGTTTACATAATTCTATTAAAACTAGTGTCATGTTTCACGTAAAATTACTATCGTGTTTTATTTAAAATTAATGTCACGTTTTACAATTATTCTCAATTAAACGGTGAAATTAATCATATGATACAGAGTGATTCATATGTAATAGAGATAATGTTAAATAGTATTATTTGTTAGAGATTTTATTGTATTCTTAGAATATATCTTTTATGATTTGGTCTTCCTATAATTGTGGAAGTTTGTTGTAGACTTTGTAAATCTCACTATTATATATTTCAGAATACTCAATCACCAGATTACGGTGATTTTCCTCTCAATTATTCTTTTCCAAAATATGTATTCTACATATTCTGTTATGGTATCAGCCTAATATTACCGATCCTAAACCCTTATTCTTTTCTTTCGCTTCTACATCCGATTCTCTCTTCCTCCCACTGCACGGACTGGTAGCCTCCGTCCAGTTTTCCTTCTCGTCGAGTGTTATATCAAGGACTGGTCCCCTCCTTCATCTCTCTCGATCGACAAGATGACATCCTCCGCCACCGATCCTCTTCCGGTGACGACGATGATTAATATGATGCAAATCAAGCTTGAGGCGTCCACTTATCTTATGTGGCGTCGTCAAACTATTCACATGGCCGAATGCTTCGATATACTCGGGCATCTTGACGGCACTTCTCCCTCTCCCGCGGCCACTGTACCGGCGGTTGCACCTGCTGTTGATCCGACACCGAATCCGGAGTATACGACATGGCGACTCAAGGACAAACGGTTGCTCAGCGTTTTGTACACCTCTCTATCCCCTGATGCCGCGTCTGAAGTGATTGATTGCACCTCTGCAAATCAGGCATGGGTGGCGCTCGAATCTGTTTATGCCTCATCTTCACGATCGCATCAATTACGTGAAGAATTGTTATCTCTCCGTCGCGGTGATCTGTCTGTGGAGGAGTATGGGCGCAAGTTTAAACATCTCTGTGACCAGCTGCAAGCAATTGATCGTCCGATTGATTCATCTGATAAAGCTCACTGGTTTTTACGTGGGTTAGGACTTCAGTTTGCGGGTTTTGCCGATACCCGTATGGCTATGTCTCCGATCCCCGCGTTTCGTGACCTTTTGCACCAGGCTGTGCAATTCGACATGATGATGAAGTCGATGGAAGGGCCTTCTCATGCACCTGCGGCGTTTTCTGCTACTCGAGATGGGCAGCCTTCTTCGGCTGGGTCCAGGCAGGTGTCCCGATCCCAGAACCGTGGCCAATCTCAGTCCCAGCAGCAGTCCAGGCCGTCAGGTTTTTCTGGTAATGCGGGTGGCTCTGGCAGGCGTGATGGGCAGCCCTCTGGAGGTGGTTTCCGTCGTCCTTTCGTGCCTAAATGCCAACTCTGTCGTGGGGAGCACTACGCAGATAAATGCCCCAGGTATCTGAATGCTATTGGTTCGAACTCTGCTGCAAATCTTGCTGAAGCTTTCACCTCGACTTGCAACGTCTCAAACTCTACCCCTGATTGGTATCTCGATTCCGGAGCCTCCGCTCACATGACGAACCAACTGTCCGCCCTTGACTCTCATGAGTCTTATTCTGGTAACGGTTCTGTTATAGTTGGTAATGGTAATGCGTTGAATATTTCTCATATTGGCACTACTAAACTTTCAGACGATGTTAAGTTGTTAGATGTACTTGTTGTACCTCATATCACAAAGAACCTCCTATCTATCAGTAAATTAACTGCGGATTATCCTGTCGATGTTATTTTCTCTGATAAATTCTTTGCGATCCAGAACCGACTCACAAAGAAAATACTGGCTCAGGGAAGGTGTAATCAGGGGCTTTACCTACTTGATCGGGGTGTTCCAGCTTTGGTTACAGCAATTCGGGTCAGGAGATTGAAAGCTAGCTTTGACTTGTGGCATTTGCGTTTGGGGCATGTCCCGTTTTCAGTTATCTCATTGTTAAATAAACAGGGTTGTTTATCTGTTACTTCAGTTTTACCAAACCCTCGTTTATGCTCTTCTTGCCAGTTGGCCAAGAGCAAACGTTTACCATTTATGTTGAATGAAAAACGAGCTACTGCTGTTCTTGATTTAATTCATTGTGATTTGTGGGGTCCAGCACCTGTTTCTACATCTGATGGCTTTAAGTATTATGTTGCCTTTGTCGATGATTTTTCACGTTTTTCCTGGATATATCCATTACGTGCTAAGTCAGAATTTTATGATGTATTTGTTCGATTTCATGCCTTTGTCTGCAATCAATTTTCTCGAACTGTGAAGATATTTCAGTCTGATGGTGGTACTGAGTTTGTAAATGGGAGGGTTCGTCACTTTATGCACGAGCATGGTATACATCATCGAATTTCATGTCCATATACACCTCAACAAAATGGCAGGGCTGAACGTAAACATCGTCACATCTCTGAAACTGGGTTGTCCATGCTTTTTCATGCACATGCTCCAGCTTCTCTTTGGTTTGATGCCTTTGCTACTGCAGTATATGTTATTAACAGGCTTCCATCTGCGATACTTGATAATATTTCTCCCTTTCAGGTATTATTTGGATACTCGCCTAGTTATGATACCTTTAAACCATTTGGATGTCGTGTTTATCCTTATCTTCGGGATTATGTTGCTCACAAATTAGAACCTCGCAGTCGGCCGTGCATCTTTCTTGGGTATAGTAGTACTCAGAAGGGGTTTCGTTGCTTTGATCCAGAGTCTTCTCGAGTTTTTATCACTCGCCATGCTCAGTTTGATGAGCTCTATTTTCCATTTTCTCGAGCTCCATCTCTCACACAGGTCACTGATTTGGATATCTCGACTTTTCTCGACATCTCCTCTGATTCCCCTTTGGCTCCTGTTTCGGCACCTATCAGTCAACCGCATCGGTTTTCTGTTGATCATGATACTCGTCCTCCCTCGCTGGTTCATGATGAACTGGTTATGCCGCCACATGTGCCTGATCCTATTATAGCGCATGTTCCCGACGTTGGGCCTCCTGTTCCGCCTACTGTTCCGCCTCCAGCTCAGGACTTGCCACTTGTATCCACTCATCCCATGATCACCCGAGCTCGTGTTGGGACATTTAAACCTCGTTATCCAGTCGACTTCGCTTCTTCGGCTCTACTCTCTGCACTTGTTACCACCTCTGAGCCTCGTGGTTTCAAGTCTGCTGCTAAGCATTCCCACTGGCTTGCTGCTATGCAAGAGGAGATTGATGCACTTCGTTCGAATTCCACTTGGGATCTGGTGCCTCGTCCATCTGGAACGAACATAGTTGGTTCAAAGTGGGTTTTTCGTACGAAATTTCTGGCAGATGGTTCGATTGAACGTCACAAGGCTCGTTTAGTGGCGCAGGGCTTCACTCAGATTCCTGGTTTGGATTTTCATCATACATTTAGTCCTGTTGTGAAGGCAGCTACAGTTCGGATAGTCTTGGCATTATCGGTTCAGCATGGGTGGCCTCTTCATCAGCTTGATGTCAAGAATGCTTTCCTTAATGGAGTTCTTGACAACCCTGTCTTCATGTCTCAGCCTCCTGGCTTTGTTGATCCTCAACATCCTGATCATGTTTGTCGCCTTAAGAAGGCTCTATATGGCCTTCGCCAGGCCCCTCTTGCCTGGTACCAGCGTTTTAGCACATTTCTGTTCAGCTTGGGCTTCTCTCAGAGTCGTTCTGACTCGTCTCTCTTTCATCTGCATCAGGGTAATTCTATTATTTATCTCCTTTTGTATGTTGATGATATCATTGTTACAGGCAATGATTCTGCTTCCCTTCGTCGCTTTATTGCTCGTACTGGTGACGAATTTGCTATCAAGGATCTTGGCTCTTTGAGTTATTTCCTTGGCCTTGAGGTCTCCTCCACTGACGCTGGTTTGTTTGTTGGCCAGACCAAGTATGCACTTGACATCCTTGAGCGTGCAGACTTGGTCGAGGCTAAACCTGTCTCAACTCCCTTAGCAACAGGTGAATCACTTGTCAGCACAGGTCCTACGTTCAAGGATCCCACCCTATATCGATCGCTTGTTGGTGCTTTGCAGTATTTAACTATCACTAGACCTGATCTCTCGTATGCTGTAAGCTCTGTGAGTCAGTTCCTCCAGTCTCCAACGGAGGACCATTTTCTGGCAGTTAAGCGTATCCTTCGCTACGTGAAAGGTACAATTCATTTCGGTTTATCCTTCACTAAGCGCTCGGATATTTCCATTCTGGCCTATTCTGATGCAGACTGGGCTCGCTGCATTGAGACTCGTCGTTCGACATATGGGTACTCTATTTTTCTTGGAGGTAATCTTGTATCCTGGAGTGCCAAGAAACAACCGACTGTTTCTCGCTCTAGTTGTGAATCTGAGTACCGTGCTATGGCCAATGCTGCGGCCGAACTTGTTTGGGTTATCAATCTTCTGAAGGAACTTCGAGCTCTTCCTTCTACTCGGCCTACTCTGTTATGTGATAACAAAAGCGCCATCTTTCTGAGTCAAAATCCTGTTGCACACAAGAGAGCCAAGCATATAGATTTGGATTATCACTTTGTTCGTGAGCTAGTGTCTTTGGGCAGAATTTCTACCGGGTTTGTCCCATCTCATCTACAGCTAGCAGATATCTTCACTAAGAGTCTTCCGCGTCCAGCCTTTGAGTTTTTACGTTCCAAGCTTTGCGTGTGTCTTCACCCCACGCAGCGCTTGACGGGGGGTAATAGAGATAATGTTAAATAGTATTATTTGTTAGAGATTTTATTGTATTCTTAGAATATATCTTTTATGATTTGGTCTTCCTATAATTGTGGAAGTTTGTTGTAGACTTTGTAAATCTCACTATTATATATTTCAGAATACTCAATCACCAGATTACGGTGATTTTCCTCTCAATTATTCTTTTCCAAAATATGTATTCTACATATTCTGTTAATATGGCATATTGAAATTAAACTATTAAGATGTAGTGAAGCAAGATTTAGAAATGTCTAAGTCTTTGCTTCACTAAATGTCAGACTACAACATTTTAATAGTTTAATTTCAATATCTGTTTTCGGTAATTGGAATTACTTGATATTTGCCCAAGGATAACGACATTTTTATCAATTATAGAATTACACTTTTATAAGGGTACGTAATCATAACAGATGGTTTCTACCTTTTCTTCTGATTACGTTTCTCTAACTCATTTTATATTATAATTTTCGTACAAAAAGTAAATGTCAATCTTATGTCGGGACGGAAGTAAAAAAATAGTTTTAGGTGTAGCTAATTTTCCTTTTTTTTAATTATACACCAGTATTTACTCTTAAAGGGAGTTAATGGTGATAGGTACAGTAATATTTTTGCATCAATTAACCAAATCTATTATGCTATGTACGTGTATTTTATTTACTATGCTTTCTACTTCTAATTTTATGATTCATGGGCTGTCACCACTTAAAAAAAAAATTACATACATATACATTTTAAAAAATTATATTAACTCTTATTAATTTTTTATTTCTTTTCCAATCCCGATCTTGCACTACTTATATTCAGGAGCTTGATCAATCGTCAATATCAACTCATTATTTTTAAATTTCTATATTTTAAAAAATGTTATAACTCATTTGTTATAAGCCCACAAAAAGGAGTTGGTCAATTCCAACCCATTATTTTCAAATTCTTTATTTAAAAAAGTATTATAACACGATGGCGACACCCACGTGAAAATTTTCAAAGTACCCTTCTTCCTTTTATCCCTAATTTTCCTTTTATTTTGCATACACCCAATTACTCAGCCGCCTAAATTTCTTCAACTTCTCTTCTCTCACTCAGCAGGCTCATTCACGGTCGCGCCGCCATGCTGCTGCACACACACATTATTATTTGTAAATATTTTTTTGTGTGTATTTGTCCGAAATATTACTTTTTTCGAAAAAAATTCTCAAATTATTGTGTCCGAATTTTTTTTTTTTTTGAACATTTAATTTGTTTTCAATTTTTTTTTTCCAAACATTAGTTTATCAAAATTATGTCTAATTATTTTTTATCCAAATTTTACATATTTCTCTAATTTTTTCTAAAATTTTATGTTTTTTAAGAGTTTTTTTTAATTGAATTTTTTATTGTTCAATTATTTTTATTTTCCATGAAAAATGGTGTGGTCATTTAGTGTTTTTATTATTGATGGTTATTTTGATAGTGAATTAGTGATGGTGGAATGATTATGCCAAGAAATGAAATGGGTGGGTATACTCATCTATCGATTTTAAAAAAAAAATCAGTAAAAGGTATATTGGACATTTTATGTGATTTTAGTTGGATTTTTTTTAGGTGGATGTACTCGATAAGTAGGTGGGTGTATAACCGTGGTCTAACTCGATTTGTCTAAGCCCAAAAAGAAGAAGCTGATCAATTCAAACCCATTATTTTTGTAAGGCCCAAATGATCTGTTTGCTTACATTATTTCCATGGATATTTCAGAATCTGTTAAGTTAAAATTAAGGATAGGTATGATGAAATATTTATGGTCCAACTCTTGACACCTCAATTAGCTCAAATTAAATTGTAGATAGTTTGTCTTTCGATTATTTTTATGTGTTAAATATAAATTTTAAATATTTATTTTAAACCTGATTATCATAGTAAAAGTTAGTCAAAGTCTCATGTGTACTCAAGTGGACCTTGATTTTTTCGATTTTTTTGTTAAAAAAGTGTATGTTAGTATATTAAAAAGTGTACTTTAGTTTTTAATGAAAAGTGTATGTTACTATATTGAAAAGTGTAACATTATTTTTAATGAAAAATGTATTTTTTATAACTGAGGCGTATGTTATATTAATGAAAAATGTATGTTTTTTTTTTTTTGCTCAGTCAAGAAGTATCTTTATTAAAAGTTAGGCACAAGCAATGCCCATGAGAAATAAGAGTTTACAGGTTAGAACAGGTTGTTGTGCACCCTCAAGTATTAAAACATGCAGTAGGATTGTTCATCCACTCCTTGTACAAAAAATTACCTTTAATCGGGTATTTAGTTACGAACCAGTTCCAAAGCCGCACTTTCAATTCGTCCATGAATTTTGTAACTGAGAGCTCCCCATTGTTGAAGATGATTTCATTCCTCCACTTCTATAATAACCCCACCACTCCTAACCAAATGCACACTGCCTTAATCTTGCCTCCTTTCCCATCTTGCCTTCACTTCCATAATAACCAAATGTATTTTATTATAACTGAAAATGTATATGTAATTATAACTGAAAAGTCTATGTTATTATAACTGAAAAGTGTATGATCTATTAATGAAAAATGTAAGTTATATATTAATGAAAAGTGTATGTTATTATAACTGAAAATGTATGATCTATTAATGAAAAGTGTATATTATTATAACTGAAAAGTGTATGATAATATAGTTGAAAATATTATTGAAAAATGTAATTATTTTTTGTAAAAAAAAAAATAAAAATTCAAAGTTTGATCAGTTGACTAGTCAAAGTGCACTCAAGTACACCGTGTACTTAAGGTGCACAAGAGACTTATCCTAAAAGTTATGATAAACTTTTTTTTAGGTGTAAAAACTATTGTGAAACATATAAAACATTTAATATATAATAAAACAACACTTTTCGATGTAATTTTGGCCATTTTTTAAAACAAGCACTTTTTATTTCGTGATTATTGAAAAATGGGTTAAAATGTTGATTTATACAGTGGAAAGTATACGTTATATATTAAGAAAATACTAATACGGAGTATTATTTAGCCAATAAACTATTTTTTTCTTTTTGTCTGAGGTAACATATTTAATTATACATTTTGATTTTTTTATAAATGAGTCAAATATGAATTAAATTGAATTAAAATTGCACAGTTACACGTTATAACAGGTGCACCGAAAATTTTGTCATACATAAATTACCAAAGCAATCATAATAAATAAAAATATACGGTAGATAAATAAGTTTTGAAAACTTCCAAATAAAAAAAAAAAACCGTGAAGAAAAATTTAATAATATTTCAATAAACATAAATTCCAGAGTTTCAATAAACATAAATTCCAGAGTTAAAAAATATGAAAATTCATTTGATGTATCTGATTTGGCTTAAAACATTTTTCACTTTTAATTTCAAAATAAAAATAAAAGAGAATTTTTATAAAAAAGGCCATTCATAGCCTCCTAAAATATAATCTTTTTAAAAAAGGCCAAAAACCCATGTTAATAACTTTTTATGCCCTTATATTTAATTATGGTAATTAATTTATTAATTTAATAAAATAAAGAACAAGTCTTCATATTCCTACTTTATAGCCATATAATCAACCACATTCCACCCAATAAATTTCCTTCCGTTTAATTAGATAGTTTAGGAATTCTCAAATCATAATATGACTTTCCTTATTCATATGCAATCTGCAAGATTGATTTTAATTTTGAATTAAACCAATCTTACTTTCCAAATAAGAACCCTAATCTAGAATTCATCGTCATTCGTATAATACAGAATCAATGTTAAGTTTGATCAATTTGAGAAGACTAATGTTAATGGTGAATAGGATAATTCAATGGAATATAAGGAACAATGTGATTTTTAGGGTGAAGAGTTTATTGCGGAGAAGGTGGTTGATAGCCAAAGCATCCATCGGCGGTGCGTCTCCCAAGGATTCGATCTGAAATTTCCTTAAAGAAGGAGGCGATGAAGCTTCGTCGGAGAGATGGAAGCTTCTCCCAAGGTCGCCCACTTCTGTAAGAAGACGAACAGGAGCCCTTAGCCGTCGCCGCCGATCTGCAGCACTCCGGTGAAGAAGCCCTTAGCCGTCGCCGCCGATCTGCAGCACTCCGGTGAAGAAGCCATGGCTGCCGCCGCCCCAAATCTGAAATATGCTATTTTTTAGATCTGTTACATTTCTCATTTTTTTAGATCGCCGCCAAGCCACGACGACTTCCCCGGCCATGGCGGCGGCCACAAAGCTTCATCTTCGCCACAAAGAAATAGGTGGATTTAAAGGTGAATTTGAAGAAATCAGAATCAGATATGGTGCCTCAAGATCAATCTCACTCTGCGCACGCATTGTCAATTGGCCTTGTATAATTATGTATTACGCCCTTTACTCGTGTTTTTTCTCTTCTTTACTCGAGAAGACTGGTGTTAATGGCTGGTGTTAATGGTGAAGCGGATGATTCAAGATAAGATCTAATTTGCATTAAATTCATTTTTCTTTCTGCATAATGATATTTGTATATGCACATAATTTACCGCACACTTCTACATTATTTATTTCTTGATGCAACTTTAATTCTGCATTATTTATATGCTCATGCAACTTTAGTATTTTTTTTTCTGCATTAAATTCACAGATTTTTCTGCAGATCTTTCTGCATAATCAAGTCAGAGATTCGATTTTTCTGCAGATCTTCAAGTCTGAAAATTAAATTTAATATTAGAGCTTTGGGGAAAATGCAATTGAATATCAGAAATTTGGGGAAGACTTGAATATCAAAGATTTGGGGAAGACTTGAATATCAAAGATTTGGGAAATATTTGAATATCAGAGCTTTGGGAAATTCCTAAAATTGAGGCGGTGATTTGGGGAAGACTTGAATATCAAAGATTTGAGGAAGATTTGAATATCAAATATTTGGGAAATACTTGAATATCAGAGCTTTTGGAAAATTCCTAAAATTGAGGCGGTGATTTGGGGAAGATTTGAATATCAGAGATTTGGAAAAGTCCTAAAATTGGGGATCACTTAGTAATTAATGGCGATTTGTATTCAAAATTTAAAATTAGTTGACTTAATATTATATTAAAACGTAATTTTAAATATTGAGGGTAAAATGGTACATTTAAGTTGGATTTTGACCTTAATTTGAAACTATTTTAAATCAGTTCCTTATTTAAAAAAACACTGGGTGAAAAATCACCTAATATGTGAAATCCCCAAAATAAAAATTCCAAGATGGTTAAATTTAATGTAAGGCAAAGAAACGGTGGCAACTTGCAAGAGATATAAATAGTAATATTATTATTCACAAGAAAATATATGGGCACATCCGTGACTCTTACCAGTTACCACTTATGGAAAACAACACATCCCATTTCTTATTCGAGCTAATTTTCTTCCACAAAAACACCCTTACAAATTTCATTATGTCATATCACTTTCCTTTTTTCCAACGTTCCAAAATATTTTAAAATAGAAAGTTCATTTTTATAATAATTCACAATTTTACATAAAATGTGATATTCATTGTTCAACTAATTTCCCCTACTTTATACGTGTAAAAATATCATGAAGTTATTTCTCAAAATCATACTCATTATTCAACTACCTGATTTTAAGTGCCTAAGCACCTATGAAAGTTTTCATAAACATAGAAAATATTATTCTACACTGCCTTACTCTTTTTTTAAATTAATTAATTTTACCTTAAGATGTTATATTTTTTTTTATTGAAAAGTAATGTTACATAAGATTTTGCTCAACTCAGGCTACGCCTTTTATTTTATGCAAAGTATGATGCATTGTGCACCATAGACTATTGCTACATTTTTTTTAAACATACACTATTAGTAAAAATCAATACTATTATTCAAGTTGCTAGACTCTTCTATCTATTTTATAATTTAGATACATAATATGTGTATCGTTAACTTATTTGAATATGTATTATACGTAAATGTATAAAAGAAATTTATATTTAGGTACATAACATGTGGAAGATTAAAACACAATGAATTATTTGAATGTATCATATGATATGTATGTACACTACTAAAAGTTTAACACAGCAAAATATATAATTAAATTAACCATTAAATTTGATAATATATATTTATTTGGTCATAAAAGACAGAAACCGACCTATCACCACTCCACGCTTAGCAATGCATAGGAGATCATGTGAACTTATTTTGGACACTTTTTATTCACACTTTCCCACTTTATTCTGTTTTTTTTCTGAAAATAAATTGTTTTTGTGGCCCCCATAAATTGCATTTCTTCTTTTATAATTGGTTTTTTTCTTGGTAGATGTCTTCTCTGAATGAAAGTGATGTCTACTTTTCAGTGCTATGTTGATTTATAATTAATTAAATCTCACTTTTGTAAAATAAAAAATAAAAAAATCATGTCGACGAATAAAGATATTTATCTTGCTCATTATCCTTGTTTATTCTAGTCACGGCAATGGGATAATGGAATGGGTTTGGTACGGGTTTACTCTGTTTCAGATTGTGAGAGTGTTTTAAAACTCTACAAACTACTTTCGGAATCATTTTTTTAAAGTTGCCCTAATGCCCTCTCACAGCTTTTACTTTTAAAAAGTGCTTTTAAGCTGTGTTGTAAAGTTTGCAAACACCCCCTCCATCCGCTACAAAATTCTCAAACTCAGGATTCAATTCTTAATGAGTTTTACAAATTTCGTTTGATTCATTTGTTCCACTTTTTGTGTTTTATTGGTGTTCCATCATGCTGGATCTTTAACACGTGTATTTTTTTTTTTTTAATATAACACGTGTCAATCATTCACATAGTGGAACATGTGATTTCAATCCCTACAAAACCCTTAAGGGCATGTTTATTTTGGGATGGGAAATCCGGATTTGGGATTTCGAAACTCCACCCCCCGTTACAGTTTGAAATTTTGATTCAGGATTTCAAAATCCCACCCTATAATCCTATAAAAGTCAACTCTATAAATACCTACAAACGGTATATAAATACATATAAAACCTATAATCATATACTATAAAGTTAAATTCTACCCTATTTAAATCTCAAAACAAACACAAAACATAAAAAACATTAGAATTTTAAAATCCACTAGATTTTGAAATCCGAATTTTAAAATTCTCAAAATTCCAAAACAAACATGCCATAAAACAGTTTTTTCTTTTTTTTTTGAAGCCACCTTTAAAACAGTTTAAAATTATTTTTTATGTAAAAAAGAAATCCTCTCTTAACTCATATATGTGAAATGATTTATAGACAAACCTAAACAATTTAAAATTGACTCTTAAAATTTTATAATAAATACAATCTTTAATCTTATTAACTATTTTTTTCTTTGTGATAAACCAAATTAAAATGGTAATTAATTTTGAAAATAAATTTAAGCCACTTTTCAAAGCTGAAACATCACAATCAATTAGGAACAGTAGCTGCAAATAATCCAATGACAGATGTTAAATTTATTTTCATCTTTTGACATTTTGTGTTTGTTGTTTGAGTTCGTGAGCCTACAATCATATTCATATTCATATGCAAACAATTGAAAAAAAATAAAAGGTACGATTTTTGTTTTACGAAGCTGTCCCACTGCCTAAATTTGGCTACTTCTCACAATAAATAATATATATATAGTATTATAACATAATAGCAGCCTCATTTATAATAGCAAAAGAATCTATTCAATGGAGTACCTTTTTTAATTATTACATGATCAGTTTAAATGAATATACTATTAATTCTTTTTGTAGTGAGTGCATTCTGCTCTGGGTGATTTCTATATTAATGGCTTGACAGATTTTGCTTTTATTGCTCACATTTTGAATGCCATTGGATGCTTCTCATGGAGGGAGTATATTATTAAATAAATACTCTATTATATCGAAATTAAACACATAATTTATCTTTCAAAATTTTCGTAATTCCATACATCATTTTTATTTAGCTTAATTCCAAATGAAATCATTATTTTTAGTTTTATTGTAATCTAATCTAGAACGTTTGAATAATTGTAAATAAATTACAAATTTTAAATGTTTTGTAAATTAGTGACTCATTTTTTTCCATGTGAATCCAACAACATAGTTTTTTAAGCTATTGGGTGCCACCGTGGCAATGCCCTAATATAATTGTCCGAAAATTAATTTACAAAAATATTTAAATATTATTTACAACTATTAAAAAAATTATATATTAAATTGCAATGTGATAAACTGATAATTTAATTTACAATTAAATATTTTTTTATTTTTTGCGATGTGACCGAAAACTTCCGGACGACCACATCAACAAACTGCCAGAACTAATCACATGCAAATAAGAGTATATAATATTGCAAACGTTAAAAGATCATACATTTATTTGCAATTTTGATCGATACAAACATCTCTATGGATTATTATAATATATGTCATTCTCCATTGTAATTGAGTAGAAGAGTGAAACGTGACATCAACTTTAATTGAAACGTAACACTAACTTTAATTAAAACGTGTCAAGTGACATTAACTTAGATTAGTAGTTTTAATATACAATGGCCTAATGAGTAATGCCAAATAAAGAGTATAGTACAATGAAATAATTGAGTTAATATGCTTCCCAGAATCCCTGACACAAAGCTGAATAATATAAACACACACATTTTCACTGCATTCATACCATACCTCATTAACCAGCATGTGAAGCAAAAAAACCATCTTCATTCATGGCAGCAAAACACACAATTTTCCCCTTGCTCCTCTTCTTCTTCTTCTTCTTCTTCTTCTTTCATTGCACAAACCAGTTGCAAATTTCTCAGTATGAAGCCCTTCTGAGAATAAAACAGCAACTGAATTTACCACAAGAGTTAAACACATGGAAAGAAAATCAAGACTTTTGCACCTCTGAACAGTTCCTCTCTCTTGCTTGCTATGATGAAAACATAACTCAGCTTCATATTTCTGGTAACTACTGGTTCCCTCATTTGAGCCAAGATCTTTCAACAGCTTCACTCTTTTCCAACATTGCTAATCTCCCTAATTTAAAGGTCTTATCTTTAGTTTCATTAGGCCTTAAAGGCCCATTGCCTTCAAACATTGCAGATTTACATTCTCTTGAAATTCTTAACATGAGTTCTAATTACTTACAAGGGTCTATTCCCATACAAGTTTCTTCTCTAAACAATTTGCAAACTCTTATATTGGATCATAATAAGTTTCAGGGAGAGATTCCTAGTTGGATAGGCTCTTTGTCATTGTTGAGTGTGTTAAGTTTGAAGAACAATTCGATTTCAGGGTTCTTGCCAAATTCGATGTCGAATTTGGCAAATCTTAGAACCCTTGTGCTGTCTGGTAATAATCTGTCTGGTGAGGTTGTTGATCTTGGTAAAATGAGGAACTTGCAAGTTCTTGATTTAGGAGATAATAACTTAGGGCCTCTGTTTCCTAGGATTCCTACAAAGGTGGTTTCTTTAGTTTTGAGGAAGAATAGGTTTCATAGTGGTGTACCAGATAGTTTAAGTTCTTGTTACCATCTTGAGAAGATGGACATCTCCTTGAATGAATTTGTTGGCCCGTTTTCGCCTTCGATTCTTTCGCTTCCTTCTCTAACTTACTTAGACATAGGTGGGAACAAGTTAAGTGGGAATATGTTGCGTAACATGTCTTGTAATGAACGTCTCAAATTTGTGAATTTATCGGAAAATAGATTGACAGGGGAGTTGCCTGATTGCCTGAATTCTAGTTCTGGAAAGAGGGGTGTTGTTGTTCATTATGATGGGAATTGTTTGTCGAGAGGGGATCGGAATCAGCACCGTTCGTCTTTTTGTCATACGGAGGCTTTAGCTGTAGGGATTTCGCCCGTAAAGAAGGACAAAAGGCGGTATGGTGGGGCTGTTCTTGCGTCGGGTATGGTGGGGGGGATTGTCGGGGTAGTCGGGCTTGTTGGTATGGCTTTCGTATTTGTGAAGAAGAAGAATCACACTTTGAGTAAGTCCCCGAGCGCAAGATTGGTCGTTGATAAGGTGTCGTCTGCGTACACGCTTCAGCTTCTCAAAGACGCAAGTAAGCTCGTTTATATGCTTTGTATATTCGTG
Source organism: Galeopsis tetrahit (assembly GCA_963675135.1). Taxonomy (NCBI): domain Eukaryota; kingdom Viridiplantae; phylum Streptophyta; class Magnoliopsida; order Lamiales; family Lamiaceae; genus Galeopsis; species Galeopsis tetrahit. Next base: position 60,455,099 of record OY776121.1, on the reverse strand, counting down.
CAAGATTCGAGTGTTTTATCAGCTGTTTATATGTGTATTTAGACAACCTTTTATGGTGAACTCTATGTAATACTGTTTAGTATACCAAGTAATACTGAAAAAAGTTCACGTGAACCTGATTCACTGGAGACCTACTCGTGTATATAATGATTGCAAATGGATGAAACAGGGTACATATCCGAGACGATGAAGATGGGATCACTCGGCTTTTCAACGTATAGAACATATGTACTGGATGAGCTTAGGGAGGCTACTGATAACTTCAATGAAATGAATCTTATTGGTGAAGGTTCTTATGGTCAGGTATCTATCTATCTATATACACATCAATCTTGTATCTATATGCATGAATGAAAAAGTACGAAAGTGCAAATATGAAATTGTGCTATCTGTAATGTTGCAATGGTATAGTTTTGTTGAAAATGATTTGCGGCATGGATTGACATCAGGTGTACAAAGGTTGGCTCACAGACGGGAGTGTCGTAGCCATACGAAGTTTGAAGGTGAAAAGAAAATACGCCATCCAAACTTACACGCATCAACTCGAGTTGATTGCTAGACTTAGACATTGCCATCTGGTAAGTGCAATGGGACACTGCTTCGAGTGCCATCACGATGATTCTTCTGTTAGCAGGATTTTTCTCGTGTTTGAGTACGTGCCAAACGGGACACTTAGATCATTCGTATCAGGTATTTCTGAAAATCTATGTATAATCATGTATCAATTCTTGATTTAAACTAATTTTTAGTTCAACAGATAGACAAACAGGAGAAAAGTTCAGCTGGGCACAAAGAATAGCAGCTGGGATTGGAGTGGCAAGAGGAATCCAGTTTCTTCACACGGGGATCGTACCTGGCGTATACTCGAATCATTTGAAAATAACCGACATTCTGCTGGACAACGATCTCCATGTCAAAATCAAGAAATACAATCTACCTTTGTTGACAGAGAATAGGAAGTCGGTAAGTGAAGAACCGTTCGTTCTAAGTTCTAACAAGTGAATCTCGTTTTATTACACGATATAAGATCGAATATCTATGTCTCTTGTTCAGGGTGGAATGGAAATCTTACCTTGTCAATCAAAGGGAAAGTTTGGATCAATGTGAGTACTTCACTTCTTACTCTTGCTCTATATCTTTCTTTTGGAGTGATTTATATATTCTTATCTGCACATGCAGGTTGGACTGTGAGGAGAAACACGATATCTACGACTTTGGAGTGATCTTACTTGAGATTATCGTCGGGAGGACAATCTTCCATCCAAACGACGTCAATATTTCCAAGGACATCGTAAGTAGATGCATACCTTAAACTGGAACATGAATTTGCTTGCTAATTGTAAATTGTAATCTCATGCGTCTCTTGGACAGCTATCGGTGAGCTTAGCAGCAGACAGTATAGCTCGAAGGAGCATCGTGGATCCAGCAGTTCACAAGGAATGCTCAGATGAATCACTCAAGACTCTGATTGAGCTGTGCATCAGATGTTTATCGAACGAGGCGTCTGAGAGGCCGTCTGTGGAGGATGTTATCTGGAACTTACAGTTTGCTGCTCAGGTTCAGGATACGTTGCATTTTGAATCGAGCAGCAATCATGATTCACCAATTTATAATGACACTACAGTCTGAGTGAAGTTATGCTGATTTTGGACCTTCTTTATGTAGTACAATGATTTGAGTATATATAGAATGTAGTTGTATTTGAAATTTTGAACCTTTACCTTTAGGAATATTAAAATAGACCAGATTCCTGCAACATTAATAAGCAATATGCCCCATGAATTATTATTATTATTATTGATTTTTATTTTTTAATTATATTTTTATTAATAATGTATTTTCAATAATAATATATATGTTTATTATTTTTAAAATCATTAATATATTTAATAATAATTATAATAGTATCATTATTATTAATTTTTTTAATTAAAGTAGAAATACACATATTATTCATAAAAAAAAAATATCACCTTTAATACTTATAAATAATGCTTACATTAAAAATTCAAATAAAAATGGAAAGGGGGAGCATAAAAAATCATTTTATTTGAAAAACAAATTCTGAAAATCGACTATAATCATTCATTTTAAGTGGAATTTCGTTTATTTTTATCTTTCGTGTACTTTTTTTTTTGACATCTAGCTTGTTCCAACAGTTAGCCAAATTAATCTGCATGTTTAAAATTAAATGCTGGTAGAAATTCTTTCAAGTCTTACTTAATCCCTTCAGTCTTTATACCCTGATAAACCCAAATATACTATTGAGATCGTTAACCTTTTTATTGTGCAAATACCTCCCATTTGATTCCTGAAACATTCTTTTCTTTCTACTATTTTCAACACAAAACTAAGGCAACATGACAAAACTTGTCCACATTTTTTTATTGAGTTATGAATGAAGGTAGTAGAGCTCAAGTACAAAATCACAGTTCAAAGCTCAAACCAAAGTCAATTGTACAACAACATCAACTAATGAGAGAGATAGCAACAAATTAGACGAACCGATAAGGCATCTTTTCTTGCTATGCAAAAAAGATAAAAAAATCGAGGTCAGTCGACACTTATCTGAGATTAGATACTTGTCTAGCTTCGATGTCTTGCAGCCTGAGAGTTACGGCTCTCTTGTGTGCATCGAGTCCCTCGACTTCAGCCATAGTTGCTACATAAGGCCCAAGCTTCTTTAGTCCTTCTTCAGTTAATGACTGAACTGTAATGTACTTCAAGAAGGAGTCTAGAGACACCCCACCGTACATGCGTGCATAACCGTAGGTTGGAAGAACATGATTAGTGCCACTTGCATAATCTCCTACACTCTCAGGCGTCCACTCACCCAAAAATACAGAACCTGCATGAAGTTTAAACCGTCTTCAATTGAGAAAAATGTATATCAACTGTGAGAGGGCATAATGCATTAAATGGTCCTTAAACTAAAAATAAAAAAAAATCGGTCCATAAATTAGTTTTTATTTTAAAGCTTTTTTAAGTGTCAAAATTTAATTTCACGAGCTCACTTGAGACGAAATTACCAGTTTTTTACGACTCACCTAAATGATCCCGTTAACTAATGTACATATCAACTTTATTTAATTTTAATTATATACAAAAAGTATTCCTCACAAATCATTATAGGTACTCATCATAGTATTGAGATTAAAGCAACTTGCACAAAACACATTTGTATAATGTATATTAATAAAAGTAAAGTTCACAGTATTATTTAATGGGATCATTAAGGTAAATAAAAAAAATCCGTCAATTTTCATCTTGAGAGAGCTCTGAAATAAAATTTCAATATTTGAAGGGCTTTTTAAAGTGAAAAATAGTTTAAGGACCTATAAAAAAATGACTGTTCAGGGATATGTTGATGCATTATGTCATTCTGAAAGTGGAATGGCATTATGTCATAAGCACAATGCTGAAGTCCAAATAAAACAAACGTGCTTTTGAAAGAAAAAAAGAAGCAAAATCTATTTGCAAAAAACATTTCATAGGAAGTTGGCAAATCAATAAGTGCATGTCAGATAGGTTAATTTCGCAAAGTAATAAGTCATCATTTGTGGGGGTTCAAAACAGCTTAATGGCGTAAAAAAGTAAAACTGATGCAATTGGAGTATTTCATAATGGTCAAGAAAAATGGATAAATATGATGTAGAACAATTTTGAAAGCACAAGGACAACAATAATTCAACCCACAAGACACAGACAAAAGTGTGTGCATGATGATAACCTGCATTCTCGACGAAGGATTCCCACTTCTCGGCATCTTTCACATTGATGATCAAATGCTCGGGTGCATACAAGTTTGAAAAGCCAATAGCCTACAAATTCCAAATATAGTCGCAATTTTAGAACAAAATGTAAGAAAGTTAAAATTTATGCAAGAAATTATTAAGCACCGCTGTCAATGGGCACACATGTATTAAAGAGAGAACATTTTTTTCTTCTTTGAAAACACAAAGTTCTCATATTGCCATGTGTAAGTCACATTCAAACCTCAACCATGTCGCGTGCATGAACAATAAAGCTGTGACTTAGTGCTTTTGCAGCAAAGGTGCCCCGAGGAAGGCTGTTGCATTGCTTGTTAATTTGATCCTCAATTGCAGTTATATCCACACCATCCCCAGCTACAACAAGAACAACTTGACTATCTGGGCCATGCTCAGCCTGAAATCGAGGGCATACTCTTTTGATATCAGATAAGAAACATAAGGGTATGTTTGATTTGGGATTCACATGATTTTGAAATCTGGATTTCAAAATCTTGATTAATAGTAATGGAGTGTGCTTGTCTTGGAATTTATAGAGTAAGATTTAATTTTATGTCAAATCGATGTGTAAGAATGTTTGATGTTGTATTATTATATTATTATTGTTGATTGAAATTTGTAGTTTCTGAATGATTGTGCAATAATTAGTGTGTTTTATTGGAAGTTGCAAAAGTGAGAATAAAAGGTGTGAAAAGTGATAAATAAAATAAGAGCGGGAATAAAAAAACATATTTGCACTAATGAGTCATCGAGGAAAGTGTAGTGTAGGGAAAAATGGCATTTATAGGTTTTTTTTTTTTGAAATGGGCATTTATAGGGTTTATATGTATTTGTAGGAGGGAATTATCAGGTTACTGAAAGCCCAGATTTTAAAATCCCAAAGTAGAACCGAAAATAGATTTCAAAATTCAATCCGGTTTTCTAATACCAAATCAAACATACCCTAACAGTATAATTCAAGGAGAAGTATCTTCATCCATATATTAAGAATCAAACAATAGTTTCCCCAAAAAAAGGCCCACTAACCATTTTAAATTAAAATAACCATGAGAACAATATGAGTGCACTGATGAAAGGGCAGGCACCTGTGATAGCAAATCGGCTGCTATGTGAACTGGGTTGGCATGCTGATCAGCAATGACAAGCACTTCCGAGGGTCCAGCAGGCATGTCTATTGAAATCATAGCTTCACTGTTCTATTCAGAAGAAGTAACAATTTAGCCACATGTAGTTAATGATTAAAATGAGCATTTTGATCAATTTTAATTCATGGAGTATACCTGGAGAATCATTTTTGCAGCTGTGACATACTGATTTCCAGGCCCATATATCTTCTCCACCTGCAGTAATGATATCATAAAATTGTAAAGATACATAGCAGCAAAAGCAAGGAGACATACAAAACAAGTTCATTACGTATAAGATTAGACAGAAAACGCATTTGCTTCGCACTCTATTTTAGTCCCTGAAAGACATTCTCTAGGGCAACAAAGAAATCGCACCTTAGAACATGTTAGATGACAAGAATTTATCATGTTAAATTACTCATCTCACTTCTGAGTAGGGAAAAAAGGAAATCATAAAGGTAATTTGTATGTTTCCCTGTGAATCCACACACAAAAAAAGCACAAGCTGATTCGTTAACAGAAAATGACATAAATATATTTTTTGCACACAAATTAATGAGAAAGTTTTCTAGAATTGAATAGATTACTTTTACAACTTCATGGACAATTTTCAAAATGATACAAAAAAGTTGGGGATTAAAGGAAATGTATTGCTTCAATGAATATTATTAGCTCCAGACTTGATAAATATCTATGAACTTCACCATTGACCTATTTAATAAGTACAAGAATCGGTAAAAGTGGTATTTTGTTGTAAACCACAATTAGATGACTAACACTGATTATTTTAAACACATGTGCATGTGTGTGATGTGTATATACGATTCATGCATGTTCTGTACATAAGTAGGAAGTCAGGCAATATAGATGGAAAGACATATACATAGAGAAGATGCACACTTGCTGGTGACTACACTCATAGATACAAATAACTAACAGGTTTAACTTATTTGATCAAATTGGAAACTTCACATCAGCCTTATTTATTGGAGGCCTAGACATACTTGTGCTCTACTAGTTGAAACAGTGGATTGGTTGTCATTCAAATAGTTAAGCCACACTACCACAATTGGTATATAAATGATGCAGAAAGTGATACCTTAGGGCAAGATTCAGTTCCCCATGCCATCGCTGAAATTGCCTAGAATATGATTTCAAGAAAATCTTAGTAACATTAGAAAGAGTGTTCACACACAGAGTATACAGGGAGAGGAAATTGCATTTTGACCTGAGCACCTCCTGCTTTAAGAATATGAGTAACACCAGCCTTCTTTGCACAATACAGGACCTCCTACAAACAGACAATGGCTGGTGAGCCACAAAAAGACAGCAGTGTATTATTTCAAGACGAGAATTACCTTACAAATGCTCCCATCTTGAGCAGGAGGAGTTGCAAGTACAATTGTTTTGCAGCCAGCAATCTGGGCAGGCTGATTCAGGGCAACCCAGATTAGTGAAGCTAAAATTATAGCCACCGTTCAATATTCCAAAAAAAAAAAAAAAAGTAACATAGATTGCAAAGCCTACGTACAATTGAAAGCATCAGAGCAGTTGAAGGCAACACAGCAGTGCCACCAGGAACATAAAGACCAACAGATGAAATACTTCGTGCCACTCTTTTACATCTAACACCCTGAAAAAATGGATATAGGTGTCAGTGAAAAATACAGCAAGAATGCTTGACAGAAAACTAGTTCAAAAAAAAAAAGACACTGCACTGCTTACTTCCATGTTCTCAACAGTTTTTTCAACTGGCTTTTGTGCAGCGTGAAAAGCAAAAATGTTATTGTAAGCCACGTCAAATGCTTCTTGAACGACTGGGTCAAGCTAATCAAATAAATATGTGAAGTCAGTTAGAAAGAAAACTCCATTCACACTTGAGCAACAAAAATGCAAGAAACATGATCCGAACACCATCATAAAATTTACGACATAGTGTAAAAAAGATATACCACTGGATCCGGAAGGTCATTGACATTCTCCACTATGCTGTCTAGTTCAACTTTGTCAAATCGAACTGTATAGCTGTTGCCCAGAAACCAAAAGAAAGAAAAAGATTTCAGTCGTCAATCGTCACAGGAGGGCTAAGAATCCCCAAAAGTACAAGAATGTATTATTTCCATGTAAAATTATATTCCATTGATCACACCACGATACCTTAGCTCATTTGGAACTTCAACTAAACCAAAGAATTTTTCTTTAAGGCCAAATTTGTTCCAAGTCCGTGTGAATTCAGGATTTAATATGGCTGTGTTGGGGTTAACCCTGAGATTGGCAGCCATGGTGGGCCTTAAGGGCCCTGCCATAGTGATCTTCTCGGTTATCAAAAAATACGGAGCCAATCAATGTTATGTATACACTCTTCTGGTTCGACAAATTTTGGAAATGAAAGATGTATACTCTTGCAGAAAACACCTAGACCTAGTCTTATTCATCTGTGTACTAAAATTATTCAGGCAGATTCAACAAACTCTTCATGTTTTTTAATTCAAAAATGTTAAGACCATATCAGAAATTCATCCTTTGAGCTTTCAGCTGATCAAAAAAGAAAAGCAATTGGGAGGAAACCCTTATTCAGTCATAATCCACTAGTCGCTTCTCAGCCTGATTAATTATTTTCCTATTATAACCAGTCTTTTAAATCATGAACAGTACTTAAGAATGTACTGTATAATATTTTCCCACCCATAACGAAGGCAGAAGATATTGCAGAAAATATTGCAGAAGACATTGCAGAAGACATTGCAGAAGATATTGCAAAAATATTACATTACAGTACTTAAATCCCAGTATTTGAACAGTATTTAAGGCAGAAGATATTGCAGAAAATTATAACTAGGGTATAGAAACACCTACTCTTTAACAGCTGCATCGCCTCTATTCCTGATATCATCAACAATGGGTTGAACCTAGATATCAAAGATAATAAAAATCAATTTTCAAAGATTTAAAGATAAGTAGATAAAACAGAATATATATTGCTAAGTCTTACCACATTGAAAATAGATGTAAAATCAATTCGAGGACGGCTCTTGAGGCTTTCAACCTCAGGTCTAGAGAGATCTGACAACTTATAGGACTTCATTGAACAATTTGTAAATGTCCCTATAATAAATAGAAAGAATAATATGAGAAGGAAAGAATAATATGAGAAGAGGTATAATAAATAGAAAGAATAATATGAGAAGAGGGAAGATGGCTCAAATGATTACACCATGGAAGGAGAAGAAAAATACACACAAAATGCACTCTTCTGTGCTTCTACTAAGAAATGATGAACACACAAAATGCACTCTTCTGTGCTTCTACTAAGAAATGATGAACAAATTAGACATCGCTTTCAATGGAAATTCTACTAAGAAATGATGAACAATTAGACATCGCTTTCAATGGAAAAACTTACTGAAATTACTTCTCTGAGAGAATGAGGGCAAGCGTTGGTGAGTAATTCTAGTGGCAGCAAACAAAGCACTGCTCCAATTGAAAGAAAGAATTCTACAGTCCATTAACACCAATCCTTCAATATAATTGATTGATCAAATGAATTTGCTTAATTTTCACAATTAATTTAGATAAATTTAAAGAAAATGAATGCTTCAATAATCAAACAAGAATTTGATGCGAGGGTTTTGAGGGTGAGAGATGGAGAAGAAGGGGAAGCGGCTAACCGTGAGTTTCAGACGAGTGAAGTGTGTCAATTATGAATTTGCCCTCGTCAAATCTCAATTTTACTAAGAGGGACTCGTGTTATATTGGACTTTTACTTTTCTTTTTTTTAAAATAAATTACATCTAGGCCCCTGAAATATTACATCAAGTAAAAATAAAAATATTTGTTGATGAAACGAAAAGATTTTCAATTAGCATAAACTTTGTTTTTTTTTTTCAATATGTATGTGATGAAAATTCATTCCACGTATGATACTGTGTCTCGTATAAATTTATCTTGAACTTCTATTCTTTAATTGAAATTTCTATTTATAAAGCTAAATACGAAAGTCGAATGCATACATATAACCTGTTCTTATTTAATAGGACAAATTTCTAAATGAATGAATGTTACTCATGAATTATGGTAAATAATGTATAATATTAATTTAAATAGAGTATATTATTAGTTTAAATATAGTATAGTATTAACTCATATATTGTATAGTATTAATTCAAATATTAAATAGAAACAAGTTACATGTATATAACTGGTACACAAGAGTACAACCCGAAGTCGATTTGAGAATAGGTCCGGTTTTGGTCTCATGATATTTAGATTTAGTCTTATATAAAATAAATCTTGCAAACTTGGTCTCATGCAAAATAAGTTTTACAAACATGGTCTCATACGAAATAAGTTTTGCAAACTTGGTCTCATGCGAAATAAGTTTTACAAACATGGTCTCATACGAAATAAGTTTTGCAAACTTGGTTTCATACTAAATACTGTAAATCTTGCAAATTTGGTCACAAACGTTACAAAAAATGTAAAATTGATCCCAAAAGTGAAAAAAAAAAACTCATTAATTAATTATTATTATTCAAATTGATATAATAATTAACTATTAATTAATATATAATACAGTTTATATAATAATTCATATTAATAAATATATAAACGACTTCAATCCAAAATTGATGGCGAGTTTTGTTAAAAGAAAACTCCTTTTTTTTTTCTTCTTCTTTTTTTTTTTTTAATATGTAATGAAATGACTCTGCTCAAGTAATGACTTTACCTTTTTATTGTAATTTCGTTTACACATGAAGGGTTGCAATCAACGACTTCAATCCTCTTAAAACCATACCTAAACTCAGTGACGGAGCCAGGAAATCTCGGTAGGGGGTCCGATTGACAGTACTTTAAAGATAAAATAATATATACTTATTATACTAATCGAAATTTTATATGATAAAATTATCAATATATTTCATTAAATTAAATTGAATTAACTTGCTTTCATTTTTTTCTTTTGAAGTTTTGCTAGTTCAATTCAAAATGAAGTAAAATAATTTAAAATTGTAAATGTCTTTTAATTAATACATTAATGTATTTTAATATTCTATAATTCATACAATAAAATACTTTTAAATATAAATGGACAAAAAATTTAAAACACTAAACTAAAAAAAATAAAAAATCAATAATATTGTTCAATTTTAAGGTCATTTTTACAATTCCAAAAAATTAGACAATAATCTCAAATGCACCATCAATCTATATTATTGACTCTATTGAAAATATAGTTTATTTTTTGAGTATTAAGAAATAAACTTAATTAAAAAACGTACACATGAAAAAAGAAAAAATATTTCTTCCTTCCAAACTTTGTATGCAAACATTTATTTTTTATTCGTTTATACTCTTTCTGTCCACCAAAAGTGTGCTCACTTTTTTTTATACATATTTTTTAAAAAATCATATTTTATTTGTAAAGAATATATTTGAAATAACGAGTAAATAATATATTTGGTTGATACCCAATCTTGTTATTAAAGTAAAAAAAATATTCAAAAGTGAACTATTTAAATAGAATAAACGTATTTTTGGTGGACCTAAAAAAACAAGTGAGCATACTTTTGGTGGACGGAGGGAGTACTTAATATGTATATCTCAAAATGAAAATAATACTTTTATTTTCATACGCACATATATATATAATGAGAATAACTATTACTATATAATATATATAATTATTATAAAATATTTATCATATATATATAAAAAAATAAAAAATTGGTGGTGTCCCAGTGGGCCCCTGACCCCATTGTGGCACCGTCCCTGCCTAAACTGGCCATTTTTTATTTTTTTTAATTTGTAACAATGTTTTATTTTTATGTGCTCAAGATCTAAGGCACCATCTCCAAATTTCCAATGCACCAAATCTGCGTCTTCAATTACAAGAGACTTAAGAAAATTTAAACCTTTTTCTCCTTGTTCCCACACGGGACCTGGAAAAGCATAGTTTTTCAATTTGAGCATCTTAAGGACCGGTAATGAAGAAATGGTCTTCATTTCTTTCCATGGATACCCCAACCCACTCAAATTTAAATGTGTTAAAAAACTTAAGTTTTGGGGAATTTTGAAAATGGAGCAATCGGAGGAACAACCTTAAGATTAACAATAACACATTTGAATGAACGTAGTTTGCGAAGATAAGAGATATAATGAGTATCGAAGCAAATACAATCATTAGGTGCCAATTCAATTCGAATTTTTATATTCTCCAAATTATAAATTCCTTGAAGAATGGCTTTAGTGCAACTACGTGCACTTACATCTGAAAGCGTCAACAAACTACTCAAGGGAGCATCAGGAGGAGGATCGGGTAAGTCGCTTCCCATGATCTGAAGATGTTTTAGTTTTTGCAAACTCCATATTCCGTAGGTAGATACGATGTATCCTTACAAGACTTGATGTTTTGATAGATCCACAATAAGGTACTCAAGGGATTGGAGTTGGGAAATAGAAGATGGGATGATTCCATTCGTAGTAAGAGAACAAGTTGTAGTACCTCCACACGGAACTCGTAGAAACGGATTGAAAGAGCATCCAATTCTTTCAACAATTTCAAGCGAAAACATAGTGGTACTTCATACTGAAGATATGGAGCAAAACAGAAAAGAGAACGTGCAGATGATGCACAACTATCCTCCACTGATTTATGCACATCTTTGATGGCAAATAAAACTTTGGTGTTGAAGGACAATCGGTGTTGACCAATGTTGGTCCCAAAGTTGAGTTAAGATTGAGTAAGCTAAGAAAGTCTAGAGGGGAGGGGTGAATAGACTTTCAAAAATCTTTCAAAATATCAGAATATGCAATGCGGAATTTAGTTTTCTTATGTACTGTACTGTGCTTACTCAGCTCAGATCAGTACTTTCAGAATAATATGGGCCTTACTAGTTTATACTCAACTTTTATCTAGATCTTTATCTTTGTTAATTCCTAATGTTCTTGATTAAACAATTCAAACAAATATCAAACAGTAAAGTAAAGAACACAGAATTTTATAGTGGTTCGACAAATGTCTACATCCACTCTCACAACTCCAGTTGTGAAGTTTTATTACTCTTCTTGAGCTTCTTGTGGCTTAAAGTCCCAAGATTAAGACTTTGATCTTTTCGATTATACCTCCAGGTATATCTTCGATCTACTAGTAATTCTACAAGTAACTAGCACACTTGTTTTACATTATACAAACTTAAACTTGAAAAGTAAAACTTCTCTTTGAATAGCCTTTGATTCTTCTCTTCAATTCAGTGGCTTCTTCTTTTCTTCAATCTCCTTCAACTCTGTGAATTCTTGCTTGTAGACTTGCTCTTGAATTCTCTAAGATCAGTAATTGCTTTTGTAGTCTTCAGCAGTAGGAGATCATACAGTATTTATAGAACTTAGTATGACAGTTAGCAGTTTGTGAACTAACTTTCAACTAACTCTAAAACTGTTTTTGTAACTTCTTCTTGTAACCGACTTTGTAACTTCCTTCAACTTCCAAGTCAGCATATCTTCAATAAATCTCCAGTTACACCTTAAATAAGCTTTCCAAACTTATTCTTCAATTTCACTAAATCAGCATAGTAACTTACTGTTCTGATTTTTACTCTTCGGATTTTACTCTGCTGATTTTTACTCTTCTGATTCAATCAGCACAGTAACTTAAAACTGTTTAAAACTTCTTCAGATTGCTTCTAAGCTCTTCTTCAACTCTTCTTGAAGTCTTCTTATTCTAAAGTAGTCCTCTGAGTCTTCACTAGTCTTCTGATCTTCATCTAATCTATTCCTAATCTAGTGTTCTGATTTTACTGTTCTGAACTTTACAATGCTGAATACAACAAAATACAACTTTACAAATATAAAACCTATCTATACATCAACTGAACTATATACAGATGAGTATTTCTAAGTCCTACACTATAAGCTGTCTATACAATACAAAACATCAGCTTAGTTCCTAACAGTTCATATATCAGATCAGTAAATAATAAGATCAATAACTCATAAGATCAGTAAACATTAAGATCAGTAAACATCTAAGATCAGTAAACAACCAAAATCAGTAACTTACATATAAGATCAGTAAGCATATCAGATCAGTAAGTACATCAGATCAGTAACTCAGATTAGTAACTCAGATCAGTAACTCAGTTTCAAATATTTCATATAAGATCACTAAAAATATTCTCAGTTTCCACACTAAGATCAGTAATCTTATTTCACATAACTCAGTTAAGATCAGTAATTTTAACTTTGATATTACTCAATAAGATCAGTAAACTTACTTCAGTTAACATTAAGATCAGTAAACTCAATTTAAGTTTCTCATCAGATTAGTAAGCTTATATTCAGATGACTTAGTTAAGATGACTTAGAACCACATATATTACTAACTTTAAGTTGCTTTTGGCCATCAAAACATACTTTCATCAATTAGAACATTGTTTATAGGATTCATATCCCAACAACCAACTATACCATCTCCTAAGACATCATTACGATTGCTTAAGACAAGTGCAAACTTGGTCTCCCTGGCCTTTTTTGCCTACTCGAACCCACACACAATGGTCGAAGATTTCGACTACAGATGAATCATGGAAAATTTTGTTAGTAAGAGTAGTTTTACCAATGTCTAGCGTACTTCTACAATAACTTTCATAATTTTTAAATGAAAAATCATTTACAATTTTACATAAAATATTATTACTTTTAAGTTCACACACCTCATTTCTCTATTTTACCTATAAATTAATCTTTAAAGTCCTACTTATTATTATATATTTTTAATATGTCTACAAAAAAAATTATTATAAGAGGGTTGAATGATTAAAATTAATATTAATATCAACAACAGGGTCGGCCATTATCAAATAAAGTTGTCGTCACTACAAAGAAAAATAGATTATATATGTAGACATTTAGAAATATAATTATAGTTACCTATCAAGGCAATTAATAAAAATGTCATCAAATGAATGTAAGTATAGACATTCACCTATTTTAATATCCTTAAATGTATTGATAAAATTGTTTAACCTACACTTAATTATTATATTAAGGGTAGGGCTCTTGTCCAGAAAATGGGATATATATTATACTTCCTCCGTCCAATTTTATTATGCCCATTTTTCCGGATACGGATTTTAATAAATAATGATTAGTTTATTCATAAAGTAGATAAGTTGAGGGTATGATAGGGTATTGTGGAGTCCATTTTTAAATAAATGATTGTTTATGAATAAAGTGAAATGAATGACAAAGTGGGTAAATGAGTGATAGTAGGAGGGTGGAGATAAAGTAGTATGAATAGTATTGTTTTCAAAAGGGGTATGAGCATAATAAAATTGGACAACCAAAAAAGGAAAGCGAGAATAATGAAATTGGACGGAGGGAGTATTCCATATGTTCTGTCAACACTATGAAATCCACAAAGTTTTCATCTTGAAAATCTTTGTCAAACAGTCCTTCAGCTTTCTTTTTAGCATTCATCTTTTTCTTCAAAGCTGTGACTCGATTATCAAATCTTGTCTTCAAGAACTTGACATCCTTTTCTTTCTTCTTTTTCAAGTTTTCTTCTTCACTTGTCAAAACAGCTTTCATTTTGCTCTTTGATCTAGTCATTCTTTCAGCTTCTTCCTCTTGTTGTTCTTCATCAGATAGAACTAGCTTCCTTTTCCTCTGACTTGAACTTCCAGGAATTTCAGGTCTTTTCTCAACAATCTCTTGACCTAGCTGTTTTTGTTGCTTTCTTTGCTTCAGCTTTTCATTTAACATGTGAATTTCAGCTTTTAATTCATCTTGACTTACAACCAGCTGAGCTTGTTGTAACTGTGTTTGTTCCATCACTTGTCTTGTCCTGTCTTCCCCCTTTTTGGCTTCATCATGCCACTCCTTCAGGGAAGATATGTGTTGCTCCAGCTTCTTATGCAACACCTGAGACAAATTCTTCTCTTGTACTCTATGAAGGTCAAATATTTTGGACATTGTATACTCCATTACCTTCTCATAAGAGTGTTCAGAATGCATCTTGTTCATCCTTTCAGTAGCTTCCTGAAACATTTGAACAGCAACTTCCATCTTTGCTTGAAGTTCAGCATTCTGCTTTTTCAATTGCTCAAATTCAGAAAGAACAGATTCCTTTTCAACAGTTTCTGTTCTGATCTCTTCTTGCACATCCTCAATAGGATCAGTAGATTGAATAGGAATGCTTTCCAATTCTTCAGCATTTACATCCTGAGTGTCAACAGCATCAGTTTCCTCAATCACAACAGTTTCCTCAAGTTCAACAGTGTTCTCAAACACCTCTGTTGCATTGATAATGTCTTCATCAATATCCATAAAATCTTCTTCAGCAGCAGTTTCTTCAACATCCTTCTCTTCACTAAATAAATCTTCATCAGAGACAGGAGTTGCAATCTTTTCAACAGTGTACTTGATCCCTGTTAATCTCTCAACAAGAAGTACAACAGATTCTGGAGTGACTAACTCAAGAAAAGAGTTAACACCAGCTGCTTGCATTTGTTCTGCTTCCCAATCATCAAAGATTGAAGCACCTCCCATTCCTTCCATGATAGCTAAACATTCCTTCAAAGTACTCCTCTTAAGATACACCCAAGTGCCTATCCTAAGGAGTTTCTCAAACTCAACAGAGCTTTCATCCAATCCAGGAAATTGTTTCAACAGTGCTATCCTTAAATCAATTCTGATTCTATCTTCCTTGTCACAAATAGTGTACTCCATCAAATCAGCAGGTTTGGGAGTAATAAATTCAGGTTCAGGAGAAGATGAAATATCAATAGGTTCAGAAGAAGGTTCAAATTCATGTTCAGTAGAGTGAGCATGAACCTGTAATGGGGATTGATGTGGTGAAGATTGATGTGAAGTTTGTTGTTGAGGGGTAGGAATAGAAATAGGCTCAAAGTTAGTGAGCTGAGGTGATGAATGGGGAGTGTTCTGAGTCTCAGAAAAGTAGTGATCTGATCCTCCAGAACATGAAGGTTGAGGATTTTGGGGTTCAGGTTGGCTTGGTTCAGAATCAGAAGGGGTAGGGGAGATAACAACCAACTTCCTCCTAACACTCCTTGACTTAGTCCTCTTATGAACATCAATTGGACTAGGAACACTAACCTCTGGCTCATCTGAGCTTGATTGCACCACAGTTTCCACAAAACGAACTGTTGGTTCCGAGGCAGCAGTTGCAGACCTTCCTCTCCGTAGAGTAGTACTGCTCGGATCATGCCTAGATTTTGATCTAACCTCAGTTTGATCTTCCTCCGATTGGTACATTGAAGCTCCAGACTCCTCTGCTTCAATTTCTTGAGAGTGTTCCAAGGGGTTTTCTTGTTCAAACTGAACAGACTCCTTCTTCATCAAGAATTTCCCATGATGGAATTTCTTGGGATTACTCCAATAAGGTTTCTTCACCAGCTGAGGCAGCAAGAAACTCAGCTTGTTTCCAAACCCTAACTTTGATTTCAGTGAGAATTCCAAAGTGTCCTCATCAAATATAACCTTTTCCTTTTCAGTCAATAACCTCTCCAGAAAGAATCCTTGCCAATCACCTTCCACTCTGTCGATGATCGCAGCCATAATTCTAATTTTAAAACTCGATAAGGCATCCTGGCTATGATGTTGCCCTAACAAGCATTTTCCTGCAATATCCATCAAAAACTGCAACCCAGTAGGAAGTGCATCCTTCTTCAAATTCGTCAAGGTCTCTGTCTCAACACCTGTCCATTTTCCTACGCACTCCTTTTCTTCTCCAGCTTTGTAGGTCATGATATCTACTGGACCTTGTGGTAAGTCCAACATTACTTCGAGAATGTCTCTCGTAATGGTGACTTTGTGTCCAGCAAGCATGGAGTGAACACCATTTTTGTCTCCTTGGAGTTGTAGATAGAATTCCACCGCTTCCGGTTCGTAGACATTCGCGGGAAATGACTCCAGAAACTTCCGTAGGCCGCATTCTTCACACATGTTTAAGATAGCTTGATTTTCTGCACTGTGTCTGCCATTGAAGTAGACAGCGTTCTCCACGAAAATTCCCTTCTTTCGCATCCATAAATTCGAATCAAAAGTTCCTGCTACTTGATTAGCTTCATTAATAATATTGATAGTTGCCATTTGAGAATTTTGTAGGAATCAAATTTTGCAGAAGTTATGAATTTAAGATATTTCCAGAAATGAACTCGTAAGAACGAAGACAATCTAGGGCTAGGATTGAATTAGATTATTACAAAGAATGGTTGGGATTAAATCTCGAAATTCGAGTTAAACAATAACTGTTCACATTCTAGTAACATTCTCAATTTTTGGAGCCAACTAGTGTTTGATAAATACACCACAATTTTTTAGGTTTAGAAATAGAGGAGTGTATTAATCTTCTCTATCAATAATCTAAAAATATGAACAATTTTTGACTTAGAGTAATCTAAACCAAAAGACTGTTCTGATGCAAATCAGCACAGTAGTTTCCAAAACAATTTCACTTCATTTTCTTACAAGTATATAAAGAAAATTTCACTTATCTGGATCAGCTGAGTACTGTGATCAGCTGAGTAACCTTTTTAGAAATCAGATCAGTAGATGAATCAGCACAGTAGATTTCAGATCAGTAGATGGGTCAGCACAGTAATCCTCAGATCAGTACCCAAATTCCCTGATTTCATCTTTTTGATATCAGCACAGTAATCCTCAGATCAGTACTGTGTCAGATTAGTAGATTTCTTGTAGACAGATTAGTAGTAAACAAGTCTTTCTGTAGACAGATTAGTCAGTAATCAGATTAGTTCTGTAGAATAACTGAATTGTAATCAGATCAGTACTGTAGACAAAGAAACTTTGTAATCAGCACAGTTCTGTAGACAAGTCAATTTATTAATCAGAATATATCTGTAGACTGTTATAGTCTGTAATCAGATCAGATTAGTAGACTTCTTCAATTTTGTAATCAGATCAGTTCCCCCTTCAATGGAGAATTCCTCTTCTGTACCTGTTTCACCTTGGTAGAAGTGTTAGTTCATGAAATATAAGTGAAAAACAGTACAGATTAGTAACAATATGTTCAATTTAATGATCACATCAAGGTTTATGCTAAAGTGACTTAGTGATCTGAGTCAACAAAAGGATCTTTAAGAAATCACAGATTCCCCCTTAATGTGTATTCTCAGTGTCCCTCAGCTTTACCAGCTTCCTCATTGGGATTAAGGTCACTTTAGTAACCTTGTTACCTGTTTTAGTGATCTGACATAGGATTGTCTAGATACCACTTGAGTTTTGATGTACTGCTCTTACTTTCTGCTTTATCTTTCTCTTGGTATAAGATCAGTACCTGAAATGTTAGCACAGTTCTATATACAAACAGAATCCATATCTATCAATCCTAAACTAATGCACAATTCTCTGAATCTCACTTCAGCCAATGGTTTTGTAAAAATGTCAGCTCTTTGAATATCAGTATGAATCTTTTCCATTCTAATATTCTTCTTTTCAACATGATCCCTAATAAAATGATGCCTAATATCAACATGTTTGCATCTAGTATGAAGAACAGTATTTTGAGTGATGGCAATGGCACTATTACTGTCACAATATATAGGTACATTAGATTCTACAACATTGTAGTCTCTGAGTTGTTGTATTAGCCAAAGAAGCTGACTACAACAACTACCTGCAGCCATATATTCTGCTTCAGTAGTAGAAGTTGCCACACTTGTTTGTTTCTTTGAAAACCATGAAATGAGCTTAGTTCCTAAGAATTGACATGAACCTGAAGTAGATTTTCTATCTATTTTGCAACCTCCAAAGTCCGAGTCTGAAAAACCACTTAAAGATATATCATCATCTGCAGGATACCATAACCCTCGATTAATGGTCCCCTTTAGATATTTCAATATCCTTTTAGCAGCTTCCAGATGACTTTCCTTGGGGTTTGCTTGAAATCTTGCACATACTCCAACAGAAAAAGCAATATCAGGTCTGCTGGCAGTTAGATAGAGTAGAGAGCCAATTAAAGCACGATAGTGAGGTTGGTCAGAAGACTTACCTCCTTCATCAGGATCCATTCTGTATGTAGGTTGCATGGGCACACCAACTGTTTTACAGGTTTTAATACCAAATTTATCTAGCAAATTCTTAGTGTACTTTGCTTGATTTATAAAGATACCTTCTGAGGTTTGTTTTACTTGAAGACCAAGAAAATATGTCATTTCTCCCATCATAGACATTTCAAATTTACTTTGCATGAGTGTAGAAAAGCTTTCACTCAGGTTTTTGTTGGGTGATCCAAAGATAATATCATCCACATAAATTTGAACAAGTAATATATCATTACCTTCTTGTCTTCTAAACAAAGTTCTATCAACCTTGCCTTTTGTAAAACCATTTTCAAGTAAGAATAGAGAAAGAGTATCATACCATGCTCTTGGAGCTTGTTTCAATCCATAGAGTGCTTTCTTTAACCTGTATACTTGGTGACTATTCACTTCAAAACCAGGTGGTTGTTCTACATAAACTTCTTCAGCAAGTATACCATTCAAAAATGCACTTTTCACATCCATTTGATATACAGTAAATTTCATATGTGCAGCATAAGCAAGGAACAATCTTATAGCTTCTAGTCTAGCTACAGGAGCAAAAGTTTCATCATAGTCAATACCCTCAGCTTGAGAGTAGCCCTGAGCAACTAATCTAGCTTTGTTTCTAACTACAAGATCATTTTCATCCCTTTTGTTCTTGAAAATCCACTTAGTACCTACAACATTATGATTACTAGGTCTATCAACAAGTTCCCAGACTTCATTTCTAGTGAACTGATTGAGTTCTTCCTGCATGGCTATAATCCAGTTACTATCACTTAAAGCTTCAATCACAGTTTTAGGCTCAATAGATGATAGAAAACAACACCAGCAAAATAAAGACTTACTAGGTTCTTCCTTTGAATCAAACAATTGTTTTCTAGTTTTAACACCTATACTAGAATCACCTAGAATCAGATCAGTAGAATGTGCAGACTTCCATGTCCTTCTATTCTTAACAGTATCATCATTTACATCATGCAAATTATCATGCAGATCAGTATCATTTATATCAGCAGTTTTGTTCATAGGGGAGCAGTCATTCAATTCTTTTATTTCAGAAGTTTTGGATGACTCACCTTTGTCTTTTACCTTTTCTTTATCAGAATCTTGATCTAGAACATTCAGGAAAGGATTATAAGCTTGTACAGATTCATATATTCCTGCATCATCATCTTCATTGTTGATCTGAAGCTGTAGTTTGTCAACTTTCTTACTGAGCTGATGATCAGCAGAGTCCTGTACATTCTCATCAAAGACAACATGGGGTGTTTCTTCCACACATAGGGTAGAGTAATTAAACACTCTAAATGCTTTGCTTACAGAAGAGTATCCTAAGAATATCCCTTCATCAGCTTTTGCATCAAAAGTATTTAATTTACTTTTGCCATTGTTATGTATGAAACACTTACAACCAAAAATATGAAAATAAGAAACTCTTGGTTTTCTACCTTTCCATACCTCATAAGGTGTTTTACCATGCACCTTATTAAGAGCACTTCGATTTTGAGAGTGGCAAGCTGTGTTAATAGCTTCTGCCCAAAATTTCTGAGGTGTGTTGAATTCTGCAATCATGGCTCTGCAAGCTTCTTTTAGTGTTCTGTTTCTCCTTTCTGCAACACCATTTTGTTGAGGGGTTCTGGCTGCACTTGTCAGATGCTGTATGCCAGACTTAGAACAATAGTCAGAAATGTAACAATTAATAAATTCAGTCCCCTTGTCACTCCTAATCTTGACAATGGGATGACCTTTTTCAACCTGCAATTTCTTCAATAGATCTGGAAGTAGTGTTTGTGTATCACTCTTTTTGTGTAGAAAGACTACCCAAGTGAACTTAGAATAATCATCTACAACAACTAGAGTATACCTTCTTCCATTTAATGTAGGAGGTGTGATAGGACCATGAAGATCCATATGCAAGAGTTCTAAAACTCTGCTTGTTGAAAGAGTAGGAATGGACTTAAATGAAACCTTTACCTGTTTACCTTTTTGACAGGAATCACATACTTGTGACTTGGAATAGATTTCATTAGGAATGCCCTCAACAAGATGTTCTCTAGCAATCTTGTTAATTATCTTAAAGTTTAGATGGCAGAGGCGTTTATGCCAGAGCCAACTATTTTCTTTAGGACTCTTAGTAATAAGACAGGCATTCTTAGGACAACTATTCCAGTTCACAATGTATATACTTCCTTGTCTTGTGCCAACAAGTAGAACATTGTGAGTCCTTTTATCAATTATTTCACATTTTCTGGTCTTGAACTGAACCTTGTATCCCCTGTCACAAAATTGAGATACAGATAACAAATTATACTTCAAACCTTCAACATAGGATACATCTTGGATTTCAACATCTCCATTCTTGATGAATCCAAATCCTTTTGTGATTGCCACTGAGCTATCACCAAAGATGACTTTTGGTCCTTCCTTCTCATGATAGTCAGTAAGTAAGGCCTTGGTACCAGTCATGTGGTGTGAGCACCCACTGTCTATGTACCAGGTCTCACCAACTGAACCACCTTTCTTGTATAAGTCCAGTCGATCCTGCAAAGTAGTGATCTTAATAATTTAGGTACCCTAGTTTATTGGGGTCCTTGGGGGTTAGTAGCAAGAGGTACCCAAATGAACATTGAGGATTTGAATAAGTGGGACCTCTTCAGTTTCCTTCCAAATTTATCACAGAACAATACTTTATTAACCAGTTCAGAATTATCAGCAGACTTAGGATCTATTTTTCTGAGATATCCTTTCCTTGGTTCTATCCCTTTTTCAGTAAGATCAGTATGTCTGTAATAGTTTGAATAAGGTCTAAAAGCATGTGGACCATAAGGCTTATAAATTTGCTTTGGTCTTTTCTCTCCATAGAAATCATAAGATAAAGGAGGAGGATAAAGAACAGGTTTGTTATGATAATGAGGCACAAATCTCCTAGGTTTAGTTGAATACAACTGAGACTGCCTTATAAAAGGAGGTCTAGGCTGTTCCCAACTAGCCTGTGCTTGTCTTGACCTACTGTTCTGAGTTTGTCTCTTCTGATTCCAGGACTGATCTGATCTGGTCAGTGGAGTATAGCTCTTCTGGTATGGTCTTGACTGTACTGGTCTTAATACATTCTTCATTTTACCATTCTTGGTAGTAGGAGGGATGTATTTAGACTGTACTTTGAGTTTTGGATCATCATCATAAGTCATAGGTTCTTTTCCTTTATCTAGTTGCAAAGAACTTGTACTAGCTCCATTAGTGTTCTTAAATTCTGAAGTGGATGGACTAGGCAGATCAGTACCTATTCCTCTTTTATCATTTGGAGCTCTATATCTGTCTGAGATTGTTTGATTAATCTTAGTAGAGTTAATCATCCCAGATAGCTTTCGATCTAGGCTCACTACTTCAGATTCTAAGAATCTATTGCGCTCTTCAAGTTTTTCACATTTGATCTTTAAATCATTGAATTCATTAGTCTCTTTGGCTTGAGTTTTAAGCATACCCTGATATAGTTTGTCAATGGATGCATACTTTTCTTGGAGTTGGGATAACTCTTCTGATAGCCTTGCATTTATGACAACTATATTAGGATCCACTTGTAACTGAGCTTCTTTCAGCTTAATGATTTCTTGCTTTAAAGATATATTCTCATCACTAATTTCCATGAATGCTTTGTTAGCTTGTAGAAGGTCCTCTTCAGTCACTCCTTGAGAATGATGAAGACTACTTCCTACACTGCTAACAGCAGCATCACTTTCATCAGTGTCAGAATTGTCACATGATTGAAATGAGTTAACAGATGATACCTCATCATTTATTTTGGCCATCATTGCCAGTCCATCATCTGCTATGAAAGCTTCATCTTCATTGCTAGAGGGGTAGTCAGATGAAGTCGATGGTAACTCTTCTGATTCCGAATCAGAGTCATTGTAAGCCACCATTGCCTTCTTACCCTTTGCATATTTTCGATCTCTTCTGGCTTTCCTTTCTTCTCGATCTTCAGAACTTAGATCAGGACATTCATATATATAATGACCTGGCTTATCACAATTATAGCAAACAGGATTGTTAGAAGTTCTTTTAGGAGGAGAATGCTTTCTGTTCCTGTCATGCTTGTCAATTGAGTTCCTGTCTTTCTTATCAGAATACTTTCTGTCTCTCTTTTCAGATGAGTTCCTGTCTCTCCTGTTTTCATTAGAGATCTCATCCCTTCTTTCAGAAGAGTTTTGATCCCTTCTGTTCACAGAAGAATCCCTGTTATTAGAACCCTTAGATTCCTTATAGAATCTTTTGTACCTGCCATACCTCTTGTTTAGTTTATCAAATCTTTTGATCATAAGGCTCATCTGATCTTTCAGACTTAGATCAGAACCATCTAGTTCATCTTTTATGCTTGAAGCCTTTGTTTTAGATGATCTAGACCCCTTTGAAGTAGAGGCTTTGAAAGCTATGTCCTTAGAGACATCCTTATCCTTATGGATCACAGAAATGGGATCTTCTTCATCTAACTCAAACTCATGTGCCTTAAGTGTTTGGAACATAGTTTCTGCTGGCCAAGAATCAATGTCTTGTGTGGTTTTAATGATCATCTTGACCATTTTCCACCTTTCATCCAAGGCTTTCAAGATTCTCAAGTTAACTTCTCTGTCAGTATAAGTCTTTCCTAATACATCAAGATCATTCATAATTTTGGTAAATCGAGTATCTAGCTCATCAATTGATTCTCCTGGCTTCATTTTAAATGATTCAAACTTTTGGACAGCAGTGGATAACTTGCTTTCTTTGATCAGAGTAGTACCTTCACAAAGAATAGCCAGTTTGTCCCACATCTGTTTTGCAGTCTTACATTTTAATACTTTACCAAGATACTCATTTGGTAAGGTATGTAAAATATAGTTCTTGGCAAGAATATCCAAATTGTTTTGTTTCATTTCTTCTGAAGTCAGTTCTGACCTGGGTTTGGGGACCAGTGCACCAACTGGTTTAGATGGATCCAGAACAGCAGTGTTTTCCACCATGATGACAATTGGTCCTTCAGTCACCACAGACACCATCAGATCATGGGTTGAGCTAAAGATGGCCTCCATTCTAAGCTTCCAGTAGTCATAATCTGCAATCTTGAACTTAGGCAGCTTGTTCACATTAGTGTCATCCATGTTTGATTAGACAAATAGGATCAGTAGTATAGCAGATAGATTTCAAGTATTCAGATAGTAACAAGTATCAAGAAATAACAGTAAGATTAGTAAAGAATCCCTCAAGATCTGTAAGGTTATCAAGAAACAGCAGTCCAATGAACTACTGCTCTGATACCACTTGTTGGTCCCAAAGTTGAGTTAAGATTGAGTAAGCTAAGAAAGTCTAGAGGGGAGGGGTGAATAGACTTTCAAAAATCTTTCAAAATATCAGAATATGCAATGCGGAATTTAGTTTTCTTATGTACTGTACTGTGCTTACTCAGCTCAGATCAGTACTTTCAGAATAATATGGGCCTTACTAGTTTATACTCAACTTTTATCTAGATCTTTATCTTTGTTAATTCCTAATGTTCTTGATTAAACAATTCAAACAAATATCAAACAGTAAAGTAAAGAACACAGAATTTTATAGTGGTTCGACAAATGTCTACATCCACTCTCACAACTCCAGTTGTGAAGTTTTATTACTCTTCTTGAGCTTCTTGTGGCTTAAAGTCCCAAGATTAAGACTTTGATCTTTTCGATTATACCTCCAGGTATATCTTCGATCTACTAGTAATTCTACAAGTAACTAGCACACTTGTTTTACAATATACAAACTTAAACTTGAAAAGTAAAACTTCTCTTTGAATAGCCTTTGATTCTTCTCTTCAATTCAGTGGCTTCTTCTTTTCTTCAATCTCCTTCAACTCTGTGAATTCTTGCTTGTAGACTTGCTCTTGAATTCTCTAAGATCAGTAATTGCTTTTGTAGTCTTCAGCAGTAGGAGATCATACAGTATTTATAGAACTTAGTATGACAGTTAGCAGTTTGTGAACTAACTTTCAACTAACTCTAAAACTGTTTTTGTAACTTCTTCTTGTAACCGACTTTGTAACTTCCTTCAACTTCCAAGTCAGCATATCTTCAATAAATCTCCAGTTACACCTTAAATAAGCTTTCCAAACTTATTCTTCAATTTCACTAAATCAGCATAGTAACTTACTGTTCTGATTTTTACTCTTCGGATTTTACTCTGCTGATTTTTACTCTTCTGATTCAATCAGCACAGTAACTTAAAACTGTTTAAAACTTCTTCAGATTGCTTCTAAGCTCTTCTTCAACTCTTCTTGAAGTCTTCTTATTCTGAAGTAGTCCTCTGAGTCTTCACTAGTCTTCTGATCTTCATCTAATCTATTCCTAATCTAGTGTTCTGATTTTACTGTTCTGAACTTTACAATGCTGAATACAACAAAATACAACTTTACAAATATAAAACCTATCTATACATCAACTGAACTATATACAGATGAGTATTTCTAAGTCCTACACTATAAGCTGTCTATACAATACAAAACATCAGCTTAGTTCCTAACAGTTCATATATCAGATCAGTAAATAATAAGATCAGTAACTCATAAGATCAGTAAACATTAAGATCAGTAAACATCTAAGATCAGTAAACAACCAAAATCAGTAACTTACATATAAGATCAGTAAGCATATCAGATCAGTAAGTACATCAGATCAGTAACTCAGATTAGTAACTCAGATCAGTAACTCAGTTTCAAATATTTCATATAAGATCACTAAAAATATTCTCAGTTTCCACACTAAGATCAGTAATCTTATTTCACATAACTCAGTTAAGATCAGTAATTTTAACTTTGATATTACTCAATAAGATCAGTAAACTTACTTCAGTTAACATTAAGATCAGTAAACTCAATTTAAGTTTCTCATCAGATTAGTAAGCTTATATTCAGATGACTTAGTTAAGATGACTTAGAACCACATATATTACTAACTTTAAGTTGCTTTTGGCCATCAAAACATACTTTCATCAATTAGAACATTGTTTATAGGATTCATATCCCAACAACCAACTATACCATCTCCTAAGACATCATTACGATTGCTTAAGACAAGTGCAAACTTGGTCTCCCTGGCCTTTTTTGCCTACTCGAACCCACACACAATGGTCGAAGATTTCGACTACAGATGAATCATGGAAAATTTTGTTAGTAAGAGTAGTTTTACCAATGTCTAGCGTACTTCTACAATAACTTTCATAATTTTTAAATGAAAAATCATTTACAATTTTACATAAAATATTATTACTTTTAAGTTCACACACCTCATTTCTCTATTTTACCTATAAATTAATCTTTAAAGTCCTACTTATTATTATATATTTTTAATATGTCTACAAAAAAAATTATTATAAGAGGGTTGAATGATTAAAATTAATATTAATATCAACAACAGGGTCGGCCATTATCAAATAAAGTTGTCGTCACTACAAAGAAAAATAGATTATATATGTAGACATTTAGAAATATAATTATAGTTACCTATCAAGGCAATTAATAAAAATGTCATCAAATGAATGTAAGTATAGACATTCACCTATTTTAATATCCTTAAATGTATTGATAAAATTGTTTAACCTACACTTAATTATTATATTAAGGGTAGGGCTCTTGTCCAGAAAATGGGATATATATTATACTTCCTCCGTCCAATTTTATTATGCCCATTTTTCCGGATACGGATTTTAATAAATAATGATTAGTTTATTCATAAAGTAGATAAGTTGAGGGTATGATAGGGTATTGTGGAGTCCATTTTTAAATAAATGATTGTTTATGAATAAAGTGAAATGAATGACAAAGTGGGTAAATGAGTGATAGTAGGAGGGTGGAGATAAAGTAGTATGAATAGTATTGTTTTCAAAAGGGGTATGAGCATAATAAAATTGGACAACCAAAAAAGGAAAGCGAGAATAATGAAATTGGACGGAGGGAGTAATTACTCATTTATAGTCTAGTGGTACTATCTAACTTTTTTTACGATGTTGCATTTTTCTATTGTAGTGTGACTTACATTTTTGGTAAATGGTGCTGCACCTTTCTATTATAGTGTCCTACACTATTGGTCCTTGGTGGAGTATAACACAAGTGTATGGGTGGGGGGGGGGGGGAAATGCACTTGTGTATGCAAATTTTTCTTTTTGAAAACAGTTTGGTCTTATCAAGGAAGTTGGCTGACAACTAGCCTGAGTGTGAGCTTCAATAGATACTTGTCCTACTGAAAACTATGAAGTGATCAGTTGGATAAATATCTAAGAGGGTTGCTAAGTGCGGAATGTGGTTGGCCTTTTTCTTTGAAAGAATACTCCAAGTAAATTTCTGAAAACAAGCAGTTGATCAGGGACTTTGTCCAAAACAATTTTTTCTTAACTTTGCTAAACTTATTTCTTTAAGAGTAGTTTTAGCAAGTAATGTAAATAAAATGAGTGCAGTAAGTAAATGACACAGCAATTTATAGTGGTTCAAAGTCTCAAGCTCCTACATCCACTTTCCCTGATTGAACAGGATAATTCCTTAACACCTGGAATTAGCTTGTTTTATAGTGCCAAGGTGCACTGATCAACAACACTATCTTAGTGCTTTGATCCATAGGATAATCTGAGTCCTAGTGCTCAATCTCTCTGAGTTAAGACTGTGTTTGCACTTAACAGTCCTTAACTCCACACTTTTATAACAAACTCTACTTCACTCAATGAGGTAAGGGTTTGAGGTTTTGGTTCCAACTAATATAGATATCCTTTACAAGAAGAACAGTGTAAAGACTTAGGATATCTCAATGCTAAGCTTGGGATATTACAAGGAATGACTTAGCTTTTTAAGTGATCAGAAAACTTGGGATTATGAAGACCAGCTTTGGTTTCCTTTGATTGCTTGTTGATAGTTTGATAGCAGATAGTTGGATACTTGAATCCTTGGATCACTTCTAAATTTATAGAGCAATTTGATCAACTATCCGTTGGAGAGATATCATTTCAAATTGTCTATTTGCAGCTCCATTGAAACGGCTATGGAAGCCAACCTTCTATTATCCACTGTGTAAAAGGCTCTTCAATGGTTGCTTGAATGAATGTGTTGACTTCTGAAAAATGCGGCTGATATGACTTGTGTCAGTTTCCAAATTTGCACATTTCCCAAGGTTGATTGTGGCAGACTTTACACTCTACCAACGGTCAGATGGGACAAGTGTCCTGAACATTCCTGCTGCAAGTGGAATGTTCCATCATTCATTCAATTCTTCAGTCTTTAATGCTTATAAGTCTTCAATGCTTTGTTCAGGCTTGATTGCATTAAATGCTTCATTTAGTTTGTCTTCTGTGTGCATCATTCAATGCTCTTGATCTTCAAGCCTTGAAACTGATCTGATATAGCTCTTATCAGTACTTGCAGTTTCTCTTGCATTTTCTCTTGCCAGCTAAGTTGTCTTCTTCAGCATGTTTGTCTCTGTGGCATCAGCAGCTTTGTCCTAATACACTAAACCTAAACAAGCTGCCTAACATTTCAGCTTTGGACAACTACCCTGATCTATAAATCTCACAACATTTCTGAGATTTAGACTTAGGCAATTTTTACTGTCTCAACTATCCTGAGACAACTAGACTGATGCATACTTAGATGTATCTCAACTAATCTGATCATCATCAATCAGGGGTTTTGGTATCTTAATCAAAATCAATCTATTTCCCAACATACACTTTACAATAATATTTTTATTTATAGTGACTTACACTCTTTGATAAATATTGTGTTGCACTTTTCAGTTATATGGACTTACATTTTTTTGTAATATTGTGTTGCACTTTTTAGTTATACTGACTTGCAGTTTTTTTATAATATTGTGTTGCACTTTTCACTAATATTGACTTACACTTTTTAGTAATATTGTGTTACACTTTTCAGTTATACTGACTTGGATTTTTTTATAATATTGTGTTGCACTTTTCAGTTGACTTATAATTTTTATTAATATGGTATAAAAAAGGCAAAAAAAAAAAAAAAAAAGTAAAAAAAAGCAAAAAAAAAAAAAAAAGAAGCAAATCAGTCAAAAAAGGAAATAGGAGAAAAAAAAAGAAAAAATAATAAATTACACTCAAGTGCACGGCGTGCACTCGAGTGTATTTAAGTGTAAATCCTTATATTAATTTCTTAATATTAATTAATAATTCAATATTAAATGTCATGATAGATTTATTATTAAAATTATTTTTATTACTCTAATTATCAATATTACTTAAAACTACATGATTAAACACCATGTTGTAACATTCATTTTAAAACTATTTTTTATTACTAGTTTTTTTGTAATGTATAAAAATATTGTTACACTTTTTTTCATTCTAAAATAAACCTTTTAATTATTTTATGTTGAAAAGTTGATTTCAGTTTTGTTAATTTATCAATGTTAGGAAAAAAGCAAAGAGATGTCACTACTTGGCGCTCAATGGGAAAAATATCATTTTTGATCATTGAAATTTATATCTTTTCAGATTTGGTCATATAAATTTAGTCACTATTAAAATCAAATCAATCACTCATTTATTTTTTTTATCAAAATTGATGTTGTTGTTAGTGAACACGTTATTGACTAAAAGGAGTTTTAAGCGCTATTTCTTTTTTACACCATCTCCCCTCTTTTAATTCATAAATTCTAAATCCCAATTTTTTTTCAATTTCTACTGATAAAAATTTCTAAACCCTAACCCCTTTTTTTTTTCACAATTTCTACTGAATTTAATTTTGAGTCTGAAATATGTTTGACTAACGTATCAAGAAAAAATATCTAGAATAGAAAAGAAAGAAGGAAAAGAAAGTTTCTGAAATATTCTTAATATGAATTGATAATTTTAGAATTTTTTTACCATTAATCTTCACAAAGTAAGGAGCTACTATTTTAGACACGAAAAAAAATTATCGCTAATTCTAACATTTGCGTCGCTAATGAGAGTTAGCGATGAAATAATTTCGTCGCAGGATTTGTGATTAGGGTGTCGATTGCTCATATTTCACATGCATATTTGATCCAAATTGATTCGTTTGCATGTAATTTTCACTCATAATTACTTGATTTGGTATATATTGGTTGAGGGAGGTATTTGAGGTATTTTTGTAGGAATTGGGAGCTTATTCGAGGAAAAAACCACAAGAAACGAGTAATCAATCATCATTGATACTCGCATGAAAAGAGAAGAAGATCTACATGAGCTTGAGCAAGGGAATTCGGAAGAAACGAGACATGATACGAAAGGATTAGACAAGAGAACAAGAGGATCGGAAGAACCAAAAGACAAAGGTTGGCCGGGTAGAATCGACTTGGCCGGGTAGTTTCAACCGGCCACGGTCTGCACGCCGTAAAAGTTTCGTAAGTTGGTCGGGTAAAACCACTCGGCCGGGTGGTTTGGTCCGACCTTACTCTGGCTGCCTTAAAGGTTTCGTAAGTTGGCCGGGTAGAACCACCCGGCCAAGCCCTATTTCACCACTCGCTTCGTATTTCGGCCGGGTGGCGTGCCCGGGTGGTTCCACCCGACCGGGTGACATGTTTCTCGGGGTTTTTTTTTACCATTTTCTCCAATTTCGAGAGACTAAAGTGCAAATTTCATTTTGGGACTTCTTACAACATATAAAAGGGGTCCTATTTCAGATTTGAGGGGGGTTAGACTACCTTGGAAAGCAATTCCTAAACACAATCACACATAGTAATATATGTTCTTGCTATTTTGCAATTTTCATTCATAGCTAGCTTAGATTTACAATTAAAGTGAATATTTCCATTGGGTTTTGTAAGTAATTGAAGTTTGTATCTACATTTCAACAATTAAGGTGATATCTCTTTCATTTCATAATTCAATTTGGTAATTCTCTCATTTCTTGCAATTTACTAATTAATTGTTATGGGTTTTGTGTTTGCTTGTATTTTAGCCATGTATTTCTATCTTAGAACTATGGGCTAAGTTCTAATTGCCTAGGGTGTGGAAGTTTTGGTGGTGAATTGGTGTAATGATAGATTGATTATTGAATTAACCTAGGTTTTGGGTATTTAGGTTTCTAGTGTTGTAATTTTCATGATTCAATTGATTAATTCACCCTATTATCTAGCATTGTTGGTTTTGTCGACTTCAACAACCGAATTGGGTTTCATAATTAAGAGTGTGGGTGTGAGTTTGGATTAATTGATTAGAATTCACATAGTAATTGACTACACCGACCGGGGGTTGATTGCTTAGATCGACACACTATACATTAATCGATTAGAGGTCGTCTATTAGATTAGTGAAAGGGCGTCTCATAAGCATTAGTAACCGTGTTGAATGTGTTTATGAGACACTATCTTAGGAGCTTATGGTATTGATTAGATCCTATAATTGCTAATTAATGCATGTGTTCACCTAAGCCTCACGAGGGATTGATCTACACACATGAGTGATAGCCTTTAGCTCAATCTGAAACCTTAAGTTTAATTTGTGTAATTAGTTCGTTAATTCACCATATCACCTACAAAATGGATGCACCCGAGGCAATACTCTCTCACCTTGCACTTTCGCACGAAAGTTAGTTTTTCGTTG
The DNA here is from genome assembly GCA_963675135.1 of Galeopsis tetrahit. NCBI lineage: Eukaryota > Viridiplantae > Streptophyta > Magnoliopsida > Lamiales > Lamiaceae > Galeopsis > Galeopsis tetrahit. Next base: position 60,423,554 of record OY776121.1, on the reverse strand, counting down.
TTTTCAATTTAATTTGTTATCTTTGTTTATTTGTTAATTATAATTAGTTTAATATTGTCTACTCTTGTTACCTAGATTACTTCATCTATTTGCATGTTCTTGTGATTGATTCATAGCTTAGTTTCAATTCTTGAAAATCCATAAACAAACCTGAGTCGTTACTACATTAGCATGCGACTTGTAGCTCTAGGGATTCATGTTCACTTAATTAGGTCCATGGTCGATAAATATTGAGTCGTATACTTGCTCATATATAACGATCCCATACGCTTTTGGGTGAGTTTTTGTGTGTTGAAATACGTGCAAAATACATAAAAGTGAATTTGTTGCTATACACCCGTCGCTAACGTGTTTGCGACAAATGTTTGATTTTCCTCGCAAACATTTTGCGATGAAACACATATTTTCGTCGCTAATATTTTGCGATGAAACTCAAATTTTCATCGCTAATATTTGCGACAAAATTAATTTTTTTTGTTACAAACACGTTAGCGACAGGTGTATAACAACAAATCCCGCGACAAAATTATTTCATCGCTAACTCACGTTAGCGACGAATATATTAGAATTAGCGACAATTTTTTTCGCGGCTAAATTGCAGTTTTCTTGTAGTGTGAGAAGAGCGAGCAGTGTCGTAAGAACAGCTTCTCCGAGCCTGGAGGTCCGGGTACTGTCTATGGTACTCATAAAGGCGGAGCTCGTGGAGCAGCAGAGGTCGCACGACGCATTGTAAATATTTGTGGTCTATTATAATTAATTTGAGTTAATTTTTTATTTTATTTGTACGTATATGTCTTCAATTCAAAATACAGGAGCAAAATATGGGACGCCCTGCCTACGATTGGGAGATAGTAGAATATTACCACCGTTACGAAAACGACACATACAAATATGGTTATATGAGTGATATTCTTGTAAGTGTATACACACACATATATATATAACATTAAATATAATGTATATTTAATTGTACTTGAAAATGTATTAACCCACTTTTAAATATGCACGTATATGACTAGGTACAAGAGGAGTTGACCAATCTCTCACGTGACCCGTTAGATGATCATACTTCAGAAGATAGTTCAACTCAAACCCCATCTATACCCGACATGTCTGAATTGTACTTGAAGAAGGTCGACAGGTCTCATGGACGTGTTAGGGGCCTTGGACAAGTAGGCAAGAACAGACGGGTCTCCTCCGGTCTTGGCAAGACTTCAGCCGGTACGGCTTATGGATGATTCACCCAGGCCGACATTGACAATGTTATTGCTGAAGAACGGAGAATCAATGAGGACAGATAATGACACTTATATACTCCTACAAATGCAGCAGACGGAGGAGCGCTTACTCAAACATTTTTAGGAACAAATGCAAGTGATGATGAGTCGGATGGGTAGGGCATCGGGGACGTCGAACAACGTTCAGGATGGTGACCCGGATGAGGATCAGGGTGATTTTGAAGATGATGGTGGTGATGAGGAGTGATACATTTTCTATTACTTTGTTGTGTTTATTTTAAATTGAAGTTGAGGATTGTTTATTTTAATGTTGTGTGATGTTATTTTAATTGACGTGAACATGCTAATGATTATAATTAATGTTGTTTGTGATGTTATTTTAATTGAAAATAAACTTGAGAATGATTTTAATTAAGATGAAAATAGTTTTAATTAAATAGATAAGTGAATTGATATTCTTAAATGGATAAGTGAAAATAATTATATTAAATGTTGTATGTAATGATATTGTTGTGGATTGAAAATTAGAATGAATTTAAATGTTGTGAATTGAAAATTAGAATAAATTCAAATGTATAAGTAAAAATAATTATACTCAAGTTTTATGTAAGTGGTGTTATTTTAATTGACGTGAACATGCTAATAATTATAATTAATGTTGTTTGTAATGTTATTTTAATTGAAAATGAGTTTGAGATTGATTTTAATTAAAATGAAAATAGTTTTAATTAAATAGATAAGTAGATTGATATTTTTAAATGGATAAGTGAAAATAATTGTACTCATTAATGTATGTAATGATATTGTTGTGAATTGAAGATTAGAATGAATTTAAATGTTGTGAATTGAAGATTAGATTAAATTTAAATGGTGTGGATTAATATTTTTAATCACTTTAATTAAATTATTTAATTTGAAACACAAGTTTAGTAAATTCTCATTTTGAAATAAACACTAAATTCTCATTTTGAAATAAATATATCATATGCTTGGACAATTTAATAATTAACAATTAAAGTTTAATTAAATTATTTAATTTGAAACACAAATTTAGTTAATTCTCATTTTGAAATAAATATATTGGACAATTTAATAATTAACCATTAAAATTAAAATGGATTGATTTAAAACTAAAATTAAATTATATTAGGAATTAATGTATTGAATTCGTTTTTTTAGGAATGTTTTGAATTCGATTATTTAGAAATGTTTTGAATTCGTTTTGTTTTTTTAGGAATGTTTTGAATTCGGTTATTTAGAAATGTTTTGAATTCGTTTTTTTAGGAATGTTTTGAATTCGATTATTTAGGAATGTTTTGAATTTTTGAAGGTGTATTAATTACCGTATTTTATTTTAGATATAATGTATTTTGAAAAGGTTTGAGTTTATGGAAAATTTTGAAATGTAGGAATTAAAATTGATTACGAATTTTAAATTTATAAAAAAATGTTGACTAATTGTACATGATCATGTAATTAAATATAAAGGGTATATTAGTACAATTGCTACTAAATGTGTAACTTCCCCTTGAATTAGAATTTGGGCCCATCTAAATTTGGATTGATCAATCCCAAAACAAAAAAAGAAAGTCAATCAATATATTTTCCTATGAAATTAATGTGCATTCGGTCAACTACGATATTATATGATCAATTAATTAATTTGTTACAATGTTTGCAGTATAAATATCGTCATTTACATATGAAATTAACCATCTACCACACTGTCTAATTTATTAAAGTATTATTTTCAATTTCAGCCATGCCGACTCTTCACATTTCTCAAGTTTTTATTTTTTCGACATTAGTGTTATTGCTAGTAAGTGATTGTTTTGTTCGAATAAACTCAGAATCTATCAATGGTTCTCTTATTGATAGTCTCTCACCTGGAGTAGCAACATGGTACGATAGTCCAACAGGTCCCGGATCAGGTATATTATTCACACTAATTTATCTTCATTTTTTAATTATTATTTAAATTAACATTTATTTTATTTATAAATATACATCACATTATTCTTAATTTATCTTCTTTATATAAAAACGAATCAATATTCATTAAAATTCGTATTATTATTGGTTAACTTTTTTTCTACCATATTTTTAGGTGGAGCGTGTGGATTTGGCAATGATGTGGGACTTCCTCCGTATTATGGTTATACGGCAGCAGGAAACAACAATATATTCAAGTCCGGAAAGGGGTGTGGGACTTGTTATCAGGTTTCAACATTATTTCTTTTACTCATTTTATATTATACTGTTTTTTTATTTTATTTGCATATTTTATATTATTATTATTAATTAATATTCAGGTGAAATGCACGGGAAATGCTCTTTGCTCAGGGTATCCAATTACTCTAACAATCACAAATGAGTGTCCGGGTGCTTGCAATAATGAAGCTTTTCACTTTGATTTAAGTGGTATAGCTTTTGGTGCTTTAGCCAAGCCTGGTCAAGGTAGTAATTTGCGCCAATTTGGAAGAATTAATGTTCAATATCAAAGGTATATTTCTTAATTTAATTATACTTCTTTAAATAAAAAGTGGATATTATTAACATTGTTTTGTATTTTAATTCAGGGTTGACTGTAATTATAAGACGGGCATAATTGTGAAGGTAGACATAAGTTCAAACCGCAACTACCTCGATTTAGTGATCGAGGGTTTGAATAGAGATGGTGATATTGCAAGTGTTGAACTAGCATCTCCAAATTCAAATGGTTGGTTCCCTATGCAACAAACTTGGGGTGAAAATTGGAAAGTTGGATTATCAAATGGAATTAAAGGTCCTTACTCACTAAGGCTAACAACAATTCAAACCAGAAAGATTTTGGTACTCAAAGATATAATACCGATTAATTGGGCTCCGGGACAATATTATCGTTCGAGATTCAATCTACCATCAATGGAAGATTGAATATTTTCACTTTCAAATCTCTAATTCTTACAAGTTAGGACTACTATTTATAATAATTGTTCAAGCAATGTACTCCTCCTTATTTGTGGACGTCCCCTAACCTAGTTGGAATATACTTCAACAAAAAACTTTAGTTTGAGATTGTGAAAGCAAGTTTCAGTGATCCTTTTATATACTTTCTTACTTCCTCAATTTCAAAATGATAGTCTTTTTTTAATTTTTACATGTTTAATAAAATATAATTTATCTTTTTTAATTTTTACATGTTTAATAAAATATAATTTATTGTATCTAAAAATGTGAATTTTTCATGTAAATTTTTAAATATACTCTGAACATTAAAACAATAATCATTAATCCAAATACAAGTATTTTGAAAATTTTACACAACCTAGCTTTTCCATGTTCCATGTTGACATTTTCATAAAATACTGTGGGATATCGTTGCTAAATTATTATTTTTAAATCTACAGATCAATCAGTTTATAGCGTTTGATTTGTGTTTTGATTTTCATTGCAACATGGTATGGTCTTTTTTTTTTCTTTCTTTTTTAGAAATTGTTGTACAAAACTTTGCTTAAATCTGAGAAGTAACAACAATGGAAAGCATTTGTTTATTTTTGTTTAATTTTTTTAGGGTTTAGGGTTTATCATCAATATATGATATTGCAAAAACAATTGAATGAATAGTTTGTTAATGTTCGCTTCATGATATTTAGTCCATCTCTATATTGTCCCAGATGATGCTTCTGTCAAACCAAAATACTGTATACCGGTAAATTGAAGGCAATTCTGACACGTAATCTATGTACAAGATTGGAATTGTTATTTAATTGAATAAATTAATTACATTAGTATATACAATTGGGGTTTTGGGTAGAAATGGAAATATTCTAAGAATTAAGGAAAAACTAATCAATCAAAATCCCTATAATATTATATGCTAATTATCCATTATAATCTACAATTAACATTATTTTAGCTAGCTAGTCATTGTTATAAAATCTATTAATGTTTTTTTTCTTTTTTTTTTACTTTTCCTTAATGGTCTTCAAAATATTTTCATATTTATATATTATTATATTAATATTTCATGTAGTGAATTTTAGTGGTAGTGTTCTCACTTTTTATAGAATTTAATTTCTTGATTTAGCACGAGATAAGTTGTTATTCAGGTATTGATGCTAAATATGTGATTGAGTAGTAGTTGAATGCATTTTTTATATTTAACTGTGTGTGGCAGTTCTTAAAAAACAATGGTTTATTTCAAAATTTGAATGTTTTTATTATTTTTTCTTTCCATCTGAAAAATGAATTTAATTTAACTAAATAAATTTAAAACCAGCATACAAACTATATAAAGCAAAAAGAAAATTTTATTGCAAAAAATATAAAATTGAAAGTAATTTAACGAATTATAAAAAATAAAATAAAACAGACCCATTCATAAAAAGGTCACTTAACGAAAATAAATTGCTCTACTTTCTTGAAAACGTATCCCAAACAATTATTATCATAAAATAATGCATCTCCTTTATTCTTGATGGGTCACTTGTCTTTTATTTTGTTAAACTTTCTTTAGATCATGTTTATCCATGTGGGCATAATCGCGTAATCAAATATAAAATTTACTAGTGTAAGACCCGCGTTTTACGCGGGATTTAAAGAAATTTATAATATATTTTAATTTATTAATTAAATAAAAAATTGGTCTCCTGTGCATAGTGTGCACGTACACTAATGCACAAGTCCAACACTTATGAACTCAGAAAAATAAAAATTAATCATAAGTAATTATTGGTCCAGTGGTTACAACAACTCAAAACAAGGTATGAGTATGAGGTCACAGGTTTGAAACCTTATGACCTAAATTTAATTTTTTTAATTAAAATAATTTTAACACTACAATTAAGTTAAAATATCTACCACTTTTCAATAATAAAAATTACACTTTTCAGTTAAAATATCTAAAATTACACTTTTCAGTTAAAATATCTACCACTTTTCAATAATAAAAATTACACTTTTCAGTTAAAATATCTACCACTTTTCAATAATAAAAATTACACTTTTCAATTAAAATATCTACCACTTTTCAATAATAAAAATTACACTTTTTAGTTAAAATATCTACCACTTTTCAATACTAAAAATTACACTTTTCAATTAAAATATCTACCACTTTTCAATAATAAAAATTACACTTTTCAGTTAAAATATCTACCACTTTTCAATAATAAAAATTACACTTTTCAGTTAAAATATCTACCACTTTTCAATAATAAAAATTACACTTTTCAATTAAAATATCTACCACTTTTCAATTAAAATATCTACCACTTTTCAATAATAAAAATTACACTTTTCAGTTAAAATATCTACCACTTTTCAATAATAAAAATTACACTTTTCAGTTAAAATATCTACCACTTTTCAATAATAAAAATTACACTTTTCAATTAAAATATCTACCACTTTTCAATAATAAAAATTACACTTTTTAGTTAAAATATCTACCACTTTTCAATAATAAAAATTACACTTTTCAATTAAAATATCTACCACTTTTCAATAATAAAAATTACACTTTTCAGTTAAAATATCTACCACTCTTCAATAATAAAAAGGTGCAAAATCTGATAAGTCCATTTCACACATTGAAAAAGCATAGAAAGACAAGTTTTATTTTTAATTCGAATAAGGTCAAAATGGCTGATAAATATACTAAACTGCCCTTCTAATATTTAAATTCGAAAATAATTCTTTAATTACTTAGTCAACAATTTTTTAAACTAGTTAGGTAAAGCAAACATTTAGGGGGTTGTATTCAATTGAGATATTCAATCCGGATATTTAAAAGTCTTTCAAAATCTTGAGGTATTCAATCCGGATTTTAAAAAGTCTTAAAAAAATCTTTAGGTATTCAATAGTCTGTGGATTTCAATACTCTATGGATTTTTATGGATTTTGATGGATTCTCCTCTAAAAATATAAATAAATTTCACTCTCCAAAATCTCTTCTAATAAGCAGAGATTTCAACGGATTCTCCAAAAAAAACTTTAAAAAGACGAAAAAAAAACCTTGTTGTTCTTCTAACAAAAGTTCTACTACTAACCTACCATTGTTCTTCTAACAAAAGTTCTACTACTAACATACCGTTGTCCTTCTAACAAAAGTTCTACTACTAACCTACCACATTTTTCATCATTGGAGAAATTGCGGACCTTCTAACAAAAGTTCTACTACTAACCTACCGCATTTTTCATCATTGGAGAAATTGCGGAGAGTGAGAGCTTCACCACCAGTCCACCATTATTTCAAAATTATGTTCTCACGTTAAAAATTTATAATATCAGTCCATTTGATATACTAATTTATATATTCTCGATCTCCACCTAATTTATTGTATTAATTATTATACAAAGATTATTTGAAATATAATATTAACAAGATTTGTATATATCTTTATAATATATTATGAATTTTCAGTCGAATATGAAGAAGATCAAGATTCACCATATCTCGACATGGAAGAGTCAACTACAACAAAAAACTGAAGCTAATGCATGGAGAACGGAGTATTGCTACGACATGGAAGAGGAAAATTTACAACAAAGAACTGAAGCTAATGCATGGAGAACGAGTATTGCTAATGCTATGTGAGAAATTACTCAAATGAGGCCGAGGTATAATGGTGATGGAAATGAAGATGAGAATAATAATGATGAATAATATATTTTTTTAATTAATATATATTTGGTATTTTTTTAAAAATAATTTAGATAATTTTTTTTTAATATACAAGTGTGTTTGATATACGTTTGCATCAATAATTTCAGTGCCGGAGTTTATAGAAATCTATGTAAATCAATGAAAAATACATTTCACAATCCTGTCAAATCTATAAAAATCCATATAAATCAATAAAAAAGTCAGTCAAACTCTGCATGGAGTCTATGAATTTTCCAAATCCACTGACTTTTTAAAGTCCAAAAAAATCCAACAAAATCCCAATTGAATACACCCCCTTTAATTCCTCATATTAATTACGTTTCCATATTAACAATAATAATAAAGTGATAAATATCACATGGTGTTTGAACCTGAAGCCATGGAATTCTTTTTACAGCTTGAAGGTGACAACAATGGTGTTCGATCAATGCTGTCAAGGCACAAGGTTGCGATAACCAAAGAAATTCTTGAGATTATGTTGGATTTACCCCAAGGCCCAGTGGATATTCTGACCTATAAGGCAGGAGAAGAAGAAGAGTGTGTGGGCAGATGGACGGGTGAAAAACCAGAGTCTTTACACAATCTTAAGAAGACTGTGCTTCCTACTGGTCTTCAATTTCTAATGGATATTGCTGGAAAGTGCTTGTTAGGACAACATCACAACCAAGATGCTTTATCAAATTTGAAAATCCGAATCATGGCAGCAATTATTGATCGTGTTCGCGGAGATTGGCAAGGTTTCTTTCTTGAAAGATTGCTGAGTGAAAAGGAAAAGGTTTTGTTCGATGAGGATTCAGAAGAATTTTCAATCAAGTCGAAATTAGGGTTTGGAAACAAACTGAGCATTCTGTTGCCTCAGATAGTCATCAAGAAAGCATACTGGAGTAATCCTAAGAAATTCCATCAAGGAAAGTTCTTGATGAAAAAGGAGTTTGTTCGCTTTGAACAAGAGCACCCTTTAGTGCTACATCACCCAGAACAAGAAGCTCAAGAATCTGGTGCTTCTATGTATCGATCAGATGATGATCAACCAGAAAGAAGAACCAAAGCGAGGCATGATCCGAGCAGTGCTGGATTAAGAAGAGGAAGGTCGGCTAAAGACTCAGCAGAGCAAACAGTTCGATTTATTGAAACTGTGGTGCGAGACAATTCTGAAGATCAAGAGGTTAGTGCTTCTAGACCTAGGAGAATGGTTATTGATTCTATTCCTACTCCTTCGAATTCTGATCCAATTCAAGCCCAACCCATTGATCAAGAACCTACCTGTTCTGAGGAGTCAGTTCACTACTCCCCTATTCGACAGAACACTCCTCTTTCACCCACTCAGAACACTTCATTTCATACCACTCCCCATTCGAGTCCTCAACATTCTCCCACTCCTCATTTTTCCCCTGAACCAGTTCATGATCACTCTACTGAGCATGAACACATACCTGCTTCTGAACCAATTGAGATCTCTTCTTCTCCAGAAACTGAGATTATTCAACCGAATTCAGTGTTTTTGATGGATTGTCTGGTATGTGATAAGGAAGAGAGAATTAGATTTAAACTGAGAAATGCTCTTCTTAAAAGTTTTCATGGTTTAGATGACAGCTCTATGATTTTTGAGCAACTTCTAAGGATAGGCACCTGGGTGTATCTTAGAAGAATTGGCCTGAATGAGTTATTAATCGTAGCAGAAGGCATGGGTGGTTTATATGTGTTCCATGACTGGGAACAAGAACAGAGAGAAGCTGCAGGTGTTCAGTCTTTTACAGAATTAGCCACACTAGATTCAGTTATTCAGTTGATTGAAAGGCTGACTGGGTGTAAGTATTCTGTGATTAAGTGTGCTGATGGAAATGTTGATACTGATGTCAACATGGAAGCTTTGGACAACTACCCTGATCTATAAATCTCACAACATTTCTGAGATTTAGACTTAGGCAATTTTTACTGTCTCAACTATCCTGAAACAACTAGACTGATGCATACTTAGATGTATCTCAACTAATCTGATCATCATAAATTAGGGGTTTTGGTATCTTAATCAAAATCAATTTATTTCCCAACATACACTTTACAATAATATTTTTATTTATAGTGACTTACACTCTTTGATAAATATTGTGTTGCACTTTTTAGTTATATGGACTTACATTTTTTTGTAATATTGTGTTATACTGACTTGCAGTTTTTTCATAATATTGTGTTGCACTTTTCACTAATATTGACTTACACTTTTTAGTAATATTGTGTTACACTTTTCAGTTATACTGACTTGGACTTTTTTATAATATTGTGTTGCACTTTTCAGTTGACTTATATTTTTTATTAATATTGTATAAAAAAGGCAAAAAAAAAAAAAGGAACAGTAAAAAAAAGCGGAAAAAAAGAAAAGAAAAGCAAATCAGTCAAAAAAGGAAATAGGAGAAAAAAAAAGGAAAAATTAAAATAATAAATTACACTCAAGTGCACGGCGTGCACTCGAGTGTATTTAAGTGTAAATCCTTATATTAATTTCTTAATATTAATTAATAATTCAATATTAAATGTCATGATAGATTTATTATTAAAATTATTTTTATTACTCTAATTATCAATATTAGTTAAAACTACATGATTAAACACCATGTTGTAACATTCATTTTAAAATATTGTTAGACTTTTTTTCATTCTAAAATAAACCTTTTAATTATTTTATGTTGAAAAGTTGATTTCAGTTTTGTCAATTTATCAATGTTAGGAAAAAAGCAAAGAGATGTCACTACTTGGCGCTCAATGGGAAAAATATCATTTTTGGTCATTGAAATTTATATCTTTTCAGATTTGGTCATCTAAATTTAGTCACTATCAAAATCAAAACAATCATTCATTTATTTTTTTTATCAAAATTGATGTTGCTGTTAGTGAACACGTTATTGACTAAAAGGAGTTTTAAGCGCTATTTCTTTTTTACACCATCTCCCCTCTTTTAATTCATAAATTCTAAATTCCAATTTTTTTTTTCAATTTCTACTGATAAAAATTCCTAAACCCTAACCCCTTTTTTTTTCACAATTTCTACTGAATTTAATTTTGAGTCTGAAATATGTTTGACTAACGTATCAAGAAAAAATACCTAGAATAGAAAAGAAAGAAGGAAAAGAAAGTTTCTGAAATATTCTTAATATGAACTAATAATTTTAGAATTTTTTTTTACCATTAATCTTCACGAAGTAAGGAGCTACTATTTTAGACACGAAAAAAATTTGTCGCTAATTCTAATATTTTCGTCGCTAATGAGAGTTAGCGATGAAATAATTTCGTCGCAGGATTTGTGATTAGGGTGTCGATTGCTCATATTTCACATGCATATTTGATCCAAATTGATTCGTTTGCATGTAATTTTCACTCATAATTACTTGATTTGGTATATATTGGTTGAGGGAGGTCTTTGAGGTATTTTTGTAGGAATTGGGAGCTTATTCGAGGAAAAAATCACAAGAAACGAGTAATCAATCATCATTGATACTCGCATGAAAAGAGAAGAAGATCTACATGAGCTTGAGCAAGGGAATTCGGAAGAAACGGGACATGATACAAAAGGATTAGACAAGAGAACAAGAGGTTCGGAAGAACCAAAAGACAAAGGTTGGCCGGGTAGAATCGACTTGGCCGGGTAGTTTCAACCGGTCGGGTAGTTTCAACCGGCCACGGTCTGCACGCCGTAAAAGTTACGTAAGTTGGTCGGGTAAAACCACTCGGCCGGGTGGTTTGGCCCGACCTTGCTCTGGCTGCCTTAAAGGTTTCGTAAGTTGACCGAGTAGAACCACCCGGCCGGGTGACTTCACCCGGCCAAGCCCTATTTCACCACTCACTTCGTATTTCGGTCGGGTGGTGTGCCCGGGTGGTTCCACCCGGCCGGGTGACATGTTTCTCGGGGTTTTTTTTTTACCATTTTCTCCAATTTCGAGAGACTAAAGTGCAAATTTCATTTTGGGACTTCTTACAACATATAAAAGGGGTCCTATTTCAGATTTGAGGGGGGTTAGACTACCTTGGAGAGAAATTCCTAAACACAATCACACATAGTAATAGGTGTTCTTGCTATTTTGCAATTTTCATTCATAGCTAGCTTAGATTATTGCTTAGATTTACAATTAAAGTGAAGATTTTCATTGAGTTTTGTAAGTAATTGATGTTTGTATCTACATTTCAACAATTAAGGTGATATCTCTTTCATTTCATAATTCAATTTGGTAATTCTCTCATTTCTTGCAATTTACTTATTAATTGTTATGGGTTTTGTGTTTGCTTGTATTTTAGCCATGTATTTCTATCTTAGAACCATGGGCTAAGTTCTAATTGCTTAGGGTGTGGAAGTTTGTGTGGTGAATTGGTGTAATGATAGATTGATTATTGAATTAACCTAGGTTTTGGGTATTTAGGTTTCTAGTGTTGTAATTTTCATGATTCAATTGATTAATTCACCCTATTAGCTAGCATTGTTGGTTTTGTCGACTTCAACGACCGTATTGGGTTGCATAATTAAGAGTGTAGGTGTGAGTTTGGATTAATTGATTAGAATTCACATAGTAATTGACTACACCGACCGGGGGTTGATTGCTTAGATCGACACACTATACATTAATCGATTAGAGGTCGTCTATTAGATTAGTGAAAGGGCGTCTCATAAGCATTAGTAACCGTGTTGAATGTGTTTATGAGACACTATCTTAGGAGCTTATGGTATTGATTAGAACCTATAATTCCTAATTAATGCATGTGTTCACCTAAGCCTCACGAGGGATTGATCTACACACATGAGTGATAGCCTTTAGCTCAATCTAAAACCTTAGGTTTAATTTGTGTAATTAGTTCGTTAATTCACCATATCACCTACAAAATGGATGTACGTTCAAACCTACAAAATGGATGCACCCGAGGCAATACTCTCTCACCTTGCACTTTCGCACGAAAGTTAGTTTTTCGTTGTTTTCAATTTAATTTGTTATCTTTGTTTATTTGTTAATTATAATTAGTTTAATATTGTCTACTCTTGTTACCTAGATTACTTCATCTATTTGCATGTTCTTGTGATTGATTCATAGCTTAGTTTCAATTCTCGAAAATTCATAAACAAACCCGAGTCGTTACTACATTAGCATGCAACTTGTAGCTCTAGGGATTCATGTTCACTTAATTAAGTCCATGGTCGATAAATATTGAGTCGTATACTTGCTCATATATAACGATCCCATACGCTTTTGGGTGAGTTTTTGTGAGTTGAAATACGTGCAAAATACATCAAAGTGAATTTGTTGCTATACACCCGTCGCTAACGTGTTTGCGACAAATGTTTGATTTTCCTCGCAAACATTTTGCAATGAAACACATATTTTCGTCGCTAATATTTTGTGATGAAACTCAAATTTTCATCGCTAATATTTGCGATAAAATTAATTTTTTTGTTACAAACACGTTAGCGACAGGTGTATAACAACAAATCCCGCGATAAAATTATTTCATCGCTAACTCACGTTAGCGACGAAAATATTAGAATTAGCGACATTTTTTTCCGCGGCTAAATTGCAGTTTTCTTGTAGTGTGAGAAGAGTGAGCAGTGTCGTAAGAACAGCTTCTCCGAGCTCGGAGGTCCGGGTATTGTGTATGGTACTCATAAAGGCGGAGCTCGTGGAGCAGCAGAGGTCGCACGACGCATTGTAAATATTTGTGGTCTATTATAATTAATTTGAGTTAATTTTTTATTTTATTTGTACGTATATGTCTTCAATTCAAAATACAGGAGCAGAATATGAGACGCCCTGCCTACGACTGGGAGATAGTAGAATATTACCACCTTTACGAAAACGGCACATACAAATATGGTTATATGAGTGATATTCTTGTAAGTGTATACATATATATATATATATACATATAACATTAAATATAATGTATATTTAATTGTACTTGAAAATGTATTAACCCACTTTTAAATATGCACGTATAGGACTAGGTACAGGAGGAGTTGACCAATCTCTCAGGTGACCCGTTAGATGATCATACTTCAGAAGATAGTTCAACTCAAACCCCATCTATACCCGACATGTCTGAATTGTACTTGAAGAAGGTCGGCAAGTCTCATGGACGTGTTAGGGGCCTTGGACAAGTAGGCAAGAACAGACGGGTCTCCTCCGGTCCTGGCAAGACTTCAGCCGGTACGGCTTATGGATGATTCACTCAGGCCGACATTGACAATGTTATTGCTGAAGAACGGAGAATCAATGAGGACAGATAGTGACACTTATATACTCCTACAAATGCAGCAGACGGAGGAGCGCTTACTCAAACATTTTTAGGAACAAATGCAAGTGATGATGAGTCGGATGGGTGGGGCATCGGGGACGTCGAACAACGTTCAGGATGGTGACCCGGATGAGGATCAGGGTGATGTTGATGATGATGGTGATGAGGAGTGATACATTTTATATTACTTTGTTGTGTTTGTCTTAAATTGAAGTTGAGGATTGTTTATTTTAATGTTGTGTGATGTTATTTTAATTGACGTGAACATGCTAATGATTATAATTAATGTTGTTTGTGATGTTATTTTAATTGAAAATAAACTTGAGAATGATTTTAATTAAGATGAAAATAGTTTTAATTAAATGGATAAGTGAATTGATATTTTTAAATGGATAAGTGAAAATAATTATACTCAATGTTGTATGTAATGATATTGTTGTGGATTGAAAATTAGAATGAATTTAAATGTTGTGAATTGAAGATTAGAATAAATTTAAATGTATAAGTAAAAATAATTATACTCAAGTTTTATGTAAGTGATGTTATTTTAATTGATGTTTAATTGACGTGAACATGCTAATGCTAATGATTATAATTAATGTTGTTTGTAATGTTATTTTAATTGAAAATGAGTTTGAGATTGATTTTAATTAAGATGAAAATAGTTTTAATTAAATAGATAAGTGGATTGATATTTTTAAATGGATAAGTGAAAATAATTATACTATGTATGTAATGATATTGTTGTGAATTGAAGATTAGAATGAATTTAAATGTTGTGAATTGAAGATTAGAATAAATTTAAATGGTGTGAATTAATATTTTTAATCACTTTAATTAAATTATTTAATTTGAAACACAAGTTTAGTAAATTCTCATTTTGAAATAAATATATCATATGCTTGGACAATTTAATAATTAACAATTAAATTTTAATTAAATTATTTAATTTGAAACACAAGTTTAGTAAATTCTCATTTTGAAATAAATATATCATATGCTCGGACAATTTAATAATTAACCATTAAAGTTAAAATGGATTGATTTAAAACTAATTAAATTAAATTATATTAGGAATGTATTGAATTCGTTTTTTTAGGAATGTTTTGAATTCGGTTATTTAGAAATGTTTTGAATTCGTTTTGTTTTTTTAGGAATGTTTTGAATTCGGTTATTTAGAAATGTTTTGAATTCGTTTTTTTAGGAATGTTTTGAATTCGATTATTTAGGAATGTTTTGAATTTTTGAAGGTGTATTAATTACCGTATTTTATTTTAGATATAATGTATTTTGAAAAGGTTTGAGTTTATGGAAAATTTTGAAATGTAGGAATTAAAATTGATTACGAATTTTAAATTTATAAAAAAATGTTGACTAATTGTACATGATCATGTAATTAAATATAAAGGGTATATTAGTACAATTGCTACTAAATGTGTAACTTCCCCTTGAATTAGAATTTGGGCCCATCTAAATTTGGATTGATCAATCCCAAAACAAAAAAAGAAAGTCAATCAATATATTTTCCTATGAAATTAATGTGCATTCGGTCAACTACGATATTATATGATCAATTAATTAATTTGTTACAATGTTTGCAGTATAAATATCGTCATTTACATATGAAATTAACCATCTACCACACTGTCTAATTTATTAAAGTATTATTTTCAATTTCAGCCATGCCGACTCTTCACATTTCTCAAGTTTTTATTTTTTCGACATTAGTGTTATTGCTAGTAAGTGATTGTTTTGTTCGAATAAACTCAGAATCTATCAATGGTTCTCTTATTGATAGTCTCTCACCTGGAGTAGCAACATGGTACGATAGTCCAACAGGTCCCGGATCAGGTATATTATTCACACTAATTTATCTTCATTTTTTAATTATTATTTAAATTAACATTTATTTTATTTATAAATATACATCACATTATTCTTAATTTATCTTCTTTATATAAAAACGAATCAATATTCATTAAAATTCGTATTATTATTGGTTAACTTTTTTTCTACCATATTTTTAGGTGGAGCGTGTGGATTTGGCAATGATGTGGGACTTCCTCCGTATTATGGTTATACGGCAGCAGGAAACAACAATATATTCAAGTCCGGAAAGGGGTGTGGGACTTGTTATCAGGTTTCAACATTATTTCTTTTACTCATTTTATATTATACTGTTTTTTTATTTTATTTGCATATTTTATATTATTATTATTAATTAATATTCAGGTGAAATGCACGGGAAATGCTCTTTGCTCAGGGTATCCAATTACTCTAACAATCACAAATGAGTGTCCGGGTGCTTGCAATAATGAAGCTTTTCACTTTGATTTAAGTGGTATAGCTTTTGGTGCTTTAGCCAAGCCTGGTCAAGGTAGTAATTTGCGCCAATTTGGAAGAATTAATGTTCAATATCAAAGGTATATTTCTTAATTTAATTATACTTCTTTAAATAAAAAGTGGATATTATTAACATTGTTTTGTATTTTAATTCAGGGTTGACTGTAATTATAAGACGGGCATAATTGTGAAGGTAGACATAAGTTCAAACCGCAACTACCTCGATTTAGTGATCGAGGGTTTGAATAGAGATGGTGATATTGCAAGTGTTGAACTAGCATCTCCAAATTCAAATGGTTGGTTCCCTATGCAACAAACTTGGGGTGAAAATTGGAAAGTTGGATTATCAAATGGAATTAAAGGTCCTTACTCACTAAGGCTAACAACAATTCAAACCAGAAAGATTTTGGTACTCAAAGATATAATACCGATTAATTGGGCTCCGGGACAATATTATCGTTCGAGATTCAATCTACCATCAATGGAAGATTGAATATTTTCACTTTCAAATCTCTAATTCTTACAAGTTAGGACTACTATTTATAATAATTGTTCAAGCAATGTACTCCTCCTTATTTGTGGACGTCCCCTAACCTAGTTGGAATATACTTCAACAAAAAACTTTAGTTTGAGATTGTGAAAGCAAGTTTCAGTGATCCTTTTATATACTTTCTTACTTCCTCAATTTCAAAATGATAGTCTTTTTTTAATTTTTACATGTTTAATAAAATATAATTTATCTTTTTTAATTTTTACATGTTTAATAAAATATAATTTATTGTATCTAAAAATGTGAATTTTTCATGTAAATTTTTAAATATACTCTGAACATTAAAACAATAATCATTAATCCAAATACAAGTATTTTGAAAATTTTACACAACCTAGCTTTTCCATGTTCCATGTTGACATTTTCATAAAATACTGTGGGATATCGTTGCTAAATTATTATTTTTAAATCTACAGATCAATCAGTTTATAGCGTTTGATTTGTGTTTTGATTTTCATTGCAACATGGTATGGTCTTTTTTTTTTCTTTCTTTTTTAGAAATTGTTGTACAAAACTTTGCTTAAATCTGAGAAGTAACAACAATGGAAAGCATTTGTTTATTATTGTTTAATTTTTTTAGGGTTTAGGGTTTATCATCAATATATGATATTGCAAAAACAATTGAATGAATAGTTTGTTAATGTTCGCTTCATGATATTTAGTCCATCTCTATATTGTCCAGATGATGCTTCTGTCAAACCAAAATACTGTATACCGGTAAATTGAAGGCAATTCTGACACGTAATCTATGTACAAGATTGGAATTGTTATTTAATTGAATAAATTAATTACATTAGTATATACAATTGGGGTTTTGGGTAGAAATGGAAATATTCTAAGAATTAAGGAAAAACTAATCAATCAAAATCCCTATAATATTATATGCTAATTATCCATTATAATCTACAATTAACATTATTTTAGCTAGCTAGTCATTGTTATAAAATCTATTAATGTTTTTTTTCTTTTTTTTTTACTTTTCCTTAATGGTCTTCAAAATATTTTCATATTTATATATTATTATATTAATATTTCATGTAGTGAATTTTAGTGGTAGTGTTCTCACTTTTTATAGAATTTAATTTCTTGATTTAGCACGAGATAAGTTGTTATTCAGGTATTGATGCTAAATATGTGATTGAGTAGTAGTTGAATGCATTTTTTATATTTAACTGTGTGTGGCAGTTCTTAAAAAACAATGGTTTATTTCAAAATTTGAATGTTTTTATTATTTTTTCTTTCCATCTGAAAAATGAATTTAATTTAACTAAATAAATTTAAAACCAGCATACAAACTATATAAAGCAAAAAGAAAATTTTATTGCAAAAAATATAAAATTGAAAGTAATTTAACGAATTATAAAAAATAAAATAAAACAGACCCATTCATAAAAAGGTCACTTAACGAAAATAAATTGCTCTACTTTCTTGAAAACGTATCCCAAACAATTATTATCATAAAATAATGCATCTCCTTTATTCTTGATGGGTCACTTGTCTTTTATTTTGTTAAACTTTCTTTAGATCATGTTTATCCATGTGGGCATAATCGCGTAATCAAATATAAAATTTACTAGTGTAAGACCCGCGTTTTACGCGGATTTAAAGAAATTTATAATATATTTTAATTTATTAATTAAATAAAAAATTGGTCTCCTGTGCATAGTGTGCACGTACACTAATGCACAGGTCCAACACTTATGAACTCAGAAAAATAAAAATTAATCATAAGTAATTATTGGTCCAGTGGTTACAACAACTCAAAACAAGGTATGAGTATGAGGTCACAGGTTTGAAACCTTATGACCTAAATTTAATTTTTTTAATTAAAATAATTTTAACACTACAATTAAGTTAAAATATCTACCACTTTTCAATAATAAAAATTACACTTTTCAGTTAAAATATCTACCACTTTTCAATAATAAAAATTACACTTTTCAGTTAAAATATCTACCACTTTTCAATAATAAAAATTACACTTTTCAGGTAAAATATCTACCACTTTTCAATAATAAAAATTACACTTTTCAGTTAAAATATCTACCACTTTTCAATAATAAAAATTACACTTTTCAGTTAAAATATCTACCACTTTTCAATAATAAAAATTACACTTTTCAGTTAAAATATCTACCACTTTTCAATAATAAAAATTACACTTTTCAGTTAAAATATCTACCACTTTTCAATAATAAAAATTACACTTTTCACTTAAAATATCTACCACTTTTCAATAA